>OX422223.1:417080664-418280664 GCA_949130495.1 Sambucus nigra
GATTGTGAATTATGCTACCCATTATTTACATAAATATAAGTCGCACGATTGACATGTGATAACGCAATTGGTTCCTCTATTGTTTCTACAAGAATAAGGGTTTGCGGAGGGCTATTATGCAAATTAACATATGATTCTCATTTTTATGTGAGAAGGTAGTCAATCGAGATCACATAGTGGCAACAAAATTAGCGGTAACAAAAGAGATTTGTGTGTTGGAGAAGTACTTTCCCCCGTCTTTTTTTTGGCATAAGTGTTCACTTGTTGGTACGCCTATGCGACGAGGCACTTCTTTGTGGCCCAATTAGATATCGGTGGATGTATCCATCTGAAAGATTGATGAAAGTTTTCAAGGATTACATCAAGAATACACGATATATTGAAGGACCAATTGCAGATGAATACATCACCATGGAGTCAGCAATCTACACTTGGGAATATATGCCTGACCCGAGCAGCGTGGATAACAGTGGTGAGTTCGTTGACGAGGGTGGTCAGGTAATGGGTAAACGAGTGAAATTAATGAGTTTACAACATGCACAAGTAGCTTGTTATCTACTTAGCACATATGAAGATGTCGAAGAATTGAAAAAGTAAGTTTATATTATTTTACCGTTTACGTTATTTTAATTTTTATACATGGTCAATTTCGTAATACGTTCATCACGATCGATGCAGAAAATATGATGCGTGTGGGAACAATAAAAGATGAAGAACGGTGGCACAATCAGATAGGGAATTTGGGATGTGGGTGTCACGCGAGGTAATTATAATGAAAGTGTCTCTTATTAAATTTCACATTACAAGAAAACTTTAAAACTAACGTAATTAATTTATCTATAATCTCAGATCTTAAAGATGGGAGATGCGATATCAAGACTTGCTCGTCTAGCCATTGGAGCCTTATTAGTGGCACATGAGTACAAAAAGTATCGATTGGACGGTTACGTATTTGGTGCAAGGGTGTATGAGGAACATACAAATGTACAGAACTTGAGCATTTCATACAAGGATTTTACTTACTTTTGAGCGAGCACAGAAGATGAAAACCTCGTTAGCTGAAATGACTTACTATGGTGTCATTCAAAATATATTTAAATTAGACTATATAGGCTTAAAAGAGGTTGTGTTTTACTGGGATTGGGTAAGAGTTGAGGATACAAATGCTTGTAAAGTTAATCCTAACACTAATTTGATCATGGTTAACTTATCCAAGTTGAAGAGAAACGAGCACATGAGTGATGAGCCATTTGTTTGTACTTTTTCAAAGGTCAAGCAAGTGTTTTACTCGGAGCATATCAACAACGAGCTGTGGTCAATCGTCCTACACACGCCAAAGCGTCAAACCAGTAGTGTGGATGACTTGGTTGCTCCTACCGAATATCAATCCATTTCAGATGATAACCCGAATTTGAAATATTTTTTTAGATTTGTAATAAGTATTCCAATTATTTGAAATAATTCTTAGTTTAGTTTATGATATGGATTTGTATTCTTATAATGTCGTTAACTTGTATTCTTCTAGTTTATTAATATCAGACGATAGTTTAATGCTTTTATTCATTTGGATTTGATCAGTTTCGTTGGATTTGAATCAAAATTGGTGGGTTGGTTATTAAATATGTTAATTTGGATCTTACTCAGTTTAACCATTAATTCTTAGTGCGTGACATGACCCGAATTTGAAATAATTTTTAGATTTGTAATAAGTATTCCAATTATTTGAAACAACGCTTAGTTCTGTTTATGATATGGATTTGTATTCTTATAATGTCGTTAAATTGTATTCTTCTAGTGCCTTAATTCATTTGAATTTAAATCAATTTAGTGCTTTTACTCATTTGGATTCGATCATTTTCTCATATACATGTTTGTACTAATAACAATAATTTTTGCAGGGAATGCCTTCATCAAGGCGATACGGTAGTGGAGGTAAGGAAGGCTCGTCTGCCACTAGGCCCCCCAAATGGGGCAAATTGGGGTCCCTCGTCGAGAACAAGACGACCTTACAGGCTAGGGCCCTTGAGTTGCTCAAGACGATCGTCGGCCCGGGGTACACGAATTGGAGAAAAGTGCCCGTTGAGCTCAAGATGGCCATCTGGGGCTGGGGGTGGGGGGTTACACTACAGGTAGTTAATCAATTTATTTTTATTTATATTTTATTATATTTTATAATTTAAATACAACTAACACTTACTTCCTTTTTGGTTTGTATTTGTTTGACAGGAACAATTTGGCCTAACCCCATATGTTCGCAACTCCATGTTCAAACAATTGAGGGAGCAATACAAAATATGGATGAAAAACATCCGGGCACGGTACTTTGGGCAGGATCGGGAGTCCATATTAAGGGTCCGTGTCACGATACTGTCGAAGGAGCCGATCTCATTGGCAAGCTGGTAGCAGTTTGTCGACAATGAGATTCAAGATCGACAGTTGACATCTTTTCAATTGAGGAAGACAAACCGATCTAAAAAGGTCGACATGTACTATTCCGGACGTGCGTCTTATGCCGAGGTGGAGCAAAAGATTGTAAAATTTTAATTTTCTTTAATTTTAATTTTATGTTATTATAATTTAGCATTACTTTGCATTACTTACTAATTCTGCATTATTTTATTTCAGAAGATGGGGAGCGGCCCTGGGGGTAATCCGCATATGTTCGATGCCTATGTGGAAATTCAGATAAAGAAGGGCAAGGATAAGGAGGTTCCCTCGAGCTTAGCGGACATAATTGTAAGTTATAAAAATATCTTTCAATTGATTAATTTTTTTAATTGAGTTATAATTTTTTTTATTAACTTAACTAATTTCGTACTTTTTGTTATTTTAGAAAAAGTTTAAGGAAGTGCATAACTCCCAGTCTAATGCCAACAATGGATCTTTGGCTATGGGCGCACTAAGTCAAGTGTTCGGGGTGGATCACAAGGGGACGACAAGGGGGGTGAGCTCTCGGGTGGGAAAGTCGAGACTCACCGAAATTAAGACAAGCAACACCGGATTGGCTCGTTAGGTGAACACCCATAATGATAAGTTAGAAAGGTTGGAGGTGATGGTCCTCAATATGTTCGAGTACATAAAGTGCTAGGTGGGTGTCAGACCCCGCTTAATTCTAGCGTCGGCTGCCACAAAAACTAAGCCGCGTGCGAGTAAATAAAATACCATTCTTAGCATGCGACGAATATGAGACATATAAAATCAATCCACAAGGTGAATAATAATAAATTCTAATGAATAATTGTAATATAAAAACTATCACATGCTAAACTCCAATTTAAACCAATCTCCAAAATATGAATTTGTTTAAAAATCTGAATAATAACCAACTGAAAATATTCCTACTAAAATCCTCAAACAACTTTGGAACCGAATGGCCCAATAAAATCCAAATGGAGTCTCAATGAAAATACAAAGGAAAGGAAACTAAACTAAACTAATACGCATAAAGTAAAAAACTCTAGTTGAACCTCCAAGAAAGTCTCCAAATAATCTAGGCAGCTTCTCCGAAACTTATCCTGAAAAGTTAGTCAACGCACGAGGTCAGAGCCCTGAGCATGAATACACACTACTCCCCACAATTAGGATCCATGAATCCACATAGTAGCATTATACGCAATAAATATCACAATAGAATATTTTAATTAAACGAGTAATTAAACGCGATAAATGTAAATTACGAACTACCCGCAGGGATCCCCATTTCAAAAGAACACACTAATATGATTTTAAAAACCAAAGTCCCACGGTTTTAATCTCATTCAATTAACCCAATTTTATTAATGTTCTCACTTTTTATTATGGAGATCCTCCCGCCCGAGGTGATAATTTCCACTAAAGTGTCACACTTCCCCTTGTCAATAGCCAGTATGACAAGGGGAAGTGTCACAGTTTAAACCCGGATCCGTTTAAACTGTCGATACCCCGCAGTATGACAAGGTTCCACACACGACACGACATAAATCGCCCAAGCTGACCCGGTTAAACTGTCGGTCCCTGACACATTATGTCACCACCAATTTTAATACCCATTTTTATCTTAGGCATTAATTCTCAATTTTCTCAATTTCACAATTAACAAATTCTCCCATCCTTTTTATCGACGTGAGATCCTCAAAATACCCCTTAATCCTATACCTAAGGGTCTCCAAGTTATCAATACGTCCTACCCTATGTATAGGATGAATTTCTAACTTAATTCTTGACCTAGTCTCATGCCTAGGCTAGTGTAGCGACAATAAAATACCAAAAATTAGCCCACCCCCAATATGATAAAAATCGCGACAATCTACCTTCATTAGTCCCATACCTAGAAGGAATAAATCGTCTAAAGGTCTACCCACTAGTCCCATACCTAGAGGGCATCCTAAAATACAGGGAGGGAAAAAATAGCCCGCACCTGTCGTCACAAAGGCAATTTAATATTACCAACAAGTCACACAATTGAGCATAATAAATCAACGTACAAAACTACGCATGATAGTCCAATTCCATTAAATCTTAATTTAACTTTCACATCATCATAAACACCCAATTAATCCCATTTAATTATCTAAAATTAAATACCGAGATTTCATCATTAAAACATCATATTTTCAATTTCATTATCTCAACACATTCTACATGAGTTAGACGCCCCCAAATTCATTTAATTCAAAACTAGAATTTTTCTACATGCAACCTACACCAATAAAATTCAAAATCCACTCATCAATCCTACGTACCCAAGGGTTGTGAATATAATTCATATTAAAAATTTTTATAAAAAAAACAGTCCCAAGATTTAGTGTTCACTTCCTCTAATTAGGTTGCAAATAATTTTAAGAAAACATGTAATTAAGGATTTAGACAACACATAAAACGCATAATACTAAAGGAAAGGAATCGAGTATTCATGCCTGATATTAGTTTGATAAAAATATGGTTGGACTCCTCTTGAGAAAACACCAATTGAATCTTCAATCTTGAGTTAAAACTTGTTAAAAGTTGGGGCTAGGGGTTAAAGATGAGAGGAAAATATGTTTTGAGAATCTTACTGGAGAAAGTTTGAGGGAAAAATGTTTTAAATGTCCCAACCCCGTATCGGTTTGCTAATTAAAGGGTTTAAGAGTTAGAAAATCATTAGGACTCTAATTAAGCCGCCTCCTCAACTATCGTTCGAACGACTGACAACTATCGTTCGAACGAGATGCTACGTCGTTTGAATGACACACGCCGTCGTTTGAACGACTCCAACACTGATAAAAAATCCGCGTGTATACTTAGAAAAAAATATTTTATAACTCCACAAAAACGTACCTGTTAGTTAAAACATACTAAAAATCATTCTAACATTTTATTTTTCTTTAATTTTCGAATTAATTAATGAAAATGCGGGGTGTTACAGTGGGGTCCACCTTATGTAAGTTCAAGGGGAAGGCGGTAGATGATGACACGATTGCTCCATCTCTCTCACCCTCATCGCCTATAGGCACCCACTCGTCGCCGGCATATGATCCATTTGCCATTGACCCCCGTCGAATGGCCTATATCAATAATGGTTGGCTGAGTGTGTATTTAATAGACCTTCGCGGGAACAATCCAATAGCTAGGGGGTTTAGGGATCCGGACACACAATCGGGTAGTGTGGTTCATGGACGTGTGTTGTAAGAAATTATGTCAAAGGTTCGCATCACGCATCTTTTGACTAGAAAAGATCATGAACCTTTGTGGTTGGAAGAGCAATGCAGCGTTCGACGAATTAATGGTTGTATCAATTCATATGTAGTGTGACCTACCTTTCTCCGCAGACCTGTTAAAAACTCAACCCCTTGATATTATTTGTATCATTTTCCTTCTATGACTTTTTTTTGTTGGATATTATTTGTATTTATTTCATTTGAATATTGAATGTTGGTCTGTTATGAATTTTTGTTAGTTAATTCATATGTAGTTTTTATGAATTATTGAATGTTGCTTGATATATATATACCATTTGAATATGTTTAAATATACTATAACAGGTTAAAATATATTGATGGGCAGTGGCAGTGCCATACTGCTCAACAGTTTTTTTTTAAATTCTTCCCAGATTTGTCATGGACTTTGATCGTGACAAGTCTGTGACAAAGGAAAATTGTCACGAACTTGTCACAGTCAAAGTTCATGGCACGGTCAAAGTTCGTGACAATTTTTACTTTGTTACGGGCTTTGACCGTGATAATTTTTCTTCATCACGGACTTGTCACGGTAAAAGTCCGTGACAATTTTATTTTGTCACGAACTTGTCACCATCTTTGACCGTGACAATTTTTCTTGTCACGGACTTATCACGATCAAAGTCCGTGACAATTTAAATTCTTGTCACGGACTTTGACCGTAATAACTCCATGACAAAGGAATTGCCTCTTGGATAAATTTCAACATAATATAATATTTTAATTATATTAATTGATGTTTTATTTTAAACATTAATTGTTAATATTTTATTATATTAATTGGTGTTTTATTTTAAATATAGTTTGAAGTGGTGGCATATCAACTAAAGGACAACTAAACTTCTAGTTGACAAGTCAAATAAGGGGCAATGATTTCAGGCATCGTGGTGGTGCTTAAACACCACTAATCGCGACACGCGACATGCGGTGCGCGAAAGTGCGATTGAGCGACTTAGTGCGCTTTGCGCGCTTTGACGCGCACTTGGCACTTCGCATCTGCACATCGTCGCTTGGAGCGTGGGAGCCTAAAGTTTTGACGAGGTAAAATAGATAAACGATTGTAATTAAACGATCTGATCAAAGGGCTTAAAATTGGAAACGATTTGATCTGAACCGTTAGATGAACTCGTAGAATTTCGTGTAGGAGATGTCCATTCGCTTATGATGGGACGCCTAATCAGAACCGTTAGATCGAAGCTATTCCAAACAGGCATGATCCAACGGTTGCTGAGTTGCTACATGAAGAGCTGTGACTGTTGAAGAATAGTCACAAAATGACTATAAAAGGGTTCCAGGGCTCTGTTTTGGACACCAAACATTGCTAATTTCTCCTCTATTCGTCCTCTACCTTTTGGCATTATCATATTACAGATTCAGAGTGTTCTCAGTTTTGATCAAACAGTACATAGTTTGAATCAAACAAGATGTTCATACACTGCATTGTATCCTGAAGGAAGATTCTATAAAAGCCATTGTGTACTAAAAGACAGCGTTCCCAGAACGTGCCTTGCAGAAATTAATTTATTATTTCATTCTTTCCATAGGCGAATTCCAACATTGCCACCCCAATTCTTGTCACAATTTTTGACCGTGACAAGTTCACCCTGTGATGATTTTTACCGTGAAAACTAAAGAATTTAGGTGTAGTGTAATCGAACTCCTAATTATGCCAAGATTGGGGACACCAAGAAAACTAGGAAAAAGGGAGGATCCAACGGTGGGGATTAGCAACAAATAAAAGGTAGGCAAGATCAGAAAAATGAAGGATAAGGAAAAGGCTCCACCACATAAAGATCTATAATTAGGAGCCAATATTATCTTTAAGAACCGATCTATAAAATCTTGACTCTAATTAAGGACAATTAATTTTTAAATGTACCTTAATTAAGGACAATTATATCTCTACTACTTAAAAAGAAGGAAGTTCCTCTTCAAATCTCAAAGTACTAAACTACCCTCATTAAATTAATATTTCCTATCATACCCTTAATATTAGTCTCACACATTCATTAAATTAAAATCATTCCATGAATCTTAACTTGATACGTTCTCTCTCCTAATACATTTATCTAACCAAACTTCTAAATACATTCATCTTCAAACCCTAGAAATCAAAAGTCAGCTGCCCATATTCCTTCATCTTCCCATCAGATTCATATTGCATAGTTTATTCGTTGCTATTATTTCTTGTCCCAAAAAAGGTCAATACTCATAATTTCCTCTCTAATTTTTTACTCCTTTTTCATTTGCTATCAAAAGTATACATTTGTTAATTTGAAAGCAAATACATAATTTTTGTAATTATATCTATCTCATTCATGAATGTTGTCTCTCTTTTGTGCTCAGATTTTGTATTTTCAATTTTATTGTTGTTCTATTCATGTTTTATAATAATTTCATTAAATTAATATGTAATACCCCGTACTTTTATGCTATATTTAATTTGGGGGATTTATTAAATTTAATGTGATGATTTATTTAATAAAAATTCGGAAATTAATTATGTTATAATTATTAACGTGACTAGAGTTAGTAATTATAAGAAACTTGTTGAATATTACTAATGAGCATAGTAATATATTATATTGGTTATATTGAATGTCATAAGTAAATTAAATGACTATTTCGGAAATTTAAGTCGGGACGTGCCCGTGTCACGTCAGGACTAATTATGTTAATTAAAAAGGGAATATTTTATAAGTTGTCCGTATGGTCATTTTAAGTGCGCCAACGCGTCCGGAAGGATCGAGATAGTCAGAAAAGTGTACCCGGGGGTTTAGTTCGGGCCTCGGGGTGTTTTTAGGCTTAATTAGTGACCCGGGAGGGCATTTTGGTCATTTTACAAAATGGGGTAATTAAACCCACGAATTTCAGCCATCCTTAGCAGCCATTTAAGTCAGCCTTTTAGGATTAGAACATTTAGAACCCTAGAACGTCCATTGGAGAAGAGAGGAGAGAGCTCTCAAGGTGATTCAAGGCCCAAAACACCACCGATTGCACCGCCGTCACCACCAACGCGTAGATCGCGAGGAGGAGAACGCAACCACACCAATATCAGCAGGAAACCAGACCTCTGAAATCCCAGGCAAGTGTTTAACTTGCGTATTTTCGTTGGTGCAATAATCATATTAGTGTAGGAATGATTAAGAGTATAATTAAAGGAAGAAAACCCCAATTTTTGATAGGGATTTGCATGTAGAAATCGTTATAACCATATTCTGAAAATAATATGTGAAGTAGATGATCAACCCACGAATTTGTGATGTTATGTTAGAAGGAAATTCTGGAGAAAACTGATTAGAACAAAAGTTAAGAAAACTTAGGGTTCTTGATGATTAAATGAGATTTTAGGTTGTTTAATCATGTTTAATGATGGTTATATGCATGCTTAACGTTAGAAACATCTGGAAATATATTACCATGATTGTAGTATAAGTTTTGGGACGATTAGTGTTGGACATTATGGATTTGAACGAAGAATATTAGTCAAACCCGTAACTGCACTTCTGCAGAAATCGAAATACCTCTTTGATCGATCGATCGAACCTAGAGCGTCGATCGATCGAAGGTTCGATCGATCGAGCCCCAGACGTCGATCGATCGACCCCTCCTGGCAAACTCTTTTTCCCCTTGTTTAATTAGTTGAATTAATTTACCGTGGAATATTTCTTGGGCATTATAAATAAAATGTTTTGGGATATAGAAGAGACCAGTAGGACATATGATTAAGTGTTGAGAACTTTATTATGAAATGATAATTGGGTCTAAGGGATAATTAATTAAGGAACGACGAACTGCGTATTTCAAGTGAGAGATTACAACGAATACCTACGATAGTGAATAGACGTCTACCTACTGAATTTTTTACTTGGATGGATAAAATCCATGAGTGTCACGTAATTAGTGAGAAAACCCTCCGAGTTAAGGTTAGAGACGAAACCTTATACGAAATCTAAAAAATGTAAAATTAAGGATAAATGTTGTAATTATGGGTAAGGAGAGTGACCTATATTAACATGATAAAATTGGTATATTTATATGATTGTGTGTACATATATTATATACATGTGAAAAACGTACCCGCGCTACTTGCTATCCCTGAGGTTACCGCGCTGGGACGATCTTATCCTGTGTTGCTTTATGGGGGATATTGATTTGTACCCTAGAAGATAGAGATCCTAGGTACGGGCTATCAGATTGATAGTCGGACGGTCCTAAGAGACGTGTGGGTATGTACTGACCTCTTGGACTTGGAATCTATGCTTCGCCTCAACGTTGTTTTGTATATGTTAATACAGTTCGTGAGTGATTCCGAACTTGTATTTCCCTTTGTGTGAGCGATACGGGGATTGGATAGCAGAGTATGCCCGCACCATAGTTTAGTTGGGGTGCCATTATATATATATATTATACGAGTAGTTAATATATATATGAGGTTATAAACTTTAAACTGCCTACTGTGATTTGATAAGTAGAACATGGTTGTTGACTCAATTATTAAATACTTGTTTTGTGAAAGTATGAGACGACACTGGGAGACTTTATAATTTAATGAAGCTAAAACGAGAGGAGTGCTGCAGATTGAAAGTAATATTTTTAAAACATTGTCATCGTGCGGTTTTGAAAACTTATGAGTAAGTTAAGATAAACTAAACTATTTGGGAAGGTTAGTACGATAGGCGTGCACATTAGAAGAGAGGTGAGAATTTCTCAAGAGAGTGTCGAACTAATATGATTTGCATTGGTCTGTATCAATTTAAATACTTGCTTAACGTATTTTAAAATCAAACACACTTTCGGGCCCCGACCCGTTTCTTTTTCTCTCTCTCTCTTTTGTATATATATGTATATTTTCAGGTGCCCAGCTACAGGGGCGTCTTGCTTAGGATCCTTTGTGAAGAACAAGCTGCAGCTTAGGTGGGAGTTGCAGGTCACTTGAGTAGACGGCTTCTGTTATTGACTCCACTCCTACTACTCTCATTTATTGGGCACGTGTCGCCCTTTTCATCATTTCATTTATTGTTGGGATTTTTATATTTTCAGTTATTCCAGTATTGTTTTATGGGATTTATTCAGGATAGTTTATGATGTTTGGTTTTATTATGTTGACATTCGATTGACGAATGTATGGTTTTATTTTAGTTCATCGTGGTGTGATTCTATATCGTAGAAATGTTGTTTTGTGTAAGTAAATCTTTTCTGTAATTAAAATTTGGAAGTTTGTATGAAAATGTTTTTGACACTTAGCTTAATAATTTAGGGTGTTAAATTGGAAAAAAAAATTATTTTTTTATCGACAGTGATGCTGAGAATGAACCAACTGTTTACCTTGATTTAATTTAATAAAGGAGTGATCGCCCGGTATTTAATTAGGCGGAGTGTCACATAATATTTCCTATCATACCCTTAATATTAGTGTCACACATTCATTAAATTAAAATCATTCAATGAATCTTAACTTGATCTTCAAACCCTAGAAATCAAAAGTCATCCGCCCATGTTCCTTCATCTTCCCACCAGATTCATATTGCATAGTTTTTTCATTGCTGTTGTTTCTTGTAAAAAAAAAGGTCAATACTCATAATTTCCTCTATAATTTTTTACTCATTTTTCATTTGCCATCAAAAGTATGCATTTGTTAATTTGAAAGCAAATACATAATTTTTGTAATTATATCTATCTCATTCACGACTGTTGTCTTTCTTTTGTTCTTAGATTTTGTATTTCTAATTTTATTGTTGTTCTATTCATGTTTTATAATAATTCTAAATTCAATTTTACTTTCAGAAAAATTATATATATTTTTTAAGTTAAGGAATTACCAAGTTCACACCTTATTAGATTATTATTTTTTATGCATTCATATGTATTTCCCAGTTGGACATATTTGTATTCATGTTTATTTCTTAAAGATTCTAAAAATTCTTAAAACATTCAAATTACTTTTTAAAAGACAAATTTGCCCTTTGCTCTAAAGATCAAACAAATATTTTTTTATTTGTTCATTTTTTTCCAATAAAAAACAGTATTTTAAACTGTTTTTTAAAATATATTTTTTTATTTTTTAAAATTAAAAAATAACTAATTTTTATAAAAACTGTTATGATAGTTTTAAAAACCCTGTTTTTATTTTTAAAAAAACTGTTATGATACTTTTATAGAAGTTTTTTTAAGATAGATTTAAAAACTGTTTTTTTTTTCAAAAAAAATGTTTTTACATAAAATTGGGAAAAAAATTAACAAATAAAAAACTGTTTTTTAAATTGAAAATTGTTTTTATAACCGAACACGACTCAAATAAAAGCAACCCGACACGACACGACAATTTTTTTTTTAACCAAACATGAACACGATCATAATAAAAGTGACACGACACAACATGAAGTATTATTTTTTTACAAAACACGAATACGATCCAAGTAAAAGTGTCACGCCACAATATATGTTATTTTTTTAACCAAACACGAACCGAACCAAAATAGAAATGACAGACACGCCTCAAAATCTTATTTTTACCTATAAAAGTAATACGACACAACACGAAATCTCATTTTTTACCAAATACTAACACAACCCACTTAAAATGCAACACGACAAGTGAACCGTGTTCTCATTTCGTAAAAAAAATGGATTTTGTGTCGTGCCATGTCACTTTCATATGTGTCATATTCATTTTACGTAAAATTAAGATTTTGAGGTGTGTCGTGCCATGTCGTGTTAATTTTATTTTGGTCACGTATTATAAAACATTTTAAATAAAATGTACGAAAAAACAGTTTTAAATAAACAGTTTTAAATAATTTTTAAGTGCCTAAAGATTTTATTTAAAAAAAAATTAAGATTCTAATAGTTACTGTTTTGGAACTACCGACTTTTTATTTTTATAAAACAATTTTTGTAACTATTAGAATTTTTGTACAATTTTCTTAAAACACTCACATGCTTGAATTTTACTTAAAACAATTTTTTTCAAATAAAATCTTTAGGCGCTTAAAAATTGTTAAAAACTGTTTTTTTTGTACATTTTATTTAAAATGTTTTATAATACCCCATATACATACCGCTGGCGTATACCAAGATACTAAAAAAAATGGTCCCCGCCTATGCGTATTGCTGGCGCGAACCATTTTTTAAATAGTAAAAAGATTATTTTTGAAATTCCCCTGTGTTGGAATTTTTTCACACTGTATGGTTCAATGTATTCATTTTGTCTCTCTACATACATATATTATTCTTATTAAGTCTTACGTTGGTTCTGATTGTAACTCCCCAACTAAGAAAAACATAACTTTCAAGAACAACCAAATAAGTGAGCAAAATGAGTCCAAATTACCTTACTGAAGCTGCAATTACATGCCTTGATTGAATTATCTTTGTCAACTCAAACACACACTCTAAACTGTATCTTTAGCATCTTTAGATACATAGTGTTCAAAGAATTTCGATTTGTTCTTCCCTGCTCTTAATATTTAGTAATGAGTGTTACTTATTTAGTTCATGGTTTATGGATACTTATGGAATACATTGCACTTATTCAAGTAACATAATTTTTTTTAATTTTTTAAAATTAATTTACAATTGTCGTTTTTAATTCATCTTATTGTTGAGTAAATTATTTTAATTTCTTGGAAACTTGGGTTTGGCCATACTTATTAACCGGATGGATTCTCTTTGTTATTTTGTAATTTCTATTCAATGAATATGAATACAGTTTCTCTGTCTCACGTAATTTATCTTTGAAAGTTGTTGTATTGATATGTTATGACTGATAATCCATCCATCATATTATGTAAATGTAATGACTTAAAAGAACTAATGCGCTCTTTAACTTAATAGTGATGATTAAGTAATTAAATATTTGGGTATCAATTCCTCTCTTAACGATTTCCTTCTAAGGATTGACAATGGGATAGAAGCATCAACACATGATTAAGGGCCGAACAGTCTCTCATTAACGTTATCTTCCAATCATTAAATATAAATGCCAACTCGCTAAACTTCTTGACAGATCGAGCAATTCTTGCAACAACAAACGAGCACGTAGACTCACTCAATGATATGATGATTGATATGTTCCCCGGAGAATAGCGTTGATGAAGCTGTGGATGACACGCACAACTATTACCAAGAAGAATTTTTAAATTCTTTGATGTCGAATGGATTGCCACCACACGTATTGAAACTTAAACATAATTGTCTAATCATTCTTCTACGCAATATAAATCCATCAATTGGATTATGTAACGGAACAAGAATGTTGTACAAAGGTACTTCGGATAATGTCATCCATGTTCGTCGCTCATAAAGTTGAAGAGGAAGAAGAACCTTTGAATCATAACAAACGTCAAAAGCAACATATTTAAGTATTAAATTTTCAGTTTTTAGGATTGTACACTGTTTTTATCAAATGCCATCTTTCAATAACTGCGATTTGGAATTTGCTTGCTGAAGCTTTTTTTAACTTTTTTTTAATGATATTTTCCTATAAATCATTTCAAGCTAATTTCATTGTGATATATTTATTCGGATTATATATACATACATGTTTGTGTGTATTTCTTCCTGCTTTTGAGTAGGGAGTTCTGAGTTCGTTTGCGATAGATTTAGAGTATTCACAGGAATATCTTGTATAGTTTATAGTTGAATGGAGGTTTGATTTTTGGAGTAATAATTGATGCTTCGTACTAAGTAATTTATGTTATATTCTAACAAAATAAATTCTACATAATATGTTGTAAGTATTTTTATTACTTTATCCTTTACAGATTTACAATGAAAGATTAATATCTGATCACACGTGCAATGCACGTGAACACAACTAGCAGTTAAAAATTAGATACTCCTTGTCAAACTTTTGAGTATGCATGAATAGGGTACATAATATGATTATATATAGTGATAGGGTGAGTAGGTCCCTGAATCCTATGATGCCCTTAGCACCTCGCGACATCACCCCCACCAAGTTTTGAAATATGATCAAGCTGCATCAAACTGAAGAAGTATAGTATCCTTTTGTGGTTTGATGAATATGACAGTGGGTTTCCACATGTGCAAAATTATCTAATAAACTTTGAGGAAAATTGTTTCTTATTAATCAAATATGGAGTTGAATTATTGTTAGATCAGAACTTGTGCCAAATATTTCACCTTTGGGTTATTTGTGTACAAGGCTACAATATGTGGTTCTTAGACGCTAGGTAGGTTTGTCTTATTTATGTCGGTGGAGTATACAGTTTAGGTAAGGTCTTCTCGAAGGAAAATGACTTATGATTAGACTTACCGTAATTTGAGGACTTTATAGTGCCTTGAAGGCTTTTGGGTCAAGTTTGCAATTAAATCCACAAAAGTTTTATTCCATAATACAGTTGATGCAATTACCGACTTCGACTAATAAGACTATTAACTTAAAAAGAGAGTATTGCCTTCTAGAATATTCAGTTTGGGAAAATATCGCTGTTCTAAAAAATTCGTCTAGACTTAAAGTGTAGGAGAAACGTTTTGCCTTACGCTTTTCACGCCTTATTCTTGGTAAAACCCTTAAGGCACATTTTTTTCTAAAAATAACAATGCTTTAGTGAAACGATGTCGTGTTTTAAAGAATTTCTTTACAAATCGGATCATTATCTCATCCAAAATAATCAAATAGTATTTTAATTTGCATATATTCAGACATATTTTTATGATACGTGCAATTTTTGTATTTTAATAGCCTTGTTATGGTTAAAAAATATTAAAATATATTAAGAAGCCCTAAACGCCTTTTCACGCTTTTTTACGCTTAGAGCCGCCAAAACTTCTAAGGCTTAAAGCTTAGCCTACACGCCTCAATCACGCCCCATATTTTTTAGAACCTTGAAAAATACTATGGTTCCATCCTAATACTGTAAATAAAAGTCACCAACGCATATTCCAAGTTCATGACCAGAAGTTCATAGGAAATTTAAGAGTAGCAACGTCGATCTAAGTTCACATGTGGAATACCCTCCTAATTTTATTTTCTTTGCTTTAGCCTTAATTTCCATGTTAATGTTCAAATCAGGTGTGTGGGGGCATGCAAGTTGGACAAAGCCATGTAACAATAACATAGCGTTATTCTAAATAAGTCTCCTCATAAAAAATATTAAAATAGTATAAGCAAGTGCATGTACCTCGTAGTCCTATAGATGAGAGATACAAATAAATAGTGATGAGGGAAAAATATCCATTAGTTCGGAATGGAACCAACACTTGACCAACTATGCTGGCGATTTTTATTTATTTTTGGGTAGTATATAATGAGGTATACAGGTCAACTTACGCGTATCTTAATTAATTTTCATTCGTAGTTCGTGACTTTCACTGAGTAAGCATTATTTTGATGGTGTCAGGATCGAACTGGGGACCAAACCCATTCCAACCTCAAAACTGTTCCACTAACAACCTTATACCACCGAGTATTGAAGATAAGGATACGCGAGGGTTAAATGATATTTTACCAAATATAATTTATATGACGTAATGATAGTTGGACTCCACAAAATATTATCACATGCTCTACTTGGGCATAAAGTCATAAAAGTAGTGAGTCAGCCTATTATTTTAAACTAGTATCTATCATGCGCGATACGCTGACATTTTATAATATTTGTTAATAATACAGTGAAAAAAGTAAATAAAATAAATAGCTAATTATAAAGTAATTTTTTTTTGAGGATGAATAATTTTAAATTTAACTATATAATGCAACTAGTAAATTTGTAACTAAATGTTACAAATAAAAATCATCTTATTCTTGATCATATAATAGTTTCAGAATTTCAATATTCATTTTAGTTAGTAAGGTTAACATATCTCGATTGGCCTTATAACAGATAAGAAAAGAGAAAGGAAAAGAATGCATTGTGTATTAGAGGTTTAATATATAGAAAATTATAGTACTAGAGGTTTTAAATATAAAAAAATATATATATTTTTATTTATTTTTAGTTAAAAAATTGTATTGCATTTATAAATAAAAACTTAAAGTTTTTTTTTTCTGTAAATAAAACATCAAAATTGTTTTTTAACAATTATGAAATTTCAACCTTTTTAACTTAAAAACTATTTTCTATTCATAAAAACTTCAAAAAAACCTGTACGTATTTTATATAAAAAATTATATATTTTATTTATTTGTTTTTAGTTTAAAATTTTTTATGTCATTTATAGAAAGTTTTCTCTATAAATACAAAGTTAAAAATATTTTTATAACAAAAAAAACATTTTCTATTTATGTAAAAAATAACACAATGTTCAAGATGAGAGAGAAGATGATAGTGTGTATAGTATTTTAGGTACCCACCCATCAAATTTAGATACCCACCCATCAAACACAAACCAATTAATTTTACGCACAAAAACTAAAACCCAAATTATTTTCTTAAAGATTAAAAATAAAATAAATTATTCATCGACACCCTTGATCCACCTTAAGCTTTTCATAATTCATTTAGGAATATGAAATAAAATGCAACATATAGCTCTTTGGTAGGGGTGACAATTCGGGTTAGTTGTGTCATTTTTGGGTCACGTTGATTTTTATTTTATTATAAGTTTTGGGTACTCTTAAATCTATATAAGCTAATCGGGTCATGTTCGGGTCATTTCGGGTTATTACCGTAAACGGATTATCGGGTAAAAAATTATCAACTCTACTCTTTGAAAATTTTACTCATCGTAGCGCTTGAAGTCCTCTTCCTTAAAGGGTAATTGCTTTGGCCATTCCACATTACGAAACCCATATTACCTAAGTTTGTGTAAACCATGTGTAACTTTTTTTGACAAATAATATGCTATAAAATTATACTGTAAAAATAAAAGGTGTTAAACTCAATGCTATAGGTTTTTTACACATCAAAAACTTCTAAAAAACTCTTAGAAACTGGAATTTTTTAAAAAGTAGAAAAAATGAATAATTAAGTTTAGGGATTGGATTTAGTAACCTTAACTCCTGAAAATGAGTGGTGGGTATCGTGAAGCTAGACTAAAGGCTTAAGCCCGTGTTTAAACAAAATTAAAAGTACATATTTATTCAATCATTATATCCAATGCAAAATTAACTATAAAAACAAACAATATTTTTTTTTATCAACCTTGCCATATTTCATCTACCAAATGCATTGCATATGTTCACTCATATTGAACCTAGATCTTGCACAATAGTTTTACTTGTTAGATACCAAACTCTTCAAAACCAACACCACAAACAAACATTTTAAAACTAAATCTGTTAGTTCCAAAAGAATGAAATTCCTAATCGGAAAAAAAAATAAAGTTCAAAATTATAAAAATGAAAGGGCACCTTCTCATTCGAACAAACAAACATCTCAAATACAGTAAAAAAAAACATATCTAACTCCCATAATATTGAAATAGGACTTGAGAAGAAATTATAGGAGGTGAAGAGGAAGAAAAATCTGTACCAACGAAAAGCCCTCTAACTTCAATATGCTGACCAGTTTTGAAAATAGAGAGAACGAATAACAAAAACTTTTGGAATTAGAAAAGTTCATCCATGTTGGGGCTCATATCGGGCACCTTTACAACAAACGCCATGGCCATAAATTCCAAAATAGGTAAAGTGAGACCTAGAGATAAATAATAAGCCCTAGAACCTTCAAATTACCTACAAAAACACATCCAGAATCTAATTTTCAAAAAGATTCTACCAATCCAATACTAATTTCCCATTAATCAAACAAAAAACAGAAATTTAATACTAAAAAAACAATCGAAACAATATGCAACAAATTATAATTTTCACAAAAATTCTACTAATCTAATACTAATTTCTGATTAAAAGAACAAAAATCAGAACTTTCTATAAAATCATTCTTAAGAACACCATAATATTAATCACGAACACATTAATATGATTAAACTTTAACATGCAATTGTTCTTAATAAAAGGATCTTGGATCTTCATGTTTTCACAAAATACGTCTAAACGATATAAAATAAGACTTACCTTGATCAATCAATCTTGATTAATTGCTTCATCAAGCTCCCTTCTTGAAAGAATTACACTCAAAATAGAATCTCGGAATTTCTCTCCCACCTCAGAAATAGTGTGTTATGAGATAACCCGAGATGGTGTAGGGCTCCTCTATTTATAAGGGGAAGAGGGCCGGAATCCTAGTCAAGGTGGGACTCTTTCAAGTCTCCCACTAATGCCACTAACCATCATGTGACTAACGGATAAGGTTTACCCAAATATTTTAATATCTTTATTTATCACATTCCTAATTAATTATCTGATATTTATCAAGACCACAATTATGGGAAATTCAGAATTTAATAAAATTGAAATTAAATAATTAATTTCATCACTTGACATTAATTTCCAACAGTCTCCCACTTGGTCTTAATAATTCGTATAATTAAATTAGGTATCATAAGGTGCACAATTATTGATAAATTCAGTTTGCTAAATCAAATGATTCACGGATGCGAGTCATGGCGGTTCCATGCTATTCAAGAGCATGGTTCCTTCCATGTACCACAACACCAATGTTTCATTCAACTGAGCCTTTAATATTGGGTATCATAATGGCCTCATAATGTCCTTTTCAATAATGACTATTTCTGTCAACAATAATTCATAATTATATGCATGCTTTCTCAAAGGACAGAAATAATTGAAATCAGAAACACTTTTATTGAATTCAAGTAATAGTGTCAAACAACTAAGCCAAATAGCAATCATAATTTTACTAATCGAGATCCATCTCTTTGACACATTCCATAAGGTCTTTTGGAGATAGTCATTTCGTAATAGGATCTGCTATGTTATCACTCGTACTAATGTGATCAATTGACACTTTTTGTTTCTGAATTTCTTCTTTAACTGATAGGTATTTCATTCAACGTGCTTAGTTACTTTAGGAATACCTAACAATTCTTCACAAAGAAGATTGCAGCGACATTATCATAATATTTCAGCGACTTGATAATAGTGTCGACAACTCCAAGTCCCGAAATGAAGTTACGCTGCCAAACTATATAAGTTGTAGCATCAAGCATGCTACAAACTCAGCTTTCACAATAGTTAATGGATGGATTGTGTTGCACTTCTTCATTATATTGGTTGATAAACTAAAATAAATATTCTTAAGCAAGAGTGAACTTCATACCATCCGTACAAATAGTAAATCTGAGTCACAATAATTATTCATATTTAAATGAACACATACATCATAAATGTGAGCATATAGTCCTTTAAGTATCTCATTACTTCATACACAACTTTTAAACCCATAAGATTATTTTGATTCTCTACTTTCTAAATATGTGCTTGAATATAGAGAAAATATATAAACTTACTCCCACTGATCTTAAGGTGTATACAAATATACAACGATTCAAAAATAATGATATTATTTATTAAAATACGTCATGTGGGAAACTTATGTTTATATAATGATCTCCTAAACATATACGCATGATTTATAAGACTTCAAAAAGTAATTTTCACATCCACTTCATGTAACTCTCAATCATAATGAGCTACTAATGTCATGGGAATTCCATGTCCTTACATATAATTGAGAAGGTTCATTTATAACCTTTTCTTCATTAATAGTGAAATATTTTACTACAATTTAGCTTTATCTCGTTAAACTACCGTTAGTGTCACGTTTGGTCTTGATGACCCCCTTATACCCGACTTTAGTGTATCAATTATGTAATTCAACGAGATTTCAACCTTAGTTGTAGTCCATTAGTTTCACTTCTTATGACTTTTGAAAATAAAACCAAGTCATTATTTATCCCTACGCCAAATTCATGTTCATGCAGATACACCACATAATCATCGAGGATAGTAGACCTTTTAGGATCTTCTTAATACTATTCCTTATGATTTTATCTACATTTATCTCACGGTGACAATACTATCATTTAGTGGTTGATCATTTATTTGTTCTTTGTTGTTTAGACTATCTAACAACTAAAAGAACAAGGATTCAAGAAGGTTATCGATAATGGGATAAGTACCCTACCTTCCTTTACAACCATATTTCATGATTTTCTACTACCACTAATTTCACCTTTCATAATGAATTTGACTTTAATGCAATAAATACGCGTCAATGACAATTATATGATCTATGTAGGTCCACTTTAAGGGAAGTTTCTCATAATCTCCCACTTGGGCCACATAGGTCATCCTTATATTAGACATCGTAATACCTTAAGAGCACAAATCGACTATCAAAATTTGTAAGAGACATTACAAAAATCTTGTCCACGAAAATTATGAAAAAGAGTCTAGATTTAATTTGGTACAAGATTTAAAGAGTTTCATAAAAAAAGCGCTACGATTATGATGCAGGATCAAACAAATCTTTAAAGAACTATATCCAAACTTTATTTTGTACAAAACATCAAAACTAAAATCATAACCCTTGAAAAAATATACATCAAAAGATTCTTTAGAACATATCCCTCACGATCAAGTCTAGACAAATATTTTCCAAAAGAAATTGAGGGTTTATGAAAACAAATGGCGATTTGATTCCCCAAGAACAAAAGAAAAGAATCTTATTAGCATTTCTAGTTTGTTTTGTAAGAAATCCTTGCATCAAAAGTAAATACTTTATATAACACAGTAAGTATAACTTGAAAACTCTACTGAGATGAAAAACTCATTTCAAATCATAAAAGATACATATTATCTTTATCATTATTAGTCCGAGTGTGCAACATGTAAACAAACTTAATTTGTTTAACCAAATTAAATATGAAATTTTTAGAGAAATAAAATGGGATACAATAATATGTGATAAGATAATGAGATAAATTGCTCACTTCATTAATGCTTTGATTTAACAACACACACATCGATTACATGATAAATTGAGTGCATAACCGTGAGTTTTTATCAGTAGTAACCGTGAAATATCGATTATATGATGCTTGTAGATTACTTTATTGGGTATAATGTTATTTCACTATATTGTACACGACATTTGTGCACAACTTATTTTCACATACTATAATAATGTATGTGATCTATAATGTTCATTCAATCACTCAAAATTGATTCCCTGTAAGGAATAACCTTGCTTGAAGAAACAAACTCAATATACCCCATTAATATCCTTACAATTATAAGCATCATGAGTTACTACTACCATCATCTTTACATTTAATATTCATTGCCATTCTAGTTGGGTCACTGTAGTGACTACCAAACATTTCATAATATGAATATTACATTACGTAAAGACTTACATACACAAGTCAATAAATTTTTCACTTATTTTCATTAAATATCGCATGATCAATAAGCTAAATTATTCATGTTTATGGTTTTCATAAACTTAATTGGTGATATGATAGTGAAAGAAACTATGGCATCTGTGTTTGACGACCATTATTACCTTCCCAAAATATATATCACCACTAACATTTTGTTCAATTATTGTAATCACAATAAATGAATAAACAATAATATGTATGCAACATCATAAAGTATCATCATCCTAGCATTCAATATCATACATGGACCCGTAGGCAACCAAAATATGCATGATATTAATGCATTAGTCCAATATTTACATCTTCTGGTATGGAGCACTTTAATGAACACCAAACCTTATATTATATAAATATTAGAGATACGCATACATGTTCAAAATCCCCGTAATACATGAATAATTATATTATTGTCTATTCGCTAACTTGAAATTCACGAAAAATTAGACATAATGTGAAAATCAAATAGACAAAGAGTTTACATGAGATATTACACAATAATAGTAAATGGAAGACATAAATCATTTACTTTCGCTTCATCACTTATGTATGAGTAACAAATCAGAATTATTGACCCAAATCATTCATGGTCATACTAATGCACAATACGGTTATAATCACAATTATCATACTAGTGGCATATGTAAATATGACTTTTTAACATTGATGTCAATTATTTAACATTTGAAAAAATTCCAATGTTTATTTGATTCAAATATCAGCATGTGTTGCGCTTCAATTTAACCTTATACAAACATTAGGATAATCTGAAATGACTACAAGTATAATATCTTCACATGTATTCTTAGCCTGTATTTGGCATTTGATTAAACTGAATGAATACTTACTTATGAGTCTCAAAATTTGCAAGTCATGCATTTAAATATGCATACATGCAACGAAATCATAAATCTAGTATCCGCACATATGAATTGTAGCGTGTGTTTGGCATTTAATTCAACTTAATGGGAGTACTAGTATTAGAATAAACAATAATTCTGATTTTTAACCACATGAATCGTTGGCCTGTGTTTGGCACGAGACTCATTAAAACACGAATATCATAATATTCAACAATATGAATCATTGGCATGTGTTTGGCACGAGACTCATCAAAATATGAATATTAACAATAACGCAAGTCTAATATTATACCATATGAGATATGTTGGCCTGTGTTTGGCACGAATATTCAACTAAAATAGAATCATTAGAGCAATGTTTTATCAGAGTTCTAGATAAAATATACATGAAATATGGAAACACATAAATTTTTCCCTAAAAAATGAGTTAGCATCATGGAACTGTAAAAAAATTACTCCAGAAACTCAAACATTCGACGGAATTCAAAAATGATTTTTCTGGAAGTCATAAACATTATTTATGTAAAATCAATGCCCCAAAAATATTATACTCAAAACTTAATGTATAATTAATGGTCCAAATATAAATGCATACACAATAATCTAATATTTAAAATTATAGATTAAGACACTTTTCATGTCTTCCCCATCCAACACCATATAGATATTATTGTCTAAACATCAATTCATAATTACATTAGGACCTTTGCGCTATCAATTATAAATTATGCACAATAACCTAATATATCGAAATGTTATTGTCAAACACATAATCATACATCTAATATTCAAAATTTTATATTGAACCCTTTCATCAATACCAAATAATACATAAGATGAATATTAGAACAACCATGAACATTAAAAACAACCCCTGTGGTGGAAAAATACATAATATTTGGGAAAATCGTAATTTTTGCCAAAAAAAGAAAATTTTAGTTAGCACCACCGAGATGTAGATAATTACTCCAGGATCTCAAAACAATTTGCGGAATTCAAAAATCAATTTTCTGGAGTGAGATATTGACGTCAACATTATTACCAAAAATGGTAAAAACGCAATTTTACGGCCTTAACGACGTCAAAACGCAAAAGTAAGGTGGTGCCCATTGTTTACAATGGGTTTTGTTTATTTCGACGTTTCCAGTCGACCATGTCAGTTTCGTAAAATTCCGAGCAAGTTTTGACCTTTCATTCTCACCAGTGAGTATTGGCGACAGAAGAAAAAAACGTCACAGAAAATTTCAGACACACTTTAAGAGCAGATTTAATGACAGAAAAAGACGTCGCAGAAGGTCTCAGGCACAAAATCAATTTAATGACATAAATAAAAATGTCGCAGAAAGTCTCAAGCACATATTTCATTATAGACGAACATCAATAAGGAAAATCATGAGATCTTAAACTTTAGCTCTGATACCACATATAAAATCATTCTTAAGAACACCATAATATTAATCACGAACACATTAATATGATTAAACTTTAACATACAATTGTTCTTAATAAAAGGATCTTGGATCTTCATGTTTTCACAAAATACGTCTAAATGATATAAAATAAGACTTACCATGATCCAATGCATTGATCAATCTTGATTAATTGCTCCATCAATCTCCCTTCTTGAAAGAATTACACTCAAAATAGAATCTCGGAATTTCTCTCCCACCTCAGAAATAGTGTGTTATGAGATAACCCCAGATGGTGTAGGGCTCCTCTATTTATAAGGGAAAGAGGGCCGGAATCCTAGTCAAGGTGGGACTCTTTCAAGTCTCCCACTAATGCCACTAACCATCATGTGACTAACGGATAAGGTTTACCCAAATCTTTTAATATCTTTATTTATCATATTCCTAATTAATTATCTGATATTTATCAAGATCACAATTATGAAAAATTCAAAATTTAATAAAATTGAAATTAAATAATTAATTTCATTACTTGACATTAATTTCCAACACTTTCGTATTAAAAATACAATCTGTAATCTTTTTCTTTTTTTTTAACCATCGTAAATCACGCTTCTTAATTCTCATCGTAACTTACAACCCATCAAAGCCGCCATTAAAATACAAAACACCCACAATGACAATATGTTCTTCTCTCCTCGTCCCGCTCATCTCCACACCTTTTTCTCCGGAATGTTTTTGGGCCTCCGTTCCGCCGTGGCGTACTTATCTTTGGCATATTATTGGGCGTTGGGATTACTTATCTTTGGAACAAAACAAACACCAGAGAGTTGGGCGTACTTATCTTTGGAAGAACAACCAGCAAAGCCCATGCCAATGGGCAGGTGTTCACTGTGAAAACAATTGTGTCCCTGGCATTTCTCTCTCCGGCCAACTCCCCGTTGGAACAATCGGAAACCTCACTCACCTCCGCACTCTTAGTCTCCGTTTTAATGCTTTATCTGGACCTCTCCACTCCGATCTTATTTCGTGTGTTGATCTAGCACTCCCAAATTAGCTGTTGTGGGTGAGGGAGAAATGACATATATAACGATAGTATCTCATTGTAAAATGAGTAACATGCATTTAAGATATTATAATGAAGAGTAGTAACTACTCCCACCATGTATGCTAGCAATTAATGGCTGAGTAAGTACAGAGGACATACGAATCTTGATGATCGACAAGACTAGGTAGTGTATTGGGAGAGTTTCTTATTTGTATTTTGTTTACAAGACGTCCCATGCACGAATCCCAATAAATACCAAGAGTCGAGAAATGTATTGGTCACTAGGGTAAAAATTTATCACTTAAATTATTTTATGTACATGTCAATGAAAACTTGAATTGAGAGCTAATCTATGAAATAATACCTATAGAGTTGAGTAGTGTTATGTGGGAAATACCGAGGGGAAATTTATTTTCCACTAATTGATAGGTGGGGTTATCCCTAGGAGAACCAAATTATATTTGTAGAGTAACTGAATTTAGTCTTACGATATAGCCACGTTGAAAAGGTAGGGTTAGATTTGAGATATGTATTTTATGATTGTACAATTGTGTACGGGGTATAGGGTGTATGTGTGCCTGTATATTTTACTTTTTGATACCGTTTGTGTTAAGAAGGGTTAGAAATATATGATGAATGTGTATATGGGACAGTCAGAAAAACAAGTGGAAATGTAAGAGAGGCTAAACGTCGTTTGAGGAAAGGAGATAGTATGATTGTTTGCATGTCTCCAACAAACTCCCAAAGTTGAGGTGAGTTGGAAGTTGAGTCGAAATACATTGAGAATAATGCGAGTCTCACTTATTCAAATGCGTAGAGTATTTCGCACATTGATAAGTTGATAAAAATCCGAATAGATGGAAAAATGCATAGGAAGTATGCAAGTTTGGGGCCAACTCACGGTCCAAAATTTTTGTCTATCTCGGAATAAGTGGAGTAAGACGTTCCACGTGACGTGAGGTGATAAGTGAGTGAATTTTGAGTTGAGTGAGATATAGTAAAGTCTTCACGTGTGCCACTCATACAAAGATTAGTGTGATTCTACTAACCAAAATGATTTGTCAGATTGATATTTACATTCATGGAATAGCTATGAAGATTAATAAAATTCCTTATTAAATTATCAAGATCATGAAGTGGACAGGTTTTGCTTTGGGTTACGAAGTAAATTGTTTAGGGACAAAATAACAGTTATTATATAGAGGTGTGTTATATTACTAGTAAGTATGCCTAACATGTGATTAAATGAGACAAAATAAATTGACACAAAGTGCTACCCAATTTTGATGTAAATTAGAACAAGACCTTTGAGTCCCAACTTGGATAAAAAGTGTTAGGAGGTGATAGCGATGGGATTTCTCCTTGAGCATGTCGTGTCAATCATAGGATGATGTATATTAGGAAGGGGTGATATAAAATGTGGAAAAATGCGAGGATGCATGTTTTGAACTTTTGGAGTAATGAGAAGTACTAACTACTTAGTGATTTTGTGGCTTAATTGAAGAAAATTTCTCACCTTCCTTTGGATAGTTGTAAAAAGGGAACTAATTAGTTTCTCGGATCCGAGGTGATTCATGGCCCGCTAACAAGGACTGAACCACCCATTTCATTTCGTATAATTCAAAATGTAGTGAGAGTACTTTGGTGGGAACGAAATTTTGAGTCCTGACATGACTAGTCAGAGAGATGAATTAGTACGACAATAAGGAAATTGATACCTATCGAAGTGATGTCTTTCCTAATATAGTGATAATAGAGCCATTGGAGTATAGACGCATCTTTTGAGATCTTATTGTCGAATCCATGATAGTCTTGCGTGCCATTATATAAGTGAGACCTTAAACATAAAGGAATACAAAAGTACATAAGGGCTTACATGAACTTGTTACTAACCGTGGGTTGTAGTGAAACAGACCTTTGATTAAAATGGAGCCATTAGTGTATGAATAGTGGATATAATAAAATATTCTTATGAGTGAAATTTTCTCACGTCTGAACACAATAGTGTACAAGAATCTGAGGTGATATTATGAGGCATCATAATGTCGACGAGTATATTTACGACCCAAAGAATGAGATGCGTGATCGATATCCAGAATCATTTTATCAAGTGTACTTTATTTCCGAATTTCGGGACGAAATTCCGTTGTTAGGGGGAAAGTATGTAGTATCCTGTAATTTTTAATGCTTATAAACGTGGGATTAATTTAAATAATTAATTGGAGATTAATCCGTATTAAAATAAATATTAATTAGCGAGATAAGGGTTACTATTAATTCATATTGAATATTACTTAGTAAATGAGTAATATTATTGATATGAGAAGATTAAACTTGTCGTGACATACCCCATAATTTTTAATGATTTTAAATGTGGGATTAATTTAAATAATTAATTGGAGATTAATTCGGATTAAAATAAATATTAATTAGCGAGATACGGGCTAATATTTATTTATATTGAATATTACTTAGTAAATGAGTAATATTAATGATATGAGAAGATTAAACTTGCCGTGAGTAAGAAATATGACAACTATGACAAATTTAGTCGGGACGCGCGTGTGAGTCGTGTCGGGACTTAAATTAGGAAATAAAATATATTGTAATATTTGGTAATTCATATGGTCATTTTGAGTGTGCCAGTGTGTCCGGGAGGGTCAAAATAATCAAAATTGAGTACTCGGGGGTTATGTTCGGGCAGTGGCGGACCTAGGATTTTAAGTCAATGGGTGCGAAAATGTACGACGAAGGCCGGGGGTTTGGGGGCTTCCGCCACCGAGGCAAATTTTTTGGGTTGTTTTTATTTTTTTTTTGCAATTTTTAACCCTAATTGTCTAAATCTTCAACATAATTGCCTAAATATGAAACATTATATCGAATTAGATTTTTAGTTACTAATTAAAATTAAAGTTTAATACAAATTTCAGCAACAACAACTAATTTTTGGGTGAAATTAAAATTTAAGCAATAAAAATAATTTCATACAAATATCAGGAACAACAAATTTTGGGGACAAATTAAAATTTCATCAATAACAACCAATTTCAGCAACAAGTAAACTAATTAAAATTTCAACATTAACTAATAATTTCAGCAACAATTAAACTAATTAAAATTAAAATTTCAGCAATAACTAATAATTTTTCAGTAAAAACTAGCAATAACTAAACTAATTTCAGCACAGTAACAACTAAACTAATTAAAATTAACTAACATACTAAAAAATAAATAACATACTAAAAAAATTGGAGAGTTTACTGCAAAAAAATAACATACTAAAAAAAATTAACTAACATTGATCGTTGTCATCGGGTGTGTGTTGTGTGCTGCCGACGCCTGGGTGTGCTGTCCAACCTGTCTTGTTGCCTTATCGATGACTGAAAGGAGGGGGAGTGGACTGTCGGCGTCAGGTTGGTTGTGCTTCTGTCCTGTTGTTGTCGGTGGCAAGAGAAGAGGTTTAGCAGCTGCCGAATGAGACAAACGAGAGAGCGAGAGAGAGAGAGAGGAGAGAATGAGAAAAACTTTCAACTGCTGTCGTTCTGTTGTAGAGATTCAATTAGGTTTAGAGGTAATTTTTTTTTCTTAAGTTTGGTTATTTAGAAACTTGACCCCAAAGTTTTAAAAACTTATAAATAGGTTTAAATTTTTTTATTTTTTAACAAACCTCACGACAGGTTTTCGGAAAGCCCGTGGGTGCGGCCACCCCCATTCGGGATGGGGTAGATCCGCCCTTGTGTTCGGGTCTCGGGGGCTTTTTAGATTAATTGGATCTTATTTAGGTGACTTTTGGACTTCTTAATGGTAATTGAAAAGTCAAAAATGGGATTTCACTTATAAAATGAAAGGTTTGGGCTTAGAGAAGAGTCATTTTCATAAAGCTAAAGGTTAGGAGAGTTATACAAAGAGTTAGAGAGACAGTGAAGAGAATTGAGAAGGAATTTCAAGAGTCTAACGGAAGATTCAAAGAATTTGTGTAAGAACATACATGGAGTATCATCAACAACGTGTAAATCAAAAGGAGGATACTACATCCATATATTTCTTCTTCAATGGATCAAACCTACATAAATAGGTAAGTGTTTATCTTACTGAATTTTAGTTGAGTATCATATTCATGTCGAAATATGATATTTAATATTTTGTAATTCATGAAAATTCATAATTTAATTAAGCAATTAAAAATCATGTTTTGGGATAGGATATAGGAAGATGAATTTAATAAATTTATAATGATTATAAATTGAATAAATCTGGGTTTTATATATTTTCTTGAGGAAAAATGGTGAACTAGTATTTTAGAGAATATCCATGAATTAATTCCATTGATTTGAGGTTATTTGATGATTTGGTGAAATTAGTAGTGCAGAATTATGTTGGAACACGAGGCACCCTGATGCGAGAGAAACCGAGTGTTCGTGTAGGGACACTATCGTTGATTTCGGTTCTCGCTCGACATGCAAAAGAATAAACCTAAGCTACAGCTACACTTGACAAGAAAGTAAAGCGGTAAGTCGGGTATCGAGAATCCACAGGGAGTTATTGAATTTTAGATATTAATTGTTTAATTACTTCACGAATAAAAGTGTAAAAGGTGATGTGTGGTTATGGTGACAAAAGAAAAGAATAAGTTAACGCTAATTAAAGGAAAGCGAGGATCGAGATCGCATTCTACCAAACGGATCGAAACAACTACTAACTAGAATTAAGGCTCGAAAGCAATCTAATCGAGCATTTACAATTAAGCATAAACATCACGCAAGAAGGAATTTAACCCAAAGTTGCGAGATAAAACATTTAACTGAAAAATGATCTCACGCGGATTAAATTCGGATTGTCGCTATAAACTCTAACGTTGCGTGACAAAGAAAGATAAACGCTTAGCAATCCAACTTTGATACGCGCGGTTTCAATTAAACGCGATTTTGCACTAAACCTAGTTTTCGGAACTCGGGGCCCGAAAATGGCGGAAATGAAATCCCAACCCTATTTATCTAAGGGTGCATGGTGAGTTAAACTAAATTATGCTAATTAGACTAAGAAAGCAAGAATTAAAACAAGTAAACTAGTTAGAAAGCATTGAAACTAAATTACAAGGCAAGAGAAGAAGAAGAACAAACTAGATTAATGGAAAGGAAGTGAATAGTTCAATCTTACAAACCCATGGGTTGTCAATCCAAGAAGAAGAAGAAAGGAAATCTCCACACCAAACCCTAACTAAACTATCTAGAAACTGTGTATCTAAGTATATCTGTTTATTACAACAAAAACCAACTTATATAGTAAGTTGTAATAAAAGAAAAGAAGAAAGAAATAAAGGAAAATATCTGCAGGGGAAAAACAGGGGATCGATCGATCGACCACTGGTATCGATCGATCGACAGTGTAATTCGTGGTAAAAATAATAAGGCTCGATCGATCGACCCCCAGGGTTGATCGATCGATCAAGCAGGGGCAACCTGCAATTCTCCCTGTTTTGGCATACAATCCAACGTCGCTCAAATCGCCGTAACTTTGTCGTTATGCATCGGAATCGCGCACCGTTCGCGGCCACACGAAGCTAGCGAAGAGAGATACAACTTCCGTGTAGATGCTCGGGCCAGGTGCCCAAGCTGTCAAAAGACTAAAATGCCCTTGCGCGTGCGGTTGTGTACGGAAATCGAGCGAAACGCATCCAAAGTTCACACTAAGCATCCAAACACCTACAAAAGCTCAATTAACCCCTGCAAAACATGTTAACATAGAAATCCGAGGGTTGTCTGGTTAACGAGCATAAATATAGGGAATAAGATACCCGAGGGGGCTAATAACGCGTAGGTTAACGGGTGAAATACGCAATATTTCCGCCGTATCACACCCCCTAACTTACACATTGCTAGTCCCTAGCAATGAAATAAGATGCAACAAGAAGAACTAGTAAACCAACACAGGAGAGAGTACAAAAGTATGGTATAAAATCAATAAAAAGATAAAGCCACTTTCGCGGGCGATTCGATTGCATTTAGCGTATGCAGTAAGCCGTTAAACCCCTAGGTTACCCTAGTGGACGAGTGTCGTCTCGTGAGGGTTTTCAGGGATGAAACCCACAAACATCATAAAGTTTCCTCAAAATATGCCCAATCAAGTAAGACAAACTCATCAGTGCGAACAAGATTTCAACATGTTATTAGCATAGCAAACGAATTCGCATGAGAAGTCCGTAGTTATTAACATTATCGAATGCACCTCAATGAATTGAAACTCTAACATGTGGAAGGGGAGTGATCATATGCAAAGCATGATTTGGCGAAAAACTTAAATAATTCGGATACTAAACATCAAAGCATGCATACATTCAATCCTCACGGGCATTACGCTCAACAAATGAATTCACTATGAAAAGGGAGGTAATACACGGGACATGCGGGATAAAGAGTAAATGTAAATGGAAACTAGGCCGCGCACATGTCACAAAAGAAGAACGCTATATATAAACTGAAAAATTGTAATCTCAATGAAAGGATACCGCACACTAAAAGAGGCGAAATGCATTTTCACAGATTATCACAACTATTATGACTTTTGAATTACATCAACCTACGATCACATAGGACTTGTAATAGGGTTGTAATGTATGGCTAGGTTAAGGTACGAATTGAAAGAATGTATGTAAGGATTCAAAGTGTTCGGGATGAAAAAACTCGGGATAATGGGAGAATGCGTGCAATAACAAAATTGGAAAAACAAGTTCCAAAACAAGCATTAAATGTATCATTTGGAGAGTAATCAAAGCTTATTGAACTATAAACAACATATACAACTTTCTCTTTCTTTTCTTTTCTTCTTTTTCTCATTTTTCTCTTTTGTTTTCTATTTCTTTTTGCTTTCTCTTTTTCTTCACTTTTTTTACTACTTTCTTTTCTTTGCTTATCAAACTCTCATATGCCTAAAATTGCAACCGCAATACAACAACATCATTCAATCCCAAGTAAGATTCCAAACAAAGGTATGTAAGGTGTATATATGGGCTAAAAAATCCAATTTGGAGTTGGTAATGGGATATGGGTTATGAAACGAAAGGCTATATTTAGGCTCAAAGGGGTTAACTAGGGAAACATATAAGGGTGAGGTCAAGGCTAATATGGGTGATATAACAAAGAATGCCTATGATCATTTCACAAAGTTTACGCAATTCTCGAGTCAAAACAATATATGAAAATCATGATCAAGTAACACATTTCAAGTATGAACTCAATTAATCAACGGTCAAATGAAAGAATAGTGAGATTACTGACGAATTCAACGTTTTCAATGAGAAAAGAATAGTGTATACACTCACAAATGAAGATAAGTCTCTAATCTCACTCGGTGTAAGTATATACAATGCAGCAAAATCATACCGAGTTATAAAAATCTTAAGCCAATTCAATACAACAAGAATGGTGCATATGTTCACGGATAAAGTTTAATTCATGAAGTTATTCATAATATCAATGATTTAGGGACTAAAATCTAATAACTTATAAAATCGAGAACATGCATAGTTGAATTGTCTATTTGATCGGGCAATTATTAAAATTTATCATCGGAAACAAGGCAAAATGCCCAATAAAGGAGAAAAAAGAAAGAAAATATTTTTGAAAATTTTCAAATTTTTAACAAAAACATGCTTTGTAACTAAATTGTAATGACTAAACAGCAAAATGGATAAAATATCCTACACCCCCTAACTTAAATGTTGCATTGTCCCCAATGCGTCCATTAAAGAACACAACACGAAGCTAGGGAAAGAATGATATTACCCACACGTGGAGCGATCTCCATAAGTACAAGTCCAAATGAAGCTGCAAAACAAGTTAGTACAAAGCATATGAAGAACATATACCGATGTATTAAGTTAAGAGAAACTATGTCATAAGTCACAACAATATAGAGGGGCTGAAGTGCAAATACTAGATAAATTGATGGTGGATTTTTTGATTTTATAAAATGGAAGGTCACACACATCAAAATCCAATAAACAACCACAAACTACATTTTCATTTCTCATTTCATAAGTTCAATACAAAATTACTTAATACATTACAACTTCTGAAATAAAAGAAATACAAATACAAATACAAATAAAAATAAAAATAAAAATAAAAATAAAAATAAAAATAAAAATAAAAATAAAAATAAAAATACAACATACTATCCGATCCCAAAAATACAAAAGGAAAACCCAGTACAACAACAACCTAGTGGCCAGAACCACTAGGATCGGAGGGGTCCTGAAAATAAGGAGGCACTGGTGCGTCGGAATCACTGCGCTGCAGATAAAGATCTCTCATCATCCGCTGCATCATCCAGTAATCCTGTCTGCTCTGTGCCCTAGCCTGCCTCTGCAAAGCCCACTCCTGCCGCTGCTCGGCCTGAAACTGCTCCTGCTAAGCCTGCTGCTGATCCAGGCGGGACTCCCAAGTAGCCCACCTGAGCTGGGTCTCCTCCCAGCGCTGGTCCTGCACGGCCTGGTATGCCGCAAAGCGGGCATCATCCTCTGTGTGTGGCGCGTGAGAACCCTCACCCATCTCCGTATCTCTGATCTCATCCTCCTCCTCCTCGTCGTCAGGCAAGTCAGGTGTCACTGCCCTCTGTCTCTTCTCATCCGGTTGCCCCCACTCGCGCTTCAGCATTTTTGCGATGTTGTCTTTAGAGAGAAGCCCGAGTGGCACATGCTTATGGTCTGCGTCTAACTCCTGGAAACCGTGAGAAATACAAATCTTCGTGATAAGGGCAGGAAAAGGAAGGGAATATCTCCAAGCGACCTCCTTCGCCGTAGCGCACATCATATCTAGAAAAATAGCGGGCAAACTGATACTGCCCAATCCATTCAGCATAGTGTAGATCAGTGCGGCATGCTTGTGACGTACCTCAGACCTGTTGTTCGTCACCATGAAGGAATGGATATTGATGTAGTGGAGTAGTCTAGGCAAGTCCTCCATCGCAGTCGAGCGGAAAGCACCCCTCTTCCACGGCTCGCCCGGTGCAAGGGACTCTATCAATGTCCCATGGCCGTAGATAGACCCATCGCGAAAACTGACTGGATCCGCAGGGAGAGGAACATCCATAAAAGCTGCCAAGTCGGAAATAGTAAAGGGAATCCTCACCCCACGAACCATGGCCTCATATGTGGTCGGCCCATCTCTGCTCTTCACCTTTACTAGCGTCGCGTAGAAAATCCGTACTAACTCCTCATTGACGCGCCCGTTAGTAGAAAGAAAGGGCTCCCACCCCTGACGGCGCAACAGAACCCGAGCCTCCCTCGGTATGTGCTCAAGGACCCATGCAAAATGATTACCAAGCGGTCGCTCGGAAGTGTAGAAATGTGCACGGAACCAATCTCGCTCCTGTTCTGTGCGGAACCCATCGACGCCCCCGGCGGGCACACACCTAGTAGAAGCATACTTTTTCGGCGCCATTTCAACCTTCAAAACACAAATTACACAATACAAGCAAGTGCAAGCACAATTTATGGTTAGTAGTGTGAAAATTGAAATGGTGGTGCAAGTGCGCAAAACCGAGGTGAATAAATGCAACATTGAGATGAAAAATGTCGGAATGCGACAAGTCATGAAATTCACTCAAGTGTGCGTCAAAATAAGGATTGAAATCTGTTTTAGGCATTTTGACGAACACTTGGCGTGCGCAATGTGCGTCAAGGTCGAAAATACCAAGTTTGAACCAACAAAACCACCCCACTCATGAACAACCAACAATGCAACAATCAAAACATGTTCATGAGTGGATTTATAACAAGAATCATGCAACATTTCAGTTGGAACAAAACGAAATCAGGGGATAAACCAACATTCCCAACAAGTGTCAAACTAGGGTTTTAAACATGCAATTTGTGACACATTTCTACCAAAAACTACAAATTCATGAAAAACAAGTAGAGATATACCTTGGATATGCAGAAATTGGAAGAAAATGGAGGAATTTGGTGAGGGGAAAGAATTAGGGCACAAATCGTTTTAAGAGAGGAAGGAGAGAAATAAGAGAAGTGGGGGAAAATTAAGGCAGAACTCGGCTTAAACCTGGTCGATCGATCGATCGACCCCCATGCTCGATCGATCGATCAAGCAGGTTAAAACCTACTGCATTGAAAATTATAAAGTGGGGGGGGGGGGGGGGGGGAAATGCAAATTGGGGATAATTATGGGGTATAAAATCAAAATAACTATAAATAAAGTATATATATATATATATACATAAAAATATGAAATAAAAATAGAAAAATAAAATAAAAATAAAATACACATAGGCATAATTATACATAACAAATGGCCTAAGCTAAAAAAAATAAAATAAAAATAAAAATATGTACACGAGCAACGCACATTCACGACAACAAATGAAAAATAAAATAAAATAAAAATAAAAACAAATGCAAAGGCGTGAGGATGCGTGTGAGAAAAACAAAGGAAAAAAAAAAGTTTTTGTGATTTTTGATTGTTTTCTTAACAAAAGTGTGCCGGGGCGCATATCTCCGCAAATTCAAGTCCGTTGAACCTACAAAAGAGTTAGAACCAAGCATACAAAAAGAAATAAAAAGAGATTAGCTAATTACACTAGGCTAAACTCCAGAAAAATAAAAATTAAGAAGTTAGTATATACAACCTACACTTTGGATGTGCAATTAACTATATACCAAAAGTTGAAATTTTTGAGGGTCCATCCAAAACACGATTTGACTTTGGAGGACCAACGGTGGACCCTCCCGAGCATGCATGCCTCCCGAAAAATAGGAATTCCGTTTGAACAACGGAAGGCATGTGGGCGGTGAAAGAAATGAACCATCGCCAATTTGAAATTCTAGGCGGACGATGGGGGATTTGGATAACAAGGGGGAAAGGTACAATTGAGGTCCAAGAAAAATTGATTCATCCCCCAAAGGTTTTTCAAAGAGAATGGGAGATGGTGCACACATCGGGATAACGTCCATCGATAACAAGTCCGGTAAAGAGTCCTCGTCGGCAAAAAGTGTAGAAGTTTTAATTTCTACCGACTCACAGGAATCAACCGGTAATTCTAATGGTTCGATCACGGAAAACGAATATGGTGATGAAATAAATTCAATCTCAATCGACTCATCGTCGGAAGGAGATTGAATTTCGAGGGAGAGAGATTCACACTCGATGAGAAATTCTTTGAAAAATTGAGGTGAAACACAAGTTTCCACCTCCTCGTTGTTTTGTGCATAAGAATTCATCTCATCGCAAAGTGAACCAAAACTCATTCCAACATCATTTAAGCTTTCCAAACCTTGGGAGTAAAGAAGAAAAGTCTCTTCCAAAGTAGGCTTCCTCGGCTCAAGAGCCTCGGACTCCTCATTTGGTTGAAACTCGTCTTCGAAAGTAAGGAAATAAGAATCGTCATTGGATTCGAATAATGAATCCAACTCAAGCTCCCAATAACAATTTTCATTTCGATAAATGTTTTCAAGTCTTTCATTTTCAAGAAAGTCTTGAAAATGGAAAACTTGAAAACTATTCCCAAAGTAAGAATCATTAGAATAACCGTAATAACTATAAAAGAAAGACATGATTATCTCGTTGTTTGTAGATGGAGAATCCGAGAAAGAAAGTGAGCGACCGCGAATGAAAGTTTCTTAGCGCTCAAAGTATGCAAATCCTGCAAGAAAGGTTAAAAGAAAGAATACAAATAGAAAAGGAAAAATACTACGAAATCATAAAACAATTACTATCTAAAACAATTGCTCCCCGGCAACGGCGCCAATTTGATGCGAGAGAAACCGAGTGTTCGTGTAGGGACACTATCGTTGATTTCGGTTCCCGCTCGACATGCAAAAGAATAAACCTAAGCTACAACTACACTTGACAAGAAAGTAAAGTGGTAAGTCAGGTATCGAGAATCCACAGGGAGTTATTGAATTTTAGATATTAATTATTTAATTACTTCACGAATAAAAATGTAAAAGGTGATGTGTGGTTATGGTGACAAAAGAAAAGAATAAGTTAACGCTAATTAAAGGAAAGCGAGGATCGAGATCGCATTCTACCAAACGGATTGAAACAACTCCTAACTAGAGTTAAGGCTCGAAAGCAATTCAATCGAGCATTTACAATTAAGCATAAACATCACGCAAGAAGGAATTCAACCCAAAGTTGCGAGATAAAACATTTAACTGAAAAATGATCTCACGCGGATTAAATTCGGATTGTCGCTATAAACTCTAACGTTGCGTGACAAAGAAAGATAAACGCTTAGCAATCCAACTTTGATACGCGCGGTTTCAATTAAACGCGATTTTGCACTAAACCTAGTTTTCGGAGCTCGGGGCCCGAAAATGGCGGAAATGAAATCCCAACCCTATTTATCTAAGGGTGCATGGTGAGTTAAACTAAATTATGCTAATTAGACTAAGAAAGAAAGAATTAAAACAAGTAAACTAGTTAGAAAGCATTGAAACTAAATTACAAGGCAAGAGAAGAAGAAGAACAAACTAGATTAATGGAAAGGAAGTGAATAGTTCAATCTTACAAACCCATGGGTTGTCAATCTAACAAGAAGAAGAAAGGAAATCTCCACACCAAACCCTAACTAAACTATCTAGAAACTGTGTATCTAAGTATATCTGTTTATTACAACAAAAACCAACTTATATAGTAAGTTGTAATAAAAGAAAAGAAGAAAGAAATAAAGGAAAATATCTGCAGGGGAAAAACAGGGGATCGATCGATCGACCACTGGTGTCGATCGATCGACAGTGTAATTCGTGGCAAAAATAATAAGGCTCGATCGATCGACCCCCAGGGTTGATCGATCGATCAAGCAGGGGCAACCTGCAATTCTCCCTGTTTTGGCATACAATCCAACGTCGCTCAAATCGCCGTAACTTTGTCGTTATGCATCGGAATCGCGCACCGTTCACGGCCACGCGAAGATAGCGAAGAGAGCTACAACTTTCGTGTAGATGCTCGGGCCAGGTGCCCAAGCTTTCAAAAGACTAAAATGCCCTTGCGCGTGCGGTTGTGTACGGAAATCGAGCGAAACGCATCCAAAGTTCACACTAAGCATCCAAACACCTACAAAAGCTCAATTAACCCCTGCAAAACATGTTAACATAGAAATCTGAGGGTTGTCTGGTTAACGAGCATAAATATAGGGAATAAGATACCCGAGGGGGCTAATAACGCGTAGGTTAACGGGTGAAATACGCAATATTTCCGCCGTATCACCCCCAATTTTAGATTTTACAAAAAAGTAATTTCCTTTTAAAGAGATGCGGAAGTGAGATGGTTCAATTAAACACACACAAACACCAAATTTTAATTTCTTTCAAATTAAAATTAAACAAGTTCAAAGTGAAATTAAATTAGACAACAAATACATTTTTTCACTTAAACCAATTTAACCCAAGTCCTAGAAATTTGCCTAAGTCATATTTTCGATATTACCAAATTAGGCTAAACCAAATTTTATCCAATAAAATTAATGCCTTGAATTAAATTAAAATATACCCGAATTAAAGTTGCACCAAATTAAAAAAGTAGTGATTTAAACCAATTTTTATCTTTTTACCTCCGCATGCATCTAATGTGAATTTTGCTGAAGATAAAATAAAAAATAAATCACTACGCCGTGATGTACGAGGAAAAATTCACAACGGTAAAAAACCCTCGGATGGCTCTAGTCTTAAGTCCACAACGTAGGAATTTACAATTACAAGCCAGATGACTTACAACACTCGACTCGATTCTTTCAAGCCCCGACGCATCTTCTTGTGACTACCTCTGCCTAGCCGACAATCTCGAAACTCCACCGGAACCTTGGAATTCACCAATGAGACTTTAGAAACACCGTCAACCACACATGGTGCCTTTCACTATGTGAGAATGCCGCAGCAAAATAATGAACTTCTTATTTGAGGGATGTAGAAGCAAACCTAAACGAATTCTTCAACTTGGTAGATTAAACCCGGTGCCAAACACTCCAAGCAAGATATTTATATGGAAACTTGGAATAAACAATATGGGTGTAAACCAAAAGTGTTTTAGGGTGATTTTCTTAGAAAGCAAAACACTTAAACCATAAACCTTTTCATAGAAAAGTTAAACTCTCAAACTCTATCTAGGAGATGGAAGAATATGAAAAAGTTAGTTTTAAAAGGTTGTTCCCGCACATATTAAAATCTATCAAAAGTTAGTGGGGAAAAAGTAGTGGGATAGAGGTGAAAACTGCCAAATAATTTTCCCGCCGAAAATCTCGTTCGAACGAGATTTTCGTTCGAATGAAGTCTCATTCGAACGATACTTCTAACGAAGTTCCAGTTAAGGGAAATATCGTTGGAAAACTCGTTCGAACGACATTCTCTGTAACACCCCGTATTTTTGGTACATTTAATTTAATTAATTCGGAGATTTTAAATTACTTAGTGTGTTGTAATTTAATGAATTAATTAGAACATAAATATATATATAAATATTAATCTGGGATTGAATGGTTAATATTAAGGGAAAACTTATTTACTAAGCGAATAGTAATAATGTAATTATGTCGTCTAGAGTATTAATGACGAGGTATGTACTTATCGCATCCGAAAGTCGGTATAGACTGTATTGGGTGGGGGATAAGTATTTTTAGAAATTAACTCGGATGCAAATTCTGAGGGTACAGTTGAGTCCGGATGGGCCGAGATAGTCGGAAAAGTGTACCCGAGGGTAGTGAACGGGTCACGGGACGTTTTTAGACATAGCCGGGCCCACTCGGGGACATTTGGGTCACTTGGGCTTGGCCCATTAGTCAAAAAACGGGATTAAGTTAATTAATATAATAAAAAGAAATAAGAGGGTGGCTGAAATTAATTAGAGAAAGCAAATTAAGGGTTAGGAAACCCTAACAGCAGCCAAAGCCAAATTGGGGATCAAAGAGAAGCCATCAAAGGTCATCTTCAACCTTGGGATTTAGCTCCAATTCAGACTCTACGAACCTTAAGGCAAGTGGATAACTTGCAATAGCATTAAATCTGTTTTCGATTCATATTCATGTGTAGTGATTATGTAGAAATCCGTTTTTGGGTGTTAATGCAATGAACATGGGATTTTGAAAACAACAATTCTGATTTACGAAATTTGGGGTGATGATTCTTGTAAAATCTGATAATGGTGAGTTATTGCATATCTGATAAGAATGTTATCTGCATATTTGGAAAAGAATTTGATGATGAAATTTGGGGTATAAATGGACCTAGGGTTAATGATGAAACTTTCCCCAAATTTAGAAATTTGAGTTAATGGACGAATTATTGATGTTGTTGAATACTCTGGAGATCCTTAATGAGTTTCCTAATATGTACAAATGCTAAAAGAGACTTAGTTTTAGTGTAGAAGGAAATTAGGGTTTGCAGATTTTCGCCCATGGCTGTCCGTCTTCGCGAAGAAGACGAGTACCTGTTCAATCGATCGATCGACGCCATGAAGTCGATCGATCGACGGTCGGCAGAAACTGACAGTTCGCCCAGTTTTATTTATATAGGAAGAGATTTATATAAAAATTGTTATGTAATTAATTATTGTTGAGAAAATTAATGCATGAGGTTACCTAATTAAATGTGAGTGAATTAATTAGCAGATGGGAGGAGAAATTTGGATGACACGTCAAAATTGGTTGAGTGACATCGAGGTAAATTATATTACGTAGTAATGGACTAAGCAATTTAGGGTCGGGATTTAGACTCGGGTGAGGTTAATTCGGGCTATGAGATTTAGTCCAATTAAATGGTGAGGGCAACATTAAAAGTAACTGAATTTATTAATGTGCTATTATTAATAATTCGAGTTGGGTAATAACCTCATAATAAAAATGGAATAGGCTTGTGTCACGGGTTAGTACACGGTGTAGCTGGAGCATTTTTATGTATGTATATGTATATACGGTGTGTGATAGTATATATATATATAGTGTATGCCTTAATATCAGTGGTTAGATATTATTATACTCTAGTGCTATAGGGGGAGGTTACGCGCAGTGGATGAATCCCCTAGCTTGAGGAGTAGGGCGAGTAGATTCCCAGGTCATAGCGTCCGTTACAGGGGGTGAGGGGCATCTCACTTTCCGGGAAGGAATATGACCGCCTCCAATCGTATACTAAACCAAGTTAGTGAGCGATTCTAACTTGGATAACTAGGATATGTGAATATACCTAGTGTACTAGCACTTTAGTGAAATTATATCCGGGGAGTACTTTTACTCGGGTGGATATTAGTGTTTTATGTATTCCAGTGTGTGTGTGAATGCTGCAATATTCTAAGTATATAATAGGGTGATTATTATATACGGACTAAATAAATACAAGCATGTGTTGTTGTATATGTATAACGAGTGGAGTAGTTATATGAATTAAAAAGGGAAATGATTTAATTAAGTTGATGTTACTAATGACTTAAAAATCATAATCACATTTTTACTCAGGTTAGAGTAGGGGAGGAGTATAAGGAGACTTTAATAATTATCTAGTCATGAGATAGATAACTAGGTGATAATTAAAGCGTTAGTGGTGCACATTAGAGGAGGGGGCAAGGAAGTTCTCAAGAGAGTGCGACACTAACTAAAATATGAAGAGCATGCATATTTATTATTACTGCAAGTTAATCATTTGCTAAATGTTTTCAAATGTTTTGGGTACTAACCCTTGCTATAAAAACTTTTTAAAAACCTTTTAGGTGTCCAGCCACAGGGACGCCAGACTTGACTTAATTCCAGGAACTCCGTTGCTGCAGCATATGTGGATGTTGCGGGACCTTTGATAGACGCCTCTTCCTTTCATTCATAATGTAGAGACTCATTATTATTTATTCGAGCATGTCGCTCACTTTCCATTTATTTGTTTCTTAGATTGTTGGGATTTTATTCTTGTCTTTATGGGATTTATTATTTGGACCGATGGTTTATTCGGTTAATTATTTTTACTTGTGGAATGATTAGTTCAATTATCTGTGATGGTTATATTGCTTTATTTTCCGCATGGGTTTTAGTTTAATTAATGAAAGAAAAAAAAAAAAATTGACACCAGTCTATTTTTCTCACTTAGGTGGTTAGTAATTTAATAAAACGACAGTGATGCTAAGAATGGACCAAATGAGAAACCTGTTCTAACTTGATTTAGGACTGATCACCCGGGATTAATTAGGCGGGGTGTCACAGATGGTATCAGAGCATCAGGTTCTAGTTGTCCTTAGGATCTGTACGGCTTTCTACGTTTCAGCGTAGCGTTCGGTTGTTATAGAGCCCTATTATTAGGACTGTTGATTATATTTTCCGCTTGTGAGATATCGTATTCCTGCTATTAATTTTTGTATAAATTGTGTACTTATACAATTCAATCTATTTCAGATGCCGCCAAAGAGACAGAGAGCGGAGAGGGCTGAGGCTAGAGATGAGGTGAGGGAGGCTCGACAGGAGCCACAGGTACCGCCACCACCACCACCGCCCGAGTTGATTTCCACCACTCAGGTGGCAGTGATAGTGGCCCAAGCGGTCGAGACAGCGATGCGAGCTATGGCAGCTCATTTTCCACAGCCCCAGGCACCGCCTCCATTGGCTCCAGCAGTTCAGGCTCCAGTAGGGCCACCATCTTGGCAGCGAGTGAGGGAGACCTTTCAGAAGGGTCACCCACCTGAGTTTCGAGGTAGCACCAATGTGGTTGAGGCTTGTGACTGGAAGAAGAACATTCAGCGCCATCTGCGCATGTTAGAGGGTACAGAGGTGCAGAAACAGATGCTGGCTACCTTTCGCCTGTCAGGGGCAGCCTTACAGTGGTGGGAGTCCGTAACCACCGTTGAGGAGCGGGATTTGATGCCGATATCTGAATTCTGGGTGCGGTTTGACCGCAAGTACTTCCCTCCAGCAGTTGAGTCTGAGATGAGAAAGAAATTCAGTGAGTTGGTACAGGGTGACAGGTCAGTGGCAGAATATGAGGAGGAGGAGTTCACCCGTCTGGCAAACTTTGTGCCAAACGAGGTGAGCGATGAGGAACGGAAAAAGTCCAAGTTCATGGATGGTCTGGCTTGGAGAATCAGGAAGCACTTGATTGGAAACCCGGCATTGGTGACCTATACAGATGTCGTTAATGCCGCACTTATACATTATCAGGATCATCGTTTCCACACTAAGGGGAACAAGAAGGCAGGTGAGCCGAGCCAGCAGGGCAAGGCAGTCACTAGTAGTGAGACGAGTGGCACACAGCAGCAGGTCATCATTCAGCAAGGGAATCAGGCTAAGAAGTTTAAGCGTGGTGGGTTTCGATCGGGAGGACAGGGGTTCAGACAGGGGCAACCAGGCCCTAATCAGCAACAGCAGGTTCCTCAGGGCCGTCAGGGCCAAGGAAACAACGGGGGAGGCCAACCGGGCCAGCAACGTCAGGGCCAGCAGGGCCAACGGCAGGGTGACGACCAGAAACGCTGTTTCTCCTGTGGCCAGCCAGGACACTTCAAGAGGGAGTGCCCGCAGAGGGGCAGAGGCCAGCAGCAGGGTGCCCAGCAAGGGCAACAGGGTCAGATGCCACCAGCAGCACCAGCACCACCCGCCCCACAGCAGCAGGGGCAGATGCACTACGGGCGTGTGTATAATGTTCGGGATGCTCCCAATCCTCCAGCACAGCAGGCGCTGCCCGCGATCGAGGGTACGTTCTCTATCCATGGCACTATGGGTCGGGTATTGTTTGACACGGGGGCCACTCATTGCTTTATAGCTACACATTTCGCGAAGGCTTTAGGGTTGTTAGCCACCGCAGAGAGCACTGTTACGTGTGTCGACTCACCGTTGGGAAATGGGTCGCTTATATTCTTTATATGTCGGAGAGTAGGAGTGGAGATTGGCGGTTTAGTTTTACCTGCGGACATGTTGGTACTAGATATGCATGTTCATGACGTGATCATCGGTATGGATTGGCTCGCTGACTATAGAGCCATGATTGATTGCTTCGGTGGGAGCCTTATCTTTGCCATTCCGGGACAGGAGATGTTTGTTGTGACGATGCCTCGCCCAGAGGGAGGCTCGACCACTCATCTATACTACATTGAGGAAGAAACCTCGCAGGAAGTGGCAGTTCCTTTAAACTCTATCCCTGTAGTGAGGGACTTTGAGGATGTATTCCAGGAGATACCAGGATTACCACCCAGCAGAGAAATCGAATTTGTTATAGACTTGGCACCGGGGACGAGGCCGATTGCTCGGGCACCTTACCGAATGGCCCCTTCAGAAATGCGGGAATTGAGGGAGCAGATTCAGCAATTACTGGGTCAGGGTTTTATTCGGCGGAGTACATCGCCGTGGGGTGCGCCGGTGTTGTTTGTGAAGAAGCGAGATGGGTCACTCCGATTGTGCATGGATTATAGGGAGCTGAACAAGGTGACGATACGGAATAAGTATCCGTTGCCTCGGATTGATGATTTATTTGACCAACTGAGAGGGGCGTCTTACTTCTCCAAAGTCGACTTGAGGTGAGGGTATCATCAACTGCGTATCCGAGAAGAGGATGTTCCTAAGACCGCTTTCTTGTCGCGGTATGGATCGTATGAGTTCAGGGTGATGCCCTTCGGGCTCACTAATGCACCAGCAGTGTTCATGGACCTCATGAACAGGGTTTTCAGGGAGTACCTAGATCAGTTTGTCATCGTGTTCATTGATGACATCCTAATCTACTCGCGTACCGAGGAGGAGCACGCAGAGCATCTGCGCCTGGTTTTGCAGACACTGAGGGATCATCAGCTCTATGCCAAATTCGGGAAGTGTGGATTCTGGCTACGGGAGGTACAGTTCCTTGGTCACGTCGTGTCAGATCAGGGTATTGCAGTGGATCCGGATAAGGTGTCGGCGGTGAGGGAGTGGGGACAGCCCACGACACCGACCGAGGTGCGCAGTTTTCTGGGATTGGCCGGTTACTACAGACGATTCATTAAAGGATTCTCTAAGATTGCAGGACCTTTGACGAATCTGACTCGGAAAGGGGTGCCTTTCAAGTGGGATGATAGTTGTCAATTAGCGTTCGACGAGCTAAAGGACAAGTTGACATCTGCACCAGTGCTGGCATTGCCAAAGGGAGGGCTAGAGTATCAGGTTTACACAGACGCATCCTTACGGGGTCTTGGGGGTGTGCTCCAGCAGGAGGAAAGGGCTATAGCTTATGCTTCCAGGAAGCTAAAGCCCCACGAGAGGAATTACCCCACTCACGACCTAGAGTTGGCAGCGGTCGTTTTTGCTTTGAGGATATGGAGGCATTATCTTTTAGGAGAGCAGTTTACTCTATTCACGGATCACAAGTCACTTCAGTATCTCTTCACACAGAAGGATCTGAATATGAGACAAAGGCGGTGGCTAGAATTCATGAAGGACTACCAGTTTGATATCCAATATCATCCTGGTAAAGCCAATGTAGTAGCAGACGCATTGAGCAGAAGACCGACTGGGGAAATATCGGAGGTATGGAAAGCGAAGTGGAGAGAGCTTCAATATGAGGACGACGTAGCAAAGGCTTGCATGTCGGCTTTGTCCATCACACCCGAGATCATTATGCGGGTTGTAAAGGCTCAGGCAGAGGATCAGATTTGCCGGGATAGGGTGGGCCAGTTGTTAGCTGAGGGAGCAGAGGGTTACTCGATTAGCTCAGAAGGAGGCCTACGTTTTAATGGGAGGTTAATGGTACCAGAGGATGAGGACTTGAAGCACGCAGTTATGACAGAATCCCATGGTTCGAAATTTGCAGTACATCCCGGTGGGGATAAAATGTACCAAGATATGAGGAGGCAGTATTGGTGGGCAGGGATGAAACGGGACATAGCGGAGTTTGTTTCGAAGTGTGCCACGTGTCAGCTTGTGAAAGTTGACCACCAGAGGCCATCAGGGATGCTACAGCCGTTAGAAATTCCCGTGTGGAAGTGGGAGAGCATCTCCATGGACTTCATCACAGGGTTACCGGTATCGCAGAAGGGTCACGACTCCATATGGGTTATTGTGGATCGGTTGACTAAGGTAGCCCACTTTTTGCCGGTTCGCACAGACTTTGAGACGATGCGTTATGCACAGCTATTCATAGCAGAGATTGTTAAGCTGCATGGAGTGCCGATAAATATCGTATCCGACAGAGACAAAATCTTTATTGCCCACTTTTGGCAGAGCTTTCAGGAGGCAATGGGCACGGAGTTGCGCTTGAGTACAGCGTATCACCCACAGACTGACGGACAGACTGAGAGAGTTAATCAGATGCTGGAGGACATGCTCAGAATGTGCATTTTGGACTTCGGGGGAGGTTGGGAGAAATATCTTCCTTTGGTGGAGTTTGCGTATAACAACTCTTACCAATTCACGATTGGAATGGCACCGTTTGAGGCACTATACGGGAGACCTTGTCGTTCACCCGCTTGTTGGTTAGAGGTGGGGGACAACAAACTCTTGGGACCGGAGATTGTCCAGGAGACATCTGCCAAGATAGAGTTGATTCGAGGAAGGATTCGAATAGCTCAGGACAGGCAGAAGAGTTATGCTGATGCTTCTCGAAGACATGTGGAGCTAGAAGTTGGGGACCATGTTTTAGTCCGGGTATCCCCTATGAAAGGGGTGATGAGGTTCGGAAAGAAGGGTAAGTTAGCACCGCGATACGTAGGACCTTTCCCTATTATTGATAGGGTGGGACCGGTGGCGTATAAGCTTGGATTACCAGATCATCTTCAGCGGATACACGATGTATTCCATGTGACATCGCTGAAGAAATATCGAAGGAGCGAGAGAGCCTTTTGGCATATTCCACTTGAGGAGATCGACTTACAGCCAGACATCTCGTATGAGGAGAGGCCGGTAGCAATTCTGGATCATAGTGAGCGGAAATTACGATCCAAGGTTGTTCCATTGGTTAGAGTACAGTGGGGTCATCACAATGTTGACGAGTCTACCTGGGAGCGAGAGGAGGATATGCGGGAAGAATATCCAGAACTTTTCAACGCAGGTACGATCTAATTTCGGGGACGAAATTCCTTTATAAGGGGGGGAGTATGTAACACCCCGTATTTTTGGTACATTTAATTTAATTAATTCGGAGATTTTAAATTACTTAGTGTGTTGTAATTTAATGAATTAATTAGAACATAAATATATATATAAATATTAATCTGGGATTGAATGGTTAATATTTAGGGAAAACTTATTTACTAAGCGAATAGTAATAATGTAATTATGTCGTCTAGAGTATTAATGACGAGGTATGTACTTATCGCATCCGAAAGTCGGTATAGACTGTATTAGGTGGGGGATAAGTATTTTTAGAAATTAACTCGGATGCAAATTCTGAGGGTACAGTTGAGTCCGGATGGGCCGAGATAGTCGGAAAAGTGTACCCGGGGGTAGTGAACGGGTCACGGGACGTTTTTAGACATAGCCGGGCCCACTCGGGGACATTTGGGTCACTTGGGCTTGGCCCATTAGTCAAAAAACGGGATTAAGTTAATTAATCTAATAAAAAGAAATAAGGGGGTGGCTGAACTTAATTAGAGAAAGCAAATTAAGGGTTAGGAAACCCTAACAGCAGCCAAAGCCAAATTGGGGATCAAAGAGAAGCCATCAAAGGTCATCTTCAACCTTGGGATTTAGCTCCAATTCAGACTCTACGAACCTTAAGGCAAGTGGATAACTTGCAATAGCATTAAATCTGTTTTCGATTCATATTCATGTGTAGTGATTATGTAGAAATCCGTTTTTGGGTGTTAATGGAATGAACATGGGATTTTGAAAACAACAAATCTGATTTACGAAATTTGGGGTGATGATTCTTGTAAAATCTGATAATGGTGAGTTATTGCATATCTGATAAGAATGTTATCTGCATATTTGGAAACGAATTTGATGATGAAATTTGGGGTATAAATGGACCTAGGGTTAATGATGAAACTTTCCCCAAATTTAGAAATTTGAGTTAATGGACGAATTATTGATGTTGTTGAATACTCTGGAGATCCTTAATGAGTTTCCTAATATGTACAAATGCTAAAAGAGACTTAGTTTTAGTGTAGAAGGAAATTAGGGTTTGCAGATTTTCGCCCATGGCTGTCCGTCTTCGCGAAGAAGACGAGTACCTGTTCGATCGATCGATCGACGCCATGAAGTCGATCGATCGACGGTCGGCAGAAACTGACAGTTCGCCCAGTTTTATTTATATAGGAAGAGATTTATATAAAAATTGTTATGTAATTAATTATTGTTGAGAAAATTAATGCATGAGGTTACCTAATTAAATGTGAGTGAATTAATTAGCAGATGGGAGGAGAAATTTGGATGACACGTCAAAATTGGTTGAGTGACATCGAGGTAAATTATATTACGTAGTAATGGACTAAGCAATTTAGGGTCGGGATTTAGACTCGGGTGAGGTTAATTCGGGCTATGAGATTTAGTCCAATTAAATGGTGAGGGCAACATTAAAAGTAACTGAATTTATTAATGTGCTATTATTAATAATTCGAGTTGGGTAATAACCTCATAATAAAAATGGAATAGGCTTGTGTCACGGGTTAGTACACGGTGTAGCTGGAGCATTTTTATGTATGTATATGTATATACGGTGTGTGATAGTATATATATATATAGTGTATGCCTTAATATCAGTGGTTAGATATTATTATACTCTAGTGCTATAGGGGGAGGTTACGCGCAGTGGATGAATCCCCTAGCTTGAGGAGTAGGGCGAGTAGATTCCCAGGTCATAGCGTCCGTTACAGGGGGTGAGGGGCATCTCACTTTCCGGGAAGGAATATGACCGCCTCCAATCGTATACTAAACCAAGTTAGTGAGCGATTCTAACTTGGATAACTAGGATATGTGAATATACCTAGTGTACTAGCACTTTAGTGAAATTATATCCGGGGAGTACTTTTACTCGGGTGGATATTAGTGTTTTATGTATTCCAGTGTGTGTGTGAATGCTGCAATATTCTAAGTATATAATAGGGTGATTATTATATACGGACTAAATAAATACAAGCATGTGTTGTTGTATATGTATAACGAGTGGAGTAGTTATATGAATTAAAAAGGGAAATGATTTAATTAAGTTGATGTTACTAATGACTTAAAAATCATAATCACATTTTTACTCAGGTTAGAGTAGGGGAGGAGTATAAGGAGACTTTAATAATTATCTAGTCATGAGATAGATAACTAGGTGATAATTAAAGCGTTAGTGGTGCACATTAGAGGAGGGGGCAAGGAAGTTCTCAAGAGAGTGCGACACTAACTAAAATATGAAGAGCATGCATATTTATTATTACTGCAAGTTAATCATTTGCTAAATGTTTTCAAATGTTTTGGGTACTAACCCTTGCTATAAAAACTTTTTAAAAACCTTTTAGGTGTCCAGCCACAGGGACGCCAGACTTGACTTAATTCCAGGAACTCCGTTGCTGCAGCATATGTGGATGTTGCGGGACCTTTGATAGACGCCTCTTCCTTTCATTCATAATGTAGAGACTCATTATTATTTATTCGAGCATGTCGCTCACTTTCCATTTATTTGTTTCTTAGATTGTTGGGATTTTATTCTTGTCTTTATGGGATTTATTATTTGGACCGATGGTTTATTCGGTTAATTATTTTTACTTGTGGAATGATTAGTTCAATTATCTGTGATGGTTATATTGCTTTATTTTCCGCATGGGTTTTAGTTTAATTAATGAAAGAAAAAAAAAAAATTGACACCAGTCTATTTTTCTCACTTAGGTGGTTAGTAATTTAATAAAACGACAGTGATGCTAAGAATGGACCAAATGAGAAACCTGTTCTAACTTGATTTAGGTCTGATCACCCGGGATTAATTAGGCGGGGTGTCACATTCTCGTTCGAACGAAAAACTCGTTCGAACGACAATATCGAACGACTTTTAAGAATGTTTAAAATTCGATTTTTAGCCCAGAAACTTTATTTTAAAGTTTTAAAGAAACCTTCTGAAAATAAACATTAGTTTAAACAAAAATGACACCCAATTAAAATTGTTCCAAGCTCCTATATAAATATGTAATGCATTCATACTTTACGAGTAAATGGAACATATGTTGTTGACGTAGAAACGAGGCACAATAAACTCGACATTTGATGAAGCTGTAATCTTGGCCGCTACGTCTTCAAATAACATGTCATAGGCTGGAATGGATAAACTTGAACACTATCCTATGACTCAAATATTTTTGTATGAAATTAAGCCAACACGATATTGAGACTCAATCGAAGACTTGTGTCCTTACAAATCTCCCCCTTTGGCTATTCCGGGATAAAACCCAACAAAAATCCTAAAGCGCCGTCGAGCTCTACTAGACTCAAACATATCCCACCCAAAATAAAAAATACATAGCTTGACTCAAAGACCCAAGGATCAATATCTTTGCCGACGATGAAAGTTGTCATATTTAGAAGAATTCCTGCACACTTAAGTAAACTATGAAACGCATAGGGAATATCAAAATATTAAATGTAATTAAAATAATTACTCCCCCTAAATTAATTCTCCCCTTTATCAACTATGATCAACCTAAGAAGATAGAGCTCTCCCCTAAGTTAAATCTCCTAAACTAGATAAGATTACAATGGATTATATACCATTTCTCCTCTATCATTCTCCCCCCTTTTGTTCAGGAATAGACAAAGGGTAAAAAAAAACTAATTTAAACATGATGCTTAGAGTGATAAGAGCATGAAAGCATATAGGCAATAAAACATAACTAATCCATACAAAGAGTAAAGGATACCAACTAAGATGCAAGAAAATGATACCAATATGATATATAAAGTATTAAGCATTGTGATATCAACAAAGAATGCAACAAGATAGATACCAATCATGAAGTAGAAGCATAGATGGATTAGAAAGAAAGGCAAAGACAAATAGAATACCCCGTATATGAGAACATAATAAATATCATTAACGCAAATGCACATATACTAGGTATAAACACCACACATGACACAAAATAAAATAATCTTTTCACACTCGTATGGCATAAATGTGTCATATGGAAACAAAAGTGTTGGGGTGAGAACTAGTAACAATCAAATTTAGACCCAATCACTTAAAATATGTTCACGGAGTTCTCAATTGATTGCAAACTTCATCACATTTTAATATAACCTCATGTGACAATATAGATTGAACTCAATGAACAAACATATACAATGCATATAAGCCTAGAATTTTGACGATTCTACAAACTAATAGAGTCATGATAGTGAAAGAACAACTAGGATAAATGGACATTGTGCAAACCGTTGATATACCATCCAATCTCCCTTAATAAATATATATATTTTTGAATGAATATATCAATTAAACATAGACCTTGGCAATTATTTTTCTTTCTAATGCCATTAATCTTTTAGGCCTTTGGACCACGTATTTCTTTTAGGTCCAAGCAAATGGTGGCTTACTCGCAAAGGATGATTATTCATTTCGAAGCCCTTCCCCGTGAACATTTATATACATCATTTTTATATCTCACACAAATCTCACGTGCAACGAATTTTAACATGCACTAGTCCTCCTAGGTCATATAATATGTAGATGACTAGTTTGGTAGGAGAACAACTCACAAAGCTCAAATATAACATGTGAAGTTAAAATTTCAAATGAGTTCGTGCATGTGTGAAAAGAGGCATATAAAAATAGAATCCATTTTATCAACACAAAATCCAACTACTCCATGTAAGCATGGTAAAGAACATTTTAAGGATTGACAATCTAAACCAAAAGTTCTAGCCACATGGAAGCGAAAAAGAAGGGATTCAAAGACAAGTATATGCCACATAGAGTGTGCCAAACTAAAATACATACTAAACAAAAATCTTTTTGTATATTTTCATTTAATGCAAACTAAAACGAAAGAATTATAATACAAAAGATAAACAAAACTCATTATTCTAGCATGTGAGTGAGCATGGAGCATAGACTAGAAAATGATTAAGAAGCATACAATTAGCATGAAAATATAGCATGTAGTACAAATGCTAAAGTATGCAAATAAAACTAACACATTCAACCTTTAGATTTTGCAAGGCAGGAAGCATGTGAAAGTAAATAAGAATCAAATACCCTATCTTGTAAAGCTACCAAGTCGGATTTCCTAACCCAAATTAATGACTAATGACGATCTCGGGGCATAGGAATCTTGGCTACCTTAGTTGCCTTACGGTGGGAATTTCTAGGACCTCGTTTAAGATCAAAACAAAATTTCCTAAGATGACCTTTTCGACCACAATGTGAGCACCTAAAGACTCGGCGAAAAGACTTACCTAAGGAATGATCTCTAAAGTCTTTCCTAGGTGATTCTCCTAAAACACCGGTTTTGGCTTTATGAGTTGATTCATTACAAGTATCGAAGCCTAAACCACAAGTGTCATTTTTGATTTGGACCGTGCCTAAGATTTTATCTAATTTTTCGGAACGACACTCCAAATGAAAATTTACTTTACTAGAGTCTTTTAATTTATTTTCTAATTCTAAAATTTTATACTCTAACAAAACATTTCTCTCTTCAAACTTGAGAAGATCCTTTTTCATTGATTCCATTAAACATCTAAGGCTATCTCTCTAGCCTTCTATATATTCAAGCTTCTCTCGAAGAGTCCTCTCACGTGTCCTAAGGTCTTCAACCAACACACTGTCATCAATGACCTTGACATGCTCTCTTAAACTCGCTTCTATTCTAACTTCAAATTAGCTCTTTTTAATTTCATAGATTCTTCATATAATTCTTGAAAATCATTTTGAAGTTCACAGACATCGGCCTCTTCTTTATTTTCACTCTCTCTTTCTTCTCCACTCTAACTACCATCCTCTTTTATAGCTTCACAAATAAGGGCCTCAGAAGTGTTATGAATTAAGATGTCATCATTGGATGATTCCTCACTATCACTAACATAGCTAGCATTGAACGCGAGAAAGTTGCGCTCAATGGGGAAATCGGTCCCCTCTTCCTTATCACTATCACTAAGGGTTTCATTGTAGGAAATTGGTTTCTTACCCTCTTTCTTTAGTTTAGTGGGACACTCAAAAGACCTATGGCCCTACCTTTCACAACCAAAACATTTATCTGACTCGTCCCTATTTACATGTCCATTAGAAGTTTTAGGGATCTTCTCGGCTTTGTCATGCTTAGATTTTTCAAATTTCTTAAAATCATTTTTAAATTTATCTTTGATAAATTTAAGAAATTTTTGAAACTTTTTAGCAAACATAGCCATATTTTCCGAGTCACTATCACTTTCACTCTCTACTACTTGTTTTTCCTCCTTTCGGGCTTTCAAAGCAACGCCCTTATTTATTTTCTTTTCAGTTTTAGAGGGAAACATGTCTAGTTCATGGGTTTGTAAATCGCCTACGATCTCTTCTAATTTCGTAGAGGCTAAAGTGGATAAAGAATTTAGCACGATCACCTTAGGAATAAATCTATCGGGTAGGGACCTTAAAATTTTCTGTACTACTCAGTTGTCGGGTATTTTCTCTCACAAATTAAAAGATGAATTAACTATATCGAAAAGTCTACCATAAAATTCACCATATGTTTCTTTTTCGTTCATTTTGATGGTTTCAAATTGAGTGGTGAGGTTTTGGAGTTTCGAAGCTTTTACGACACTTGTTCCGTCATGAGTGAGTTATAAATATCCCAAGCTTCTTTAGCGGTTTCACATGTTATAATGCGACAGAATTCATCCAGTGTGACCGCGCTAAACAAGTCATTTAAACCCTAAGAATTAAAATTAGATAGTTTAAATTCATTCTCACTCCATCTAACGGTGGGTTTGGGAACACGCTCATTATCTACTAAATGTATAAGTGGGGACCACTCGTTAACAACAGATAACCAAACTCTCTCGTCGATATATTTTAGTGCCGATTTCATCCGAGCTTTCCAATATGCGTAGTTAGGACCATCGAAAATAATAAATTTTGAAAATGGAGAAAATTCCATTTTAGTCAAAAATATTTAAAAGGATCTTAAACGCAATAATTTAGCGATCCCGCTCTGATACCACTTGTTGGAACACTAGGCCCCCAATTTTAGATTTTACCAAAAAGTAATTTCCTTTTAAAGAGATGCGGAGGCGAGATGGTTCAATTAAACACACACAAACACCAAATTTTAATTTCTTTCAAATTAAAATTAAACAAGTTCAAAGTGAAATTAAATTAGACAACACATATATTTTTTCAGTGAAACCAATTTAACCCAACTCCTAGAAATTTGCCTAAGTCATATTTTCAATATTACCAAATTATGCTAAACTAAATTTTATCCAATACAATTAATGACTTGAATTAAATTAAAATATACCCGAATGAAAGTTGCACCAGATTAAACAAGTAGTGATTTAAACACATTTTATCTTTTTACCTAAGCATGCATCTAATGTGAATTTTACAGAAGATAAATTAAATAAATAAATCACTACACCGCGATGTACGAGGAAAAACCCACAACGGGAAAAAAAACCTCGGACGACCCTAACCTTAAGTCCACTAAGTACGAAATTTACAATTACAAGCAAGATGACTTACAACACTCGAATCGACTCCTTCAAGCCCCGACACATCTTCTTGTAACTACCTCTGCCTAGCCGACAATCCTAGAACTCCATCGAAACCTTGGAATTCACCAATGAGACTTTAGGAACACCGTCAACCACACATGGTGCCTTTCACCATGTGAGGATGCCGCAACAAAACAACGAACTTCTTCTTTGAGGGATGTAGAAGCAAACCCAAATGAACTCTTCAACTCAGTAGAGTAAACCCGATGCCAAACACTCCAAGCAAGATATTTATATGGAAACTTGGAATAAACAATATGGGTGTAAACCAAAAGTGTTTTAAGGTGATTCTCTTGGAAAGCAAAACACTTAAACCATGAACCTTTTCATAGAAAAGTTAAACTCTCAAAACTCTCTCTAGGAGATGGAAGAATATGAAAACGTAGTGGGGAAAAAGTAGTGGGATAGAGGTGAAAAACTGCTAAAAACTACCAAATAATTTTTCCTTCGAAAATCTCGTTCGAACGAGATCTTCGTTCGAACGAAGTCTCGTTCGAACGCTACTTCTAACGAAGTTCTAGTGGCAATAAGGGAAATATCATTGGCAAACTCGTTCAAACGACATTCTCGTTCGAACGAAAAACTCATTCGAATGACAATATCGAACGACTTTCTAGAATGTTTAAAATTCGATTTTGAGCCCATAAACTTTATTTTAAAGTTTTAAAGAAACCTTCTGAAAATAAACATTAGTTTAAACAAAAATGACACCCAATTAAAATTATTCCAAGCTCCTATATAAATATGTCATGCATTCATACCTTAGGAGTAAATGGAACACATGTTGTTGACGTAGAAACGAGGTGAAACAAACTCGGTATTTGATGAAGCTTTAATCTTGGTTGCTACGTCTTCAACTACTACGCCATAGGCTTGAATGGATAAACTTGAACACTATCCTATGACTCAAATATTTTTGTTTGTAATTAAAGCAACTCAACATTAAGACTCAATCGGAGACTTGTGTCCTTACAAAATAAAATACATGAGTTAGTATACTGTTGGGGATATTCGTGTGAAAACTATGAGTTGAAAAATGATGAGTTATAGTGTTAAAAATGGTGGTAAAATTTGGGGGAATTTTTGACTTGTACCTCAGAATATAGAACCTAGGAAAGGCCTCTCTGTGAGAACGATAAGCTGGCGATCATATGGGTGTGCATGTATGTGCGTAATCCATAGGCTTGGAACTATATTCGCTTCCAATATATGTGATTTGTATTTTGGGTTCGAGTGAGAAGCTGAACCATTCGCCCTTTATATAGTAAGTGAGGTACTGGGACTTGATAACAGAGTATGCATGCACCGCATGTCTCAGCCTAGAGGTGATGTAGTATATATATATATATATACGCTTTTGATTTATGATATTTTGTGTATTTAGTAGATGAGAAAATGGTGACATTTAACATGATCTTAGTGTGGTAAAGATTAAACATAAGACGAGAAATTTATGCTTTATTATTGGATATAAATTACTTGACTTGGATTATAATAGTTGGTCGGGGTAGTATAACTATGATGGGTTAGTTATATATGTTAGGTGTGCACATTAGACGAGAGGTGAGTATCTCAAGTGAGAACACGTAAACCTAACATGAATATAATATTTGCAAATTTTGTATTTATACACTTGCTAAACTTTTTAAATTGTTTACTCGGTCTCTGACCCGTTTTTCTCCAAATATCTATTCTTTCTGTAAACCATTTTAGGGGACTAGATACAAGGACACCATGCTTAACAGATTCTATCTTTTGGCATGTTGCAACTATAGTGGAAGTTATAGGTTATTGATATTAGACACCTTCAGTATTAATTATGTTCTTCATTATGAACTTTCTTTCCAGTCGTACAAGTTGTCCATTTTTTCAGAGATGTTAAGTCCCATTATGATGTAATAGACTCTGATGTTAATTTTATTTTGGAATATTGTATGGATATTTTATACTGGATTGTATGATTTAAATATATCACTCTGTCACTATTCATTATGTGTTTGATACTTAAATTGTGGAATGTGATATTATTTATCATTTAGTTTTATGTGTTAATTATAAAGATAAAATTTTTAACATCAGCTTTTTAAATATTAGGTGGTTAATAAAAAAAGGTTTCGACAGTGATGCTAAGAATGAACCAATTGGATATTCTATTTTAATTTAATAAAGGAATGATCACCCGGTATTTAAATATGCGGGGTGTTACAGATGTATGACAAATATTGATATGGAAAAGCATATTCGGGGCTGCTACCACGGAGATGGGATTTGTTCTCTTGGAGAAGCGGTGGGACTAGGTGGAATTTAGACTTTGGCTTGTGCAAAGTTTTAGGCTGGCTCAGCTAAGTGACATTTCTTGTGAATGTTTTTCAAAAGTATGTTTTCATGTTTGTATTAGTCGTTGTTGAATTTTATTAACATTTATTTAACATATGAGCACGTCGATTTAATTAATAGATTTGGTGGGCTACAAACCAAGATTTAAAATATAAACGTTGTAAAGTGTATACCTGGTCCCCTATATGGGGGTCGAGCTAAAAGAGATTGGAGAAGGGGCTTATTCATAAAACTCCTTACTTAGGGACAATAAGATACCTTAAGAGAGTAAAAAGAGGGGGTTAACTGGGTGTTTCATAGAGGAGGTTAATCAGAACACTTGAAAGGTAAAGTCTGATAGAAACTGAAGAAACTCAAACCAGAATTGAAGAAGCTTAAGGCCAAGGTCATCGAAGAAATAACTCGAAAGAGCATAAAAACCGAGATAGTTCTACACTATCTAGCATGCTGCGAAACATCTCATTCGGAGAGCATGTTTTGAGCAACCACATTATTGCATGATCAATAATGCTTATGACTTATAAAGTTCCACTGACGCGAAAATCACTATCTGACATAAATGAATATTCCTATCAGCACATGATCCCATGCCGACATAATTTTTTTATGATGCTTTGGGAAGTATGACCGACACGCTTTATTAGAATAATACTTCATTCCATGTTTTGAGATTAATTTATGTCATGATTAACCATTTTGTCCCCCACTAGATATTTGGGTGTGGTTTATCAACAGTGGCATCCCAAGATAGGGGGTAGGAGCTCGAGGTTCCACGGAATGAAGACTGGCTATATAGATCACTCCTTCTTACTAAGAGAAATATAGAAGAATTATGGTGAGGGAAAGTGAAACAAAGGCATAGAGAGAATATATATTATGGGATAGGCTTCAAAAGACTTGAAGAGATTCCAAAAGAGCTCTAAACACTGTAAACACCTAGTATATTGAGAGTTTGATTGGGATTTGAGCACTTGTAAAAATTCATTATCATTTTAAGAGAATTACAAATCTAGATCATGTGGACGTAACCCAAGTTAGGTGAACCACGTTATTTATTGTGTTCCTTGTAGTTACTTTTCTCCCCCAAGTATATTTTACCCTCATTATCGAACCGGTTAATTGACACTCTTGTAAAACACATTTTCACATTACTATCTATAAGGTTTACGCCTTAATTTTACTACAAACACCCAAGTGACAAGAGAAATTAACACCACCTCTAGTTACCTAAAAAGAAGTGTTCTCTTACATTTCGAGACACCGTTAGGGAGGTATTATTTTAGAAATGGTGAATGAGAATATAAACCATACTCTTGCATTCGATGATGCTCAACATGAGGAGGAGCAATCTATTATCAGGCTTACTACTGAGGTCGGTCAAGTAACTAGTGTTGCGAGGAATGTTGCTAGGGGATAAGTGTTCACGAGCTCTGTTTTGGGCCCAACCAAATGACCAACCTCATGTCTATGGAGTTACTTCAAAGACAACAAAAAATGATGGTATTTTGTTCCATGATGGATCCTAGTTCATTCGTTACACTAGTGGTGTAATCGATAGCTCCTCTAATGGGAGTTCTCGTTACCCCTCTTAGCTCAATTGTTCTAGCCATGGTTAGTCCCACTTTAATGATGAACGTTATAACTTCGATTGTCATTACCCCTCTACCTAAGGTCACTCCACCACAGGCTAAAATGATGGAAACAGCTATCCCACCTTTTTTAATAACTAAAGAGGTTAACAAGGAAATATGAAGATGCTGACATGATCCTCATAAACATTTAGTGAGATAACTTCTATCTATACTGATTTTCGTACTCCTTATCCAAAGGAGTACAATGATGAACCTTAAACTAAAGGGTACATTCCTCTTATCTTTGAGAATTTTAATGGGAAATGAGGTAAATGAAAGGAGAATTTGTGTTTAGGTGCTCATTGCGATAATAAAAAGATACATTTAAGGGTGTGGCCATCCCCCGGATATATCCCCCCTGCGGCGCGGTGGGAGAGGATCCCTCTAGGTCTTGCGCGTCCCTCTTGGGATTGCTTTAACCGGCATCGGTGAATGAGGTGAAAAATGTTGAGAGATAGAGTTGCTAGTATATTTTACTCAAAATAGACAAAAGAAAAGGGAGCCATCCCAAAGGACAGCATCCAAAGACACACTGATACATACGTAACTAAAATGATTAAAAAAAGGGTCCGGAGGATAAGTTACAAAATGGGAAGGTGTTAGGCACTCATTTCGCCCTTGCGGTCTCCCATGGGTTGTTGCTATTTCCTTTATTTCCCTGTGATATGTGTGCATGTGTATACGTAGGGGATATGGGAATCATCGACTTGTATTATGGAAGAGATAAAGCGAGTCATCCATAGGAATGTTCCTAAAAGTAATATTAGAAAATAGGATTTATGAGATTATCCTAGTGTCGATCATTATAGGGGAATGATAATGTATGTGGAATAATAGGCCATTGAGAATAAATATATACATGTAAATACATAGAATTTGAGAGAATTAAGTCTAAAGAATAGAAAAATGGGAAAAGAGTAGAAAAAGGACTCGAGTCTCGGGTTTTATGTCGAGACACGTACGTAGCCTATAGAGGCATCAAAGTCCACGTAGTTCGTATGAAAAACGAGGAGTGGGATTTATCTCATAAATCCAACCAGGAGTTCTCTTGTATGTGTGTGTGTGTAAAAAAGTGTTTTAGTTGTGAGAAAAGTGTGAGAATTCCCGTTTGGAATTTGTGAGAATATCCTATTTTTTCTTGTTTTTTTGAGTTTTTATTTATATAAAAATAAAAGATGTGCAATAATACTAAATAAAAATTATATTAGGATAATTGAGATGAGAGAATAAAAGTGCTATGTAATAAACAAGTTAATGAGAATTTATGAGAATTCAAGAAAAGAGTTAGAAGAGTTGGACCTTTTTGGAGATCTTGAGCTTGATCTTGGATGTTGAAGAGCAGCCCTTGCACTTGGATGATGATAGAGGGTACTTAATTCACCAAGTTTGATGAAAAGGATGATGAAAAGAGAAGGTTGAAAAGGGATTTGGATGTGGATATCGCGCTGACTTCGAGAGAGGTTTTCTGGATTCGCTGAGAGTGAGGCATTTCAGATATGGGATCTCTTTGCAATGAGGTCAAGCCCACCTTTTTATAGTACCAGGGCATTGCCGATCGGCATAGTCCTGGTCCTACCAATCAGCAGGTGCGTTTAGGCACACTGTCGATAGGCAGGGTCTGGGACCTGCCGTTTGACAGTCTCTTTTTGGCTCCTTTAGAAAATCGATCGTAGAGTGCAAACCGTTGATTCAAATCGCACATGGGGCAAATCATTGGAATTTAATTTGGATATCTTCAAAACTCCTTTGGACCGCTCCCGAGTTTGGGAGTTGACTTTGGGTTAAATGTGGCTCTAAAACGCTCATCGGTCCTTTGGATGAGAAAACTTCGGACGCAAACGGATCGTTCGTCCGTATGGTAAGTCAGAATCGCTCAAGAGGTGGACCGTTGGAAAGGTTAGAATATTTAATTTGACATTCCAAGGAGTTTAACCCAGTTTAGGGAGTTGACTTCGGTCAATCGGGCCCTAAAAGCATTCAATGACCTCTCGAAATAAAATGGATCGTTCATTCGTATCGTAAGTCAGAATCACGCATGGGGTGGATCGTTAGAAAGGGGTTTCAATTCCCTTTGAAGATTCATTCAGTCTCAATCTAGCTGAAGAGTTGACTTTTGTCAAACGGTGCCCAGGAGCACCCGGTGGCCTTCTAATCAGGGTTCGGGGAAATATGACTCATTCGTTCGCATGGTAAGTTAAAATTGCGCACGGGATGAACCATTAGAGAGGGGATTCAGTGCCCTTCGAAGATTCATTTAGTCTCAATTATGCTGAAGAGTTTGACGTTTTGGCCAAACGGAGCCTGGGAGTGTCCAATAACCTCTAGGTCAGTACCCGGGGGTATGAGTTGGGTTTGCAATGATGAAGGGAGGTGCTAGGGACCTAAGGAGAGGTCGGGGGGGGGGTATTAGAATGGGGTATCTACATAGGCCCTTGACGGGTTAGTTTGGAACAAACGATAGCCATCGATTAGACACCACATGTTGCCTTTGAAAGAGGATGACTGGAGGGTCGAAGCCAATTCTGCGATCTTAAAGGAACATAGTGGGGATGGTCTTAAAGGAAGTGATGACCAAAGAAATGATGTGGGTGACCTAATCTGCGGGCTTAAGGAAAGATGACCAATTTTGCGGGTCGTAGCTAATTCTGCAAGCTTAAGTTGAGACGACCAATTCTGTGGGTCGAAGCCAATTCTGCGAGCTTAAGGTGAGATGACCAATTCTGCGGGCTTAAGTTGAGATGACCAATTCTGCATGTCGAAGACAATTCTGTGGACTTAAGGTGACGATCCCAGACCGAGGTCAATTATGATCTAAGAGAGGTGAGGATTGAGGACCGAGGCCAATTCTGACCTAATTAAGGTGACGATCCAAGATCAAGGTCAATTCTAACCTAAGAGAGGTGATGACCAAGGATCGAGGTCAATTATGACCTAACTAAGGTGAGGATCCAAGACCGAGGTCAATTTTGACCTAAGAGAGGTGACGACCGAGGATCGAGGTCAATTCTGACCTAACTAAGGTGATGATCCAACACCGAGATCAATTCTAACCTAGGAGAGGTGAACATTTCCTTCGGCAAAAATCAGAGATTTTACTAGGGATAAAGATTGGATTTTGGGTTCCGCTGGGGAATAGCGAATGAGCTGGGAAAAATTTAGAGCGTCCTTTGGAGACATTGACGGGGAGAGTGATTCTCTAGAATTCCGCTGGGCAAATTACCTCGGGATTTTGTTTTGAGCTGGGGAGCCGATTGCTGGAGAAATCCTTATGTCTTTTGGAGACTTTGCGGAGGAAAGGCAAATTTGATGCTGTAAACTCCACTAGGGATGTGAGTAGGTGGTCCAGGTATTGGACGTATTGCTTGGGGAGGTTTGAGACCTTTGGGGTATAGGAGGCGATCCTGGGAGAAGATTAACTTGGCTTTTGAGAGTTTTGTTGGGAAATAGGGGGTGGTTAACTATTGATTATTAGGCGAACACGGAATGGAGGGCCTGGGCGCCTCTTGCTTTGGGAAGCGAGAACTCCTTTGATGCATTTGAGACGGTTACGGATGAGAGGACCGTGCTTCGGGAGCCGTCGCATCATCGCTCTTCGAGGGTGGTGAACCCTGGCGGTTATGTAAGTAAAGATGACCTTTGGCATTCCTTTTTTGTGTTTTCCTATTTTATTAGATTTTTACAAGATTTTTTCTCTTTTGGCAGTCTGATGTTTATTTGAAGAACATGTGTGACCGCGGGACTATGGGGCTTCAGGATGTCTGGGAGCATCTTCCACCTATGGTGCGCTGGGTGGTATCATCAGCGGGTTTTGGTAGGTTGGTGTCTACACTAGATGAGATGCCTCGTTCGGCAGAAGACTTGTGCGCTCTGGGGAAGAGATGGTGGGACACTATCCACACCTTCCATTTTGGCTTCAGGGAGATGAATGTGACTCTCATAGATGTGCAGCATCTACTGGGGCTGGATTAAGATGGGGAGCAGATAGAGGTGGATCGCTCCCTGCGGGTGAGACCGAAGGTGGTGCGGGCGATGCTTGGTGGCGTGGGGAGGATAGTATCTGGTGATTCCATTCGACTGTCCCTGTTGAAGGATATTTTGTTGGGTAGGGTGGTTGGTATGGAGGATGGGCTACAAGTGAGGCAGATGTCCCGGTTGTTTATATTGCTAGTGCTGGGGGGCTTTTTGGTGGCGTCAAGCGGTGACATCGTCCACTTGTAGTTCTTGTCATACTTGAGGGTGTTTTTGAACACCCCTTTCTATGATTGGGGGAGCTTGAATTTGGGAAACCTCTATTTTTCTCTGGATGCATTTAGCCGGTGCTTCTGACAGACTTTTACTGGAGCCATGTATCTTCTTGAGGTATTCTTGAATTTGCGCATTTTCCTTTCATGCATTCGCACGTTCCTTATGCATCTTATTTTTTTGATTACAAGTTCTTGTCTATGGCAGATGTGGTTCTATGAGGTGATTGGGTGTAATACCCAGCTGATTGCTCTGAAGGATGAGACTATTGAGTACTTATGCCGGTTGTATTGATGGCGTAATGCCAATCGACACTCGAAGGGATCTCTTTCTCTAGAGGCGATGCATCAGGTCTTGAACGACATTACTAGTGATAGGGTAAGACTTTTCCTTCCTTAGTTATGTTCTTTGTATACTCTGATTTTATATTGGCTTATACTTGCTTGGGATTTTTAGGTGACCTTTTACCCTTGGGGGATTTCTATTCAGGATACGGGGTTGACTGGGGTGATCGTACAGCTTCGGCGCTTACTGGTTCATGAGTTTGGCAACTCTTGGTATCTCGGGGAGAGGGTGGTTCGACAGATCACTAAGGAGGAGGTGGTGGTGCCACCTGCGCGGCCTCCTATGTCTATGAGGCAAGAGCAGTTGCTGCCGGAGGATGCGAGGATCGCGGCGATGATCGATGAGTCCTACCTATTGTACAGTGATATGGTTGTGCCGTATGATTACATGGACTTTGTGACGATCTAGCTAATGGCGCCCAACATATATGATGCCTTGCCTTCCCCCCCTGAGGGTTTGAGTCGGCCGGTGGGGTTTTCCCACAGCGGTGGTGGTCCGTCGACGACTGTGACAGCGGTGACTTCGGAGGTTCCCTTCGTGCGGTTGCATACCCCTTCGTACAACATTAGACGGGATGACGGAGGGATGGTTCCTATGCTACATCATCATGATGTGATGGTTCCGGAGGAGTTGGGCTTGACAGAGGATGTCCTTCGTCCTGAGGTATACCTTTCCGTTCCTCTCTTTCTTTCTTTTTGATAATTTTCTCCTTTGATACCAATTCTGCCATTTCTTGCAGCAATTCCGGGTGTCAACCACTTGGTTGAGGTATATCAGAGACTGGATATCTTCGACGACTGCCCATATTTGGGATGCGGTCCCGGTTCCTTCTTGCTTGGTGCCGTCTGCTTCGTCTGGGGAGGAGTCTGGCTCGGGTAGCGGTGGTGCGTCGTCTCGTCACAGGGGGAAGAGAGCACATCGCAGGGGTGAAGTTTAGGTTAGAGGGAGAGAGATAAAGTGTGGATTCGGGCTATGTCTGATTGTTTTTGCTTTTCTTTATTTCCTGCAAAATTTGATGTAACACATAAAAACATGTATATGCAATGCAATGTTTTTCTTTAATTATCTTTTGTTAATGATGAATGAATGCATGCACATGTGCTTTTTACTTTGCTGCTGAGACCGTAAATAGAGATATTTTTGGGATTTTGAAGGAAAATTTTAAAGGTGAGAAATTATATAAGATGAAAAGGGGATTTTTGAAATTCTGTTGAGAATATCAATTTAATTTTTCTCATTTTGACAAAAAAAGGAAAATTTCCAATAGTAGGGGGTTGCCGATCAGTAGGCCCCTTGTCCTTCCTATCGGCAGTCAAGTCCAACCCCATCAATTCAAAACCTTGATTAGTACCCTCTTCAGACTTTGGTACCTTGTGGGGAAGGAGTCCCTCCGATTTCTGCAGGGGTTATGTCTTTTGTGAGGGTTTGCAATTATGAAAAAATGAGGGTGGAGTATTTCCATCACACCCTCACACTTTTATTTTCCCACATTCTCACTTTCTTACTATTTCTTAATCTTACAAGATGGATCTCCATGATAGCATTGAGTTTGGTAACTACCTCGAAGCCCTGGAAGTAATGTGCTCCTATAATGTCGACTACGTTGCTTTCAACATGCGTCGAGTCTCTTTGTAATGCAATCGGCCCATTGAGTGGAACATGCTGATGGCAGCGGTACAATTTTGGTACCCCGAAGACCATGTATTATACTTTGGGTTGGAAGAAGTCTGTCCGACCTACGAGGAATTTTCTGCCATGTTGGGGACAAATCCCGATGTTGCTGCGGCTTTACTTGAATTTTCCCGTTCACCCAGGGATTTTTTGGTCGGGCTTCTTCATATTTTGCATTCGGCGGATAGGCCACTGGTCATTGGAGGAATGATCTCCCTTTCGGCGGTGTTATAATCCATGCATTTGCAGGAGGTTGGTGATGCTGGATACGCCGGAGCCGTTGTTGTGGGCTTGGTTTCAAAATTACTGCTGGTGGACCAACAACTTGCAGTCGTTACTTCATGGATGTCATACCGTCGCAATCATGCGGCGGTGAGATTGGAAGAGACTTTAAATGGCCTGGATGCTTGGCAAGAAGATCGTTTTAACTTTCTGAGGGGTAGCCCCGAGATGCTGTTCATGTGGTTGTTTGAAAGACTTTGCCTGGTGACTCCTCCAGAATATCCTTTGTCGGATGTACCCAACTTCTTCTCGCATCATTTCATCAGCGTTGGATTGGATATTAAGAGCTGGGAGAACTGGTTCGTGGAGCATGGGGCTCTAAATCTGTACTGGTCAGTGTCTTGGTGGGGACAACTACTACAAATTCTCGAGCTGGGAGAATATCTGTACGTTCGACTGGTTGGTCTCAAACAGAACTCTTTCTATTTCTCTTGGCGTCTTCTATGCCAATTTAGCTGGGAGCAGGTGGTGCTACCTCGGACACTAGATTTCTTCCCGGTAGAAGATTTGACTGAGCGTCTGCGCATGCGACTTGGCTCTTTATGGGAGAGTCGACTTCCGTTGACCCGTCCCGCTCAGTCTATTGAGAGAGTTTGGCACATCCCTGGGGATTATATGAAGTGGTTATAGAGGAGAGTAGTTAGCAAGATGTTGTAAGTGGATACTGGACAAAGATATTTTGCCATATTTAATACCATGGAAGGAGGTGTTGTGGTTTTTCTGAAGCTGGTTCGAGCTTATCGGTCCATGGAGCGTCTGCGGCACTTTATTCAGACAGGGGAAGCTTGGGGATCCCAGGATGTAGATTATGATGACAGAGCAAGCTCCTCTGGTAGCTGTTGATAGGACTCTTGCAGAGTTTATTTTGTACCCGGAAATAAGTTTGGGAATGTATTTGGCTTTGAAAGTAGGGGGAGGGAATTATAAGTTCCTTTTCTTATGTAATTGTACCGTAATTTCTTATTAGTAAAATAAACAAGTTTTTGATCATCCAGCTGTGCCTTTTTGATGAGTTTTGTATTTTTGAATTATCTATACCGATCGCTAAGGCATACATAATCCTTTTATTCAAGTATATGTTAGAATGAACTGTCGTTCTCGGAGATAAGAAAAGAATAGTTTTTTGTTAAAAAAAGGTTCGTGATCATGTAAAATATGTGAGCTGCCAACGTACCTCTCGGGTTTTGATTTTTTTTTAATTTGCTTGAATTTTTTTTTGCAGAGGATCAGTTCCACGTAGTTCTAGGTAGAGGGAAATAAAGATTTATTTTTGGAATAGAAAGGGAATGAGAAGAGCCGTAGCGCACAGAGATTTCATACCAGGGGTAGAATTTCTTGAGATGGTCCAGGTTAACTGGACGAGCCATCTCTTCTCCATCTAGGTCGGTGAGCATGGCGGCACCGCCGAACAAGATCTTCTTGACAATGTATGGGCCACTCCAATTGGGCTTGAATTTCCCTCTGGGGTCCCAGATGGGTTCTATTATTTCTTTGAGGGCTAAATCCCCCTTTCGAACACCGTGGTTCTTTAATCTCTTATTGAATGATCGGGCTATTCGGTAATGGTACCCTTGTATATGGTATAAAGCTTTCAATCTCCTTTCATCTATGAGGGCCAGTTCGTGAAAACATCTTTGGCACCAGTCTTCTTCGCTGACCTTGCTTTCAAGCATGACTCACAATGAGGGTATTTCTAGCTCCACGAGTAGGAATGCTTCCATACCGTAGACTAGAGAGTAAGGGTTAGCCCCAGTAGAGGTTCGTATTGAGGTCCGGTAGCCCTAGAGGGCGTAAGGGATTCAGTCGGCCCAATCTCGACTGCTTTTGATCATCTTACTGATGATGGCTTTGAGGTTCTAGTTGGCGGCTTCGACTACACCATTGGTCTGAGGTCGGTAGGGATAAGATTTGTGTCTCTAAATCCCATACTCACTGACCACTTCTATAACTTTTACCTCAAAATGCAACCCATTATCTGATACTAGCTCATACGGGACCCCATATCGGTAGATAATGTTTTTCTTGATGAATTTAGCCGCTTTGTTGGCATTCAACACTTCGTATGAATGAGCTTCGACCCATTTCGTAAAGTAATCAATGGCAATTAGGATGAAATCATGCCCGTTAGAAGCCTTCGGTGTAACCTTCCCTATGATGTCGATACCCCAGGTGGAGAACGTCTAGGGGGAGTCATATTGTATAATTCACGCGCAGGCATATGCTGAAGATTGGAGAACTGTTGGCATTTGAGGCATCTCCGAACATAAAGGGTGCAATCCTGGGTCATGGTGGTCCAGTAGTAACCTTGTCGGATGATCTTTTTGGCAAGCATGTGACTGTTCATGTGGGGCCCGCATTCCCCGCTGCAGATTCTCTATATTACCTCTTCAATATCAGGCTCTGCAATGCAGTGTAGATGGGTTCTATCGAAGTTTCTCTTGAATAGTGCTTTATGACTGATGATGTACTGGGTGGCCAGTCTTCGAAGGGTCTCTCGGTCTTTCTTGTTGGAACCCTCGGGATACCTACCGTGTTTGAGGAGGTTCCAGATATTAGATGTATGACAAATATTGATATGGAAAAGCATATTCGGGGCAGCTGCCAGGGAGATGAGATTTGTTCGCTTGGAGAAGCAGTGAGACTAGATGGAATTTAGACTTTGGTTTGTGCAAAGTTTTAGGCTGACTCAACTCAATGACACTTTCTTGTGAATGTTTTTCATAAGTGATTTCATGTTTGTATTAATCGTTGTTGCATTTGATTAACATTTATTTAACATATGAGCATGTTGATTTAATTAATAGAGTTGGTGGGCTAAAAACTAGGATTTAAAATATAAACGTTGTAAAGTGTATACTTGGTCCCCTAAATGGGGGCCGAGCTAAAAGAGATTGGAGAAGGGGCTTATTCGTAAAACTCCTTACTTAGGGACAATAATATACCTCAAGAGAGTAAAAAGAGGGGGTTAACTGGGTGTTTCATAGAGGAGGTTAATCAGAACACTTGAAAGGTAAAGTCTGATAGAAACTAAAGAAGCTCAAAGCAGAATTGAAGAAGTTTGAGGACAAGGTCATCGAAGAAATAACTCCAAAGAGCATTGAAACCGATATAGTTCTACACTATCTAGCATGTTGCAAAATAGCTCATTCGGAGAGCATGTTGTGAGCAACCACATTATTGCACGATCAATAATGCTTATGACTTGTAAATCCTGGTTTACAAGTATATTTTACCCTCATTATTGAACTGGTTAATTGAAACTCTTGTAAGACACATTTTCACATTACCATCTATAAGGTTTACGCCTCAGTTTTACTACAAACACCCAGGTGACAAGAGAAATTAACACCTCCTCCAGTTACCTAAAAAGAAGTATTCTCTTACATTTAGAGACACCGTTAGGGCGGTATTATTTTAGAAATGGTGAATGAGAATATAAACTATACTCTTGCATTTGATGATGCTCAACATGAGGAGGAGCAATCTATTATCAGGCCTCTTACTGTGGTCATTCAGGTAACTTTTGCTGCATGGAATGTTGCTAGGGGATAAGTTTTCACGAGCTCTGTTTTGGGCCCAACCAAATGATCAGCCTCATGTCTACGGAGTTCCTTTAAATATAGCAACGAATGATGATATTTGTTTCCATGATGGATCCTAGTTCATTCGTTACACTAGTGGCGTAATCGACAACTCCTCTAATGGGAGTTCTCGTTACCCCTCTTAGCTCAATTGTTCTAGTCGTTGTTAGTCCCGCTTTAATGATGACCGTTACAACTCTGGTTGTCATTACCCCTCTACCTAAGGTCACTCAACCACATGCTAAAATGATGGAAAAACATATTCCACCTTTTTTAATAACTGAAGAGGTTAAGAAGGAAATATGAAGATGCAGACATGATCCTCATAAACATTTAGTGAGACAACTTCTATCCATAACGATTTTTGTACTCCTTATCCAAGGGTGTACAATGATGAACCTTAAACTAAAGGGTACATTCCTCTTATCTTTGAGTATTTTAATGAGAAATGAGGTAAGTCAAAGGATAATTTGAAGAGATTTGTGTTTAGGTGCTCATTGCGATAATAAAAAGCTACATTTAAGGGTGTGGCCATCCCCCGGATATATCCCCCCGCAGCGCGATGGGAGAAGATCCCTCTAGGTCTTGCGCGTCCCTCTCGAAAGCGCTTCAGCCGACGTCGATGAATGAGGTGAAAAATGTAGAGAGATAGAGTCGCCAGTCTATTTTACTCAAAACAGACAAAAGAAAAGGAAGCCATCCCGAAGGACAGTATCTAAATACATACTGATACATACATAACCAAAATGATTAAAAAAGGGTCCGGAGGCTAAGTTACGAAATAGGAAGGTGTTAGGCACCCATTCTGCCCTTGCGGTCTCTCATGGGTTGTTATTGTTTCCTTTATTTCCCCGTGATATGTGTGCATGTGTATATTTAATGGATATAGGAATCATAGACTTGTATCATGGAAGAGATAAAGAGAGTCATCCATAGGAATGTTCTTAAAAGTAATATTAGAAAATAGGATTTGTGTGATTATCCTAGCGTCGATCATTATAGGGGAATGATAACACGTGTGGAATAATATGCCATTGAGAACAAATATATATATGTAAATAAATAGAATTTAAGGGAATTAAGTCTAAAGAATATAGAAAAATGGGTAAATAGTAGAAAAAAGACTCGAGTCTCGGGTTTTACGCCGAGACGCCTACTTAGACTATTGAGGCAAAAAGTCCACGTAGTTTGTATGCAAAACGAGGGGTGAGATTTATCCCATAAATCCAACCGGGGACTTCTCTTGTATGTGTGTGTGTGTAAAAAAGTGTTTTAGTTGTGAAAAAAGTGTGAGAATTCTTGTTTGGAATTTGTGAGCAAATCCACTTTTTTCTTATTTTTTTGAGTGTTTATTTATATGAAAACAAAAGATGTGCAATAATATTAAATAAAAAGTATATTAGGATATGTGAGATGAGAGAATAAAAGTGCTAAGTAATAAAACAAGTTAATGAGAATTTATGAGAATTTAAGGAGAAAGTTGGACCTTCTTGGAGATCTTGAGATTGATCTTGGATGTTGAAGAGAAGCCCTTGCACTTAGATGATAATGGAGGGTACTTAATTCACCAAGTTTGATGAAAAGTGAAGGTTGAAAAGGTATTTGGATGTAGAAACCGTGCTGACTTCGAGAGAGGTTTTCTGGATTCGCTGAGAGTGAGGTATTTCAGATCTGGGCTCTCTTTGAAATGAGGTCAAGCCCAGTTTTTTATCAGCCCAGGGCATTGCCAATTGGCATAGCCCTGGTCCTGCCAATCGACAGGTGCGTTTAGGCACACTGCCGATAGGCAGGGTCTGGGACCTGCCGTTTTATAGTCTCTTTCATGCTCCTTCGGAAAATCAGTCGTAGATCACAAAACGTTGATTCGAATCATTCACGGGGCAAACCATTGGAAAGGTAATTCAGAAACCTTCGAAAGTCCTTTGGACCGCTCCCGGGTTTGGGAGTTGACTTTGGGACAAATGTGGCTCTGAAGCGCTTATCGATCCTTTGAGCGGGGAAACTTCGGACGCAAATGGATCGTTCGTCCGTATGGTAAGTCCGAATCGCGCATGGGGCTGACTGTTGGAAAGGTCAGGAGATGTACATTTACATTCCAAGGAGTTTGACCAAGTTTAGGGAGTTGACTTTGTTCAACCGGACCCTGGAAGCATTCGATGACCTCTCGGAATAAAACGGGTCATTCGTCCGTACTGTAAGTCAGAATCGCGCACATGGTGGATCATTGGAAAGGGGTTTCAGTGCCCTTTGAAGATTCATTCAGTCTCAATTGAGCTAAAGAGTTGACTTTGGTCAAATAGAGCCCGAGAGCGCCCGGTGGCCTCCTGATCAGGTTTCGGGGGAAAATGGGTCGTTCATCCGCATGGTAAGTCAGAATCGTGCACGAGATGGACCATTGGAGAGGGGATTAAGTTCCCTTTGACGATTTATTTAGTCTCGATTGAGATGAAGAGTTTGACTTTTTGGTCAAACGGAGCCTAGGAGTGTTCGATGGCCTCTAGGTCAGTACTCGGGGTATAGCTTGGGTTTGCAATAATGAAGGGAGGTTCTAGGGACCTAAGGAGAGGTTGGGGGGTATAATATTGGGGTGTCTACAGAGCCCCTCGACGGGTGAGTTTGGAACAAATGATAGCCGTCGAATAGACACCACATGATGCCTTTGAAAGAGGATGACCAGAGGGTCGAGGTCGATTCTGAGGACCTAAGGATGAGGATGACCGATTCTGCGGGTCGAAGCCAATTCTGAAGGCTTAAAGATGAGGGTGATCAATTCTGCGGGTCGAAGCCAATTTTGCGGTCTTGAAGGAACATGCTGGGGATGGTCTTAAAGGAAGTGATGACTAAAATAATGATGTGGGTGACCAATTCTGCGGGTCGAAGCCAATTTTACGGGCTTAAGGTGAGATGATCAATTTTATGAGTCGAAGCCAATTCTGCGGGCTTAAGTTGAGATGACCAATTCTACGGGCTTAAGGTGAGATGACCAATTCTGCGGGTCGAAGCCAATTCTATGGGCTTAAGGTGAGATGACCAATTCTGTGGGCTTGAGGTGACGATCCAAGATTGAGGTCAATTCTGACCTAAGAGAGGTGACGACTGAGGACCGAGGTCAATTTTGACCTAACTAAGGTGACGATGCAAGACCGAGGTCAATTCTGACCTAAGAGAGGTGACGACCGAGGATCGAGGTAAATTCTCACCTAACTAAGGTGACGATCTAAGACCGAGGTCAATTCTGATCTAAGAGAGGTGTACATTTCCTTCGGGAAAAATTAGGGATTTTGCTGGGGATAAAGATTGAATTTTGGGTTTCGCTAGGGAATAGCGAATGAGTTGGGAAAAATTTAGAGCGTCCTTTGGAGACATTGATGGGGAGAATGATTCTCTAAAATTCCGCCGGGAAAATTACCTCGTGATTTTGTTTTGAGCTGGACAACCGATTGCTGGGGAAATCCTTGTGTCTTTTGGAGACTTTGCAGACTAAAGGCAAATTTGATGCTGTAAACTCCATTGGGGAAGTGATTAGGTGGTCAAGGTATTGGACGTATTGCTCGGGGAGGTTTGAGACCTTTGGGGTATAGGAGGCGATCTTGGAAGAAGATTCACTTGGCTTTTGAGAGTTTCGTTGGGGAAATGGGGGGGTGGTTGACTGTTGATGATTGGGAGAACGTTGAATGGAGGGCCAGGGCACCTCTTGCTTTAGGGAGCAAGAACTCCTTTGATGCCCTTGAACCGGTTGCGGATGAGCGGATCCTGCTGCGGGAGTTTTCGTGTCATCGCTCTTTGAGGGTGGTACACTTTTGCGGTTATGTAAGTAAAGATGACCTTTGACATTCCTTTTTTGTATTTCCCTCTATTATTAGATTTTGACAAGGTTTTTTCTCTTTTGGTTGTCTAATGTTTGTTTGAAGAACACGCGTGCCCGCGGGATGATGGGGCTTAATGATGTCTGGGAGCATCTTCCACCTGTGGTGCATTGGGTGGCATCATCAGCGAGTTTTGGGAGGTTGGTGTCTGCGCTGGATGAGACACCTCGTTTGATAGCGATCTTATGTGCTCCGAGGGAGAGATGGCGGGACACTACCCACACCTTCCATTTTGGCTTCGGGGAGATGACTGTGATTCCCATAGATGTGTAGCAGCTGCTGGGGCTAGATTGCGATGGGGAGTAGATAAAGGTGGACCGCTCCCTGCGGGTGAGACAGGAGGCGGTGCGGGCGGCGCTCGGTGGCGTTGGGAGGATAGTATTTGGGGATTCCATTTGGCTATCCCTGTTGAAGGATGTTTTGTGGGGTAGGGTGGTTAACGCGGAGGATGGGTTGTAGGAGAGGCAGATGGCCTGATTGTTTATTTTTCTACCGCTGGGGAGCTTTATGGTGGTTTCGAGCGGCGACGTCGTCCACTTATGGTTCTTGCCGTACTTGAGGGTGTTTTCGAACATCCCTTTTTATGATTGGGGGAGCTTGACTTTGGCGACCCTTAATTTTTCTCGGGATGCATTCAGTCGGTGCTTCCGACAGACTTTTACTGGAGCCATGTATCTTCTTGAGGTATTATTAAATTTGTGCATTTTCCTTTCATGCATTCGCACGTTCTTTATACATCTCATTTTTTTGATTTCACGTTCTGTTCTTTGGCAGACATGGTTCTATGAGGTAATTGGGTGTAATACCCAGCTGATCTCTCTAAAGGATGAGACTATTGGGGGCTCCTCCCTGTTGTATTGATGGCGCAAGGCCAATCGACACTCGAGGGGATATCTTTCTCCGGAGGCAGTGCGTCAGGTCTTGAATGGCCAGACTAGTGATAGGGTAAGACTTTTACTTCCTTATTTCTGTTCTTTGTATGCTTTGATTTTGTATTGGCTTATACTTGCTTGGGATTTTCAGGTGACCTTTTACCCTTGGGGGATTGCTATTCAAGACACGGGGTTGATTGGGGTAAACGCACAGCTGCGGCACTTACTGGTGCATGAGTTTAGCCTCTCTTGGTATCTCAGGGAGAGGGTGGTTCAACAGATCACTGAGGAGGAGGTGGTGGTGCCACCTGCGCGGCCTTCTATGTCTATGAGGCAGGAGCGGTTGCTTCCAGAGGATGCGAGGATCTCGGCGATGATCGATGAGTCCTACCTATTATACAGTGATACGGTTGCTCCATATGATTACATGGACTTTGTGACGATCTAGCTAATGGTGCCCAACATATATGATGCCTTGCCTCCCCCCCCCCCCCCCCGCGGGTTCGAGTCGACCGGTGGGGTCTTCCCACAGTGGTGGTGGTCCGTCGACGACTGCGACGACGGAGACTTCGGAGGTTCCCTTCGTGCGGTTGCATACCCTTTCGTACAACATTCGGCGGGCTGACGGAGGGATGGTTCCTATGATGCATCATCGTGATGTGATGGATCATAAGGAGTTGGGCTTGACAGAGGATGTCCTTCGTCCTGAGGTATACCTTTCCGTTCCTCTCTTTCTTTCTTTTTGATCATTTTCTGCTTTGATACCAATTCTGCCATTTCTTGCAGCAAGTATAGGTGTCGACCACTTGGTTGAGGGATATCAGAGACCGGATATCTTCGGTAATTGCCCATATTCGGGATGCGGTCCTGATTACTTCTTGCTTGGTGCCGTCTGCTTCGTTAGGGAAGGAGTCTGGCTCGGGTAGAGGTGGTGCGTCGTCTCGTTGCAGGGGGAAGAGAGCGCGTCGCAGGGGTAAAGTTTACGTTAGAGGGAGAGAGAGAAAGTGTGGGTTCGGGCTATGTCCGATTGTTTTGGATTTTCTTTATTTCTTACAAAATTTGATGTAACACAGAAAAACATATATATGCAATGTTATTTTTATTATCTTTTGTTAATGATGAATGAATGCATGCACATGTGCATTTTTACTTTGATGCTGAGACCGTAAAAATAGATATTTTTAGGATTTTGAAGGAAAGTTTTAAAGGTGAGAAATTATATAAGATGAAAAGGGAATTTTTGAAATTCTGTTGAGTATATCAATTTATTTTTTCTGATTTTGACAAAAAATGGAAAATTTCCAAAAGTTGGGGGTTGCCGATCGGCTTGTCCTGCCTATCGGCAGTCAAGTCCAGTCCCATCAATTCGAAACCTTGATTAGTACCCTCTTCAGCCTTTGGTACCTTGTGGGGAAGGATTCCCTCCTATTTCTGTAGGGGTTATGTCTTTTGTGAGGTTTTGCAAGTATAAAAAAAAGGGGGTTAGGGTGGAGTATTTCCGTCACACCCTCACACTTTTATTTTCCCACATTATCACTTGCTTACTATTTCTTAATCTTGCAAGATGCCTTTCCCTGGTAGCATTGAGTTTTCTAACTACCTCGAAGCCCTGGAAGCAATGTACTCTTATAATGTCGACTACGATGCTTTCAACATGTGTCGAGTATCTTTGTGGCGCAATCGTCCCATTGAGTAGAACATGTTGATGGCGGCGGTACAATTTTGGTACCCCAAAGATCATGTATTCATCTTTGGGTTGGAAGAAGTCTTTCCGACCTACGAGTAATTTTCTACTATGTTGGGGACAAATCCTGAAATTGCTGCGGGTTTAACTGGGTTTTCCCGTTCACTCAGGGATTTTTTGGTCAGGCTTCTTCGTATTTCGCCTTTGGCGGATAGGCCACTGGTCATTGGAGGAATGATCTCCATTTCGGCGGTGTTACAATCCATGCATTTGTAGGAGGTTGGTGATGCTGGATACACCGAAGCCGTTGTTCTGGGCTTGGTTTTAAAATTGCTGCTGGTGGACCCACAACTTATAGCCATTACTTCATGGATGTCATACCGTCGTAATCCTGCGGCGGTGATACAGGCAGAGACTTTAAATGGCCTGGATGCCTAGCGAGAAGGTCGTTTTGACTTTCTGAAGGCTAGCTCCATGAAGCTGTTCATGTGGTTGTTTGAAAGACTTCGACTAGTGACTCCTCCGGAATATCCTTTGTCGGCTGTACCCAACTTCTTCTCGCGTCTTTTCATTAGAGTTAGCTTGGATATTGAGAGCTGGGAGAACTGCTTTGTGGAGCATGGGGATCAAAATCCGTACTGGTCAGTGCCTTAGTGGGGACAGTTGCTACCAATTCTGGAGCTGGGAGAATATTCGTACGTTTGTCTGGTTGGTATAAAACAGACCTCTTTCTATTTCTCTTGGTGACTTCTGCTCCAATTTGGGTGGGAGCAGGTCGTGCCACCTCGGACACTAGATTTCTTTCCGGTAGAAGATTTTACTGAGCGTCTGTGCATGCGTCTGGGCTCTTTATAGGATAGTCAGCGTCCGTCGACCCATACCTATCAGTCTGTTGGGAGAGTTTGGCACATCCCTAGGGATTATATGAAGTGGTTGTGGAGGAGAGTAGTTAGCAAGATGTTGGAAGTGGATACTAGATAAATATGGTTTGCCTTATTTAATAACATGGAAGGAGGTGTTGTGGTTTTTCCGAAGCTGGTTCGAGTTTATTTGTCCATGGAGCGTCTGCAGCACTTTATTCAGGCAGGGGAAACATGGGGACCCCTGGATGTAGATGATGATGATGGAGCAGGATCCTCTGGTAGCTGTGGATAGGACTCTTGGAGAGTTTATTTTGTACCGGGAAATTAGTTTTGGAATTTATTTGGCTTTGAATGTAGGGGGAGGGAATTATCATTTCCTTTTCTTATGTAATTGTACCGTAATTTCTTATTAGTGAAATAAATAAGTTTTTAATCATCCAGCTGTGCCTTTTTGATGAGTTTTATATATTTGAATTATCTATACTGATCGCTAAGGCATACATAATCCTTTTGTTCAAGTATATGTTAGAATGAACTATCGTTCTCGGAGATAAGAAAAGAATAGTTTTTTTGTGAAAAAGAAAGGCTCGTGCTCATGTAAAATGTGTGAGCTGCCTACGTACCTCTGGGGTTTTGAATTTTTTTTAATTTTCTTGAAAATGGTTTTTGCAGAGTATCTGGCCCACGTAGTTCTGGGTAGAGGGAAATGAAGATTTTTTTAGAATAGAAGGGAGATGAGAAGAGTCGTTGCGTGTCGAGATTTCGAACTAGGGGTAGAATTTCTTGAGACGGTCCAGGTTGAATGGACGAGCCATCTCTTCTCCATCTAGGTCGGTCAGCATGGAGGCACCGCCAGACAAGATCTTAACAATGTATGGGCCGCTCTAATTGGCCTTGAATTTCCCTCTGGGGTCCCAGATGGGTTATATTATTTCTTTGAGGGCTAAATCCCTCTTTCGAACACCGCGGTCCTTGACTCTCTAATTGAATGATCGGGCTATTCGGTGATGGTACCATTGTATGTGGTATAAATCTTTCAATCTCCTTTCATCTAGGTGGGTCAGCTTGTCAAGATGTCTTTAGCACCACTCTTCTTTGCTGACCTTACTTTTAAGCATGACGCGCAACGAGGGTATTTATAGCTCCACGGGTAGGACTTCTTCCATGCCGTAGACTAGAGAGTAAGGGGTAACCCCAGTAGAGATTCGAATTGAGGTCCAATAGACCCAGAGGGCGTAAGGGATTCGGCCGCCCAATCTCGACATCTTTCGATCATCTTACTGATGATGGCTTTGAGGTTCTTGTTGGCGGCTTCGACTGCACCATTGGTCTGAAGTCAGTAGGGAGAATATTTGTGTCTCTAAATCCCATACTCGCTGACCACTTCTGTAACTTTTGCCTCGAAATGCAACCCATTGGCTGATTATAGCTTGTGCGGGACCCCATATCGGCAGATGATGTTTTTCTTGATGAATTTGGCCATTTTCTTGGCGTTCAGCACTGCGTATGACTCAACTTCGACCCATTTGGTGAAGTAATCAATGGAAACTAGGATGAACTCATGCCCATTGGAAGCCTTCGGCGTAACCTTCCCTATGATGTCGATACCCCAGGCGGAGAACGACCAGGGGGAAGTCATATTGTATAATTCACGCGGAGGCAGATGCTGAAGATTGGAGAACTGTTGGCATTTGAGGCATCTCCGAACATAGAGGGTGAAATCCTGGGTTATGGTGGTCCAGTAGTAGCCTTGTCGGATGATCATCTTGGCAAGCATCTGACCGTTCATGTGGGCCCCGCATTCCCCGCTGTGGATTCTCTACATTAACTCTTCAATATCAGGCTCTGCAATGAAGTGTAGATGGGTTCCATCGAAGTTTCTATTGAATAGTGATTTATGACAGATGATGTATTGGGTGGCCATCTTCGGAGGGTCGCTCGATCTTTCTTGTTGGAACCCTCGGGATACTACCATGTTTGAGTAGGTGCCAGATATCATATGTATGATAAATATTGATATGGAAAAGCATATTCGGGGCTGCTGCCACGGAGATGGGATTTGTTCGCTTGGAGAAGCAGTGAGATTACTGGAGTTTAGACTTTGGCTTGTGCAAAGTTCTAGGTTGACCCAGCTCAGTGATACTTTCTTGTGAATGTTTTTTAAAAGTATGTTTTCATGTTTGTATTAGTCGTTGTTGCATTTGATTAACATTTATTTAACACATGAGCATGTCGATTTAATTAATAGAGTTGGTGGGCTAAAAACCAAGATTTAAAATATAAACGTTGTAAAGTGTATACTTGGTCCCCTAAATGGGTCCGAGCTCAAAAGAGATTGGAGAAGGGGCTTATTAGTAAAACTCCTTACCTAGGGACAATAAGATACCTCAAGAGAGTAAAAAGAGGGGGTTAACTGGGTGTTTCATAGAGGAGGTTAATCAGAACACTTGAAAGGTAAAGTCTGATAGAAACTAAATAAGCTCAAAGCAAAATTGAAGACGCTTGAGGCCAAGGTCATCAAAGAAATAACTCCAAAGAGTATAGAAATCGATATAGTTCTACACTATCTAACATGCTGCGAAATAGCTCATTCGGAGAGCATGTTGTAAGCAACCACATTATTGCACGATCAATAATGCTTATGACTTGTAAAGTTCCACTGACGCGAAAATCACTATCTAACATAAATAAATATTCCTATCGGCACATGATCCCATGCGGATAATTTTTTTTTATAATGCATTGGATAGTACGATCGACACGCTTTATTAGAATAATACTTCATTCTATGTTTGGAGATTACGTTATGTTATGATTAACCATTTTGTCCCCCCACTAGATATTTGGGTGTGGTTTATACGCAGTGGCATCCCAAGATAGGGGAGAGGAGCTCGAGGTTACACGGAATGAAGACAGGCTATATTGATCACTCCTTCTTACTAAGAGAAATATAGAAGAATTATGGTGAGGGAAAGTGAAACAAAGGCATAGAGAGAATATATATTATGGGATAGGCTTCAAAAGACTTGAAGAGATTCCAAAAGATCTCTAAACACTGTAAACACCTAGTATATTGAGAGTTTGATTGGGATTTGAGCACTTGTAAAAATTCATTATCATTTTAAGAGAATTACAAATCTAGCTCATGTGGACGTAACCCAAGTTAGGTGAACCACGTTATTTATTGTGTTCCTTGTAGTTACTTTTCTCCCCCAAGTATATTCTACCCTCATTATTGAACCGGTTAATTGACAGTTTTGTAAGACACATTTTCACATTACCATCTACAAGGTTTATGCCTCAGTTTTACTACAAACACCCAGGTGACAAGAGAAATTAAACCTTCTCTAGTTACCTAAAAAGAAGTGTTTTCTTACATTTGGAGACACCGTTAGGGAGGTATTATTTTATAAATGGTGAATAAAAATACAAACCATACTTTTGCATTCGATGATGCTCAACATGAGGAGGAGCAATCTATTATCAGGCCTATTACTGAGGTCCTTCAGGTAACTAATGTTGCGAGGAATGTTGCTAGGGGATAAGTTTTCACGAGCTCTATTTTGGGACAAACCAAATGACCAACCTCATGTCTATGGAGTTCCTTCAAAGACAGCAAATAATAATGACATTTGGTTCCATGATGGATGCTAGATCATTCGTTACACTAGTGGTGTAATTGATAGCTCCTCTAATGAGAGTTCTCATTACCCCTGTTAGCTCAATTGATCTAGCTGTGGTTTGTCCCACTTTAATGATGATCGTTACAACTTCGGTTGTCATTACCCCTCTACCTAAGGTCACTCAATCACATGCTAAAATGGTGGAAACACCTATTCCACCTTTTTAATAACTGAAGAGGTTAAGAAGGAAATATGAAGATGCTGACATGATCCTCATAAAGATTTAGTGAGACAACTTCTATCCACGACGATTTTCGTACTCCTTATCCAAAGGAGTACAATGATGAACCTTAAACTAAAGGGTATTTTCCTCCTATCTTTGAGAATTTTAATGGGAAATGAGGTAACTCAAAGTAGAATTTGAAGAGATTTGTGTTTAGGTGCTCATTGCGATAATAAGAAACTACATTTAAGGGTGTGGCCATCCCCCAGATATATCCTGCCCGCGGCGCGGAGGGAGAGGATCCCTATAGGTCTCGCGCGTCCCTCTTGGGAGTGCTTAGGCCGACGTCGGTAAATGAGGTTAAAAATATAGAGAGATAGAGTCATCAGTCAATTTTACTCAAAACAGATAAAAGAAAAGGGAGCCATCCCGAAGGATAGCATCCAAAGACATACTCATACATACGAAACCAAAATGATTCAAAAAGGGTCCGGAGGCTAAGTTACGAAATGGGAAGGTGTTAGGCACCCATTCTGTCCTTGCGGTCTCTTATGGGTTGTTGCTGTTTCCTTTATTTCCCTGTGATATGTGTGCATGTGTATACGTAGTGGATATAGGAATCATAGACTTGTATCTTGGAAGAGATAAAGCGAGTCATCCATATGAATGTTCCTAAAAGTAGTATTAGAAAATAGAATTTATGCGATTATCCTAACGTCGATCATTATAGGGGAATGATAATGCATGTGGAATAATACGCCATTGAGAACAAATATATATATATATATATATATATATATATATATATATATATGTAAATACATAGAATTTGAGAGAATTAAGTCTAAAGAATATGTAAAAAATGGGAAAAGAGTTGAAAAAGGACTCGAGTCTCCGGTTTTACCCGAGACATCTACGTAGCCTATAGAGGCATCAAAGTCCACGTAATTCGTATCCAAAAAGAGGGGTGGGATTTATACCATAAATCCAATCGGGGACTTATCTTGTATGTCTGTGTGTGTGTAAAAAAGTGCTTCAGTTGTGAGAAAAGTGTGAGAATTTCCGTTTGGAATTTGTGAGCAAATCCTCTTTTTTCTTATTTTTTTGAGTCTTTATTTATATGAAAATAAAATATGTTCAATAATACTAAATAAAAAGTATATTAGGATATGTGAGATGAGAGAATAAAAGTGCTAAGTAATAAAACAAGTTAATGCGAATTTATGAGAATTCAAGGAGAGAGTTGGAAGAGTTGGACCTTCTTGGAGATCTTGATCTTGATCTTAGATGTTGAAGAGTAGCCCTTGCACTTAGATGATGATGGAGTGTACTTAATTCACCAAGTTTGATGAATAGGATGACGAAAAGCGAAGGTTGAAAAGGGATTTTGATGTGGAAATCGTGCTGACTTCGAGAGAGGTTTTCTGGATTCGCTGAGAGTGAGGTATTTCAGATATGGGCTCTCTTCGAAATGAGGTCAAGCCCACCTTTTTATAGGCTCAGGGCATTACTGATCAACATAGCCCTGGTCCTGCTAATCAGTAGGTGCGTTTAGGCACACTGTCGATAGGCAGGATGTGGGACCTGCCGTATGGCAGTCTCTTTCAGGCTCCTTCAAAGAATAGGTCGTAGAGCACAAATCGTCGATTCTAATCATGCACTGGGCAAACCATTGGAAAGGTAATTCAGAGACCTTCAAAGTCCTTTGTACCGCTCCCAGTTTCGAGAGTTGACTTTGAGTGAAATGTGGCTCTGAGGCGCTCATCGATCCTTTGGACGGGGAAACTTCGGAGGCAAACGGATCGTTCGTCCGTATGGTAAGTCAGAATCGCGCACGGGGTGGACCGTTGGAAAGATTAGGAGATGTACTTTGACATTCCAAAGAGTTTGACCCAGTTTGGGGAGTTGACTTTGGTCAATCGGGCCCTGGAGGCATTCGATGACCTCTCGAAATAAAATGGATCGTTCCATCGTGCATGGGGTGGATCGTTGGAAAGGGGTTTCAGTGCCCTTTGAAGATTCATTCAGTCTCGATCGAGCTAAAGAGTTAACATTGGTCAAACGAAGCCTGGGAGCGCACGGTGGCCTCCTGATCTAGTTTCGAGGGAAAATGGGTCATTCATTCGCATGGTAATTCAGAATCGTGCACGGGTTAGACCGTTGGAGAGGGGATTCAGTTCCCTTTGAAGATTTATTCAGTCTCGATCGAGCTGAAGAGTTGGAATTTTTGGTCAAACGGAGCTTGGGAGTGTTCGATGATCTCTAGGTCAGTACCCGAGGTTTGACTTGGGTTTACAATGATGAAGGGAGGTGCTAGGGACCTAAGGAGAGGTTAGGGGATATTAGAATGGGGTGTCTATAGAGCCCCTCGACGGGTGAGTTTGGAACAAATTATAGCCGTCGAATAGACACCACATAAAGCCTTTGAAAGAGGATGACCGGAGGGTTGAGGTCGATTCTGAGGATCTAAGGATGAGGATGACCGATTCTGCGGGTCGAAGCCAATTCTGAGGACTTAAAAATGAGGGTGAGAGATTCTACGAGTTGAAGCCAATTCTGCGGTCTTGAAGGAACATACTGGGGATGGTCTTAAATGAGTGATGACGAAAACAATGATGTGGGTGACCAATTCTGCGGGTCGAAGCCAATTCTGCGGGCTTAAGGTGAGATAACCAATTTTACGGGTCGAAGCCAATTCTATGGGTTTAAGTTGAGATGACCAATTCTGCGGGTCGAAGCCAATTCTCCGGGCTTAGGTGAGATGACCAATTCTACGGGTTGAAGCCAATTCTGCGGGCTTAAAGTGAGATGACCAATTCGGCGAGTTAAAGCCAATTCTGTGGGCTTAAGGTGAGATGACCAATTCTGCGGGTCGAAGCCAATTCTGGGGGCTTAAGGTGACGATCCAAGACCGAGGTCAATTTTGACCTAATAGAGGTGACAACCGAGGACCGAGGTCAATTATGACCTAACTAAGGTGACGATCCAAGACCGAGATCAATTCTGACCTAACAAAAGTGACGACCGAGGACCGAGGTCAATTATGACCTAACTAAGGTGACGATCCAAGACCGAGGTTAATTCTCACTTAGGAGAGGTGACGACCGAGGACCGAGGTCAATTCTGACCTAAGAGAGGTGTACATTTCCTTCGGGATAAATTAGGGATTTGACAGGGGATAAAGATTGGATTTTGGATTTCGCTGGGGAATAACGAATGAGATGGGAAAAATTTAGAGCGTTCTTTGGAGACATTGATGGGGAGAATGATTCTCTGGAATTTCACCGAGGAAATTACCTCATGATTTTGTTTTGAGCTGGGGAGTCGATTGCTGGGGAAATCCTTGTGTCTTTTGGAGACTTTGCGGAGGAAAGGCAAATTTGATGCTGTAAACTCCACTGGGGAAGTGATTAGGTGGTCCAGGTATTAGACATATTGCTCGGGGAGGTTTGAGACCTTTATGGTATAGGATGTGATCCTGGGAGAAGATTCACTTGGCTTTTGAGAGTTTCACTGGGGAAATAGGGGGTGGTTTACTGTTGATGACTGGGAGAATGTGGAATGGAGGGCCAAGGCGCCTCTTACTTTAGGGAGCGTGAACTCCTTTGATGCATTTGAGCCGATTGAGGATAAGTGGACTCTGCTGCGGGAGCCATTGCGTCATTTCTCTTCGAGGGTGGTGAACCCTGGCGGTTAAGTAAGTAAAGATGACCTTTGGCATTCCCTTTTTTTATTTTCCTCTTTTCTTGGATTTTGGCAAGGTTTTTTCTCTTTTGGCAGTCTGATGTTTGTTTGATAAACATGCGTGACCGTGGGACGATGGGGCTTAAGGATGTCTGGGAGCATCTTCCACCTGTGGTGCGTTGGGTGGTATCATCAGCGAGTTTTGGGAGGTTAGCATCTGCGCTGGATGAGACGCCTCGTTCGATAATAGTCTTGTGCGCTCCGGGGGAGATATGGGGGGAGACTACCCACACCTTCCATTCAGGGAGATGGCTGTGACTCCCATAGATGTGCAGAAGCTACTGTGGCTAGATTGAGATGGGGAGCAGATAGAGGTGGATCGCTCTCTGCGGGTGAGACCGGAGGCGGTGCGGGAGACATTCGGTGATGTGGGGAGGATAGTATCTGGGGATTCCATTCAGCTGTCCCTGTTGAAGGATGTTTTGTTGGGTAGGGTGGTTGACATGGAGGATGGGCTGCAGGTGAGTCAGATGGCCCAATTGTTTATCTTGCTAGCACTTGGGGGCTTTATGGTGACGTTGAGCGGCGACGTCGTCCACTAGTGGCTTTTTCCATACTTGAGGGTGTGTTCGAACATCCCTTTCTATGATTGGGGGAGCTTGATTTTGGAGACCCTTTATTTTTCTCTGAATGCATTTAAGCCGGTGCTATCGATAGAGTTTTATTGGAGCCATGTATCTTATTGAGGTATTCTTAAATTTGCGCATTTTCCTTTCATGCATTCGCACGTTCCTTATGCGTCTCATTTTTTTGATCGCAAGTTCTTTTTTTTGGCAAACGTGGTTCTATGAGGTGATTGAGTGTAATACCCAGCTGATCGCTCTGAAGGATGAGACTATTGGGGACTTCTACTAGTTGTATTGATGGCGCAAGGACAATCGGCACTCGAGGGGATCTCTTTCTATGGAGGCGGTGCGTCAGGTCTTGAATGGACTGACTAGTGATAGGGTACGACTTTTCCTTCCTTAGTTCTGTTCTTTGTATGCTCTAATTTTGTATTGGATTATACTTTCTTGGGATTTTCAGGTGACCTTTCACCCTTGGGGGATTACTATTCAGGATATGGGGTTGACTGGGGTGAACGCACAACTTCGATTCTTACTAGTGCTTGAGTTTAGCCACTCTTGGTATCTCGGGGAAAGGGTGGTTCGATAGATCACTAAGGAGGAGGTGGTGGTGCCACCTGCGTGGCCTTCTATGTCTATGAGGAGGGAGCGGCTGCTATCAGAGGATGCGAGGATCGCGGCGATGATCGACGAGTCCTACCTATTGTACACTGATACGGATGCGCTGTATGATTACATTGACTTTGTGATGAGCTAGGTGATGGCGCCAAGCATATATGACGCCTTGCCTTCCCCCCCACGGGTTTGAGTCGGCCGGTGGGGTCCTCCCACAGCAGTGGTGATCCATCGATGACTGCGACAGTGGTGACTTCGGAGGTTCCCTTCGTGCGGCTGCATACCCTTCGTACAACATTCGACGGGCTGATGGAGGGATAGTGCCTATGCTGCATCGTCCTTATGTGATGGATCCGAAGGAGTTGGGATTGACAGAGGATGTCCTTTGTCCTGAGGTATACCTTTTCATTCCTCTCTTTCTTTCTTTTTGATCATTTTCTTCTTTGATACCAATTCTGCCTTTTCTTGCAGCAAGTCCCAGTGTTGACCACTTGGTTGAGGGATATCAGAGACTGGATATCTTAGGCGACTGCCCATATTCAGGATACGATCCCGGTTCCTTCTTGCTTGGTGTCATCTGCTTCGTCTAGCTTAGGTAGTGGTGGTGCGTCATCTCGTCACAGGGAGAAGAGAGCGCGTCGCAGGGGTGAAGTTTAGCTTAAATGGAGAGAGAGAAAGTGTGGGTTCGGGTAGTGTCCCGTTGTTTTTGATTTTCTTTATTTCCTGCAAAATTTGATGTAACACAGAAAAACATATATATGCAATGCCATGGTTTTTTTAATTATCTTTTGTTAATAATGAATAAATGCATGCACATGTGCTTTTTACTTTGCTGCTGAGACCGTAAAAAGAGATATTTTTGGGATTTTGAAGGAAAATTTTAAAGGTGAGAAATTATATAAAATGAAAAGGGGATTTTCGAAATTATGTTGAGAATATCAATTTATTTTTTGCGATTTTGACGAAAAAAGGAAAATTTCCAAAAGTAGGGGGTTGCCGATCGGCATGCCCCTTGTCCTGCCTGTCGCCAGTCAAGTCCAGTCCCATCAATTCAAAACCTTGATTAGTACCCTCTTTAGCCTTTGGCACCTTGTAGGGCAAGATTCCCTCTGATTTCTGCATGGGTTATGTCTTTTGTGAGGGTTTGCAAGTATAAAAAAAGGGGTAAGGGTGGAGTATTTCAGTCACACCCTCACACTTTTATTTTCCCACATTCTCACTTGCTTACTATTTCTTAATCTGACAAGATGGCTCTCCCTGGTAGCATTGAGTTTGCTAACTACCTCGAAGGCCTGGTAGAAATGTGCTCTTAAAATATCGACTACGATGCTTTCAACATGCGTCGAGTCTCTTTGTGGCGCAATCGGCCCATTTAGTGGAATGTGCTAATGGCGGCGGTACAATTTTGGTACCCCAAAGACCATGTATTCCGCTTTAGGTTGGAAGAAGTCTGTTTGATCTACGAGGAATTTTATGCCATGTTGGGGACAAATCCCAGCGTTACTGCGGCTTTACCTGAATTTTCCCGTTCTCCCAGGGATTTATTGGTTAGGCTTCTTTGTATTTCGCCTTCGACGGCTAGGCCACTGGTCGTTGGAGGAATGATCTCCCTTTCAGCGGTGTTAAAATCCATGCATTTGCAGGAGGTTGGTGATGCTGGATACGCCGGAGCCGTTGTTCTGGGCTTGGTTTTAAAATTGCTACTGGTGACTGGGGGTGGTGAACTACTGGTGGATCGACAACTTGCAGCCGTTACTTCATGGATGTCAGACCGTCGCAATCCTACGACGGTGATACTAGAAGAGACTTTAAATGGCCTAGATGCCTGGAGAGAAGGTCCTTTTTACTTTCTGATGGGTAGCCCCGTGATGCTCTTCATGTTGTTGCTGAAAGACATCGCCTGGTGACTCCTCCAGAATATCCTTTGTCAGTTGCACCCAACTTCTTCTCGCGTCATTTCATCAGCGTTGGATTGGATATTGAGAGATGGGAGAACTGTTTTGTGGAGCATGAGGCTCTAAATCTGTACTGGTCAGTGCCTTGGTGGGGACAACTGCTGCCTATTCTGGAGCTGGGAGAATATTCATACGTTAGACTGGTTGGTCTCAGATAGACCTCTTTCTATTTCTCTTGGCGTCTTCTGCGCCAATTTAGCTGGGAGCAGGTCATGCCACCTCGGACACTAGATTTATTTCCAGTAGAAGATTTGACTGAGCGTCTACGCATGCGGCTTGGCTCTTTGTGGGAGATTCGGCGTCCGTCGACCCGTCCCTCTCAGTCTGTTGGGAGAGTTTGGCACATCCCTGGGGATTATATGAAGAGGTTGTGGAGGAGAGTAGTTAGCAAGATATTGGAAGTGAAGACTGGACAAAGATGGTTTGCCTTATTTATTACCATGGAAGGAGGTGTTGTAGTTTTTTTGAAGATGGTTCGAACTTATCGGTCCATGGAGCGTCTGCGACACTCTATTCAGGCAAGGGAAGCTTGGGGACCCCAGGATGTAGATGATGATGATGGAGTAGGCTCCTCTGGTAGCTGTGGATAGGACTCTTGGAGAGTTTATTTTGTACCGGGAAATAAGTTTGGGAATTTATTTGGCTTTGAAAGTAGGGGGAGGAAATTATTAGTTCCGTTTCTTATGTAATTGTACCGTAATTTCTTACTAGTGAAATAAATAAGTTTTTGATCATCCAGCTGTGCCTTTTTGATGAGTTTTGTATTTTTGAATTATTTATACCGATATTTAAGGCATACATAATCCTTTTGTTCAAGTATATGTTAGAATGAATTGTCGTTCTCGGAGAGTAGAAAAGAATAGTTTTTTGTGAAAAAAATGGCCGTGCTCATGTAAAATGCTTGAGCTGCTTGCGTACCTCTGGGGTTTTGATTTTTTTTTAATTTTCTTGAAAATTATTTTTGCAGAGGATCAGGCCCACGTAGTTCTGGGTAGAGGGAAATGATGATTTTTTTTAGAATAGAAGGGAGATGAGAAGAGTCGTAGAGAGCCGAGATTTCAGACTAGGGGTAGAATTTCTTAAGATGTTCCAGGTTGAATGGACAAGCCATCTCTTCTCCATCTAGGTTGATGAGCTTGGTGGCAGCGCTGGACAAGATCTTCTTGACAATGTATAGGCCTCTCCAATTGGGCTTGAATTTCCCTCTAGGGTCCCAGATGGGTTCTATTATTTATTTGAAGGCTAAAACCCCCTCTCGGACATCGTGATCCTTGACTCACTTATTGAATAATCGAGCTATTTGGCGATGGTACCCTTGTATATGGTATAAATCTTTCAATCTCCTTTCATCTAGGATAGTCAACTCATCGAGACGTCTTTGGCACCAGTCTTATTTGCTGACCTTTCCTTCAAGCATGACGTGCAATGAGGGTATTTCTAGCTCCACGACTAGGAATGCTTCCATGCTGTAGACTAAAGAGTAAGGGGTAGCCCCAGTAGAGGTTCGGATTGAGGTCCGGTATCCCCAAAGGGCGTAAGGGATTTGGTCGGCCCAATCTCGACTGCTTTTGGTCATCTTACTGATGATGGCTTTGAGGTTCTTGTTGGCGGCTTCGACTGCACCATTGGTCTGAGGTCTGTAGGGAGAAGATTTGTGTCTCTAAATACCATACTCACTGACCACTTTTATAACTTCTGCCTCGAAATGCAACCCGTTATCTGATACTAGCTCGTGCGGGACCCCATATCGGCAGATAATGTTTTTCTTGATGAATTTAGCCGCTTTGTTGGCGTTCTGCACTGCGTATGACTCATCATCGACCCATTTGGTGAAGTAATCAATGGAAACTAGGATGAACTCATAACCGTTGGAAGACTTCAGTGTAACCTTCCCTATGATGTCGATACCCCAGGTGGAGAACGGCTAGGGGGAAGTCATATTGTATAATTCACGCGAGGCAGATGCTGAAGATTGGAGAACTGTTGGCATTTGATGCATCTCCGATCATAGGCAGTGCAATCCTGGGTCATAGTGGTCTAGTAGTAGCCTTATTTGATGATCTTCTTGGCAAGCATGCGGCCGTTCATGTGGGGCACTTATTCCCTATTGTGGATTCTCTGCATTACCTCTTTAATGTCAGCCCCTGCAACACAATGTAGATGGGTTCCATCGAAGTTTCTCTTGAATAGTGCTTTATGACAGATAATGTACTGGGTGGCCAGTCTTCGAAGGGTCACTCGGTCTTTTTTATTAGAACCCTCAGCTGACCTACCATATTTGCGGAGGTGCCTGATATTATAGTACCAACAATTGGCTAGCTCGAGATCTTCTGCGGTGATGAGCTCAATGTAGTAGTAGTGGGTAGGTTTATCTTGCTTTTGATCTAGGAAGGAGGTCATTGTTATTCCTTTGGGCATGTCAACGATGGAGGCCAAGGTAGAAAGGGCATCGACTAGGTTATTCTTTGCTCGAGGTAGGTAATGGAAGATGATATCTTGGAATTGGGAGGATAGTTCTTCTAAGTGGGCATGGAAGGGTTGGAGTTTCTCGTCCTTGACTCTCCACTTTTTGAGAACTTGACCGATGATGAGGGCGGAATCCCTGTAGACATTTAGGTATTGAATACCTTTCTTAAGGGAAACTTTGAGGCCTACCGTGCATGCCTCGTATTCAGTCATGTTGTTGGTGCAAGGGAAATCCAATTTGATGGCGATGGGAGTGTGGGAGTCATCTGGGAAATCAAAAGTATCCCAATGCCATATCCCTTTTTGTCGGCAGCACCGTCAAAGAACATTTTCCACCGGAGATTGTCCTGGGCAGTGCAGAGGATGTTTTTATCTGGGAATTCGGTGATCTAGACATGAGCTTCATCCATAGGGTAATCAGTAAGGTAGTTAGAGATGGCTCTTCCTTTCATGGCTTTCTGCGTGACGTACACGATATCAAACTCAGCTAGGAGCATTAACTACCCGGCCATTCGACTGGATAAGGCGAGTTTCTCAAGCAGGTATTTGATGGGGTCCATTCGGGATACAAGTTTGATGGGGAAGGCAAGCACGTAGTGCCGTAACTTTTGGGTGACCGAGATAAGCACGACACATTCCTTTTCCAAAGCAGTGTAGCTGACTTCGTATCCGACCAATTTGCGACAGTCATAATAAATAGCTCTTTCTTTGCGAGAATCTTCAAGGTATTGGGCTAACAAATCCCCAGCTGCAGTGTCGATTATGGTTAGGTGTAGGTGCAAAGGGTGACCAGGCTGTGGTGACATGAGTACCGGGGGTTGGGTCAGATATTACTTGATTAGGTCAAAAGCTTCTTGGCAGGCCTCGTTCCAAACCTTGGTTGAATCCTTTCAGAGTAGTTTGAAAATGGGTTCGCAGATGGAGGTTAACTGGCTGATGAACCAGCTGATGTATTGTAATTTCCCAAGGAAACCTCAGAGTTCTTTCTCCGTTTGGGGAGGTGGCATCTCAAGTATGGCTTTCACCTTGACATGATCTGCTTCTATCCCTTTCTCACTGACCATGAATCCCAAGAGTTTTCCCTTTGTAACCCAGAAGACGCATTTCTATGGATTGAGTCTCATCTACACTGTCTCAGTCGTTCGAAGAACTTTCGGAGAGCAGGGACATGTCCTTCTCTAGTCTTATATTTGATAATCATATCATCCACATAGACCTTAACTTATTTATGAATTAGATCATGCAGGATGGTTATGGAATCCCTATGGTAGGTAGCCTTAGCTTTCTTGAGACAAAATGCTATTGCAGTGCAGTAAAAAGTTTCCCATGGGGTGATGAACGTGGTCTTTTCTTGGTGGTCTGGGTGCATTTTGATTTGGTTGTATCCGGAAAAATCATCGATGAATGACTTAAGAGCATGACTGGATGTGTTGTCCACGATCATGTCGATATTGGGTAGCAGATAATCATCTTTTGGAGAGGCTTTGTTCAAGTTTCGGTAGTCTACACACATTCAAACCTTCCCTCTTGATTTTGACACAAACACTATATTAGCCATCCATGTGGGATATTCGATCACACAAATGAAGCATGCGTTCAGTTGTTTGACCACCTCTTCTTTGACTCTAAGCGACCATTCGGTGCGGAGCTTTCTCAACCTTTGTTTAACCGACTTATAATATTAAATAGCGGGGATCTCATGTTGAGCTATTTCGGGATTAATACTGGGCAGATCATCATAATACCATGCGAAGACATCCACAAATTCCTCTATCAATTCTTCGAGTTGTGCATGCTCATGCTCATCGAGGGTAGCCCCTATTCTAATCTCGCGCTGTTGGATACTAGAACCGAGGATAATAATAACAGTCTCTTCTTCATTAACTTAAACTCGGTTATGTTGTTTATTATTAACCTTATTAAGATCATTTAAGAATTGTTCATTTGAAAAATCATCATCACCAAAAGTTTGATTATAATCTAAACAGTTAATGCAAGGCACAACAAGATAGTCAAAATCTTCGTTTATTTCATTGATAGGAAAAACAACATTGAGAACCTCATCAAAGGAGGACTCGATTACATTTGAGCAAGGATAGAAAACATAAGAAGAAATAGGGTATATATTTGAATTAGGGGGGATTTTAATAGGTAGAACTGGCGCAGCATGCTAGTTGAGGAGAGGTGTATCAGCAGCTTTAATCTGGTGGAATGGATCCAGTGATGTAGTGCTTGAGTGAACCATGCAGAGTGTCAGCCCCAGTGTTTGTAAGTTAAATGAGTCCTCGGAGTCACTTTCCTTAGAATCTTCAGGATCTTTTATTAGTGGTTATACATGGTGTTGGGAACTTTCGACCCATAGGTACCTGTCTTGGAAAAACATCTCCGTTCCGGGATTCATCTTCTTATTTGTATGGTCATACCATAGTTCCAGAAAGCCGCAAAAGGGGAAGTCTTCACCCTCTTTGATGAATCGTCCGTTCAAGGAGTCACCTGGGATGGTTCGGACGCAGTCTAGTCTCCTCTTTGGTCGAGGTTGGCGGATCATTTTGAGCTCTTACTCTGATGGTTGATACCCCAAACCACAAGGAGGGAAAGCTTTCTTTAGTTCAATGGGCTCAAGTATCCCTTGTTATCTTTATCCTAGCCCCAGTCCGGGCATGAAGTGCATGTTTCTGAACATCTGAATCACATTGATGTTGCCATGAGGGTCGTATTCTGGACAAACCCTTTTGAAATCATCCCCTTTTGGGAGTAGGAGTGGCTTAACTCGAAATCCTGATAGGAGCATATTATTTAACCCGTGCTGTATCTCAAGGATTGAACTGCTAGTACTTGCACCCTCGGTATTATCGTCATCACCCAAGATGGTGATGACCCATCCGTCGATGAAGAACTTCAATTTCTGATGGAGTGAGGAAGACACACCCTTGATATTGTGGAGCCAAGGTCGTCCGAGTAACATGTTGAAATAAGATGGGATATCAATAACTTGGAATTCAACGACAGGGTTTATAGGGATAACCCCTATTATAAGGTTTATGGATACCATCCCGATGAGTATTATCATTGGCATGTATAGAAGCGGAAGTTGGAATGAGGTCACTTTCCTTCAGTCCTAAGCATTTGAAGGTTCTTAATGGGCAGACATTCAAGGTAGATCCATTATCGACAAGAGAAAGTGGTACGACCCTCCCCATAACTTCGACGGAGATGTTGAGTGCATGATTATGGTTTGGCCCAATTATGGGGATTTCTTTTTTAGAGAAGGATATCATTCGGGTAGAGGTCAAGTATCCGACCAAATTTATCGCCTATTTTGGGGTGGTAGAAGGAGGAATTATGGGTCCAGTGAGCAACTTGATCAAGGCATTTCTGTGCAACTGAGAAGACATGAAAAGACCCCATAGAGTGATGTTAGCTTGAGTTTTATTTAGTTGATCCATGATTTTGCTCTCCTCGAGGGTCATCTTTGGCATAGGAAGGTTTTCAACCCCCTGTCCTTTGTTATTTGCCGGTAATGAGCTTGGGATCTGGTAATGCCTCCCTGATCTGGTCATGTGATTTAATGAAGAAGGGAAGAACATGAATCCTATTTCCTCATCAATCTCGAGTTGTTCTTTCACCTTGTTTATTTCTCTGAGGAGCTCCTCGAACGATATCATCCCACACATACCGGCTACCGGGCCAGTTTTCTCGCAAACTTGTTCTTCATTGGAATCTCTGAAATCTTCCCCCCATCCGGTGGAAACAATTATGTCCTTCTATGTAAAGTTGATGCATTCCACAACTTCAATGGTTTCTTCATACCGGTCTTCCCATTCTGTGGGGATGTGTAAGGATGAGGGGACCAGGCGCCCTTGCAATTTCAGAGTATCAAGTAACTCGATCATACTGCAGATGTCATTGGTTTGCCTGAATAATTCTGTCATGATCTGGATAACATCATCTAGGTTGACTTCATCGGTCGGTACTACCCAATGGTCTGACTCTCGGGCCCATTTTCGTGCTTCCAAGAACAGCGTACTGAACCTCTGGCAATCAATGGTCATTTGTGAAGGCAATTTCAGCCCGAACTCCAAGAGTTGGTTTAACACTTCTGATAATTCCATACTTCCATTTTCGAAACGGGTACGGACAACGATGCTTGCTCTAGTAAGGAGTGACAGTGCATGATCAACGAGGCTAGCAGGGTGTAGGAGGAAATATGGGCAAGTTTGGAGAGGTTTAGGAGAGTATATGGGTGTGATTTGAGTTGAGGGATCAAATTCTGGGTTTATTTCTAGGAATATAGCATTGGTATGATTTAGGAGTGGGTTGTGAGTAGTGTTTGGCTTAGGATTGGCTGATGGGACAATGTTACACCAATCAATTAGGCCTTGGATTATGTTTCAGAGGTGAAAGAATTGGACAGTGGTATGACCAGCGGTTTGGTGAAAGGCGCAATGGGAATCTGCCTTGAAGTTTCTTGGAAGTGGATTTGACAATGGACAGGGATCCAAGGGTTTGATAAGGTTTCGACTTAGAAGGTCTTGATAAACTTTGGAGAGGGCAGCATGGAGCTCGATGTATTCCTTTCGGACTGGGACATGGAGAATTTTTGGTGCCCATGAAGTGTTTGGTTGAGAGATGTTATTGATGGTTGAGACTGCAGTACTGGCAGGTTTGTCATACTTTCTAGGGGTGAACTGTTCGGAAACTTTCTTTGGTTCAACCTCTATTTTAGATAGACTTTCCTCGATTTCTACTCCTGCTTCTCTGAGAGCTCGAAAATGGGGATAGTATTGTCCTCCCATCATTGCTCGAAGATGGGGAAAGAAGTTCTTCTTCACTATGCTGACTTGTTCTTCCTCGGAAGGACGATTGGTCATGGTAGCTACTTTTTCCCTCTACCGGGCTATGAAGTTACTAACTGATTTCCCAGAGTTCTATTTGAGGAGCTCTAAATCACGACGGGTGACCTTAAGCTCTTCGTTGCACTTGTACCGCGACATGAATTTTTGGGCCATATCCTCCCAGCTACGGATTCTCGACTTATCGAGAGACAAAAACCATCAGAGGGCGCTAACCTTCAAAGTTTGATGAAACAATTGGGCCATCACCTCTTCAGAAGCCCCTAGGAGAGTCATTGCATGGTGATAACTGCAAAGATGGATGATCGGGGGTCCACTTCCTCCGAATTTCTCAATATTTGGCATCTTGAATTTCTTGGGTAACCTTGCTTTAGGATAAGGAGACATGTGGGTGTAGTCCATGTAATTTTTGGAGATTCGTACTTGGTCGAACTTCTTAGTTAGCATCTTGAGATCTTCTTTAAATTTGTTCAATTCTTCCTCTTTCGGATCAACGATCACAGGAAACTTAGCCCCAGGCTGGGCAAGGTTTGGCATAGAAAGTTGGGTAGGCAGTGGCCCATTAACAGGAGGGACACGTAGAGCGTGATGATACTCTTAGAGAACCCAAATAGGGTCGGGTGGACCCATAGCATAAGGGAATAGGGCCTCGCTCTCTTGAGGAACAGGAACCTGGTTTCGTTGCATCTCTGAAACCTAAGTCTGGAGGTTGTCAATCTTGGACACGAGCCGAGCTAGGACTGCCATCAGATTCGGCTGCATAACAAGTGCTTGGTCTGTGTTCTCTATGGAAAGCGGATGGTTATCGGACTCGGAAGAAGTAACAGGGGAATGGACAAAACTCCGGAATGATTTGACTGAAGACCGAAGCCAATTAGGAGCCAGGCTAAGGGCGTGCGATCGTTCTGAGAAGGCATAAAATGGGATTTATTTTTGAGAAAAAGAATGAAAACATTTCTCACATTTTTTTCTTTTTAAGATTGAAAGACAAAATATTTTTGGATTTTTGATAAAGAAGGGAGAAATATTTTTGGATTTTTGATAAAGAAAGGATAAATGTTTTTTTTTTGGATTTTTGATAAAGAAAGGAGAAATGTTTTTTGATTTTTTTGGGAGACGGTCTCAGCAGGATTATTATGATTTTTATGTTCTCACTTGTATTAAATTCTCCTAAATGCAAAATGAAATGCTGGACGGGACCCGATCCTGGAAAAGTTGGGGTTGTAACATATGCAAAGTTATCGCTGGACTTGTAACCAGGATCACGGTCAAGGTCCCGTTTAAAATTGCGCAAAAATTTATACTGTAGGCCGACTCGAAATTTCGGAAGATTTTTGGGTTGAAATCGACAATCTTATATGTGTGTCCTAGTCTTGACACCTATATGCCTGTATGTAGTTGGTTGGGTGAATAAAAAAGGGTTCCCCCCTTCAGCGTGACTTCCACAGTATACGTCTTGCTCTTGTGGGAAATCGGTATGTGTGGACAAGGAATTTGATATACCTGAGTGTACGTGCATTGCCTCAACATATACCTCGTGGGGACGGTACGTGTGAGAGAAAATTCAGTATACTCGGCGTATGTGAACGAGTTCCCTGCGATATACCTCCCGTCATGACTTCGTTCAAGCGGTACGATGCAGGGGAACCGTTCGATATACGTCAAAGGTACTTGGCCAATGGAAGGTGAGAGTCATATCGCTTAGGCTAACTGCACCCTATCGAACCAACGCTCATCACGAAGTGACCCTCCAGTTACTGGACAAAATTTGGTCAATCACAATGCTCTTTGGTGATATTGTGTGAATAATGCATGATTCTCTTATTAGTACCTTATGATGAGAGTGTCTTTCTTGATCATGCACAATTGGGAGAAAAGTACAAGTACCAATGGTACACCAAGTATGGATGGGTGATGCATGCAACACATGGATATATATGATCCTAGGTGCACGTGGTGTGAAGTGTACATGGAGAATTTTTCTACAAGTGTGTGAATAGAGGCATATGTATGGGGTATACATGAAAAAGGGGAACATGCAAAATGGAGGAAAATATAAACAAGCATAACATCCATGTAAATAGAGTCTAGCCCTCAAATAAAATCCCTAGCAGAGTTGCCACTGTGGCCATCCCATGAATATATCCCCCCCACCCCCCCCCCCCCCCCAACGCGGAGGGAGAGGATCCCTCTTGGTCTCCCGTGTCCTTCTCAGGAGCGCTTCTGCTGGCGTTGGTGAAGGAGGTGAAAAATGTAGAGAGATAGAGTTGTCAGTCTATTTTACTCAAAGCAGACAAAAGAAAAGGGATCCATCCCGAAGGACAGCATCCAAAGACACACTCATACATACGAAACCAAAATAATTTAAAAAGGATACGGAGGCTAAGTTACGAAATGGGAAGGTGTTAAGCACCCATTCTGCCCTTGAGGTCTCTCACGGGTTGTTGCTGTTTCCTTTAATTCCCCGTGATATGTGTGCATGTGTATACGTAGTGGATATAGGAATCATCGACGTGTATCATGGAAGAGATAAAACAAGTCATCCATAGGAATGTTCCTAAAAGTAATATTAGAAAATAGGATTTATGCGATTATCCTAGCGTCGATCATTATAGGGGAATGATAACGCATGTGGAATAATACGCCATTGAGAACAAATATATATATGTAAATACATAGAATTTGAGAGAATTAAGTCTAAAGAATATAGAAAAATGGGAAAAGAGTAGAAAAAGGACTCGAGTCTCGAGTTTGACCCCGAGACGCCTACGTAGCCTATAGAGGCATCAAAGTCCACGTAGTTCGTATGCAAAACTAGGGGTGGGATTTATCCCATAAATCCAACCGGGGACTTCTCTTGTATGTATGTGTGTAAAAAGTGTTTTAGTTGTGAGAAAAGTGTGAGAATTCCCGTTTGGAATTTCTGAGAAAATCCTCTTTTTCTTTTTTTTTTGAGTTTTTATTGATATGAAAATAAAATATGTGCAATAATACTAAATAAAAAGTATATTAGGATATGTGAGATGAGAGAATAAAAGTGCTAAGTAATAAAACAAGTTAATGCGAATTTATGAGAATTCGAGGAGAGAGTTGGACCTTCTTGGAGATCTTGAGCTTGATCTTGGCTGTTGGAGATAAGCCCTTGCACTTGGATGATGATGGAGGGTACTTAATTCACCAAGTTTGATGAAAAGGATGATGAAGAGCGAAGGTTGAAAAGGGATTTGCATGTGGAAATCGCGCTGACTTCGAGAGAGGTTTTCTAGATTCGCTGAGAGTGAGGTATTTCAGATCTGGGCTCTCTTTGCAATGAGGTCAAGCCCACCTTTTTATAGGCCCAGGGCATTTCCGATCGTCATAGCTCGGTGAATTTAGGCACAGTGCCGATAGGCAGGGTCTGGGACCTGCCATTTGGCAGTCTCTTTCAGGTTCCTTCGGAAAATCGATCGTAGAGCGCAAACCGTTGATTCAAATCGCACATGGGACAAACCATTGGAAAGGTAATTCAGAGACCTTCTAAAGTCCTTTGGACCACTCCCGGGTTCGGGAGTTGACTTTGGGTCAAATGTGGCTCTGAAGCGCTCATCGGTCCTTTGGACGGGGACACTTTAGACGCAAATGGATCGTTCGTCCGTATGGTAAGTCAGAATCGCGCACGGGGTGGACTATTGTAAAGTTTAGGAGATTTACTTTAACATTACAAAGAGTTTGAAGTGATTTGGGGAGTTGACTTTGGTCAACGGTGCCCTGGAAGCATTCGATGACCTCTCGGAATAAAATAGATTGTTCGTCCAAACCGTATGTCAGAATCGTGCATAGGGTGGATTGTTGGAAAGGGGTTTCAGTGACCTTTGAATATTCATTCAGTATCGGTTGAGATGAAGAGTTGACTTTGGTCAAATGGAGCCCGAGAGCGCCCGGTGGCCTCCTAATCGTGTTTCGGGGGGAAACGGGTCGTTCGCCCGTATGGTAAGTCAGAATCGGGCACGGGATAGATCGTTGGAGAGGGAATTCAGTGCGCTTCGAAGATTCATTCAGTCTCAGTCGAGCTGAAGAGTTTGGATTTTTGGTCAAACGGAGCCTGAGAGTGTCCGATGACCACTAGGTCAGTACCCGGGGTATGACTTGGGTTTGCAATAATGAAGGGAGGTGCTAGGGACCTAGGAAAAGTTAGAGGGGTATTAGAATGGGGTGTCTACAAAGGGAGTTTTCAAATTCCCTCAATGAGAAAGCTCTTACATGGTGCTCTCACTTGTCCCAAGGAGTGTGGCTACATCAGAGGACATGCATGTGCAAATTATCTAGAAGTTCTTGGTGAATGATGAGTTTACTTTAGCTCAGCTTGAGCGTGAGAAAAAAAGTCCAAGTGAGGAGTTAATGACTTATATCAAGAGGTTTAGAGAAATATTCCTAGATACACAAGAAGTTGCAATCAAGGGGAAGATCCTTCAAATTTATGTACAAAGTGTGTTACCAGAGTATATTTGTCATTTGATAAATGAAACTAGAATACGAAATTTCAAGACCTTTATAAGAGAAACCCAAAATATACCATTGATCATTTAACCTCTTCCATCTATGACCAATGTCGCGTGGAAGTAAGCAATTTACCAAATAGTTAAAGGGGCCCACTTTCCATAAGTTAACTATGCTGATGAAGGTGGACAAGGGGGTAATAAAGACAAGAAGAAAAATAATAAAAGGAAGTCTGATCATGAGGATCCAACCCCATTAACTTGTAGTGTTTAATAAACAATGAGTTGTTACAATACAATGGTAGGTAATGGAGTAACTTTCCTACCCAGAAATGCTCCTCCTTTTGCTCCAATGGTAGACGTTGAAGATAACCCAAACTATTTTGGTGCATTATTTATCCCATAGTTTCATGCGCTACCTTGGTAAAGATCATCAATAAACATATATTGGCAGAGAATATGTAGATCCCTCAATGTAACATTAACAACAACCCATTGCCAACTCATAGGGATCACATGGTTGTTGTGTTGGACGAGGAAGATAAATATCAAATGAGAGGAAGAGAAAGCTTCCAAGATATTTATAATAAATGTTTGCACGATATTGATAATGTGGTAATTGTGTATGATGAACCAATTAGTAGAGATAACTATCAAGCTTTTCAGGCGGAGGAGTATGAGGTGGTTCCAAGCTTATAATATAAAGTTTATCGAAATCACCAAAGTTTTCATGGTTCTTCAATCAGGTTAGGATGCCTCTAGAAAGAAGGTTTGAAATAACTCAAACTATTTTGGATATCACCAATAAGAATATTGTCCCTTCGTTGAGATTTAAGGGACCTATGGCCAGATTGATCAGAAAGTTTATATCTGAGATCATTATCTCAAACATTGATATATCAATAAGGTTCCTTCACAATAGAATTATGTATGTAATAGCAAGTATCAATAGAATAAGATACTCTAGAGCTTTGATGGACGGAGGTGCTTCAGTGAACATTATGCCAATTAGCTCATTTTGTGTTGCTAATATCTCAGTGACTAGGTTGGTTGCAATACCACTGTCAATATGAAGTTATGACAACCAAACTTCTAAGTCCATTGGTTGTGTAAATAACGATGGAAAATTTCAGACCAAACATTAAATTACACATGATTGAGTCAACCACTTCATCCCATCTGTTGATTAGGAGAGTTTGGATGCACAACCATGGTTTGGTTCCATCAACATATCATCAATGTGTCAAAGACAATGTCAAGGGGATGAAAATTATGATACGAGCTACCAAAGTCCTTTTACGAAGGAGGAGTCACATTTGGTGGAAGCTTCCTTCTACACGAAGTTAAATGAGGAAGGGGCATGAGTGCCCTTTAATAAAGATAGAGTGAGAATCCCGAGAGATCAAGAGAATGAGTTAGAAGAAGCTATGCAAGTTAGTGTGGGAGGACAGGTTAATCCTGAATCTCATTCTCTTTCTAAAAAACTTAGAGATAAAATGAGGCCAAATGATAGATCTAGCGTAGCAACAGGTGAAGCAATAGATTGCACTAAGCAGAGATAATAGAACAACACTGGAGCAAATGAAAAATTATAGGAAAAAAAGGCACCACCAACTTCTTAGAGATAACGAAAGAAGGTGGTACTCAATAATGGGAGGATGGTGTATCGCCTTTGAAGGTGTGGGCGAGTAGCTGGAGACCTTGAGGAAGCTGAACTGAAGTATGAATATTTTGTGTTGATAATCAAGGACAATGTCTTGTCATTGATAATTCATACATCTAAGAATTTGCGGAGGAAGTGGAAGATGAGCCTGCATGTATGCAAGATCATCTAAAACCACATGTCTAGGAGCTAGAGAAAACGTATTTGGTTGAGGATGGCGATGAACCAAGGCCAATCTTCATTGTGAAAGACCTAAGAGATGCAAAAAATTAGAACTGATCAAGCTTATCCGGAAATTCAAAAATGTTTTCGCATGGAAGCACACGGAGATGCCTGGGTTGGATCAAGAAGTGAGTTATCCTAAGTTAAATATCCTATCTTCAGCTATCCTGATCAAGTAGTCAATCAGAACATACAAGCCCAAGATGGACCTTAAAATCAAGGCTGAGGTGGAAAGATTACTAGAAGTAGGATTTATTAAACCAATTCAACATCGAATTTCTCTCTCCAGCATTGTGCTAGTGAGGAAGAAAGATAAAACACAAATTTGCATTTGTGTTCACTATAGATATCTTAATAGATCTTTACCCAAAGATGAGTTCCCTTTACCCTCAATTGATAGCTTGGTTGATTCAATGGTTATTATGAGATGTATAGCTTTATGGATGGCTATGTGGTCTAAAATAAGATCAAAATATACCCCAATGACACGGGGAGTATAACTTTCAAAGCTCATTTAGGCAACTATATATACAATGTAATGTCTTTTGGTCTGAAAAATAAAAGGATAACTTATCAGAGGACAATAATGGCTATTTTTCACAACCTTTTCCATGATATTGTGGAATTTTACATGGATGGTTTAGTCATCAAATCAAAGAAAGAGGATTCTCATTTGACTGATTTGAGAAGAATGTTCAAGAGATGTAAAAAGTACAAGTTAAAGATGAATCCACTCAAGTATGCCTTTGGAGTAACTAGTGGAAAGTTCTTAGGTTTTGTGATTGATCGATAAGGAGTACAGATGGACCAAAGTGAGTAAAAAGACATTCTTAATACGCCTTCTTTAAAGACACAAAAAGGCTAAAAAAATTCCTAGGAAAGGTTTCCTACCTGAGGAGATTTATCATAGGATTGTCTGAGACCACCCACCCACTAATGGATCTGTTACACAAGACCATGAAGTTCAAATAGAAGGAACCATACCTAGAAGCTTTCAACAATCTTAAGAAATTTCTCTTTTCTTGTCAAATAATGATTCCACCTAAGGTAAGAGTGTATTTATCACTTTATCTAACCAATACCATAAGTCATTCAGTGCTTTGCTAGCACAGGATGTTGCTGGACATAAAAGACCGATTACTACGTGAGTAGGATCATTTATGGCCCTGAGGAAAGATATACTAATGTAGAGAGATATTGTTTGGCGTTAGTTTTGCGGCTCAAAAACTTAGGCATTATATGCTTACTTTTACTATTAACATAGTGACAAAATGCGATCCAATTAAGTTTTTTCTCCCACAAACTATCTTGAATGGAAGAACAGTATCGTGATCCTCATTCTGTCAAAATATAATATGAAGTACATGGTTCCTCTTTCAATAAAAAGCCAAGCCTTCACAAATTTATTATCTATTTTTCCTTCAGGTCTGTTTGAGCTTCCTCATGAAGATTTACTTAGTAATGATTTGCAAGCCAACCTTTATGAGGGAGACTTGGAAGAATGGTCCATAGAGCTTGATAGTTCATCATCTCAAGAAAAAGGAGGAGCTTGGATAATTTTATCTAGAGAAAAAAGGTGATCTCTTTGTCCTTTAAACTAGGTTTCCTTATTCAAATAATAAAGAAACATATGAAGCTTTGATTCTAGGCCTGCTTGAGGCTCTTCGAAGGGGTATTAATTCACTTTGTATAAAAAGAGATTCTAATTTGGGGGGTAAACAAGTGAATGATGAATACGTGTTGAAACACTTCAGTCTAGCTGCCTATTAAATAATTATCCAAAGGTTGATTGATCAGTGCTTTAAAATCAAAATATAAAGTCATCCAAGAACGATGAACGTACATGTAAATGCCTATGACATGATTATATAAAAGATATCCATGCAAGGTTAGTTAACATTATGGTAATCCATCGAAGAACTTATCTATCTTCTGTACTCAAGCTTCTCCCCACATATGATGTCTCAGATTGGAGGGAGCAATAAAGAAACAGCTAAACACAAGAGTGGTTCGATAAAGCTAAAAAAATTGGCACAATTTTTCCTTCTCCAAGGAAGCTTATATTATAAAAATCCTCGTGGTTAGTTGGCTAGATGAGTTGGTCTTGAAGAAGCTTAAACGAGGTTAAAAGAAACTCATGAGAAACATTATTATACCACTACGATTTCTCTTTATAGAAGGATCTAAAGAGAGGTGTATTATTAGACTACGATGAAGCAAGATGCGGTAGCAGAGCAACAACATTGTGCAAAGTGTAAAATCTTGTTTTGGCTAGCTCAGTGTGATTTCTTTAAAGATCAAGCAGACTAGAGATAATCCTATATTGATTTTATCAAAGATGGAGTTGTACCAATGGAGAAAGAAGATTCCATAACACTTATAAGGAAATCCATAAGGTTCTATTTGCTAGAAGAGAAGCTCTATCGAAGAGGGTCTTTTATCAGGCCCTTATGATTCATCACAAAATAAGAAGCAAAAGAAGTCCTCAAACAAGGTCATGATTTAGATCACATTAGTGGAGACATAATATATTATCAACTCATGGCACTTAGATATTATTGGCTAACGATAGAGAAGGATTAAAGAGAGTTTGTTTGAAAATGCGAAGCTTTCCAACTACACGACAATTTAATCCATGCTCTATCAGTTAATTTTCACTCATTAGCAACACTTTACCCATTATAGACCTTGGCCCGTGATCTCATGGGGACAATTAAGCCTACATCTAGGGACAAAATATGGAGTCTCATGGCGACTGAGTTCTTTACAAAGTAGGCTGAAATAATACCTTTGAAGAGGGCAATAACAAGAGTGGTGGCACAATTCATTAGAGAATACATCATTTATCATTATGGCATTCCTAAGGTCATACTTTGAAATTATGGTACTCTATTCATTAGTAAAGAGATGAGAATATTGACTGATACATATTCCATTATTTACCATACTTCAATGTTAGCTTATCCCAAAGACTATGGTAAAGCAGAGTCCATAAACAAAACTTTGGTCAACATTTTAGCCAAGATGATGGAGGATCTTCCTAGAGCATGGGATGAAAGTTGCCTATGGTGCTTTGGACATACAAAAAATCCAAGAGGAAGCCAATAGGTTACACGAATTTCTCCTTAATTTATGGAGCTGAAGTGGGCTTTAACAAAAGAGGGTAACTTAACTATTAAATCCGCCTGACACTTGGTGAGGGAAAAAGGATGTATCAAATGATCCTTTTCTCTCATATGGGATAAGATAATTTTCCCTAAAATTTCAATGTTCATGTGGCGTTTACTTCACAAAGGGATAGCGATTGATGAATATATCAAAAGCATCCATATTACTATGCCTTCAAATGTAGATGTTGTGTTGTTAATAGTGAAAAAGATAGAGATCATTTATTTTGGAGTGGTTCTATTGCTCAATCTATTTGCCACAAATTCTCAAATATTCTTGGATTACGATTGTCTTCTTACAATTTCAATGACAACTTAATGACTTGGTGGATTAATTCCAAGGGTGGGAAAATCAGAAATATTCTTTGTCGTATCCTTCCAGCTTTTATATGTTGGCACTTGTGGTGTGCAAGGAGCAAATCTAACTTTGAAGGCACTCCTATGAAGGAATCATCAATCATTGACCTAATTTATGGGGAGATCAAGATGGAGTTTAGTATATTTCCTTTTAAAGGCATTAAAACTAGCTTTTTTTATGATATTTTAGAGACTTTATCTACTATAAGCACTTTTATTTCTCGTGCTTAATGTAAGCCTCTACCGGGGGGCTTTTCCCCGATTTTGTTTTTTATGTATTTTGGGAGTTATGTCTCATATATAAAAAAAGTAATTCTTCCAGTCGAGTTAGAATTATATTTTCTAGATATGCCTTGTGAAGTAATAAGCTTCCTCAAAATGGTCATGTACAACCGGAGGCACTGGAAAAGAATAAAGACAATGCGAGGAAGCACTTTAAAGTTTAGAAAAAAGAACTTTCCAAAGCTTATGAGAAAGTTATAAAACTAAGAAATTTCGTAGAAGGCAATTTAGTGTTGAAGGCTGCTATCGATCATATTAGTGAACTTCCCTTGTATAAGTTTACTGCGAGCTCGAAAGGACCATATATGGTTGGAGAGGCACATGATTCGTGTTATAGTCTGATTTCAAAAATTGAAGATGATAGGCCTTTTACGATCAATAAAAAATGGTTGAAAATTTATCATGTTTGAAGCAAAGAAATTTGTAATTTTTTTCATTTTTTATTTAATACTTGAAGAAATTCAAGAAACCCACCAACTTGTGATATATGTAAACAAAGTATTGAAACAAGAAAAAAAGCATGCACATGAGATTGAAGAACCGCTTTCTTTTTGTATTCCAATTTAGCATGCACAGTTGGGGGGATTTATTTACTACAGAACTTTGATATTAGTCACCAAGAATATGTATCTAAAGTTTTGAGTAAAAGCCTTAGTATCAAGCTACTAATTTGACATACAATGAGTAAAGAGATTTAGAGAAAACTTAGTAGTAAGCTACTAAGTTAACTTATAAAGTTGAAAAAGTTTTAGAGAAAACTTAGTAGTAAGATTCTAAGTTGACTTGTAAAGTGTAAAGATATTTAGATAAACCTTAGTATTAAGGTACTAAGTTGACTTACAAAGTGTAAAGTTTGGAAGGATCTTTAGCAATAATTGAGCTAAACCATATAAGGGTTTATAAAACGCTACCTCATCAACAAAAGGAGGAAGAACCACAATCTCTGAAGAATCTTAAGGTTCCATCGCTGCACCAAGTGGAAGCGATCTTCAACTAATTGAGTTGGCTGACAACCTTTCTCATTATTAGCGGCCTGAAAAAAAATCACAAATCGAAAGAACTCATTAAAGCTTAATTCGAACAAAAAGCAAAGGATAAACACTTTGTCTTAAGAGGGCAATTACCGCAACAAGGGTTTCACGAATAAAAAGAAGTTCATCCAAAGGAAGCATAGCCGGGGCCAACACATTTATCTAAAAATTGCAACATTGAGTTAAGTATTGATAAATTAAAACATTCTTGTGTAAATACGACAGTCCTTCTATATGTGTCATTTAGGTGAAAACAAATTTTCTATTCAAAACCCTTTTTCCAGTCTTATTTAGCACCAATTTTATGAACTAAACTAATTAAACCGATTTTATCTTCTTAACCCTAAACATGCATCTAGTGTGATTAAGAAAGATAAAGGAAAGAATGATCACAAAACACGTCGATGTACGAGGAAACCACAACGGGAAAAACCTCAGACGGTCCAAGCCAGTCAATCATTATGATACGATTTTATAAAGGAAATTTTCAATCTTACACAACGACTCAATCCTCACAAGTATTTCCACCTTTCCTTCTCTTCAAGTGCTCCTCCACAATGCAACACAGGAGTCCACCTATGTCAGGTCAACAACACATGAGTCCACGCATGCCTCGGTATCCATCGATACATCCAACAACCGTCAATCAGTAAGTACGGATCCCACCGCACAAAATAAATTCGTCTTGTAATGGAAGAATAAAACCTTGGTGCAAACACAAGATCTCTATAATATATGGTATGTAAACTAGGATCTTGTAAATATAAAAGATGATTTTAACTTTGGAAACCATTGGTAAATAAGTGCAAAAAAATGTATGGGCTTTGTTTAATTCTGTACGTTCTGCACTTTATTTTTCTATGCAAGCTGCCTTAAATAAAAAACTTTGAGGCGACAGGTGGCTAGAATGAAATGTGTATGTCGTTCGAACGATATAGCCATATCGTTAGAACAAGATGTCCATATCGTTTGAATGGCAGTCACATGTCGTTTGAATGACTATGAAGGTTGTTTAAACCATCCAAATAAGAGGTGATGTTTCATATGACTCTAAACACGAGATAAACTCAGAAAAATCATTTTAAAATCATTTCAAAACAAATTAAACAAAATGACATGAGTAAAATATTTACTGAGTATCCATAAACCAATATGCATCCATACTTAAGAGAATCTCGAAAAGCCAAATGAAGACGTGAAACGTGCACCAAACCTACGACATGATCTATCTTTGAAGCTTGACCGCTATGTCTTCAACACAACGTCATAGACTATGTGGCGATTGTGACAAGTAAAATCTATCAAAGAATCAAATTGATTTTTGTCTGGAATAATGCCAATACAAACAAATTGACACTATTTTGGAAATTTTTCCTTACAAATCTCCCCCTTTGGTTATTCCGGGACACAACCATAAAAGTAAAATGCCCAAGTCGGGCCGTTAAGCCGTATGACCTAAATCCCATCCCATAAAACTCAAAAAGAAAATACAGGACATGAATTATCAAATGTAGGATAATCAGCGAGCATTAATTATCTCCATGTGATGTAGTCGCAACATCTCGAATAACTGAAGAATCACTACACACACGAAATAAACAAATTGTAACATCTCGCGCGCCCAAAAAAGACACGTGACATGCTACTACGATAGAATACATATGAATCCTCAAATAACAAGGTATGGAGCATATAAAAACCCATAATTAAAATAAGAGAGAATCCACTGATCTCAATCTTCAAATTAAATACAACAAACTCTTTAAAAATAATACAACTATCTATCTGGAATTAAAACTCCAATTCTCTATACATCAAAATAAATAAATACTAGTCTTCTCATCTTGTATTAAAAATTCTTCCCAAATAATTCACGCTAAAAATATTCCAATTGGTCCATAGCGTCCCAATCCACGCTAACCTGCCAACGAAAGAAAATATGGGAAAGTACATAATACGACAGGAAAGATGCTCAACAAATATATGTTAGCGATGAATAAACCGTAACAACACAAGTACGAATATTTAAATCAAATACGAATCTCAATAGAATTTATCAATAAATTTCTCAATAACACATCAATGGGTCACCAGGCCTCACCCCATCCGCATATGCTTTATCAATCCATAGCTCGGGAAGCAGGAATTTTAGCGGGTGCCCAACCTTCGTGCCATATTAAAATCTCATGACAACGTTCTCAACAACAATATATTGATGCCACATGAATCAAAATAATTCAACAATTATTTCTCCAGATTTCAAAGAATTTAACAATTCAAATATGAGTTCAATTAAACATTAAATCAACGAAATAACCCTCGAGAGATTTAAAGAGCATATTGTGTAAAACCCCATACCTTAAAATCGTCGCATGAATCATCACATAAAAATCAGTTTCAAAATATGATCGCACCATCACGTTCCTCTCGCGAAAATAATCAAATCATGTTCTAGCCCCAACACGAGATAACCCCAAATAGTCCTATTTTAAAAACTCAAAGAAATCAAATCCAAAAATTATTTGAATCGTCAATCCGACTTCAGATTTGGATTCTAGACGAAAAAATGAGTCAGGTATGCGTTTTGAGTTTTTCTCAAATCTCATTCGAATGCACTTAAAAAGAAGATCTAAACATTTCAAATTGGCTCTTCTCATTCCACTCGTTTTTGCTTATTTTGATTTCGTTTTTAACCTCTCTTAAACCCTAGCTCAGAACCTAAGCTAACACATATTACTATATTTCCCTTTAATTCAAAATTATCAAATTTATGTATTTAAACCATTACAAAATGTCCAAAAGCCAATTAAATTTGAATTTAAATATTCGATTCATTTCAAATACTAATAAATATAATATCAATATCCCAATTAATAAAATAATAATATTATTAAAATTATATACCTTATTCATAAATAAAGCCGTCAAAATTACGGGGTATTATGTACTTCCCCCTTGAAAAAAAAATTTTGTCCTCGAAATTCGACGAAACCTAACACTCGAAATAAAATACTAGATTCTATTTTCTAAAAATCACACACTAAAGTCCTCAAATTAATTCTAAACATCCTCACCACGACGCTTAACACATCCTCAAAAAATTCCTATCTCCAAAGAAAACATATCTAACCTGCCGTGACACCCCGCTTAATAAAATACGGGCGATCACTCTTGTACCAAATTAAAACAAGAGTCGCATATGATTCATTCTTAGAATCACTGTCGAAAACCAAATTAATTACAATTAACTTATTAGGCTGGCATCAAAATTTTATTTAACTAATCTTTTTAGACAAATTAATCAATTAAAATATTCACACAGTTTATGTATAAGACTGAAAAATGAAATAAAATAACCGAACACTCTGTTTAACAGTAATACAACCCAATCGAATTCCGCATAAAAGACAGTAATAGAATAAATAAATGCAGTTGGGCTTTTTAGCCCGAATATTTATACAATACCTCATATCTAGATTACAAGAATATAAGCGTCTACAGAAAACCTACATGCATCCACAACTGCTGCAGCTGACGTCTGACTCGAAGGAATCATCATCCAACTGTCCCTGTGTCCGGACACCTATAATATATATATATATATATATATAGCAAAAGAGGGAAAATTATAGAAATGGGTCAGAGCCCGAGTTGTGAAAATATTTTGCAAGTGCATAAATGCGTTATTTTAAAAAATAAGTTTTACCTCATATTTAAATTGGCATCGCACTCCCATGAGATACCCCTCACCCCTCTTCTAATGCTGCACACCTATCGCATCCCTCTAAACATCCTAGTCAAGCTACCCTGCCTAACTAATCCGTCACCCCCAAACTCTAAAAGTCCTAAGTAAATCGAGTACTAAGGGCTAAACTTCTCCCCAGTCTCAACACTGTGCCACATTCATGCGTGGGGTGTCTTGCGAAGCGAAATCCAAACAAGGAACCCCCCGATACACTACTACTGGGAAGTGTCGATCGTCAAGATCCATTAGTCCCTCAGTACATAACGTATATATACATACTCATATAATTATCTGCAGTTCATACCCACTTTCATTTACATATCTTAATATAAGTCCGGAGAGAATCACCCGGAATGAGAATTTATCTTTATTCATTTGATCTCTTTACTCCAGTTAGAGATATATAATATCTTGTTCTCATACACAAGTATTATAGTATACACACAAGTATAATAACGATCCTAACAAGCTATAAATCGAGGATACGGTCTCTCTATGCTATCATCTTCCAGGGCATTACTCACATATTATTATGGGTACCAGCGGTCGGACTAAATATCACCGACATGGTAAAAATCCAAAACACAATGTATGGGAAGCGATCATAGTTCCTTCCAGGAAATGAGACGAAACATAACCACGACATCTCATCCCTAATAAAAATCACACAATATAATAATGGACGTGATTGGGTATAAATATTGTATATTTATTCCCCTAATTTCGATACATTTGTGAACCCGAGTGATGCAACCGAGATGGATTTAACGCACATTTATTCTACTAGCCTTCGTTGGCAAGTATTTCGTGTTTCTCCTATTTGTTTTACATGTTAATTATGCAAGCTGTGCAAAAGAGAAAGTGAAACGATGAAAGAAAGGCTAGGAAGGCAAGTTCAAGGGCATTTTGGTAATTCTGTAGCCAGATCCTGAAGGAGGAGTCAATTGAAAAGTTAAAAAGCTTGGAACAATGAGAACACTGAAAGAAACGGAACCCAAATCTGAGTTACGGTTGTTGAGTTATGACCAATTGAAGTTGAAGAAAAATCCAAAGAAGAAAGGAAGAAAACAAGAAAAAATTCTAAGTGTTAGAATGAAAGAAAAAGGCACCCAAGCAAGAAAAATTTCCCGAAACCAATGTTGAACCGGCTTGGGGGAGAACCGGTTCGGGGGACATGGGAACCGGTTCAGGGGTCCTGAAACAAGAATTTATTCCTTTATTCTGATTGGTCCAAAGAATCCCATGAAGTTAAAACTCCTTCTAAAACAGATTTGGACGTACTTAGTGATGGAGAAACGACAGTTCTGAATAGTTTTTTTTTTTAATTTTGTTAGAGAGAAAAGGAGAAGAACATCTAGGAACATAAGTTGAATTAATTGCTGCAAGATTGATAAAATTCCGGGTTTGTTTTCAAGTTGTAATCCATGTTTTATTCTTATGATTATTGTTCTTGCATGGTAATTTTTCTTGCGTGATTTGAATCAATTTCTGTGTTCATAACACTTAGTTACATATTTCAATCTAGTTTCATCATGAGTTCTTTCGCATGCAACGTTACTATTTCATGCATCCTTCAGTTTAATATGTCCGACTAGGTTTAAAAGGTCGGGATGCATGAACCCAACTTGATGTGTTAATTGCGTGTGTGTAACATTTATCCTCTGAATTTATTGATTGATTATGACCGTATTGCGTAGGAACACAACAATTGTAAATCTTTATATCTTGTTTGCCTATGGGTAACTGGGATGATTTAGAATGCAATTCGAGTGTCACTATCGCGATACCGATTTACTTATCCTCAGATTAAGTATGATGCGGGCTTGAACCTCGTATACCTAATGCTTGGGAGAACTATATTCTGGGTCATGATTAATCAGTTAAATTCACGATTAGTATTATACCTGCAATACACTTGGGTTGGGGGATTGTATTCTGGTCTTATTTTTCTCATCACTTAGTTCAAAAGTTTTAAAATCATCTTTCATCAGTATTTTAGGTAATTTAGTATAACTGCATCTTTTCATAATTTCATAATTGCACTTAGTGTAGTCAATTCTCAAAACCAAACCATTTTACCTTTCTTTTTAGAGTCAAAGTTAGGATTCCTCCGTTTTTTCCCGTCATTACAACTTTGTTGTCTTAGTTCCCTGTGGATACGATCCCGACTTACCGAGTTTATTACTAACGCGACAGGCTTGCACTTGAGCCTAGAGTGAATGAACATTAGAGACACATTCTGAGTCGCGTCAAGTTTTTGGCGCCGTTGCCAGGGAATTAGGTAGACTTAGGATTAGATTGAGTTAATCTAAAACTTTGACCAAAAAATTCTGAAAAATCCAAAAACATAAAAAATTTTAAAAAAGCCCAAAAGATTCATCACCATCTGTCATAAGATTTTAATGCAAAATTCTGAACTCACTCCCACACCCCATAATACTCCAACCAGCATTCACCAAAATCCAATCGTTGAGTACAACCCCGATAGCCCTCACACTCCAAACGCCCCACAGTTCTGGATCCCACCTCCCACACTGTCACACTCAATCTCCAATAAAAATCCGTTTTTATTTTTAGTACACACCTTCGAGAACACTTCGAGCACACCAAGTGAGAGCACCGAGTCGTTAAGTGAGAGAGGGATGTCACAACACAGTAATGCACCTGTCGGTGAGGAAGAGGCCCCGTACCGCCCGCTGAGAGAATTCTTATATCTCGAGCGCACTGTCACTTCGGGATGAATTATACTCCCATATAATGCTAGGAAATTTCGCTTTAAAAACGGGATGATCCAGATGTTACCACATTACCATGGTATGGATTCTGAAAAGCCATATCTCCACATTAGGGAATTTGAGGATGTGTGCGATACTCTCAATGATCAAACTTGCACACAAGAGGTGATCCGCCTCAAACTCTTCCCCTTCTCGCTCAAAGATAAATCTAAGACCTGGCTATGGTCTTTGCCTCCAATATCGATTCCATCTTGAAACGAGTTACAATGTAGATTTCTCAAAAAATTATTCCCTCCACATCTAACAATCTTTATAAAGGCTCAAATTCAAGCGTTCAAACAATCTGAAAATGAGCCATTTCAATGATGTGACGAGCGTTTCAATGAGTTGGTTACTTCATGCCCACATCATGGATTTGATGCAGTGCAAATCATTTCTTTTCTCTATAATGGGCTGAACCTTAACTCCAAGCAACTTGTTGAAACTATGGGAAGTGGTTCGTTTATCGATTTAGATGCCCACGATGCTGAGCTTCACCTGAGGTATGTCATCGAGACTACCCAATCTCGGGATACTCTGATCCTAACGCTCAAAATCGAAATCGTCAAGTGACCACCACTCCGTCGGCGTCCGACCTATTTCACGTAGATAAGAATTCTATGACGGACAGTCGATTGGATACCCTTGAGAAAGGATTTCGAGACCTGTGCGAGATATATGGAAAGGGACCAGCTGGATCCATACCAAACACCGTCGAGAAGGTGTGTGAGATTTGTGAGGCGGGTCATTCAACTAAGGAATGCCCGACTATACCTGCCTACAAAGTAATGCTTCAGGAGCAAGTTAGTGGTATAGGAGGATTTAAGGGTAATTTCGGTGCACCGTACGGGAATTCATACAACCCTTCATGGAAAAACCATCCTGGTTTTAGCTATGGTCAACAACATGCCGTAATGAACCCTCCTTCACATGTCGTCCCTCCTTCACCACAACACTTTCAACAAGCCCCACACATGCAAGGACATGTGCAAGTGCCACCACCTCAAGGAGCATATATCCCTCCACCGCGGAGAACTCTCGAGGATACTATGAATCAATTTATCACTAGCCAGACTGCAACCAATGCTAAATATGATCGCCTGATCAACGACATAAATTCAAATCTGTCAAAGATACAATCCTCGTAGAGCGTCCAAGAGAAGGGAATGTTTCCTGCCCAGGGCCAAAGACCTCTCCAAGGTCAAACTAGTGTTAGCTAGACACCCCATGACCTTCCTGAGTAATGTAGCACAATTGCCACTCTACGTAGTGGGAGAGTAGTTGACTTGTCACCTCCCCCATAAGACGTACCTAAAGACAAGGAGATTTCGCCTGGCACGAAAGAGGTCGAAGATGTCCCCTTGAATGAGAGTGATAAAGATGACACTAGTGAGCCCGAGGTAGTAGTGAAACCACCCACCGCGACACCATTTCCTCAAAGGTTGATTCCTTCACATAAAGGAAACCCACGTGATGAAGTGCTCGACATGTTAAAGCAAGTAAAACTGAACTTACCTTTCCTCGATGCCATTAAGAAAATTCCAGCTTATGCAAAAGTCATCAAAGACTTATTGACAGTAAAGAGAAAGATGAAGGTAAAGAAGAATGTCTTTCTAGCCCAGAATGTGAGCTCCATTCTACTTAACGATATCCCGCCTAAATTTAAAGTTCCTGGTGCACCCACCATTTCGTGCATCATTGGAGAAAATAAAATCGAAAAAGCCTTACTTGATTTGGCAGCAAGTGTCAATATCCTCCCTTATTCCATTTATAGTCAACTTGATTTGGGTGATCTCAAGCCCACAAAAGTCACTCTCCAATTAGGGGGTCGAACCGTGAAGATCCGAAGAGGCATAGTTGAGGACGTGATCGCCCAAGTTGACACTTTCTACTTCCCGCTAGACTTTGTCATTTGGGACACGCATCCCTCCTTCACCTCGAGCAACCATGTTCCCATCATCCTTGGGCGCCCGTTCTTAGATACGGCTAATGCAATCATCAATACTCGGAATGGGCGATTGCAACTCACCTTTGGGAACATGACCTTAGAGACTAACATTTTTTTTATAGCCCAATATACGGGGGAAGAAGATGATCTTCACGTGGTGAGCCTAATTGATGAGATCATAGAAGAGAACATTGAGGAAAATTTATGTGGAGACACCTTAGGATCTTGCTTAGTGTCTAGTCATGAGAGCGAGGGAACTTATATAGAAATTGAAAGAGAGAGAGAGGGGTTAGAAGAAAGAAAAATGGTGGAGTTAGAGATCGAGCAAGTAAGAGAGGATGTAGGCACTACTCGGGAGAGAGAGATAGGGGAAATGAGCATGGAAGAATTTGAAAAAGAATTCGGTCCGGTGGATGAGAGCCTTAACGACGAAGTCCAAACTCTATTGGATTCATTTAGTCACCCAGAAGAAAGCGAATGGAAAGATAAAATCGATGAATTCCTTCTTTGTGACCATCCACCCATACCACTAGAGGTCCCGAAGGCGAGTGAGGAGAAAAGGTATGTTTCATCCGACTTAGAGCCCGACCCATGAAGTTCAAAAATTGAACAAAATTTAGGAGTTCCCTTTGAGTCAGTGCACACAAGCTATGCTTTGAGTAAGCATCCCAGGGATCCCTTTCCGAGTAGTCACGATGAGTCTCTCGATCTTTCCTTTATTTATGGGCGAGGGCCTAACTTATTCCGGTTGTTGGTATATGACAGGAAGACGGGAGTGACAAGGTGAGCATCGAACCTCGTGAGTGGGGTCGGGTGAGTTTGTTGAGAGATGAGAGGTCGTCGCACCCCCAACTCATATGGGGTGATTTTTATTGTATTATTGAGTCATGTGTTGATGTCAGTGTCTTATTGCATTTTAATAATTTGTTTGTTTTATTTTCTCTCACTTACAATTCGCTTTGAGTTAGATTTTAGTCCTTTTTGCTTGAGGACAATGCAAAAGTCTAAGTTAGGGGGGGGGGGGGGGGGTTACAAGTGCGTATTTCTAAAACTTCACAAATTTTCAAAAATGCCCAAAAAAAAAATCATAAAATTTTAAAAAATCCAAAACTATTTTTGTTCAAAATAAATAAAAATTGGAATTCAAAATTTTCAAAAATATCATTAAAAGTCGGTTTAAAGTCTCGAGTTGTAAAATTAAACATACACAAAGCCGAAATTGACTAAAGATGGAAATTGAGCGAAAATTGACGACTTAACGAATAAGTGTGGAGATTAACAAACCCGGTGAGATTCGAGCCTATCACTTTTTGCGAGTTTTAAAATCAATCGGAGTTAATTGTTAACTCAAACTTCTTTTCGGCGCCTAAAACGTCGTCGAGGATCTCAATCCTTTTATTTAGATCGGTTATGAAAACCGTGTGTAATATTGCTTTGAAAAACGCGCCAAAATTAATCTCTAAACTTCAATTCATCTCGAAACGCATATGGTAACGCAATTGGTGGTTTGGACAATGAAGTAGGCCATCGTTTGTTACCCAAAAATATTAGCCATAAAAAGATGTGAAAAATTATCCCTTTGATAACCCAATTGAGCCGAATAAAATTTATCCTTTTCGTTTGGTAACCCGAAAAAAAACCAAATAGTCCGGAATTGCGAAGAATGGAAAAATTCAGAATTTAATCCAAAAAAGTGTATAAAAAGGGGCAAGAAAAATAGATATGCTCAAAAAAAATAGCAAGAAAAGAAAAGAAGTGAAAAACAAAAAAAATTGAAAAAGAAGAAAAAATGAGCAATAGCCCAGGAAAAGCACAAATGGACATCACTAATAAATTTTCTAATTCCAACCTCCCTACAATTGTCATTTTACCCCATATACCTTAAAACCCGAAAAAGTCCTAACCGAGTCTAAATTGCGATATTGGTTACCGCGTGGAGAGCTAATACACCAAAAGATAATAAAAGAGATCGAATGCGAAAAAAAGAGGAAATGTTCCCGTTTTTAAAACCGTAATCCATTGATGAGATCCTATCACTATAAAAGTAAGTCTTTCTACTTGTGTGCATGACCTTGTGTCCATTACATTTACTCTTTATATCACGCATACCGAGAGAATAGCCACATTCCGAGTGATTCGTTTGAGAGAGCATCCTGGGAGATTTTGAAATCAAAACGAATTTTCAGATAAGTAACATAACGATCAATCAGTGGAAATTGGCGGTTATATTTTCGGCTTCGCACACACGCACTATGATTTGAGTCTTGTAAATATGACTTGATGATGACTATTTTCTGGGAAAGTTTGAATTGTACAATTTTTAAGTATTTTGATATTTTCCTTGAGTCGAATTTTGTGGGTATATTCTCTGCAAACCCTCATGAGAAACCACTCGTACTACTAGGGTAACCTTGGGATTTAAAGGCTTGTTGCATGCGCTAAATTTCATGGGTTTTCATGGCCAAAAATGTAAAATGTCTAAAACGCCCTCTCGGGGTGTTAATTAGGTCTAGAAACTCCCCGAGACCCAAACTAAACCCCCGGGTACATTATTTTGACTGTCTCGACCCTTTCGGACACATTGATGTACTCAAAATGACCATACAGGTGATTTATAATTTATTCACTTAATATAATAATAATTTCGCCCTGACATGACATAGGCCCGTCCCGACTTAAATTTCCATAATTGTCATTTTATTCACTCGTGACAATTTTTACAACATCAATTTTATATGTTACTTTACTCATCTAGTAATATTCAACAATTTCAATAATTACTAACTCTTGTCACGCTAGTAAACATTTAAAATAAATTTTTGAATTAATATTAAATTAATATCTTAATTTCAATTAATAATTCCCCAAATTTAAAAGCCATAAAAATACGGGGTATTACATACTTCCCCCCTAATAACGGAATTTCGTCCTGAAATTCGGAAAATAAGGCCTATCTGGCAAAACAGTTCTGGATATCTTATCAGTATGCAAACTATTTACATAGTAAGGTGCTCAATCACTATAGCCCCCTGCCTCACAGCAAGCTTGTTTAATACTCTCATTGGAGACACTTCACATTGTGCTCTTATCCGACAACATTAGCATAAGTCACGCCTATACATTATTAATTCCCATTATTTCAATATCATTGGGAGGACGCACCTCACTACATGACAACTACTCGGGTTTATCTAAACACAAAACCCCCATTCTGAGAGAAAGCCTACGAACATCTGACCACTCTTGTACGCCTAAACAGTCGTGAAATTCCACCATAGTCATCGGACTATTCTCGACCGATCCAAAATTCTGATTATTCGCTCACCTCTAAACATACAGAAGGAGAATAGTTAAGGTTCTTCCACACCAAACCTCAATAAGCACATCATTCACGACAAACAGGTACGAGTGCTTCCACGGAGCTCTACCCTACTATACTTCACTTGCTAGTGATATCCGTTGTGAAAATGAAATGATCACCAAGATTACAAGATTACCTACGTGCGGCTACACTACTCGTTAATTACCATGCACCTACTCCTCGGCTATGGGTGATACCTCCTACTCAAAATGAAACGTTATCTCCCCTATTTCCTGAAATCCCATACTGAAGGTGGGATTCACAAATCACATCCCGATTCAGAAAATAATGCCGCGTAGGACCACGTACCGGCGCGATCCCTTACTTTCAAAGGAAGGCTGGGGTACACTAGTAATTATTGTTAATTATCCCAAAGGAATAACAATCATTTCCTTCTTGGGCGACTCGTCCCACCTGTTCGGATGAACCCTTGATCTTGTCTGGGAGATGGCAACCCATCTAAGAAACTTTACCGACCTTACCGGTCTCTTTCATTATAACAATTGTCGATAGCCACCGAATTCTCTGGTTGATCCTCTTATTCTAATCAATTTCTATCTACGAGTGGTGCCCGCGGAGACTACTCACTATGTCCCGCTCAACATCGACTTTCTTTGTAATGTCTCACATTAAGTGACACTTAATACTTCCCTTCCTTCCTTGGTGTATACCGAAAGTTTCGACCCGTGCACTTTTCTCCACGATGTCCACTTCTGTATCTTTTATAACATACTAACATCATCAATCTTTGTATTCGCAAGTCGCTATCAGATTTGGCTAACTACAACTCCGCTCCGAGTGTTCTCCATATAGTTAAATTATACCCTTCTCAAGGAATAGCCCTTTGTAAATGGTTTCCCACAGCTTTTCAACCAGATTCAGCGTGCTACTCTGTTCGTATTCGTATATATTGATTTATCGTTCTTCTTCCGATGCTTAATCCACTCTACTACTTCCACGTCATAATGCTAGTCCCACAAACATATATTACACACGTCCCCTCAACTCGGACGATTCGATTATCAGTTATCCAGGATGCTCACACACCCTATAAACGGTGCATACTAGCGTAAGCATCACATACGCTACACACCTAATACCCAATTCTTTATTTTACCTAGTGTTCGCAACGTGATTACAACACTTGGATACTCTCAATCACCATAAAAATAAAATTTTAAATCCTCCTTATCATCATTCCGCCCCTTAACTCGTGGTGATAAAACAAAACTTTCAATGCTTTCTTACTACACAACCGGCTCCACTGGCCTTAAATCAAAATTTAACTTCCAACTTACAGATATAATTACTTGATCCCATTTCGATCGGGGTACCAAACTCATGGACTAATGATCAAACGTCTCCCTATTTCTGACCTTATGCTAAGTTTCATGCGTGGGATGTCTCGCAAAGAGAAATCCAAACAAGGAACCCCCCCGATATAATACTACCAAGCTTTGTCGGTTATCGAAACTCGTTAGGTCCTCCGTCCATAGCATGTACCCCTTTATTCCATCTCGTGACAAAAACGTTATATCTCTTCCGTAATTATACTTAACAACGAGCATTTTTCCAATTGTACAATCATTCAATATTGGTGGTAATCACACTCCATAAGCCTCGAATACATACACTCAGGGATCTTGAAATCCTGTCTCCAAACATATGGGTCCAACTCTTAAGTCTCACATCTCTAAAGGATAGATATGTCAATGCGCTCTTCCTGTCACCAAGTCTTGAGCACTAAACATCATAATGAGTTAAATCTTTTCGCTCCACAGTAAACCCAATACATACTAAATCATAACAACAAGGTCTCTATACACACCGGGATTGAATATTTCGAGCACACTATCCCCTCTGAGTCCCTAAAGTAGATAATGTAAGTGTGAGTCCGACCCTCTCGCAGGTGAGGCCTCGCCAGAACAAAACATGTTGCACTAATGCAACGATTTCGATAGCCTCTCAATAACTACCTACTATCGTACTAACCATTACTATAAAGTCGTAACCAAGATAGTATCATACTCGTATACCACATCACTAAAACGAGTAATCTCCACAAAGTATATAACACTATCAATACACCCATTCATCCTCCGCGGATAGCACTAAAGGAAATCCCGCTAAACTAGGAAAATATTCACATAATAATATCGTTTTTAGTTATACGCATTAAACTCATCTCACATGCTAATCTAGCAATGAACAAAGAAGTAGTGACTCGCTCGAGTCAGATAAAACACGCCTCATCCGTCGAGGATACAACTCATACTTCTACTTTGCCAATTGTTTTGGCTGCACATATGGTCCCCGGATATGACATACCTATCTAAACCAAAACAAAATTACTTTAATCGTTGTCCCTTACTAGACACCATACTCTTGTCCCCTATACTCGCTTCAGAAAAATATTTTTAGCACGTGTGATTTCACTCTCCACAAAATACCTCGATACTTACTCCACTTATCACCTAAAATACATTCGAAAACTCACGAACGACTGGAATCGGATCCAGGAGAATCACAATCTCCTTAGAGGTATCCTGCTTTATATAATAAAAAAATAGGTGGAAGATCCCCCTTCTGAGCGAGGCATCGCCACTCAAACATCTCCTGCCCCGCAATGACAAAGGTAATACTCCTACCGAATCAATTTATCATGGCTCTGTGCATAGTGAGCCAATCCATGCCAAATATTGACGTCGTGCTCACGTATGACTAAAACTAGTATGACTGCAGGTAAAACCAAACTACCAAACTATATACCTACACGTCGGCGTATACAGAAAATAAATGACCCTTTCCCCAAGGATAAGTCTACGCATGATCCCATACTTTAGTAAAGTCTAAAAATCCTAAGGTCTGTGCCAAACGAGTATCTATAAAATAGTATGATGCCCGAGTATTAAATAAAATGTGCCCCATAGTACTAGAAGGGAAAAACGTACCATCAATTGCCGATGATGGCTGCTGGGTTTCCGCATGCTGGGCGTCGTACACACATTCGTGCTGTTTCTGTCCCTGCTGCTGGGGTATCTAACTCTTAACTGGGCAATCCTGCCTCCGGTGACCCATTCTGTCGCAATTAAAACATCTACCTCTAAAATGTTTCATTTTACGGCTCGATTAGTTTTGGTCCGGTTGTTTAGTTTCACTTTCTCCTTGTCCTTGTTGAGTATCTTGATGAAAAATGACATTTGGTTGAGGGCAGTCCCTCCACTTGTGACACATTTGTACACGCTTATAGCAGAGTCCTGAAAGTTCTTGTTGGTTGGGTTGGAGTTCGTTTCCAAACTGATCTGGACAAGTTCGACGCTCACGACCGTCCATTCTACATTTGGAACACCTCTTCGTGACTTCACTCGGACCCCGGTTTTGTTGGCCCTGACGCTTTTGGGTTTCACTACATAATTTGTTACCTTCGTGGCTTTTACGGTCTTGAGGAGTTTGTTGTTGCGATTTTTGTGTCTTCACACACTTGTTATTTCTAGTCATGACGGACTGGCTATACTCTCTAGATATTTTGCCCCCCATAAGCTGTATGTTGCGTTCTTCATACTGTAAGACCGCAGTGGTAGTTGCCTGTGCCACAATACCTGCTAACTCGGCAGTTGATACTCTCTCTGAAGATACCTGAGGTGTGAGTCAACCTTGCTCGTTGACTCCCCTAACCGCATTAGGTAGTTCTTCTTGATGATCCATCTGAAAATTTAAATAATTTGGATGAGTTCATCATTCGCATAAAAAAATTGCAGAAGCACGAATTCCCAATGTATAGAGATGAACACAACATTCCTAGTATTAGGGCTCATTATCAAAGACGCTAAGCTAGAAACGAAATAATCCGTACAGATCCTAAAGGACACTAGAACCTGATGCTCTGATACCACCTGTGACACCCACCTAATTAAATACCGGGTGATCAGTCCTTTATTAAATTATAATCGAGGTGAACGGTTGGTTCATTCTTAGTATCACTGTCACAAAATAAACTTTCCAATTGAAACACCCTACATAATTAAGCGAAGTGACAAAACCATTTAAATCATTATCTCCATTTATTAAATTCAATTATGAAATCCTTTATTACGTAACAATTTAAGAATCACATAATTATTAAGACTGGAAATAAACACCCATGAATTTAATCATTGAGATAATTCAATACTTACTTTAAAACTAAAAAGGAAAAACTATCCTGACAACAATTAAATCTCAAAGAGTAAAAATGCTAAAGATAATTAAACATAATCTCTGACAAATCTAACTGAATAAGGGAATGGGCAACACATGCCCTAACTAATCATAACTAGAATGAGAGTAGATTTAACATCGAGGTCGTCTAAGTAATGTCCTGCCTCTCCCACATAAGCTGCAGCGCGTTCGGTCCAAAGAATCTACACAAGACGCCCCTGTGGCTGGGCACCTGAGATATATACATATATATACAAGAGAAAAGAGATAACAGGAAACGGGTCAGAGCCCGAGTGTAAAACAGTTTAAAATTAGGTTAGCAAGTATTTAAAATGCTTACCTGCTAATGCAACTACCATGTTAGCATGCGACACTCTCTTGAGATTTCTCACCTCTCATCTAGTGTGCACACCTACCGTACTAATAAATCCCATCAATTTCACTATCTTATTCTCCATAATGATTTATCATGTGAAACGCGAAATTGTGATATTTACTTTAGGAAATCATTCTCTTCAAGATTTCTTACGTTATTTAAAATAACTCATTACCGTTATAAAGTTCCCGAACACTTATATTAAAGTTGAAGCATTTATTCATTTCTTATCTACTTATACGCACAGTAGAAAGTTCCTATATAAATATACGTATATATATTAGTCACACATATAATATATATACTAATGGCACCTCACATAAGATCTAAGGTGCTGGCATACTCTGCTATCAAGTCCCCGTATCACACAAACTAAGGGAAATACTAGTTCAAAATTACTCTCGAATTGTATTAACACAAAACACAAACAATTGGAGGTAAAGCATAGTTCCCAGTCCAAAGAGGTCAGCACATACCCACACGTCTCTTAGGACCATCTGACTATAACTCAGATATCCTGTAATCAAGGATACTATCTTCTAGGGTACAAGTTGTTATCCCCCATAAAGGTCCAATCGAGATAAGACTGTCCCGACGTGGAAACCCCCGTGATAACAAGTAGCTCGGGTACGATTTTTACATAGATATATATAGTATATGCACAATCACACAATCGTATATATATAAATATCCATATTTCTAAATTAGGTGTGTTCATGACCCATAATCATAATTAACCGTTATGACCTGGGGACTATACGCTCCCTGCTCCTCAAGCTAGAGGCGTCACCCACATCGCGCAACTTCCCATGATAGCAATAGAGGGGGTATGCTTCACATAACTATGTATATATATACCATCCACAGATAGATATATATACATTTTTGTATCATAATATATATATATATATATATATATATATATATATATATATATATATATATATATTGTAATCACATCGTATATATATATTCTACATCACTCCTCAAATATAAATGACTATAATTGCCAATCACACATAACGATGGCCAATAATCCCAAAGATTCTCACTAATAATAACATTTAAGTATTCGCATACTCACGATACAATTTGCATTCAACTTGACTTCTGAGTTCTTATCAATGGTTGAAAAAAGAAAATGAAAAGGATTCCAATTTCACGTCTTAAATGAAATGAGCGGACTATAATAGGCAGTATTCTTTGAGATCCTATAGTATGGTAAGAAAGAAATAGATGAATCTTCACTTGATAAATAACTTGTACCTTATTCACATTTTTAGGATTTATATAATTTCTCCAACTATACCAATTCATCCTTGTAGTCTCGTAGTATTTAATGAACCATAATCGATACCATTTATGTTTTCTATGCGCACATTTATGTATGCCTAAATGCCTATTGAAATTATCCGAAGAAATATTCATCCCCAAACACCCTTAATTTAGATAAGTCAAGAATTCCATTTCCATGCTCCCAAGGACTACATATCGCTCAAATAATAATTTAGAGGTCCCCACTCTATTTTAGGAGCCTCAAACCTTTAATTTCTTAATCCATTTATTTTCCTCGAAAATATATTTTGAGTGCCACAAAATCTTAACACCCTCCTAATCCCTAAAATTATCCCCCAATGGATAGATGTTTAATTCCTAAATGAATACTTATCTCCTCAAATAAATAAACCAGGAAAAACTCAATCGGAATTTAACCCATTTAAACCATTTAAATCACCCTAGCCAAAATTGTCAAAATTTCTGGTCCATCGATCGATCGATCGACCTAGACAACTTCTTCTCTGAGAAGCTTTTATCATGTATATAATAAATGCTGGAGACCTCCTCAACAGATTGTTGGGAATAAGATATAATAAATGTAGGAGACCTCCTCGGCGCTGACCAACAGATTGTTGGGAATAAGATATAATAAATGTAGGAGACTTCCTCGAAGCTGAATATATATAGAGAGAAGAAATTTTCTGAGCTCCATGCTGAGATAAATATAAAATATGCATAGACATAAACAATGATTTAGAATAATAAACTGTCTTGCTGATCTGTCGAGGCAAAATTGCATAATGCCGAATAAGGATAATATTTTCCACAATATAAGAATATGGCTGAGAACTTTGCCGAGCCTGAATATAAATAATAATTACCCCGACCAACTATCCATTGGGGGTGAAATATAATAAATGTTGCAGATCTCTTTGGAGCTGAATATATATCTCGTCGAGCTCCATGCTGAGGTGAATATAGAATATGAATCCGAATGGATAAATAGAATAATTCGTGCTTGAGAAGATATTCGAGCAATAATACAATCACTAGTGCCTCATTGAGGTAAAGTTTCATAATGCCGAGCAATGATAATATTCTCCAAAAGTTTAAGATTATTTCCGAGCATTCGTTGACAACAAATCTTGTACCTGTAAAAATTAATAACTTGCCCTACCATATGTGTAGGCTGAATTGATTAGTCATGAGAAGAATTTAGTAATCTAATAAATATATATGATATGTATATGCTCGGGCAATAAAATATTACTTTCAAAATATGAAATAATATATGTTGGCTGATATGTCGAGGCAAAATTGCCTGATGTCGAGCAATAATAGCTTCAGAGGTTTACGATTGTGGATGAGCTTTCGTCGGGATTAAATATCGTCCCTATGGAATTTAATAAAATGCCCGAGCCCCCAAGATTCTACTGTTGCCGACCAACATTTGAGGACATCTTAGGATGTAGAATATATGGTGCCGACCAAGAAGCAAATTGTTCCCGGCCAGCAGAGCGATTTTGCCGATCAACAAAAATGGTGCATTGATATTGCCGACTAGCTGTTGGATGGTCACCGAACAACATTAGATGTAGCCGACCAAGAAGTGGATGGTTGGATAGTTGCCAACCAGTAAATTGGACCCTTCGAACAAGACTGAGATGTCACCGATCAAGAAGTAGATGATCGTCGACCTGCAATTGGTTCCCTTGAGCTATAATATGAGTCTCCGACCAACAATAAGATACCTCGTAGTTGGATAAAATTATTTCAATGTTGTTGATGGATCTTCACATCTTATCTCCGACAAATAAAATGTTCTGTTTAAGATTTCCTTTAATAAAAGATGGCCCAAGATGATGCCGACCAACAATATAGATGGCTGACCAGAATATCTCGAATCCTTAGATCAGAAAAATAACATTCGATGTAAAATTTAAGCATTAAGAATGTTAATTAAATGAATAATTATCTAATCCACTATATCGTGTGATTCCGATAAAGAAACCCTGTGGTGTGATGAACGAGGAGCCAACATCTCAAATTTATGCCCAAAGTCTCGATATGGTCATGATTATTTAATTGATCCTTTTTTACAAGAGGTGGGTAATGGTTTTTCGCGTGAGAGAAAATTATTTTTTATATTGATCCCTTCCTATTCCCTATTTGGAGAGATAAAAATATGCTGAATGATTGAAGGTATTACCAAAAATCCATCATCGAACCAATAAATCAATCTTTATCAGAATTAATAAATCGTAACAAATCAAAATTCTTAGATCTAAGAGATAACCAATAGAAATCATCAGATCTAAGAGAAAATATGATCGATATCCAAGAGGAAAAAGAATGGTTTTGAATTTTTACTCCCTTGTAGAAGATGTGAAATATGTGAATCAACATATGTCAAATCTTTTTCCTTGATGTAACTCATTACATAAACGTGTTAGCTTCATAGATGCTTAACGCTCATGATGAAAATTGTATATATATATATATATATATATATATATATTATTTTTTTATGAATCAAATTGATGAGAACTTTTAAAGCAGATCTGGGTCAGAATTGTGATTATCGAGAGAGAGAGAAATTGTTCTTGATTTTAACTTTTCCCATTTTTCAGATTTCTAAATAAGAATTAATCTAACAATTATGATTTTAAAATCATGATATGCAATATTTTGCAGATAAAAAATGGACAATTAATTTATGTATATAAACATAAAAATCATGATTGAATCAAAAGACGTATGTATAATTGATTATACGTAGAGAAAATAAAAACTTAGCTTTTGATGTAAAACAATGCTTGTAACACGTTCCCACACACGGCGCCAATCTGTTGAAGACAGAAAATGGCCACTGTCATTTTAGTGGCGTCAACAGCAGATAAATGATGAGGATGAGATTGAAGATGAAGATAAACATTCACATCAAACATATAAGAGACAAAGGTTTTTAAAGTGGTTCGACTATGAATAAAGCCTACGTCCACTGTTATTTTATTCCCAGGGGTTTACAATATCACCATAAGGTGTAGAGAGAGAAAGGATGTGTATCTTGTTTATGGTGTTTCTAGGTTCTCCTCGGATCTCCCCCCCTCTTTGGCTAAGGGGATACATGTATTTATAGTGATGGGAGATAAAGAGATTCATTGTATGTAGACATTTACGTCTACATTCAACGAATCTAATTGTTGAATTGCTTGATATGCTATGTGTTGTCATCTATTAATAAAGTATAAATGTACATTAAGGCTCATTAAATGCGCTTCCATCTTCATTAATGCACATTAAATGCATAGTTATCCTTTGATCTTCCTGGTTGATATGCCGACCAACTCTCCTCGGGTGCCGACTAACACTCCTCGGGTGCCGACCAACTCTCCTCAGGTGCCGACTAATTCTCCTCGGGTACTGACCAACTCTCCTCGGGTGCCTACTAACACTCCTCCGGTGCCGACCAACTCTCCTCGGGTGCTGACTAATTCTCCTCGGGTACTGACCAACTCTCCTCGGGTGCCGACTAACACTCCTCGGATGCCGACCAACTCTCCTGGATGTCGAATATTGCCACGTAGGATGACATGTGTCCTTTTTTGATTGGTCCTCATAGATGGAGAATTTTTGCGTTAACAGTCGGTTGTCGAGATATAACGGCCTAAGGCACATCAACGGGACGTCCTAAATCCTACCTCGCTAACCTACTAACGCTTTTCTACGACTCTATCCTTCCACCTTAGCGAAATGGAAAGTCCAACTAATCAAGGCGCCTACTCTTTTCTAATATATTCTGAACATTATACCCAAAACAAACTACCTCAAAAATTTGCCTTTTTATCCAAGGCCTGGCTATAAGCCTCAATTTAATTTTTCTAACTCATGCCTCACTCAGATACTTGCGGTGAGAGAAGCATGTTAGTGCTTATCCATAGCACTTCTATTTCCATTTGCATACCATCATCATACGGCTCACAATCTATATTGTTTCCTTCACACTATGTGACTTATCATCAAAACCAATATCCTTGCATCCATAACATCTCTCCACTCCCGACGTCGTTAAGGTTCATGCGTGGAGCATCTCGCAAGCGAAATCCAAACAAGGAACCCCTCCAATATACTACTACTTAACTTTATCGGTCGTGGGGGTCCGTTAGCTTTAATGTATAACCCGAATAACCCTATCCCCTCTTTCAACAAAATATGGTCTGAACTCCTATTTCTTTCTAGGAGCCACACCACCGAGTGTTTTTACTAGCACTAAGTCCTTAGCGCAAACCACAATGAGCTTAAACTCACAGCTCAAAAATAAATCATAAGGTCGCCACGCAATCGAATTACACACGAATCTAGGGCTGATAAAATACTGTGACTCAATCTTGTCACACAGGATATACCTCCTTCATCCGAGGTGGAACTCATAATAACTTTGCCAATCTCCCTAGTTACTCCAAATGGTTCCCGGACATGATATACTTTCCCTAACTGAGACATAAACTACTTTAATCGATGCCCCACCTCGGCACCTTATTCTTGTTCTTTAATTCCTACCGTGCAAGCTCAAAGCGCGTGGTTCTACCTTCCACATTGCGATATTTACCCACCTGTGGTCACCTTAACCAGGTTAAGGTTATCAATATATCGGACTCTATAACCTTGACCCTGATGATTGCCTTCTTAGTTCCGTTAACTTCTTTGTTAAAAGGAAACTCCACCACCAGCCTCAACAACCCTGGTTCAATGAATTCCTCGGGTGGATATCAACTAACGGGGTTCCATGGATATGAATTCTCCACAAGTTTTAGCAACATTTATCCAGTGAGCCTAACATTCCACTGAAGAACTCTGTATTCATTGTACCTACCTTACTTCGGTACTAGGTTCACTTCTCCATACCCCTGTTTATTCACCGTGGGTCTCTTACTGATCCCTATGTGAATAATCCAAAAATGTATTCTTTTCCTTCCTAATCAACCAAAGGAATTTTCGATTAAAACCGTCCTTGAGATTTCCTCTACGAGAAACACATCCTTCACCCCCGAATATGGTGACCACCGTTCCCACCATTTCAATATTGCTCCCACAAGTTAAATTTTTTCCTCAAATTTTCACATATGGGTATTTTTATACCCTGCTCTAAGCCAAAGCTTCTAAACCTTCTACTTCCACTGAATCACATTGCACTTAGTTTGTATAACTTAGACTCCAACGTAGGGTCCTTATTAAAGACCTTTCGAACATTTTTCCCCATTTACTTCACTGTGTAATTCAAGTTTAGCACCATTATCTATTACAGTGGTACTTGGATACTCATAACTACTATACCTTAGTAGTCGTTGCAACAATCTTCAACAATGCCACAAGGAGAGTGACCTCTATTGTGGTCCCCATTCACAACTTCAACTTACAGCTCCTACTTTACCCCGCCTCCTGCTACCCTTGCAATGGCCTTCTGTGGTCGTCCTTCATCGATCAGCACATGAATCTCGAACGAGGGCGCAAAAGATTACTATAATCTTATGATATGGAAGGAGAATGAAATCTCACAATAGGAATCAACAATCCTAATCTTAAGACTCTATATCAAATCGAAAGCAACACTGAAAGCGTAGTACGTCTGCACAGAGTCCGAAGGACACTAGAACCCGATGCTCTGATACCATCTGTGACACCTCGCCTAATAAAATACCAGGCGATCACTCCTGTACCAAATTAAAATAGGAGTCGCATATGGTTCATTCTTAACATCACTGTCGAAAACCAAATTAATTACTATTAACCTATTAGGCTGGCGTCAAATTTTATTTAACTAATTTTTTTAGACAAATTAATCAATTAAAACATTCACACAGTTTATGTATAAGACTGAAAATGAAATAAAATAACCGAACACTCGGTTTAATAATAATACAACCCAATCGAATACCACATAAAAGGCGGTAAAAGAATAAATAAATGCAGTTGGGATTTTTAGCCTGAATATTTATACAATACCTCCTATCTAGATTACAAGAATAGAAGCGTGTACAGAAAACCTGCATGCATCCACAGCTGCTGCAGCAGGCGTTTGACTCGAAGGAATCATCATCCAGGCATCCCGGTGTCTGGACACCTATATATATATATATATATATATATATATATATATATATATATATATATATAACAAAAGAGGGAAAATTATAGAAACAGGTCAGAGCCCAAGTTGTGAAAATATTTTGCAAGTGCATAAATGTGTTATTTAAAAAAATAAGTTTTACCTCATATTTAAATTGGTATAGCACTTCCATGAGATACCCCTCACCCCTCTTCTAATGATGCACACCTATCGCATCCCTCTAAACATCCTAGTCAAGCTACCCTGCCTAACTAATTCATCACCCCCAAACTCTAAAAGTCCTAAGTAAATGGGGTACTAAGGGCTAAACTTCTCCCCAGTTTCAACACTGTGCCACATTCCTGCGAGGGATGTCTCGCGAAGCGAAATCCAAACAAGGAACCCCCCGATACACTACTACTTGATAGTGTCGATCGTCGAGATCCATTAGTCCCTCAGTACATAACGTATATATACATACTCATATAATTATATACATTTCATACCCACTTTCATATACATATCTTAATATAAGTCCGGATAGAATCTCTCGGAATGAGAATTTATCTTTATTCATTTTATCTCTTTACTCCAATTAGAGATATATAATATCTTGTTCTCATACACAAGTATTATACTATACACACATGTATAATAACCATCCCAACGAGCTATAACTCGAGGATGAGGTCTCTCAATTCTATCATCTTCTAGGGCATTACTCACATACTATCCTGGGTACCAGCGACTGGACTAAATATCACCGACATGGTAAAAATCCAAAACACAACGTATGGGAAGCGGTCACAGTTCCTTCCCGAAAATGAGACAAAACATACTCACCATGTCTCACCCCTAATAAAAATCACACAATATAATAATGGACGCTATGACCTGGAGACTATACGCTCCCTGCTCCTCAAGCCAGGGGCCTCACCCACATCGCGCAACTTCCCATGAAAGCACTAGAGGGGGTATGCTTCACATAACTATAACTATATATATATATATATATATATATATATATATATATATATATATATATATATTGTAATCACATTGTATATATATATATATATATTCTACATCATTCCTCAAATATAAATGGCCATAATTCCCAATCACACATAACGATGGCCAATAATCCTAAAGATTCTCACTAATAATAACATTTAAGTATTCGCACACTCACGATACTAAATCTAAAAGTATTCCCTCACTTGATAAATAACTTGTACCTTATTCACATTTAAGGATTTATATAATTTCTCCAACTATACCAATTCATCCTAGTAGTCTCATAGTATTTAATTAACCATAATCGATACAATTATGTTTTCTACGCGCAGATTTATGTATGCCAAAATGCCTACTGAAATTATCCCAAGAAATATTCATCCATAAACACCCTTAATTTAGATAAGTCGGGAATTCGACTTCCACGCTCCCAAGGACTACATATCGCTCAAATAATAATTTATAGGTCTCCATTCTATTTTAGGAACCCCAAACCTTGAATTTCCGAATCCATTTATTTTTCTCGAAAATATATTTTGAGTGCTACAAAATTTTAGCACCCTCCTAATCCCTACAATTATCCCCTAATGGCTAGATGTTTAATTCTTAAATGAATACTTATCTCCTCAAACAAATAAACTAGGAACAACTCTATCGGAATTTAACCCATTTAAACAACCCTAGCCGAAACTGCCAAAATTTCTGGGCCATCGATCGATCGATCCTGGGCCATCGATTGATCGATCGACCCGGACAACTTCTTCTCTGAGAAGCTGCTTCGGTGATTAAAGGTTCCCCAAGCTTTTATCTTCTCCCCTAACGTCCTCCAACCTGAATCAACTACATATACATACATGAAAAGAGTTCTAAACATCCTAGAACCCATAACCAATCACAGATTTCGATTTAATCCTAAGTTTTCCAATTTTGGTATTTTTCGGGGTTAATCCGTTAAAATTTCTGAAAACTCCTTTTGATTCACAAAAACCCAACCCAAAATTGTCTAATTTGTTATTACCAATTTATCATATGAGATTTATACTAAAAAAGAAATAAAGCAAGTAAACACTTGCCTCGTGGATAAAATTCGACGATCTCGAGTCGAATCCCGCGGAGTTTGACCGGAACCTCCCTTTTCTTCCTCTTTTCTCTCTTCCTTTCCTCTCCTCTTTATTTTCTCTCTTTTCTCTCCTTTCTTTCCCTCTCCTGTACCTTATATAGGGAGAAATAAGGGTTTATCCCTTTAAAACCAAAAAATAACTCGTTTACTCAATTGTGATTCCCTAGTAGTCCAAAAATTCTCGGAATCCAAGGATTACTCCCAGATACTTTAATCTGACTATCTCGAACATTTTGAAACCAACCGCACACTCGAGATCTCCATCCAAGGTACTTGGCTGCAATTCACTATTTAAACCCAACACATTTTCGTATGGGTTTTCTAATTAAAATATTACCATTTGTCACTTTACCCAACTACGATATGTAATTAAAATGGTCCAACTCATTCACTTAATCCTGAAAGTGAGTGTAGCACACATCTAAAATCATCTAGCCCACATAAACTCCAAAAATTATTTTTCTCAGAAATTTCCCAAATTTTCAAATTATACCCACTTATGAGATTTAAATTTTCCATAAAAGTACGGGGTATTACACCTGCGTGCTAGACCCAATACCCAAGACTCGAGGGTTTACGTATACCAAAGCTCTAATACCATCTGTAACACCTCGCGCACCGAAAAAGACACGCGACGTGCTACTACGATAAAATACATCCGAATCCACAAATAACAAGGTATAGAGCATCTAAAAACCCACAATTAAAATAAGCAAGAATCCACTAATCTCAATCTTCAAATTAAATACAACAAAGTCTCTCGAAATAATACAATTATCTATCTCAAATTAAAAATCCAATGCTTTATACATCAAAATAAATAAATACAAGTCTTCTCATCTTGTATTAAAAATTCTACCCAAATAATTGATGCAAAAAATATCCCAATTGGTCAATGATGATGCTGAGATTTAGCACCACCGGATAAGTGATAATGAGCTCAAGCAGTAGTAACCATGGCAACCATAGAGATGTATAAGTGTATGAGTGTGTAGAAGGGGATGAGTATAAGAGGAAATAAGACAATGATGTATAGTGGTTCAGTCAATTTGGCCTACATCCACTGTGAGTGTGTGATCCACTAAGTATGGGCACTAATGGCATTGGATACAATGCACATAAGCTCACTTTCTCTCTCTACTACGTGTACAAGCAGAGTTTTAGCTAGGGTTACCATCAATTGATCGATCCCTTGTAGGGTTGTAGGTGACAAGTATATATAGGTATTGGGGGTGTAGTGTACCCCCCAAGTATGCATGGTGCATGTGAATGATGATCTAGCCAATCCCCTGTTGACACCTGTAGATGCTAAATAATGACATAATATTCCCTCACGCGAGGGTGTGATTTTGTTATAACGGTCTCCCATGTGCCATGTGAGCCTCACGCGCACTGTTCCACGCGTCTCCCAAACCACGCGCTGCGATGATGTCACCCTCGGCCTATGAGCCGAGGCCGAGGGCAAAGTTCCTTCTGGTAGTGAGTCTGGCCTAATTTAGGCCTCGTACTGTCGTACCCTCGGAGGTTCGTCCGGAGCCCGGTGAAGGGTCGGCCCCATGAGGGGTCATCCAGAGCCCGGTGAAGGGTCGAACCCCTGAGGGGTCATCTGGAACCTGATGAGGGGTCGGCCCCTGAGGGGTCATCTGGAACATGATGAAGGGTCGGCCCCTGAGGGTTCGTCTGGAACATGATGAAGGGTCGGCCCCCTGAGGGGTCGTTTGGAACCTGATGAGGGGTCGGCCCCCTGAGGGGTCGCCTGGAACCTGATGAGGGGTCGGCCCCCTGAGGGGTCTTCTGGAATATGATGAAGGGTCGGCCCCCTGAGGGGTCGTCCGGTTCGAGGGTATATCCAGGTATATCAATCACCCCCAGCCCTTAGCCATAGGTGCTGTTGAGATGGCTGAGGGATAATGTTGTAATTGAGATGTGTGTATGATCAGTTAGGTGAGTGACACCTGGATGGGCATTCATTGCCACTTCAGCTTCCTAGGCATGGCGGCTGCACACTTTGCCTAGGGCTTTGTGCCCTAATGATACCCTTCTTGGTTAATGGGCCCACTCATTACTAAGGTATTTAAGAGATTTTTGAACTCTCTCTCTTATTCTTCTTCGTCGTGCCCAAGCCTTCTCTCTCTAGCCTTTCACCAGTCTTCATTGCCATTTCTGCAGTCTTCGATCCTTCAAGCTTAGCAACTTTAGCAGTTCTTGCTCTCTCTTTATCAGGTAATCCCTTTGCCCCAGCGCTCTCTTTTATCTTCATTTCTGTTTGCTTTTTAGGCTCGTAGGGCTGCATTTTCCTTTAGTTGTCTCATAACTTTTTCTAGTTTCTTCTCCGGCAACTGGTTCTTGATTGTTCTTGATCAAAACCCTTGAATTCCTTTGTTTCAATCCAAAAGTCCAAGCTGGTCAACTGCCAACTTGTTTGTAGCTAAGTTTAGTTAAATTCTCTGAGTGTAGGGTCCTCCCTTTAATGCTTAGGAGGCTTTATAGTTTAGCATCTGAATTCCCATCCTTGAGAGAGAAGCTCTTTGCAGAGATCAGACGAATAGAGGAAGAGGAAGAGAGGAGACGAGGGGCCGACCCTAAGTGGGTATGACCCATCTTTCCTATTCCTCTAGCCACAATAAAACCATTTGAACCGTCTGAGTCTTGTGGGTCGTCCTCTCATCCAGTCGAGAGTCATTCAAGTGAGATGGACGAGAGAGCATCCTCGCCAACTGGCGCTGGACCTTCCGGTAGGAGAGAGACATCTGACCTAAGCCCGGGCCGACAAGCCGAGGATATGGTCCCCTCCAAGACTGTCCCTGTGACAACCCTATCTCCCCATGCCTTCCAGATGGCCTTTCCCCAGGGCCCCCTGGCAGATGACGAGGCCGAGGGAGAGGGGACTGAGGACGAGGGCGATGATACAGATGACCAGGTGGATACCTCCCATGCCTCGTCCTATATCTCCTCCATTAGGGATCGCGACCTCTTGATATGGAGGCATGCCTATGGGGTGTCCCCCAATATAACTATGAGGGTTACCTATGAGTCTGAGAGGGTTTTTGATTGTGAAGAGGGAGAGGTTGCAGTTTATGAACAGATGTTCAAGGTTGGTGTCAGATTCCCTCTGCATCCTGCTATCGTAGATATCCTGTCATACCTTGGTGTTGCCCCCTCTCAGCTTCCTCCCAACTCTTGGAGGACGATCTTGGGCTACATCTCCCTGTGGAAGAACGCTTTCACCGATGAGCCCTCAACCGACATATTCTTGGCTTGCTACAATATCACCTCCTCGTCCAAACAGCCTGGATACTATCATCTGGGGGCGAGGAGGTTTGAGAAGAAACTCCTCCACGTGGCGCAAACTTCCAACCACGATTGGAAAAAGAGATTCTTCTTTGTCTCTGGGGAGTGGGAGTTCTCCGTCGAGGCATCCCCTGCTGCCGATGGTCCGAGGGTCCCCTGTAGATGGTCTAACCCATCAATGAAGGCTAGGTCAGACCCCGGACTTAGTCTGAAAGAAAAGGAAATTGTTGAGTATCTGAGGGGACGAGGGAGATGGGGTGAGATTGCAAAATTTGAAGATTTGATGACCCCCCGGTTCCTCAAAGAAGCTGGTCTGAGGGTCGTCCCTCTGACAGAACTATGTGAGTTATACTGAACGTTTTCCATTCTTTTCTTATTTTTGAAGAGTTTCCTCTTTATCTCTGCATTTTTCTGACGTGTCGTCCTCTTACCAGGTCGTCTTGCAGGTATATCAGACTACCTTTGGGAAATGACTTCTCCCAGCTTACTATCTAGCTTGGCCAAGAAGAAGGGTAAGGAGCCTCAGCAGGCTCCGAGGAAGACGAAGGTCGCTGGGCCGACGGTTGTTGAGTCGACCGCCGATAGACACAAAAGAAAGGAGCCTAAGGCCCATGTTGACCCTCGGCCGGATTCTCAGACGAGGGACAGGGTTGAAGCATCTGAGGGGACCGCTTCTTCATCTAGCATGGGGGCCTTCTGGTCCCAGAACCTGGCACATCTCAGGGCCGAGCCCTCATCGCTGATCACAAACTTGAGGGCAGCCAAGGCCTCAATGTTTTCTGCTCCCTCGACCGCTGATTACGAGTTCCTATCAAAGATTCCTCCTGCCAAAGTGTACGACTATGGTCTGCACGCCCTTGCACAGGTATTGGTCTTGACCCACTTATTTTAATTTCATTTTTTCACCAACTATTTCCTCGGCCTCTTGACATCTATTTTTTTTATTGTGCAGTCTGTATGCGCCTTTACTTCGGCCACCAAGTGGATGGCTGAGAACCAAATAAAGTTCCATGAAGCCGAGAGGGCCATCCAGCATGAGGCCGACCTGCAGGCTGACTTAGATACTGCAAAGGCTGAGTTAGAGAGTGCCAGAACTGAGCATGCACGAATTATGGATGAGCTGACGAGGCAGCATGATGAGGATCTGAAGGCTAGAGACTTTCTTTTGAAGGAGAAGGATGAAGCCATGACCCATCGGGAGGCCCAGTTTAAGGTTGAGCTGTCTGAGGCTGTGAAGAAAGCCGAGGTCGACGCTGTTGAAGCCTATAAACTCTCAGATGAGTTCCAAGGGTTCGGCCTTGAGTACTTGGAGAGAGGGATAAGGACGGCCTGTCGGTCGCCCTCAAATTCGGCGACATCGTCTCTCCGGTCCACCCGTCCCTCGAAGCAGTCCAACTGGATGACCCTCTGATTGCCGAGACTCTGACCCAGGTAGAATCTGAACATGCAGAAGGCACAGGCACGTCTGAGGCTCAGCCTATCATAGTCACAGAGGAAACCTCTCTTATAGATGTTGAGGCCCTGCCCTCTGATGCTGTTCCATAGGGTGGCTGTCTGTAGCCCATACCCTCTTGATGTAAACAATACTTTTGTACTCTACTTGTAAAACACTTGATATTTCATTTATACTATCGTCTCCTTTACTGTCTTCCTTATTTGATTTTTGTATGGTTTTTGCTTTGTCTTTGTTAATGCCACTAACCTCTCCCTCGTCTTTCTTGGGGGTGAACGAGGGGTCATCCCCTGCGTTGGCCCTCATTATAGCCGAGGAATCAAATTACCAAACTAATGGTTTTAATGTTTTCCCTCGTCTTTCTTGAGGACAGTGGTGGAGTCGTCCCCTCCACTGGTCCTCATTATAGCCGAGGGATCAAATTACCAAACTAATGGTTTTTAATGAAGTTTCCCTCGTCTTTCTTGAGGGCAGTGGTGGGGTTGTCCCCTCCACTGGCCCTCGTTATAGCCGAGGGATCAACTTACCAAATTAATTGTTTTAATGTTTTCCCTTGTCTTTCTTGAGGATAGTGGTGGGGTTGTCCCCTCCACCGGTCCTCATTATAGCCGAGGGATCAAATTACCAAACTAATGGTTTTTAATGAAGTTTTCCCTCGTCTTTCTTGAGGACAGTGGTGGGGTCGTCCCCTCCACTGGCCCTCATTATAGCCGAGGGATCAACTTACCAAATTAATGGTTTTAATGTTTTCCCTCGTCTTTTTTGAGGGCAGTGGTGGGGTCGTCCCCTCCACTGGCCCTCATTATAGCCGAGGGATCAAATTACCAAACTAATGGTTTTTAATGAATTTTTCCCTCATCTTTATTGAGGACAGTGGTGGGGTCGTCCCCTCCACTGGCCCTCATTATAGCCGAGGAATCAACTTACCAAATTAATGGTTTTAATGTTTTCCCTCGTCTTTTTTGAGGACAGTGGTGGGGTCGTCCCCTCCACTGGCCCTCATTATAGCCGAGGGATCAAATTACCAAACTAATGGCTTTAATAAATTTTCCCTCGTCTTTCTTGAGGACAGTGGTGGGGTCGTCCCCTCCACTGACCCTCATTATAGCCGAGGGTTCAACTTACCAAATTAATGGTTTTTAACAAAGTTTTCCCTCGTCTTTCTTGAGGACAGTGGTGGGGTCGTCCCCTCCACCGACCCTCATTATAGCCGAGGGTTCAACTTACCAAATTAATGGTTTTTAACAAAGTTTTCCCTCGTCTTTCTTGAGGACAATGGTGGGGTCGTCCCCTCCACTGGCCCTCATTATAGCCGAGGGTTCAACTTACCAAATTAATGATTTTTAACAAAGTTTTCCCTCGTTTTTCTTGAGGACAGTGGTGGGGTCGTCCCCTCCACTGGCCCTCATTATAGCCGAGGGTTCAACTTACCAAATTAATGGTTTTTAACAAAGTTTTCCCTCGTCTTTCTTGAGGATAGTGGTGGGGTCGTCCCCTCCACTGGCCCTCATTATAGCCGAGGGTTCAACTTACCAAATTAATGGTTTTTAACAAAGTTTTTCCTCGTCTTTCTTGAGGATAGCGGTGGGGTCGTCCCCTCCACCGGCCCTCATTATAGCCGGGGGTGCTTCTCTGTAGATGTTTCCATGTGTACTAGAACTGATAACCACAGGATGAGGGCAAACACTGATATTTGTCATTAACTTTCCAAGTGTTCTGTTGGAGCAACTCTTATTACAATTATGGTCTATCAAGACCTTACAACACTACTGATAGTATTTCTTCAAATGATCTGCATTCCAGGGGTTGGAAAAAGGTTCCCCTTCTAGGTTTTCTAGTCTATAGGTCCCAGGGACGACTTCATCGATGACCCTATATGGGCCATGCCAATTAGGGTGGAGCTTGTTGGTCTTTTTCCAAGTCTTCTTGAGGACCAAGTCCCCCACTGCGATAGGCCTATGTTTCACCCTCTGATTGTAAAACCTTGCGGTCCTCTGCTGGTAGGCTGCCTGCCTTATCTCATCGTCCTCCCTCCTTTCCTCAATCAGGTCTAAGTCGAGTCTCCTCTCTTCCGCATTTATCTGTGGGTCATACATTTGGACTCTATGCGTAGGAATCTCAATCTCGGTGGGGATGACGGCTTCTGAGCCATAAGCTAGCATGAATGGGGTCTCTCCGGTAGAGGTCCTCACTGTCGTCCTGTATGCCCACAGCACGGCATATAACTCCTCGACCCATCTTCCTTTTTCCTCCTCAAGCCTCTTCTTGATTCCATCTAGGATTGTCCTGTTTGTAACTTCTGTTTGCCCATTGGCATGAGGTCGTCCTGGGGTGGAGAAAAATTGTTTGATACTCACCCTTTCACAGTACTTCTGTAGAGAGGTATTCTTGAACTGAGTCCCGTTATCCGAGATGAGGGTGTTGGGGAGACCATATCTGCATATAATATTTTTCCAGATGAACTGGAAGGTCTTCTGCTCTGTGATCGTCACCATCGGCTCCGCTTCCACCCATTTTGAAAAATAGTCAATGGCTACGATGAGGAACCGATAGTTATTGATGGCCCTAGGCAAGGGTCCTACTAGGTCAATTCCCCACACTGCAAATGGCCATGGGGATGTAATGGAAGTAAGAGGCTGATGGGGCTGGTGAGGGATGGTGGCAAATCTTTGACGTTTGTCACATTTTTTTACATATGCCGCTGCGTCTTTCCCCAAGGTCGGCCACCAGTACCCCTGGGTGATCACCCTCTTTGCTAAGGATCTGCCCCCGATGTGGCTTGAGCACGTTCCTTCGTGCACATCTTGCAAAATAGAAGGGACTTCTGAGGGTAGCACACACCTAAGTAAGGGGAGCAAAAACCCCTTTTTGTACAAGGTGTCTCCGGTGACAGTTAATTTTGCAGCCCTGTACCTCAGCTTCTTCTTTTCTTGCCTTGCTTCTGGCATCTCACCCTCTTTAATGTATCTGATCAGAGGGTCCATCCATGAAGCTTCTTGAGAAACATTTAGGCAATTGCGAAGTGTTCCCTCGGCGTCTTCAAGAGTTGGCTGAAGCAAAATTTCTACTGGGACCGTCCTCCTGATGTCTGTCCTAGTTGCCGAGGCCAACCTCGCAAGGGCATCAGCACGGCCATTGTCGAGCCTAGGTATCCTCTTTAATTTCACTTCTCTAAAGACTTTCAGTAATGACCTCACTTTCTCAAGGTACCTACCCATCCTCTCGTCCTTAGCCTCGTAGGCTCCTAGTATCTGATTCACTACTAGCCTTGAATCACTATGGACCAAAATCTGGCTGACACTAAGAGACTTGGCCAAGAAGAGGCCTGCTACCAGGGCCTCATATTCAGCCTCGTTGTTGGAGACTTTGAAGTTGAACCTCAGGGCGTATTCAACGTCTGTGCCATCGGGTGCTGATAGTATCAGTCCAGCTCCACTTCCGTTGTCACAGGAGGACCCGTCAATGAAGAGGCTCCACAGAGTCTTTCCCTCTGAAAAATTTCCCTCGGAGAGGGATCCTTGTCTAAAGATGTATCTTCCCTCTTCGTTTTTAGTCGCTTTCCTTCTAGCGGTGCTTGTCTCAGCCCTATCTACGGGTGTGTCGGTGGGCCTGTCTTATTGTGTATCTGTCTTCCCGAGGGTCTCACCCTCGGCTTCATCACCTTCCCAAGTAAACTCAGCCACAAAATCCTCCAGCGCCTGCCCGTTAATGGCCGTCCTAGGCTGATACACTATGTCAAACTCCCCAAGCTCTATAGCCCAGGCCATTAGCCTGCCTGATTTTTCTGGCTTGTATAGGACCTTCCTAAGAGGAGAGTCAGTGAGGATGACCATTGTATGGGACTGGAAGTACGGCTTCATCTTCCTTGAGGCATGGATCAATGCGTAGGCTAACTTCTCCATCCTCGAGTATCTTTGCTCTACCCCCTGGAGTGCCTTACTATTAAAATACACATGCTTCTGTATCCCATCTTCGTCTCTCACAATGGCTGCACTGATGGCCGACTCTGAGACGACGAGGTACACATAAAGTCGTTCACCCTGCACGGGTCGCGACAGCAGCAAGGGAGACCCTAAGTATGACTTCAGATCCCTGAAAGCCTCATCACACTCTTCACTCCATTCGAAGGCCTTCCTAAGGATCTTAAAGAATGGCAAACACTTGTCTGTGGCCCTAGACACGAACCTGTTCAAGGCAGCAACTCTCCCTGTGAGTCTCTGAACGTCTTTAATGGACTTGGGGGTCTTCATTTCAATAAGGGCCTTTATCTTTTCAGGATTGTCCTTGATGCCTCTTTGGTTGACAATGAACCCCAAGAACTTCCCTGCTCCGACCCCGAAGACACACTTGTCCGGATTAAGCTTCATCTTGTATTTGTCCATCGTATTAAAGGTCCTCTCCAGGTCTGCCACATGATCCTCTGCCTTCAGACTCTTAATCAGCATGTCATCTACATAGACCTCCATAGACTTCCCAATTTGGTCTTCAAACATTTTATTTACGAGGCGCTGGTACGTTGCCCCCGCATTTTTTAGGCCAAAGGGCATGACCCTGTAACAGTATGTCCCCTTGTCAGTGATGAAGGCTGTCCTCTCCGAGTCCTCAGGGTTCATGAAGATCTAGTTATACCCTGAATAGGCATCCACGAAGCTCATGAGCTCATGGCCTGCGGTAGCGTCTACCATCTGGTCAATGCGGGGGAGAGGGAAGCTGTCTTGGGGATAGTGCTTATTGAGGTCTGTGAAGTCCACACACATTCTCCACTTCCCGTTGGCCTTTGGGACAATGACTGCATTGGACAGCCATTCAGGGTAGATGACCTCTCTGATAAATTCAGCGTCTTCTAATTTTTTGACCTCGTCCCTGATGACCTCATACTTTTCTCTAGAGTAAATTCTCCTCTTCTGCTTTGCTGGCTTCACTCCCTCTACCACATTGAGCTTGTGTCACATGATTTTAGGGTCAATCCCCGACATATCTACATGACTCCATGCGAAGACGTTTCGTCTTCTCCTCAACAGTTTAATGAGGTCTTCCTTGATGTTGGGCTTCAGAGACTTGCCGACTTGGACGGTTTTTTTTGGGTCATCCTCATCGAGGATGATGGATTCTACCTCTTCCGCGGCCTCTCCTTTCTTTAGCTTCGTCTCATCCCTGGGGTCTAGGGTATCAATATTGTAAGTGGTCGTAGCCCTCTTGTGTGCCTCCCTTTCTTCAGCGGAGTTGTAGTAACATTCTCGTGCTGTCATCTGGTCTCCCTGAACTTCCCCCACCCCGTAAGGGGTAGGAAATTTGATCATCTGATGGACCGTAGATGGCACAGCTTCAAACCCCTTGAGGGCCACACGCCCCAGTATGATGTTGTAGGATGAAAACACATGATCATCCATCACAAAGAAACTGACCTTCTTGGTGAGCCATCTCGGCCATTCGTCCCCCATCCTGACATCAACCTCATACACTCCAAGGGGATGAACCTTTTCCCCACTGAACCCAATTAATGGATGATGTTACGGGACAAGTCCAGCACGTCTGAGACCTAAGGCTTTGAAGCACGGCCAAAACATCACGTCTGCAGATGAGCCCCCATCTACTAGGATCCTCGGCACCTCTCACCCGTGCACAATGGTAGTGATGACGAGAGGGTCATCATGTGGGGCTAAGAGGCCTTTGAAGTCCATTCTTGAGAATCCCACTATCAGAGTGTCCATATCAACCTTCTTCCTCTTTTCTAACTTGACCTCCAGAGAGGTTGAGTGTACCGTCTTTGTCACTGCCTTGGCCTCAGCCACATGGGCCTTCCTGTCGGCGACCTCAGACCCTCTTCCTGCTAGACCCCCGGAGATCATTACCACACCGAGCGAGATCATATTAAGCCTCTTGACAAGGCCGTGGTCATCTCTCGACGGGAGGTCTGGGTCATCCTCATCATTAGAAGGGTCGTCCCCTCTTTTTTGAGGACCTTCTCTACATGCATCGCCTTGCTTCTTTCTGGGGTCGTCCCCTCGGCCCCTCTTGAAGGCACCTTTGTCGACGTGCTTTCTGAGCTTCCCTTCTTTCAGCATCTTCTCAATCTCATCTTTCAGAGCAAAGCATTTGTCTGTTACGTGGCCGTGGTCTTGGTAAAATTCACACCACATGTTCTTATTCCTCTTGCCGGGGGCTGCCCTCAGATTCTCAAGACACTTAAGGGACCGGTCACTCGTTATCTAATTGAGAATCTGTTCACAGCTGACCATTAGAGGGGTGTAACCAGCAAACTTGTCATCCGTGGACCTCTTCTTCCCCTCTTTGTTCTTCTTAGGGTATTTACCCCCACTAGCACCTCCTTTTTCGTCTTCATATTTTGCGGCCATCGCCTCTTCGGCGTTCATCACCTTTCCTGCTGTCGACAGCAGCTCAGCCATCGTCCTCGGAGGGTCTTCAGCAAGCTTCCATAACATCTTACCCTTTTGGAGTCCTCCAATCAGGGCTGTCATAGCTATGCTCTCCTCATAGTCTTCCAACTCTAGCTTCTCTTTATTGAATCTGGCTATGTAGTCCCTCAGACTCTCATTCTTCCCCTGCTTAACATAGAGCAGGTGGGTGGTCTTCTTCTGTGACCTCACCCCAAAGCAAAAGTTGTGGATGAACAGGTCTGCCAACTGCTTAAAGTTTTCAATGGAATTTTTTGGAAGAGACGTGTACCAGACATGTGCAGCCCCTGTCAGGGTACCAGAAAAGGCACGACACCTCATCTCATCTGAGATAGAATATATGTCAGCTGCCGATTGATACATCTCGACATGGTGGACAGGGTTGGTGCTCCCGTCGTATCTTGGGGTGACCTCAGGTGGCTTGAACCTGGATGGCGTAGGGAAGTTGACTATCTTTGCCACAAAGGGTGAGCCTATGGTGTATCCCTTCTGAAGAGGGTCCCGGCTCTTTAGTATATCACCAATCTTATCCTCTAGTCGCTGGATTGAGTCATTCCAGGGCCTCACAGGGTCGGCTTGGCCGATGTTATCCCCTGCCGCCTCTTTAAGGTGGACGGAGGGTTCTGCTGCAGCAGGACTGTGTCAGCTGTTTACTTCCCTTTGGCCGTCATCCCGTCCTTGGGGTCGGCCATCTGCTGCCTCCCTCCTGGACCTCGCAGCACTTCTTGACCTGGACAATTTTTCCCGCAGGTCATTTACTGGGCCTAGCCTCTCAAAGGCTGACCCTCTGCTCAAGCGATCAAAAGCAGAGACTCTCGGGCGATCATCAGGATTTGGTCTCCCGCACTTTCCTCTACTATCCTGGAGAGGTCGTACATTATTGTTGGAGACCTTATACGGTTCCCAGCATTCTATTGGGGCCTCCTCTCCCTCTAGATTGTCATACCTGTCCTCCGGGCAAGGGTTTCCTTGCCTCCCCAGGCATAGACACCTGGGGTCAGCAACATCCCTACACCGCTGAGGTTGTGGCAGGTCTTTGCGTGGTGCTTGGGGTGGTCCCCTGGCCTCATGCTGTCCTGGAGCTGCTGCCGGAGTAATCATCTTAGGTGAAACCCCTGGTGGCCTTAGTATGTTCTGACTTAGAGCCGTGAACTGCTCCTGCATCATCCGCTGGCTTGCTACCAGAGACTTTAAGCCTGCCGCCACATCAACCATCTCAGACTGAGGCGGCGGCTGACTGGAACTGGGTCTTCCCCCATCATCCGGCGGGGGAAGTGGTGGTGGTGGCATTTCAGGTGCCATTTGTTTGAACTATGAAAATATGAACTGAAGAAAAGACTGGTGAGCTTGAGAACCTTAGTGGGTCTCTTTCAATGGTGAAACATCTCCTCTCAGGGGGAGTGCTGGCTCACCACCAGAGTGCCTAGTGAGGTCAAGCTGTACAAAGGAAGAGATGTCTTCTCGTTCCCACAGACGGCGCCAAACTGATGATGCTGAGATTTAGCACCACCGGATAAGTGATAATGAGCTCAAACAGTAGTAACCATGGCAGCCATAGAGATGTATAAGTGTATGAGTGTGTAGAAGGGGATGAGTATAAGAGGAAATAAGACAATGATGTATAGTGGTTCAGCCAATTTGGCCTACATCCACTGTGAGTGTGTGATCCACTAAGTATGGGCACTAATGGCCTTGGATACAATGCACATAAGCTCACTTTCTCTCTCTACTGTGTGTACAAGCAGAGTTTTAGCTAGGGTTACCATCAATTGATCGATCCCTTGTAGGGTTGTAGGTGACAAGTATATATAGGTCTTGAGGGGTGTAGTGTACCCCCCAAGTATGCATGGTGCATGTGAATGATGATCTAGCCAATCCCCTGTTGACACCTGTAGATGCCAAATGATGACATAATATTCCCTTATGTGAGGGTGTGATTTTGTTATAATGGTCTCCCATGTGCCATGTGAGCCTCACGCGCATTGTTCCACGCGTCTCCCAAACCACGCGCTGCGATGATGTCACCCTCGACCTATGAGCCGAGGCCGATGGCAAAGTTCCTTCCGGTAGTGAGTTTGGCCTAATTTAGGCCTCGTACTGTCGTACTCTCAGAGGGTCGTCCGGAGCCTGGTGAAGGGTCGGCCCCATGAGGGTTCGTCCGGATCCTGGTGAAGGTTCGGCCCCCTGAGGGGTCTTCTGGAACCTGATGAGGGGTCGTCTAGAACATGATGAAGGGTCGGCCCCTGAGGGATCGTCTGGAACATGATGAAGGGTCGGCCCCCTGAGGGGTCGTCTGGAACTTGGTGAGGGGTCGGCCCCCTGAGGGGTCGCCTGGAACCTGATGAGGGGTCGGCCCCCTGAGGGGTCATCTGGAATATGATGAAGGGTCAGCCCCCTGAGGGGTCGTCCGGTTGGAGGGTATATCTGGGTATATCAGTCCATAGCGTCCTAATCCACGCTAACCTGCCAACTAAAGAAAATATAGGGAAGTACACAATATGACAGGAAAGATGCTCACCAAATATATGTTAGCGATGAATAAAGTGTAACAACACGAGTTCGAATATTCAAATCAAATGCGAATCTCAATAGCATTTATCAATAAATTTCTTAACAACACATCAATGGGTCACCAGGCCTCATACCATCCGCATATGCTTTATTAAGTCATAGCCCGGGAAGCAGGAATTTTGGTGGGTGCCTAACCTCCGTGCCGTATTAAAGTCTCATGACAACGTTCTCAAAAACAATATAATGATGCCACATGAATCAAAATAATTCAACAATTATTTCTCCAGATTTTACAGAATTTGACAATTCAAATATGAGTTCAATTAAACATGAAATCAACGGAATAACTCTCGAGAGATTTAAAGAGCATATTGTGTAAAACTCCATACCTTAAAATCATCGCATGAATCATCACATAAAAATTAGTCTCAAAATATGATCGCACCATCACATTCCTCTCGCGAAAATAATCAAATGATGTTCTAGCCCCAACACGAGATAATCCCAAATAGTCCTATTTTAAAAACTCATAAAAATAAGATCCAAAAATTATTCTAATAGCTAATCCGACTTCAGATTTGGATTCTAGAGGAAAAATTGAGTCAGGTATGCGTTTTTAGTTTTTTTCAAATCTCATTCGAATGCACTTAAAAAGAAGATCTAAACATTTCAAATTGGCTCTTCTCATTCCACTCATTTTTGCCCCTTTTGATTTTGTTTTTAACCTCTCTTAAAACCTAGCTTGGAGCCTAAGCTAATGCATATTACTATATTTCCCTTTAATTCAAAATTATCAACTTTACATGTTTAAACCATTACAAAATGTCCAAAAGCTAATTAAATTTCAATTTAAATATTCGATTCATTCCAAATACTAATAAATATAATATCAACATCCCAATTAATAAAATAATATTATTATTAATATTATATACCGTATTCATAAATAAAGCTCTCAAAATTACGGGCTATTACACAAATACCATGTGAATTTTGGAGGAACAAATGATATAAAAATAATCAATATGATACCAATATGAAATATTAGCAAAAATCTCCCCTACATCACATATCTATCTCTCCCCCTTTTTGTCTCTAATAGACAACTAGATAGAAAAATAAACATATAAACGAATATCTAGTATGAGTATAATCATAAGAAGGATATCTAGATAAACATGATGAAATAGCTAAAAAGAATCAATCTACGTCATATAATAGCTAGTAAACAATCACAAAGAATAATCATCAATATCAAATAATGTGACTAAACAATATCAAAGCAGTGTAAAAATCAAATCATGAATAATCAATATCGACTGCATATAAACTATCCAAAACAACCCAGAAGTACCAAATCAGTATAATATCATTGTTTTGATCAAGCCGATACAAAAAATAGAACGAAGAGAAAAAGGCAGCCATGGTCATTCGAGCGACATTGCCAGGTCATTTGCACGACTGGAGCATGTCATTCGAACCACGTAAGAAATGACCCAAATCAGTGTGATGTCACGCGTACCCTTCAAATGACCATACTAACGACCTACCTCACTACCATACCTGGCACTTACTGTACCTTCTTTATAAGGTCGGTTCATCCAGTCTTCGATTGATGTGGACATGTCGTTAGAACGATGGCCACAAGTCGTTTGAACGAGTTTCAGAAAAGTCTCTATTTGAGCACTAAAATTCTGCTGGATTTTCCCAACGAAGAAATTATCTCAAAACAACAACTAGAAATACGAAATTATAGCAAAGCAGACTCAAAATAACAAATATTTGAGTTACGCATTAACATAGTATCAATGTGCTCAAACATGGAATGGAATGAAGGAGTGTAACTAACACAAGTGAATCACAACCCAAACACGAATATACGTTCAAAAAGCTTTAATTGACCGCTAAATATCATCAAACTATGTTTTAGCCATATGTGACAATTAAACTTTGAACTTAATGAACATAATATACATCAGACACACAAGTCTAGACATTTTTGACGATTCTACAAACAGTGGCATTATGACATGATTTTTTCAACCAAGGACTTGTTTGTGCAAACCTGTTGTTATTTTTAACCAAACTCCCTTATAATTGATAATTTTTTTCCTTGTGAGGTTCTAATTTCTCTTTTGAGAGATTTTCTATTGGCCCCATTTGTGGCATATGTTTTATTGGCTTAATTTTTTCTTGTGCTATTATAAATGGTGGTTTTCACGATGAGTGCACATGCCTCTCGTAGCCCTTTTCCATGTATACTCATAATTTTTTCAACATGAAATATAAATCCTTATGGGCAACGATTATTATATGCACAACTCCTCCTGAGTCTACTATGCGCCTAGATGACAAAATTAAGGGGAGAGCGTCTCACCAAACTCAAATATTCATGAGAAGTTAAACATTCTTTAAAGCTCGTGAATGTGTGCAATGACATATGCATAGTCGAATCTAAATTTAAGTAAATTTTGAAATAACCCCCTTAAAACAATGGTTTCTTTATATCCAAAATCATGATCAAATGTACTAGCCACGTGGAAAGATGAAATGATCGAGGTTCAAGCACACTAATATACCACATCAAGTGTAAACTCACGATGCAAAAATAAATCGAAAATCTTTTTGTGTTTTAAAAAAAAAAATATTTTTGACCAAAAACAAAATCTTTTTTTATTTTCAAATATATATAAAACCAAAAATCTTTTTGTATTTTTCCAAATAAGACTCAAATAAAAGGAAAAAACATAATACAAAGAGATAAACATGTCATATCACTAGCATATATATATATCATAAAGAAACTAGAGTATGCCAAACATGCTAACACAATCATTCGTAATAAATGACATGAGAAGTATCATGTGCAATCAAGCGAGAGTAATGAAGTTTAATTCCTAAAGCCTCCAAGTCCGATTTCCTAATCCAAGTAGGTGTGTATAACGGTTGGGGGTTTTAGGAATCGAAATGACTTTATTCCTAAACTTCCTAGGAGCATTTATAAGGTCATAACAATAATGCCTAAGGTGAACCTTCCTACCGCAATAAGTGCAAGTGTAAACACGGTAAGGAATGTTACATTAATTTGGACCTCTCCTAACGTCCTAGTTGGCTCTCTCACACGATTGGTAATTGGATATTTGAATGGGAGAAATACGATCATCGAAGCCTATACCACACCTATCATCTTTTATATGGATGGTGCCTAAAATCCCATCCAACTTTTCTAACCTAGCCTCCAATTCAAACTTCACCTTACTCGAATCTCTCAATCTCTCATCAAGCTCACTAATCCTAGACTCAAGCAAACTCCCAGACTCCTTAAATTCTAGAATCTCTTTCTTCATAGCCTCCATCAAACCACAAATATTATATCTCTCAACCTAAACATACTCTAGATTATCCCAAAGAGTCTTCGCCCGTGCCCTAAGATCCTCAATCAATGTATTATTATTTCCTACGGCATGTTCTTTTAACTTACCATGTAACTTAAAGTTTTTATTCTTCATCTTCACCATTTCTTCATAAAATTCACAGAAGGAAATGTGTAATCCACTTTGTTCTCCATCCTCATCCTCACCCGCTTCACCCTCACTCACTTGGGACTCACAAACTATGGCATCGAAAGTCTAATTCACATGAGTATCTTCATGAGAAGATTTATCGTCGTCTCTCATATAGAAAACCATGAACGCGGTGTAATTACGCTCAATAGAGGTATCCTCTCCTTTTTTTGGTTCACTATCACTAAGGGTGGCGTTATATGCAATCGGTTGCTTGACCCCCTCCTTAAGTCTAGTGGGGCACTCCGCTACACTATGGTTATAACCCTCATAACCAAAACACCTATCCGACTCATTCCTCTTATCATTCTCACTTTGATTCTTAGGGACGTGATTGGCCTTGTTGTTCTTAAATTTCTCAAGTCTTTTGGCATCTTTCAATTTCTTTTGAAACTTAAGAAACTTTTTGAACTTCTTTTCCAATAAGGCTACATCCTTAAAATCGATATTGGATTCATCATTTGAAACTTCTGTTTCCTCCTTAAGGGCTTTTAAAGGCGATGTCCTTTTTTTTTCTCTGGCATTACCTTGGAGGTAAACATATCGAGCTCATATGTTTGTAGGCCACCAATAAGATCTTCAACTTTAGTGGATTCAAGAGTACGCCAAGAATTTAAAACGGTCACCTTTGGATCAAATCTAATAGGCAATGACCTTCAGTTTGTCTTTATGACTCGATTATCGGGTATTTTTTCTCCCAAGTTAAACAAAAAGTTGACAATAGGAGATAATCTAGTGTAAAACTCATCAAATGTCTCACTCTCTAACATTTGGAGTTTAAATGCCCTAGCCTTGGTAGTTCACTCATGACTAAGTGCAAGGACATCCCATGACTCTTTCAACATTTCACACATAAAAATACGATTATACTCTTCCGGTGTAACAAATGAAGAAATAATATTTAAACCTTTGGAACTATATTATGCAAGTCTATGTTCGGCTTCGATCCTTAACTCCACATGCTTTAAATGTGTGGCCTCACCCTCTCTCGTGACTGATGGTGTTCACCCTTTTTTACCACTAATCAGACATGGTCATCTATGGCCTTAAGTGCACTCTTCATACACATCTTCTAATAAACTTAATTAGATCCGTCAAAATTTGATGTTCTAAAACCTTCATAAATACCAAATTCATACCTAAAGACACGTGGGATCACTCACATAGTAAAATAGTGTTTCTAGCTCTGATACCAATTTATAAATGCGACGGTCCCTCTATGTGTGTCCTTTAGGTGAAAACAATTTTTCATTTCAAAAATCTTTTCTAATTTTATTTAGCACCAATTTTGTGAACTAAACTAATTAAACCAATTTTGTCTTTTTAATTCTAAACATTCATCTTGTGTGATTAAGCAAGATAAAGTAAAGAATGCTCACAAATCACACCGATGTACGAGGAAACCACAAAACCTCGGACGACCCAAGCCAGTCAATCATTGTGATACGATTTTATAAAGAAAGATTTTAGTCTTACACAATGACTCTATCCTCACAAGCATTGGCGCCTCTTCTTCTATTCAATTAATCCTCCCCAATGAAACGCAGGAGTCCACCTATGCCAGGTTAACAATACATGAGTCCACGTGTGCGTCAGTATTCACTAATACAACTAACAACCGTCAATCAGCAAGTACGGAGTCCACCGTGTAAAATAAGTTCTTCTTGTAATCAAAGAATGAAACCTTGGTGCAAACACAAGATCTCTATAACATATGGTATGTAAACTCGGATCTTGTAAACACAAATAATGTTTTTAACTTTGGAAACCATTGGTAAATAAGTGTAGAAAAATGTATGGGATCTGTGTAATTCTATATGTTCTGCACTCTATTTTTCTAAGAAAAAAGAAACCTTAAATAATTAACTTTGAGGCGTCAGGTCATTAGAATGAAATATGTATGTCGTTCGAACGATATAGCCATCTCGTTATAATGATACGTCCATGTCGTTTGAACGAAAATCACATGTTGTTTGTACGATCGTGAAGGTCGTTTGAACCATTCAAATAAGAGGTGATGTTTCACACGACTCTAAAAATGAGATAAACTCAGAAAAATCATTTTAAAACAAATTTAAATAAAATTAGATCCTTATAAAATATTTACCGAGTATCCATATACCAATATGAACCCATACCGGAGAGAATCTAGGAAAACCAATTGAAGACGTGAAACGTGCACCAAAACTACTACATAATCTACCTTTAAATCTTGGCCGCTACGTCTTCAACATAATGTCATAGACTATGTGAGAATCGTGAAAAGTAAAATCTATCTATGACTCAAATTTGTTTTTGTCCATAATAATGCCAACACATATAAATTGACACTATTTTGGAAATTTATTCTTACAACTTGAATAATGTAACAAAAACTTACTTCAGTTGAATCAATTGGAGGAACAAAAGTTAGAGGTACTCCATCTCTGCTGAAAGAATAGAAATCTCAACAATTGCGTTTGGCTCCACCACTGGTTCTTTGGTCCGGAGTAGTTTTTTAGCAGTAGCCATAACTCACTCAGATAGATATCTCCTAAAGTATGTAAGCCCAGTCATTGGAGAAGGTGAAATAAAAGTATCTCCAATAACTGAACTTTCTTTTATTTTGGGTGGTGGGCTATCATTAATATTAACAGCAATTCTTGAGGATGATGGAGCCTCCTATGAATGAAGAACTAAAAATATGGATTAAGAGAATACTCTTGAAGTAATAATTAATAATCTCAACCTTCTAAACAATTATTATTTGGGTTAGCAAAGAAGGATTAGAAATGATATTACGTGAGGAATCAACTCCCACAGCTTCACCCGATTTATCATTCAAGGGATGCTCAGAGGAACCCTGAGGAGAAGGAGTTGGAGTTACTATTACTCCTTCCTCACCGTGTTTATTCCTTAAATGTTTCTTTATTTTAGTAGGCATATTAATTGGGGGATCTTCCTCCATGGGAACTTTCAGAGAAACCTGCTTCGAATAAACATGAGAAATAGTGAAATCATCATTAGGATGACATCTTTCCATATAAAACATCAGCTGAAGTAACTTCTACAGAATCCATCTTAGATAAAATATCAGCTACCATTTGAGATCACTACTCAACAAGAGTTGTATTTGGGGGTTTTATGCCTTCTGGACCCTTCACAACAGAACAACCACGAGTGGTTTCAGATTTTTTGGGAGCCTTAGGATTTGAGGGACCTTTTACCATTTGAGTTTTTATTTTTCTTGCCAATATTAACTTTCTTTGCTGACTTTGATTTCTTTGCCACTTTCACAACCTCACTGATAGGGGTGAAAATGAGGAAACTCAATAGGTGTATTGAGATGAGTGGCACTCAATTTCAAATTCAAGGAATCAATTGAGCTATTTTTAGGCCAAGTTCATTAGGCCCGAAACATTCCACAACAGGATAGAAAGGTTGGGTCCTAATAAAAGCTCTAAATTATTTAAGGTTAAATGATAAAAAGTAGCAAATTCACCTCATGGAAACCATTCCCTGACTCTACCTAGAAGGAGTAACCATTTTATAATCAAACTCGCATAGAGCAAACACTTCGGCGTGTAAAATCAAGGCAAGAATTGGAAAAGGAATCATTAGATCTGATACTTTTGCAAAGGGATGGGGGAATTCCTTTATCAAAGACAAATTACCTCCCACAACAGTGGGGGTTGTAAGCCTCACTTTCCCTCTCCCACTTAGTATAATAAGTAAGATGATTGGGTGTAAGCAGAAGAACAACAACCAACGAGGGATAATCACCTACAGATGCTTCAGAGGAGATTGAACGGATGGTGTAAGCATCGTCCTTAAAAATTAAGCATGGTTTGGCATAGTTTCCTCGGCGTAAGCTCTCATGATAAAGTCACTATATACGTAAATCATAGGAAGAAAACATTTCTTACTTTTCTTGTTAACCTAGGGCATCTGACTGGAAATTTATAAATTAGGAGTTCCATGTGAGCAATGTTGAGGAACCGTATTTCTTTTTCTTTTTATTATTTTTACTTTGTATATTTTATTATTTTTTGTGTTTATAATATTATTTATGTGTGGGTCATAGCATATACGTGTCACATATAAATATCTATCTTTTTCTCTTTTTGTGTGTCCTATGTTAGGTAAATATTAATATATGTCTCGTTTTAGTATTTTAGTATATGGTTTTATATTTGTTTAGTTGAGTCTTTTATACTTTTATAAGTTGGTTTGACTTTTATTATTAGTGTATTATTTATATTTTGTATTTATATATAGTTATAGTTACCATTTGTGTTACTAGTTCTCTCTCTCTCTCTCTCTCTCTCTCTCTCTATATATATATATATATATATATATATATATATATATATATATATATATATATATATATATATACAATGCACCCCCCCCCCCACTAACTCTCTTTCATAATCCCACACACTCTCTAAAACCTCCCTCAACTCATTTACCATACATCCACACACATCTTATAATTTCTCTCATCTCACATTCAGGACACCGAATCAAAATTTTCCCCTTAATCTCTCTTCACTATTACTCACCTTCTCCAAACATCGATAGCCAAAAAGATCCATAATGAAACTCCCATCACACCGATCTTAAAACACTCTAGGACCCACCACTGCATCTCTCTGTTTTTCTAACCCATTTGACCCAACATCTAACCCGCTCCAAATTCGAACCACCGACATGCTGAACCCGAACCCTAAACTAACTCCGTATAAACCCGGTTCATTCCCCAACCTAGGTGAAGCTAGTTCAGTCCCTTATCCGAGTCATCTAATTTAAGCCCCAAGCCGAGACCTACTCCTTGCCTTTTCCAACACATGGTCCCATTTTTGTTTTTACCTCTCTCTCTCTCTCTCTCTCTCTCTCTCTCTCTCTCTCTCTCTCTCTCTCTCTCACACACACACACACACACACACACACACACACACATGTGTGTTTGTGTGTGTACATATGTGATACTAAGTAAAATTAACCCATCATCTCCCTTTGTCCAAAAACTAAGATGTATCCCACTCATGTATACACATACCCATACCCACCTTATTTCTCCCATTCTCCCATAAAGTCTTTTACCCACGCTCATATTTTCAAACTCTCTAAACTCACATCCAAGCCTAATTCTCCATAAAATAAAGGGAAGCAACACCATTCCTGAGGGGGCGATCCGAACAAAGGAGAGTTCAGATAAAACAACTCACTCAACATTTTTTTTAGTTTTCTTATATTGTTTAAGAATTGTTATAAATATTGTATTTATCTATGTCCACTCCTTTTAGGAGTCTACTAACTTGTACTATAAATAAGGAGTGACCCCCCATTTGTTAGACACCAATTACTGAGAACTCTTTCTCTCTCTTAAATTCTCTCTCTGCCCTATTTATCTTAACACGTTATCAACACGTACAAGCCACTCGCCGCTATTGTCAGCGTGAAATTTTTGACAAAGAATTTTCGATCTGAACAATTCTTGAACTCTATCGTAGTTTTTTTTTATGCACAATGTCCGTTTATTTATTATGCATGCTCACATGGTTAGGTGCCAAGACCATGATAATGTCTGTTACCTACTACGCATAACAAGTTTTGAATTGTCAAATTTACCTTTATAATAAACAATATGTAATGATTACTATGTCTTGAAATTTTAACAATTCATTTTACATTTCATGTATGGTGTACTCTTTTACGGAACTAATAATACATGTTTACCTTTATGGTTTGAAGATGGGTTTGTCCAGATTTTATCTCATATAGCTACACATATAATATCATTCAAAATCAATTTTTCTAAACCATCGTTCAAGGTTTTAACAAAATACGTAATTTATTTTGTTTAATTTTTTTTTAGAAACATATGTGAAAGATATTGTTTCAAGACAATAAATTTGTTGATTTATTTTAGCAATATCATATTAGGTCATAATTTTTTTATATATATATTCATGATGTTATATATTTGTGATCAAATGTGAAGTTTTGACACAATGGTGTGGGGATTTTTAATTCCCAAGATATTAATAAAATTGAACCCGAAGTTCAATAATTTAATGTGTAGAACCTGAAGTTTCGATTTTTGGGGTCTGAGGTTCCCAACTCTTATTTAAATTTTTGCGGCCTGAAGTTCGCAATTGACGTTTAATTTTTTTATATGATGTGTCATAAAATCAAACCTGAAGTTTTGATTTAAAATTTGGGAGTTGAAATTTCCAGTAATTGGGGCCTGCGGTCCCTAATTTCCCTTAAAATTTAGGACTTGAAGTTCCCAGTAATTGAGACCTGAAGTTCTCAGTTACCTTTAAATTAGGGACTTGAAATTTCGAGTAATTGGGGCTTGAAGTTCTCAATTACCTTCAAATTTAGGACTTAAATTGTTATTTAAACTATGGACATAGTTCCAAATAATATATACCCTCAATCAAAACCCGAAGTTTTGATTGTTTTTATCATAGAGTAAGGGACATCAAATGTCTCCAAATAATTTATAATTTGGTCCTGAAGTTCCAAATATTTCTTTTCTTATTTTTTTTTTTCAAACTTGATGTTTTGACTCAATAGGGTAGAGAAAGTCCTTATACTTCATAAAATTGACCCAAAGTTCAATTATTTTATGTATTGATCTGAGGTTCCAATAAATAAATAGCACGGACCTGGAGTTTTAATTATTAAATCAGGGACTTAAAGTCCTAATTTCACACATGATATTCCAATCAATATTGAATTATTAAATTTTTTTCATTATGCATTACATATTTATGATTGTAATTTATTTAATTGAACAGTTTAAAAATGTCAAATATTTCTAAACTCGAATTTGAAGCACTAGAAATTTTTGGGGTGAATTATCTGAATTGGTCTCAAGACACTGAACTCCACTTCCAAGCTCGAAATCTTGGTGATGCAATAACACTTGAAAATATCATGTCCTAGCAGGACAAAGCTAAGGCCATGATATTCCTTAGGCATAATATACACAATTATTTAAAAAGTGAGTACCTCACAGTGAAAGATCCTCTTGATTTATGGAACTCCCTGAAGGAGCGTTATGACCACCAAAAATCGGTCAGACTTCCAAGTGCACACCATGAATGGATCAACTTGAGATTTCAAGATTTTAAGACTGTATCTGAATATAATTCTGCTATGTTCAAGATTACCTCCAAGCTAAAGGTATGTGGCGAAAAGGTAGAGGATGAAGATATGTTGGAGAAAACATTCTCAACTTTTCACGCCTCGAATATGCTCCTGCAGCAGCAATATGGAGAGTGAGGGTTTAAAAGGTACTCGAAACTAATCTCATGTCTCCCAGTTGTTGAATAGAACAATGACTTACTGATGAAGAATCATACATCTAGACCCACTAGATCTGTAGCACACCCTGAATTGAATGCTAACTCTATTAAGAATAATGAAAGAGGATGAGGAAATATGCGGCGGGGGCTTGGCAACTCCAGAAGAGGTGGCTATAATAATCATGGCCCTAAATAAAATACAAAATTCAAGAACCACCAGAAGTGGAATAATCACAGCAATAAAGGGAATCAGAAGTCAAATCCACATAATCCAAATGATATTTGCCATAGATATTTCCGTAGTGGGAATTGGACATGTACCTGTCATTCGTCCAAGAAATTGGTTGAAAAATATCAGGCCTCGAAAAAGAAAGTGGAGACAAACATTGTGGAAGGTCCTGAAGACCGTTGGAAACTTGACGATACTAATCTCAATTTCAATGATTTTTTCGAAGATGAGGATGGAGATTCTATTGATGATGAGACATTTGATAACATGCTTTGAGAACCACCTCAGACAGTCCTGAAGACCTAAATGGTTATGCTTTATTTATTTATTTATCTGCTTTATCTTTTCTATTGAGACACTAGTAGTTTATCATTAGAGCTTAAACAATTTTATTTAATATCTTTATTTTAAGAACTTAGTAGTTAATGGAATGGTTTTGATCATTTTTTATGCTTAAATGATTGGGGGATTGAATTTCAATTTATATTTAATTATGTTAAAGGTATGGATCCAAAAGTAAGCGCAAGCGACGATACTTGTCTGGTAGATAGTGGGACAACCCACACTATTTTGAAAAACCAGAAGTTTTTCTCAGATTTGGTATACAATAAAGAGAATGTTTCCACTATAGTTGGTCCTACTAAGATCATTGAAGGCTCCGGAAGAGCCCACGTGGTGTTACCTAATGGTACCCACTTATTCATAAATAATTCTACATACTCAAGAAATTTCAGAAGAAATTTATTGAGTTTTAAGGACATAAGAGTGAACGGGTATCATATTGAAACATGTAATGAAGGTAATAAAGAGTTCCTTTACATTACATCTAGCGTTGGAAGCCAGAAGCTCACACTAGAGAAATTTCCTGCATTATCCATGGGGTTATACCATACAATAATCAATGTTGTAGATTCACATACTGTCATGATCCGGAAGCTCAACGATCCTTATAATTTAATATTATGGCATGACCGATTGGGTCACCCTCGATCAAACATGTTGAGTTGAATCATAAACAACTCATATGGGCACTCGTTAACAAACAACTTACCTTACCTGATGATCATTTTTTCACCCCTCGATCTCAAGGTAAATTAATCACTAAGCCATCTTTTCTCAAAATTTCTTCTGAGTCACCATCTTTTTTTACAAAGAATTCAAGGAGATATTTGTGGTAACATACACCCTTTTAGTGGAGCTTTTAAATATTTTATGATTTTAATTGATGCATGCACTCATTCGTCACATGTTTGCTTGTTATCTACTCGTAACTTGGCTTTTGCAAAATTACTTGCTCAAATCATAAAACTTAGAGAACATTTTCCTGATCAACACATTAAATCCATTCATTTAGATAATGCGGGAGAATTTACTTCTCAAGTTTTTGATGACTATTGTTTATCATAAGGAATTGATGTTGAGCACCTAGTCCCCCATGTCCACACTCAAAATGGTTTAGCCGAATCTTTAATTAAACGTTTGCAACTTATTGCACGACCTTTACTTTAGCAATCCAAACTCCCAGTTTCTGCTTGAGGACATGCTATCCTTCATGCTTCTAAGTTAATTAAGCTTAGACCCACTGCTTATCACCCATTTTCACATTTTCAACTCGTGTCTGGATGTTAACCAAATTTATCACACTTGCGTAAATTTGGTTGTGCAGTGCATGTACCCATCCCCCACCCCAGCGTACCAAAATGGGTCCCCAACGTCGTTTGAGAATATATGTTGGTTATGATTCTCCATCAATTATTCCTTATATTAATCCACTGATGGGTGATACATTTACGACTAGATTTGCGAATTCTCATTTTGATGAGACACTCTTCCCACCGTTAGGGGGAGGAAAGAACATACAAGAAGTACGGTACGTTCCTAAAAGAACAACGAGAATTAACATGGAACGCTTTTGCTTTGTCTTATCTAGACCCCCGTACTGCTCAATGTGAGCATGAAGTGAAAAGGATATTGCATTTTCAGGAAATTGCAAACAAATTACTCGATGCATTCAAGGATGCTGCGAAAGTAACCAAGTCTCATGTACCCGCTGCAATGTGCCTGCAAGAATTGATGTACCAGTGGGATAAATGTTGACATCAGTAGCAAATGAATCTGTTGCACACCAGAATCGTGGATGACCTATAGGTTCCAAAGACTCTGCTCCCCGAAAGCGAAGATCAAATGAAAAATCATGCCCTAATCATCCTCCCGAAGAGGTTATGAATAAAAGATGCACTTTCTCTAAAACCCCTAAAGAGCTTATTATTTCTGAAAATACACAAGTCACTGAAGTGACTATACAAGCCTCTGAAGAGGCAAAGGTACCTGATAATAATAACGAGATCTCTATGTTTTATACATATTTGGGAGAAATGTGGGATCGAAAAGAAACTATCATTGATGTCATTTTTTCATATGCAGTAGCTACACGAATTTTAAAGGGCAGTGATAATGATAATGAACCACGTACTCTATATGAATGTCGACAAAGAGTAGATTGGTCAAAATGGGAAATTTCCATCAAGGCAGAACTCGAGTCTCTTAATAAACGTGGTGTATTTGGACCTATTATACAAACCCCAAAAGGTTTTAACCCGGTATGTTATCGGTGGATTTTTATAAGAAAAAGAAATGAGAAGAATGAAATCACTCGATATAAGGCACAACTTATGGCACAAGGTTTCTCGTAGAAACCTGGGATTGATTTTGAGGAATCATACTCCCCTGTTATGGATAGTATAACTTTTCGATATCTGATTAGCTTTGCGGTTTCTGAAAATCTTGATATGATACTCACGGATGTTGTGATCGCTTATTTATATGGGGACTTAGACACATAAATATACATGAAAATACATGAAGTATTTCCTTTTCCTAAAATAAAGCCGAGGAGTACGTACTTGATTCGACTGAGACGTTCATTATACGATTTAAAGCAATCCGAAAGAATGTGGTACAATCGTCTTAGTGAATATTTGTCTAAGGAAGGGTATGAAAACAATTTAATTTTCCCTTATGTATTTATAAAGAAATTCTCAAAAGGATATGCGATAGTAGTAGTCTATGTGAATGGCATAAATTTAATCGGGACTCCAAAAGAGCTCGAAACAACTGTTAACTATTTGAAAAAGGAATTTGAGATGAAAGACCTTGGGAAAACAAAATTTCATCTCGGCCTGCAGATTGAGAAAAATTCTAGTAGAATTTTAGTCCATCTGTTTAATTATATTGAAAATGTATTAAAACGTTTTAATATGGATAAAGTGCACCCACTACGTACCCCCATGGTTGCCCGGTCTTTGGATATAAAGAAAGATCCATACCATCCTAAAGAAAAAGATGAGGCAATATTGAGCCTAGAAGTACCCTATTTAAGTGCAATTGGTGCATTATTATACTTGGTTCAATGCACTAGGTCGGATATTTCATTCTCTGTAAATCTGCTTGCTAGATATAGTTCTGAACCAACTAAAAGGCATTGGACTGGTATCAAGCATATCTTAAGATATCTACGTGGAACCACTAATATGGGTTTATTTTATTCCTATAACTCTAATAGTTCCAAATTAGTTGGTTATGCATATTCTGGATATCTCTCTGATACTCATAAGGGGCGATCTCAGACAGGTTATATATTTCTTTGCGATAATGCTGCTATTTCCTGGCGTTCTACTAAATAAACTTTAGTAGCTACCTCTTCTAACCACTATAAAATTTTGGCTCTTCAGAAGCTAGCCGTGAATGTGTATATCTGAGATCTTTAATTTAGAATATTCGTAGTTCTCGTCAATTATCTTCTATTACAGATATTCCAAGTACTATCTATGAAGACAATGCAACATGCATAACACAAATTAAAGAAGGATTCATTAAAGGAGACAGAACCAAGAACATTTCACCAAAAAATTTCTTCACTCGTGAGCTTCAGAAGAAAAAATGAGATTGAAGTCCTGCAAGTTTGTTCAAGTGATAACCTAGCCGATCTTTTCACAAAGTCACTGCCAAAGGTGACATTTCAAAAGTTTGTGTACGAGATTCGAATGCATCGACTCCACCAACAGTGAAATTGAACATATCAATCAAGGGGAGCATCTTATCAGGGGGAGGATAGAAGAACATGCAATTTGGGACATTTATGCGCTGTGCTCTTTTTCCTTTAACTAGGTTTTATCCCACTGAGTTTTCCTAGTAAAGATTTTAATGAGGTAGCATTAAACATATCCAACACCGACTCAATGATCACAATAAATTGTACTCTTTTTCCTTCACTACGGCTTTTTCCCAATGGGTTTTCCTTAGTAAGATTTTAATGAGGCAATAGTCATTTAATGGTGGATATGGTGTACATCCAAGGATGAGTGTTATAAATATTGTATTTATCCTATTTAAGTGGATGTCCACTCCTATTAGGACTCTACTAACTTGTACTTACCCATTTGTTAGACACCAATTAATGATAACTCTTTCTCTCTCTAAAATACTCTCCGTGCCCTATTTATCTTAACAAGAGTTATATTATAATGTAGTTGATATTTTAACATTTTGGTAGTATGTTGAGTGTAAAAAATATTGCAGTGGGAAAAATTATTGAGTAAACTGATTAAATTTCATATTATTATTGGCGTAACTCATATTTGTGTAGTGTATTTCTGTGATGATTGAAAGTGTGTAAGGAGATTTGGTGAATTTTCTTTATTTTAAATTCTACAAGACTTTGTGTGATATTAGTTTTGTGTGATTTCACCCACATGGAAGGCTGATCTCCACCATCACCCAGATACGTTCTCCAAAGCCTGTTGCAAAATTTCATCATCAAGTAAGGGCAAGCTATTTAACCTAAAAATCAAGGTCTTCAACGTCTTCACAATTGTTTAAATAAATCTGAGTTTGCGAGAGAGTCGAATTTCCTCCGATTCAAACAATTGTTGCACCCACATGGAATGGTGATGTGTCATTTCATGACGTGGATTTTGATTCTAACAAACCCTATCACCGCAAGGATCTTAAAGTTGAGACGAATTCTCAATTTGGGCCCTAATTTTACAAATGTGTTGACTTATCCATAGTTAATGAGACTAATTCGCTCCTTAAACATAAAAAAAGCTAACTCCGAGGATTTTCCTTCCCCTCCAAATCCAAACAATCCCATATTTGTGGTTCGCAATCTCGTCGAATCCAAAAATTTACCCTTACATTTCACCTTCATGTAATATGAAAAAATATGCATAAGTGTATACATGTTTCACCCAGGGTGTCCCCGAGATGCCCATTTCTTTTAATTTAGCTCTGACTACGCGTGCCACGCATTCCACCGAAATCGAATCATTGATAGTTCCTACCTCTCTTAATATCGATCCATCCCATAGTTATTTGACTCACCTTGAGTCCGACTTTATTATGGGTCCCTATATCTCGGATCTTAATGCCTCCCTTGATTTTTCCCATGACCTTGGATGGTGATTTATGGGTGGATACATTGTCCACTTATTCTTTTGATACCCCAATCCCCTTCATGAGAGTTTTCCAAGTCCCCATTGATCCTCTCGATGAATGTGTATCCCATACTCTTGAGTTGGATCATCTTCCCCACCTATTATCCCACAAGCTCCTCTAATTGTTCCACCTAACCCTCCACTATGTTTAGGTCCCTTACCTCTCCCATTTATATATTTAGGTCCTTACTTGAACCCACCCTCCACCTTAATGCTTCATGTGCTATCTCATGAGTTCTTCCTTATAATCTTCTCCCCACCCATCCTTTGTCCAACGATGCTTTGCATTATGTGAAGCACTTTGCCATATAGGTGCATCGATCCTATATCCTTTATCCAACAATACTGACTTTTCAATCATGCTGGGGGTGATTCCCATCGCCCACACCTTTTGTGTCACCTCGTTCTATCCAAGTTTTTATTTTCAAGGTGAGTACCATTATGTTTGGACGAAGACGTTAAAATTAGCGCTATTAGGAGGGAACCCATTGTATCAATATTTTTGAGTATGAGTCTTAGCCTGTTTGGGGGTGGTGTTAGATTACCCCCGATTATTTACATATTCTTTATATACTTGTCAATTTTATGCCTTGACATTATTCGTTAGGTTTACCATTTGATCGCTTACGCACTACAAATTCATTATTGGTTGATTTGGTTATAATTTTTCCAATTATGTGCTTTAAATTTTAAAAATATGATTTTAAATAGTGAGAACGATTCTCTTTTGTTTGCGGGTGCGAATTTTATCAAACCATGCCTATTTTGAAAAATTTAATGAAAAATAAGCCATATTTTTCACTTTTATGCAGTTTTATCACATTCTTCACATAAGTTAGTTATCATTCATTGCCCAAGTCTAGAATACTCTGAATCTAACTTGAAGTTAGTCTTCAAACTTAAAAGCATAAGTAATACTTCGTAAGACATATTTGCAGTATGAATTCCAAAACTCAACACTATTTGTGCACTTATGATGTCACGACAATCTATAGATTAAGAGTGTGAAAAATCTCAATAATTACTTAAGGATCACTAGTGTAGACCTAGACTTGTGAGATTTGAGCTTTTCACTGTTTTCAAAGTTTTTATGCATTCTACGAGTTACACGTTGAATTAACCTCCTTAGGATACCGCGCTTAGTTGTTGCAAGATATCATCATTCTTTAAATTTTTCACAATAAAAAATAATGACATCCCTTTTGATTTGTAAGAACACGTGTCTTGCAATTCGTCGCTAGCACAAAAACTTTGCTCACTTCTCCGTACACGTATCATTTAATGATCAAAGAGCATATGACTTCACCATCAAACATGATTTGTCCAGAAGCAATTAACCCCTTACTTTTGTACCTAACTTGTATCAAGTGATCCATTACGAAATTGTTCGCTCAAGACAAAGGAGAGAAATAAAATCCCATTTACTATCTATCTCAACTGATATCTGGAATTGAATACCGGTACACAAGTGTAGAAAGTTATTGTTTGGCACCTGTGTTCGTGGAATAAAATCTTAGGAACTAACTTCTCTCCTTCATAGTTTATATAATCATCAAATGTTATACAATCATGTACTTTCTTGCAAGAATCATCTCGGTGGTGGTTCCTTATAATTTGAGAGTATGATTTGAAACACCTTGCCCGCTAAATCTGTTAGATTATTTTTTGGCCAAATTTGTGAACCTTCGAGTCAGGAGCTATCCGGGGATATCTTTTAACATTATTTAGTTGAGAAAATGAAGTAATAGAAAATGGAGTTCGATGGATAATCTGCATATAGTACTAGAGTTGCAGGGATCATATATGATAAAAAACGAAGATCATTTTTTCTTATAAATTGGATTATAGGTGCTCAAATAATGAAGCTGATTATTAAACACTCATCCTCGAATTATTAGAAGCTTCGAAAAGAGGAATACGAGTTTTGTTCATATGAGGGGATTCTAACCTCGTGCTGAAGTTAGTTAATGGAGAGTTTTCCCTTGAGCACTCTAACCATGCTCCTTGTCAATAAATCATCTAACGATTGCTAAAAAAATTCCTTGTGGTTAAGATAGAAAGACGTCCTCGAATAATGAATAGTCACTTAAATAATCTTACAACAATCGCTCAAAAGTTTGAAATGGATGAACAAAAAGCTATAATTATCTTTCATATGGGAATATTGTCTATGAAGATAATATCATTATTTCTAAGAGAGGAGCCAAAAAGCTAGATAACTATCATTGTTACACATCTGGGCACCCATGAGAGAGAATTGAAGTTATCAAAACTGGCAAACATTTAAATTCTTCAAGGCATTCTCTATTTCAAAGGTTCTGGTGGGTATTTAGCAAGATGCGTAGGGGATAAAGAAGCTCATGAAAACATGGTAGAGATGCACACAATGCATTGCGGCGATATAAACATTTCATTGTATAGACATTTTCCATGAGGGGGTAATTATTTTCCACGTAGCAACACAAATGTTTCTCGATTGTAGAAAGGTTATTTGAGATTCCAGACTCAATTTAACCAACTAGCTTAAACAAATTTTGTAAAAACTTTTGAGGATTTGAGGAAATTGTACATTGCCTATCTGAAGGATGAGAATTACCCACCGAGCAATCAAATGAGATTTACCTAAAGAAAATGGTTTCTCATTTCTATCTAGTCAAATGGGAATTATATGGGAAGGGGTCTAATGAGAAATATTTAGGGTGTGTTACCAAAGAAGAAATGAAAAAGTGCTGATGGAAGCTCACAGACCCCCACACATGGGTGGACTAAAGTTGTACAACCAACCTATGAACTTTGGATATTATTAGCTCATAATGGATGCATATTGCATTAATTTTGTGAAGAAATGTAGAGCAGGTCAAGTGTATGGAAACATGGTGAATGACCCATCCATTATCTTATAGTGTCTGGATGTTCTTTATCCAGTTCACATCAAAATCATGGTTTTAGTGGGAAAAATTAGCCCATCCTCTCGTGGAAAACCTTTCATTATTCTTGATACAAAGTTATACAGTAAGTGAACCTAAGCAATCCCTTTAAGGAAGATAATTGCTCAAATGGTGATATAGCTTATTCACGAGTACATAATATGCAGTTTTGGTAGCGCAAAAGTCATACTCACAGATAATGCAAAGACGTTTGCATGCAAGGAGATGGCTTCTCATATAAAATTACAAGGTCATTCACAACAGTTCTACTATCTCCTATCCAAATGGAAATGGGCAGGAAGAGGCAACTAAAAAAACATTGCTCAACATTTTGACGAAGATGTTAGAGTATCTCCCATGAACATGTTAGAGTATCTCCATTCCTTTCTTTTCTTTATGATACACAAGTTATCTTGCTCATGGAATTAGCAGTACTCTCCATGAGAATTGCTTTTAACCTGGTTTTATATTAGACCCAAGGCATGTGCAATAAGAGGCTTTGGATGAGCACAAAGAAAGAGACAAATCCAAGGAAAACATTAAAGTTGACACCCAACAAGGGCCTATGAGAACTTAGCCAAGCTAAGAGAATTTCAAGTTTGAAATTTGGTCCATCGATTATCTACTCATCACTCGAGGAGCATGCCTGCCTATAAGTTCGAGCCTAATGGTGAAATTATTGTACAACTAGATTTCAAAACCTGAGAGTGAATGCATCAAGTTAATAAACTACAAATGGCTCAAGAAATATTATACCTTAGGTACACTAGTGTATATTGTTAGGAAAGTAGGTGGAACCTATCTCTAAAAATCTTGCCACAAAACAGGAGCCTTAAAACATGGAAGAGAAAGAAGGAAGTGTACCACCCAATCCACAAAACAAGCCACCTTATTTTAAGGAGAAAAATAAGCAAGCCTTGTCTCCCACCTTTGCTTTATGTCACTTTTCTCCTTTTCTCATATGTATATATATGGTAGTCGGAGAGAGTAAAAATATATGTGTGAAGTAGAAAACATAACAAGTGAAAAGAGAGGAGAGAGCAATTTCTGGCAGTGAAAAATAGTCAGGGAGAGAATTTTGCAAAGTGAAAATATTTAGAGGGTGAGAGAAAAATTAGAAGCAAAGGGTCTAGTTGAGAGCTTTGCAGTGTCTTATTTTTCTGAGTGTTTGAGAGATACACAGTGTGCGTGTATAGGTCTGCTGACCTGTCTTGTAAATCACTCCCCTTGATATAGTGAAATATTTTGTGTGCTCCGTGGACTAGTCGAAATTTACCGAAACCACGTAATTCTCTGTGTTGTGCGATTAGTGTATTTTGTTGCCCCAAATAATTTTGATTGTGCCAATATTCTTTTGTCATTTGTATTCCAAGATCCTATTAAGAAATTAGCGGCGTCTGATTTTTTCCCAACAACTGGTATCAGAGCTTCAGGTTCTAGTGGGAGCAATGTCAGAAGAACATAAAGGAATTGATAAGTTCGATGGCAAAGACTTCGGATTTTGGAGAATGCAAATCGAAGATTATTTGTATGGCAAGAAGATGCATCTTCCCTTACTTGGCTCAAAACCAAAAGCGATGACAGATGAAGATTGGACACTACTTGACAGACAAGTCTTAGGTGTCATCCGTTTGTCGCTTTCAAGAAGTGTGGAGTTTAACGTGGTTAATGAAAAAACCACTACTGGCATTATGTCAGTGTTATCTGGCATGTATGAAAAACCATCTGCGAACAACAAGGTCCATTTGACGAAGAAATTATTTAATCTGAAGATGTCAAAAAATTCTGCAGTGGCGGAACATTTAAATAATTTCAACACTATAATCAACCAGTTGTCTACCGTCGAAATTAATTTTGACGATGAGGTTAGAGCTTTGATTGTTTTGGCTTCGCTACCTAAAAGCTGGGAGGCCATGAGAACGACAGTGAGGAACTCCGCCGGGAAAGACAAGCTCAAATATGTCGATATCATAGATCTGATTCTGAACGAGGAGATTCACCGAAAAGATTCTGTTGAACCGTCTAACTCCGGCTCAGCCTTAAATGTTGAAGCAAGAGGTAGAAATTCAACAAGAGGTTATGGACGCGGCATAGGCAAATCGAGAAACGGCAGGTCAAAGTCGAAAAATCCCAAGAATTTCAACAACTTTCAGAACCAGAATAATCAAAAGGTTATTGAGTGTTGGAATTCTGGAAAAATTGGACATTATAAAATTCAGTGTCGGGCACCAGAAAAAGCTCAGGAGAACAAGATTGAAGCAAACGTTGTAGCAGAACAACAAAATGATGTACTGATATGCTCTATGGAGAGCAAGGCGGAGTCATGGGTGTTAGATTCCGGAGCATCATTTCACGCCACCTCAAGTAGAGAACTCTTTACGAGTTATGCACCAGGTAACCATAGAAAGGTGTATCTTGGTGATGACCAACCATGCGACGTGGTCGGCAAAGGCGAAGTACAGATCAAGTTGAACGGGTCTGTGTGGAAGTTAAAGGATGTTCGTCACATCCCTGACTTGAGGAAGAATTTAATCTCGGTGGGTCAGTTGGCAAATGAAGGTTATGTCACAACCTTCAACTGTGATACGTGGAAGATTTCTAAAGGTGCAATGACAATTACACGTGGCAGTATGATAGGTACTCTCTACATGACAAAAAATGCTTGTGGGTCAATTGCAGTTGCAGCAAGCACAGAAGATCCAAACTTATGACACCAGAGACTTGGTCACATGAGTGAAAAGGGACCCAAGGTCATGCACAAGAAGGGGAAGCTAGAAGGGCTCCAGTCAACCTATATTGACTTATGTGAGAGTTGCATTTATGGAAAACAGAAAAGAGTCAGCTTCAATACAGGTGGCAGAACTCTGAAGCAAGAGAAGCTAGAGATAGTGCACACAGATGTGTGGGGGCCAGCCCCAGTTTCATCCATTGGTGGGAAGTCATACTTTGTGACTTTAATTGATGACCATTCTAGGAAGGTGTGGGTTTATTTCTTGAGACAAAAATCTGAGGTGTTTGAGGTGTTCAAGAAGTGGAAAACCATGGTAGAAAATAAAACAGGCTTGAGAATCAAGAAGCTGAGATCCGATAATGGCGGAGAATATGAATACGACGAGTTCAAAAGGATTTGTTACGAGAATGGAATCAAGCCAGAAAGGACAGTTCCAAGGACACCGCAACAGAATGGCGTAGCAGAATGGATGAATTGAACACTGACGGAGAGACCCAGAAGCATGCGTCTACATGCAAGCTTACCTAAGCAATTCTGGGCAGAAGCAGCCAATACAGCAGCCTACTTAATCAATAGGGGACCATCAGTGCCGTTGGAGCACAGAATACCAGAAGAGGTATGGAGTGGAAAAGAGATAAAACTTTCACATCTGAAGGTTTTAGATTGTGTCGCATATGTACATATCAGTGATTAAGCTAGGAGCAAGCTAGATCCGAAATCACAAAAATGTTCTTTTCTTGGATATGGAGAAGATGATTTTTGTTACAGATTATGGGATGACCAGAATAGAAAAATCGTCAGAAGCAGAGACGTCATATTCAACAAGAAGCTGATGTACAAAGACAAAGACACGACAGATTCAAGTAATTCAGCGCAGTGTGATCCTGTGTATGCTGATATAGGTGATATTCCAGAAAGTGGCCAGACAGAACAGACAGAAGAAAGTTCTCAGGTAGAGGAGCCAACACCGCAGAGCAGTACACAACAGACGGAGGCACAAGAGTTTCCTGTACCAAGGCGATCTTTCCGGCCTCATGTACCGAACAGGAGATACTTGAATTACTTGTTACTTACTAATGGAGGTGAACTTGAATGTTATGATAAAGCATGTCAGGTACATGATGCGAGCAAGTGAGAGCTTGCAATGAAGGATGAGATAAAGTCCCTCATCTCTAACAAGACATGTGAGCTAACTGAGCTACCAGCGGGGAAGAAGGCTCTACACAACAAATGGGAGTATCGAGTGAAAGAGAAGCAAAATGGTTCGAAGGGGTACAAGGCAAGGTTGTTGTTCAAAGGCTTTCAACAGAAATAGGGAATTGACTACACCGACATCTTCTCACCAGTTGTAAAATTAACTACCATTCGGTCAGTTTTGAGTATTATTGCAGCGGAAGACTTACACCTTGAGCAGTTAGATGTGAAAACTGCCTTCTTCCATGGTGATCTAGATGAGGAAATATATATACAGTAGCCAGAGGGTTTCTCAGTGAAGGGAAAAGAGAAACTTATTTGCAAATTGCAGAAGAGCTTGTATGGCCTAAAACAAGCTCCAAGACAGTGGTATAAGAAGTTTGATGGGTTTATGAAAATGAACGGCTACTACAAGTGCAACACTGACCATTGTTGTTACTTTAAAAGGTTTCAGTCCGGTTATATTATTTTGCTACTTTATGTTGACGACATGTTAGTAGTTGGTTCAGATATGGATGAAATCAGGAGGTTAAAAAAGCAGTTGTCGAGTGAGTTTGACATGAAAGATTTGGGTACAACAAAGCAGATTCTTGGGATGGGGATTAAGAGAGATAAGCAAAGGGGCATCATGCAGTTGTCTTAAGCTGAGTATATTGAGCGTGTTCTAAAGAGGTTCAGCATGGGTGATGCTAAGCCAGTTAGCACACCCCTGGCTAGTCACTTTCGACTATCCAAGGACCAGTCTCCTAAGAGTGATGAAGAAGAAAGCTTCATGGCTAAGGTACCGTATGCCTCAGCCATTGGAAGTCTAATGTATGCTATGGTTTGCACGAGACCAGATATTGCCCATGCAGTGGGAGCTGTTAGCAGGTTCATGACAAATTCTGGCAAGCTACACTGGGAAGCAGTCAAGTGGATATTGAGATATCTACGGGGTACCACTGACAAATGCCTATGTTTCGGCAAAGGGGAGCTGAGACTTCAAGGGTTTGTAGATTCAGATTTTACTGCTGAAGTGGATCACAAAAGGAATACTACCGGTTATGTTTTTACTGTGGGTACTAATGTAGTCAGTTGGGTTTCATAACTACAGAAGATAGTTGCCTTATCCACTACAGAGGCAGAGTATGTGGCCATGACCGAGGCGAGCAAAAAAATGATTTGGTTACTGGGATTGTTGGCAGAGTTGGGTTTTAAACAGGTGAAGAATGTTTTTCATTGCGACAGTCAGAGTGCTATACATCTAGCAAAGAATTCAGCATTTCATTCGAGAACCAAGCATATAGGACTTCGACATCACTTCGTCAGATCAATCTTAGATAATGGGGTATTGACACTTGAGAAGATCCAAGGTAGCAAGAATACATCCGACATGTTAACCAAGACAATCACGACGGAGAAACTGAAGTTGTGTTCAATTTCTGACTGTCTTCAAGAATGAAGAATGAGAGACGAGTCACACAAGATATTTACTATGAGGATGAACTACAGGGTGATGCAGGATGGAAGTTTTGTTGCATTATTCTCCAAGTGGGAGATTGCTAGGAAAGCAGGTGGAGCCTATCTCCATAAATCTTGCCACAAAACAGGAGCCTTAAAACATGGAAGAAAAAGAAGGAAGTGGACCACCCAATCCACAAAATAAGCCACCATGTTTTAAGGAGCAAAATAAGCAAGCCTTGTCTCCCACCTTTGCTTTATGTCACTTTTCTCCTTTTCTCATATGTATATATATGGTAGCCGGAGAGAGTAAAAATATATGTGTGAAGTAGAGAACATAACAAGTGAAAAGAGAGGAGGGAGCAATTTCTGGCAGTGAAAAATAGTCAGTGAGAGAATTTTGCAGAGTGAAAATATTTAGAGGGTGAGAGAAAAATTAGAAGCAAAGGGTCTAGTTGAGAGCTTTGCAGTGTCTTATTTTTCCGAGTGTTTGAGAGATACACAGTGTGCGTGTATAAGTCTGCTGACCTGTCTTTTAAATCACTCCCCTTGATATAGTGAAATATTTGGCGTGCTCCGTGGACTAGTGGCAATTTACCGAAACCACGTTAATTCTCTGTGTTGTGCGATTAGTGTATTTTGTTGCCCCATATAATTTTGATTGTGCCAATATTCTTTTGTCATTTGTATTCCAAGATCCTATTAAGAAATTAGCGGCGTCTGATTTTTTCCCAACATATATTGCATTTTATTCTTTAAGAAATTAAAAGAATCCTTTTATGGAAAAGAAACTCATTTATAATGAGCAAACTCTGAGAAAGTCTAATTTCAAGAAATGAATGCAATTACTCTCATTTGGTTATTGACATTGTCTTTCAATAGTTTTGTAATGATAATTATATTTCTTATATGTAGTAGATTATATAACCAATAAGTCTTTTTTGTGTACATGCTTGAAATATTACGCAAGAGGATGCATATCAAAGTTTAAAATTATATTTCTATCATGAAAAACCTAACGAACAACATAAACAATCAATTTCCAAAGTATAAGGAAATGTAATTTATTTACTCAAGAAAGTCCACGTTTCTACTTGATAAAGTTTCTAGGGGATACACTTACAACTTAATAAACCCATAAAAAATCACAACGAATAAGACAGTTTGGAACTTCCAATAATAAGGAAACAACCATTTCTTAAACGCTTTAACCCTGATCACAATATTTTGAAAATATATATTTTGAATTTAATCCTAAAGTAAAAAAATACAGCGAGTAGGGAGGTAAATATATTTCCAAAGTATAAGTAAATACATGCTATCCACTTTCCTTTTGCTCGTAATATTACGAGGGGGTATGTTTTAAAATAAAAGAAAAAATATGACGAGCAAAAGTGAAATATTGTATCATAACTTGTGGCCTTTTAGACATGGAAAAAGAAAGGCAACTTGATTGACTTTCATACTGTTAAGGAAATACATATTTTTTTATATACTATATCATAAGTTATGAGGAAATACTATTTTTTATTAAGAGGAAATAGATATATGTTACCATAATATAGGGGATTTCAATGTGGTTTCAAACAAATGGGAAAAAGTAAGGGTTAACTAGATTGAGTTTCATACTGTTAATGATTTTAATGTGTAATATAAGTTGTGGCCTTTCCTTCTTAGGATACAGTGTTTTTAGATTCATTAGTTTAATAATAGATGTGAAGACAAGTCTATTCTTGCTAGACTAGATAGAGGTGTGTTACATCTTCAATGGAATTCCAACTTTGCAGACCACTGTCAGAAGCCACTAAAATTTCAAGTTTTCGATAGAGTATTTCTAAAAGTCTCTCCTCGAAAAGGAATTTTACGTTTTGGCAAGAAAGGAAAACTAAAACCAAGATATATTAGACCTTTCATTATTACTAAATGCGTTATCTGTGTATCATAATAGTTAAAATTACCAGTGGAGTTATCCAATATTCATAATTTATTCCACATGTCCTAGTTACCATGATATATTCTAGACCGAACCCATGTCTTTACATGCCAGGAAATCTCTGTTCAACACAACCACGAGTTTGAAGAATGCCCTATTTAGTTTTTGGATCATCTGTGGGAACACGAGGCCCCCAATTTTAAATTTTTAAATAAGAATTTCCTTTAAGTGAGGAATATAGATGGTTCAACTAAACATCTACATAAACTAAAAATTAATTTCTTCACAAATTAAAACTAAAGTAAAACAAATTTTAATTTTCTTAAAATTAAAATTATACGAAAAATCAAATTTGTAAATTTTTACTTTGAGCCCCCCAAACAATTTAATACAAGTCCTAGAAATTTGCCTAACAATAAATATTTAATTTTTGCAAATTAGGCCAAACCAAATTTAACCAAATTAAGGTTACTTGAATTAAATTAATTAAATTATACCCAAACTAATTTAGCACCAAATTAAACAAGAGTAGTGAATTAAACCATATTTTATCTTTTAGTCCTAAGCATGCGTTCTAGGTGATTTTGCAAGATAAAATAAATTCACAACACACTACGCCGCGATGTACGAGAAAAAACTCACAATGGGAAAAAAATCTCAGACGAACCTAGCCTCAAATTCACTAAATACGGTTTTACAAGTACAAGACACGAAAGACTTACAACAATCGACTTGACTCTGTCCAAGCCCCGACGCTCCTTCTTATACAGACCTCTTTCTAGCGGATAACCACGGAGTTCCACCACGGTCTTGGAATCCACCGATCGGACTCTTTGGTCACCGCCACCCGAGCAAGGAGCCTTTCTCCAAGTGGGTATGTCACATCAAACAAGCTTCTTCTTTGGGGGATGTAGAAGCAAACCCAAATGCTTTTCTTCTTAGGTAGAAAATTGAACCAATGGTGCCAAACACTCCAAGATATATATATATATATATATATATATATATATATATAAAGGAACTTGGATAAACTAAACAAATGGGTGTAACACAGGTGTTTGAAGATTTTTCTTGAAAACAAAACACTTAAACATGAATTTTTTCTTTTGATTTTTGAAGCTCTCTAAAACTCTCTATAGGAGATGAAAAGTTATGAAAAAGTTGGTTTCTGCACCTTATCAAATCTGACAAAAGATAGTGGGGAAAAGTAGTGGGAAAACCGTCAAAAACTGCCCAAAAAATTTTCCCGCCAAAACTCGTTCGAACGACTTTTCGTTCGAACGGATTTACTAACGAGGTTACAGAATGAAAAAAAGGAAAATCATCAGAAATCTCGTTCGAATGATCTGGCATCTCATTTGAATGAGATGTCAGTTCGTTTGAACGACCAGGCAATCTCGTTCGAACGAGATTCCAGTATGGATCGAACGACAAGTCAGAAATATCAAATATCAATTTTAAGCCCAAAATTTTTATGGAAAGTTCTAAAAAATATTTTTCTGAGTAAAATAAAATCGTTTAGAAAAGTTATAAATTACACCCAATAAAACTTGTTCGAAGCTCGTATATAAATATATAATGCATTCATACCTTAAGAGCAATGGAACCATGCTAATGACGTAGAAACGAGTCACGATACACACGGCATTTGATGAAGCTTTAATATCTTGGCCGCTACATCTTCAATTAACCCGTCATAGGCTTGAATGAATACAATTTAAAACTATCCTATGACTTAAACGTTTTTGTCCGGAATTGAGCTAAAACTACATTAAGTCTCAATCGGAGAATTGTGTCCATACAAATCTCCTCCTTTGTCTATTCCAGGGAAAAAACCAAACAAAAATCCTAAAGGGCTGTCAAGCTCTACTAAACTAAAAAATATCCCACCCAAAATAAAATTACAATAGCTTGACTCAAAACAACCCAAGGATCAATATCTTTGCCGACGATGAAAATTTCCACTTAGAAGAATTCCTGCACACTTAAGCAAAACTATCAAATGCATAGGGAATATCAAGAATATTAAATGCATAAAATAAATACTCCCCCTAAATTAATTCTCCCCTTTATCAACTGTGATCTACCTAAGAAGGTCGTGACTCCTCTTAAGTTAAATCTCCCTCAAACTAAGATATGAGTACAATAGGAATAAACACCATTTCTCCCCCTTTTTGTTCAGGAATAGACAAAGGATAAAAGAACTAAGAAATAAGATGATGCTTAAGAAGATAAGAACATGAAAGTACATGGGCAATAATATCATAACTAATCCAACAAATAATAACGGATACCAACTAAGATGCAAGAAAATGATACCAATATGATACATAAAGTATTAAGCATGTGATATCAATAAAGAGTGCAACACGATAGATACTAAATATGAGTTAAGGCATAGATGGACTAGAAAGCAAGGCAAAGACAGAAAAATATCATATATATATATATATATATACCAATAATGAACATGTACGTATATATAGATATAAACACACACATGACACAAAATACAATAAGTTTTTCACACTCGAATGGAAAAAATGTGTCATATGAAAACGGAAGTGGTGGGGTGTGAACTAGTAACAATTAAATTTAGACCCAATCACTTAAAACATGTTCACGGAGTTCTCAGTTGATTGCAGACTTCATCACATTTGAATATAACCTCACGTGACAATATAAATTGAACTCAATGAACAAACATACACAATGCATACAAGCCTAGACTTTTGATGATTCTACAAACCAATAGAGTCATGATATTGAAAGTACAACTAGGATAAATGGACATTGTGCAAATCGTTGATATACCATCCAATCTCCCGTAATAAGCATATATATTTGAATGAATATATTAAACAAAACAGGCCTTAGCAATTATTTTTCTTTTTAATGCCATATTTTCCTTTAGGCCTTTGGACCACGTATTTCTTTTAGGTCCATTCCAAATGGCGGCTTACTATTCATAAAGGATAATAAATCCTTTCGGAGCCCTTCTCCGTGCACATTTATATATAATATTTTTATTTCTCACAAATCTCACGTGCAACGGATTTTAACATGCACTAGTCCTCCTAGGTCACAAATATATAGATGACAACATTTGGTAGGATAATACCTCACAAAGCTCAAGTATAACATGTGACGATTAAATTTCAAAAGAGCTCGTGCATGTGTGAATAAAGGAATATAAAAACAGAATCCATTAAAATCAACACAAAATTCAACTACTCTATGTAAGCATGATAAAGAACATAATAATGATTGACAATCTAAACCAAAAGTTCTAGCCACATGAAAGCGTAAAAGATGGGATTCAAACACAAGTATATGCCACATAAAGTGTGCCAAACTAAAATACACACACAAAAAAATCTTTTTGAGTTTTTAAAATTTTTTAAACCAAACAACAAAAATATTTAGTCAAAAGACACACAAAAATTATTTGTATTTTTTTTTATTAAGCCTAAATTTTAAAAATGAAACACAAATGATAAACAAAAATCTTTTTGTATTTTTCATTTAATGCAAAAAAATGAAGGAAATATAATATAAAAGATAAACAAAAATCATTATTCTAGCATGTGATTAAGCATGAAGCATATACTAGAAAATGATTAAACAAGCATACAATTAGCATGGGTGATATAGCATGAGGAACAAAAGCTAAAGTATGCAAACAAAACTAACACGTTCAACCTTTAGATTTTGCAAGGGAGGAAGCATGTGAAAGTAAATGAGAATCAAATACCCTATCTTGTAAAGCTACCAAGTCGGATCTCCTAACCCAAATTAATGATGAATGACAATCTCGGGAAGTAGGAATATTGGCTACCTTGGTTGCCTTACGTTGGGATTTTCTAGGACCTCGTTTAAGATCAAAACAAAATATCCTAAGAAGACCTTTTCGACCACAATGTAAACTTCTAAATCCACGACAAAAATATTTACCTAAGGAGTGATCTCTAAAGTCTTTCCTAGGCGATTCTCCTAAAACATTGGTTTTGGCTTTATGAGTTGATTCATTATAAGTATCGAAACCTAAACCACAAGTGTCATTTTTAATTTGGACCGTTCCTAAAATTTTATCTAATTTCTCCGAACGACACTCCAAATCAAATTTGACTTTACTAGAGTCTTTTAATTTATTTTCTAATTCTAAAATTCTAGATTATAATAAACCATTTCTCTCTTCAAACTCGAGAAGATCATTTTTTAAGAATTCTATTAAACCTCTAAGGCTATCTCTCTCGCCTTCTATATATTCTAGCTTCTCTCGAAGAGATCTCTCTCGTGTCCTAAGGTCTCCCACTAACTCACTCTTATCAATGACATTGACACGCTCTCTTAAACACGCTTCTAACTTCAAATTAACTCTTTTCAATTTAATAGATTCTTTATATAATTATTGAAAAGCATTGTGAAGTTCATTCGTATCAGCCTCATCATTTTCACTCTCTCTCTCTCACTTTCACAACAACAAAAACAAGGGAATCATAAACTTTGACCTCGGAAGTGTCATGTGTTAAAATTTCATCAATAGAAGATTCTCACTATCACTCACATGACTAGCCATAAAAGCCACAAAGTTGGTCTCAGTGGGGGAATCGGGCCCGTCTTTCTTATCACTATCACTAAGGGTTGCATTATAGGAAATTGGTTGCTTACCCTATCTCCTTAGTTTAGTGGGGAACTCTTTCACCCTATGGACATAACCCTCACAACCGTAACACCTATTTGACTCATCCCTATGTAAATTTTCATTAAAAGATTTAGGGGTCTTTTTGCCTTTGTCATACTTATAATTTTCAAATTTCTTAAAATCATTTTTAAATTTATCTTTGTTAAATTTAAGAAATTTTTGAAATTTCCTAGCAAACAAGGTTATATCTTCCGAGTCACTATCACTTTCACACCCTACTACTTGTTTTTACTTTTTTCGGGCTTTTAAAGCAACGCCCTTTTCTATTTTCTTTTTAGTTTTAGAGGAAAACATGTCCAGTTCATAGGTTTGTAAATCACCTACGAGGTCTTCTAATTTCGTAGAGGCTAAAGTTGGTAAAGAGTTTAAAACGGTCACTTTTGGAATAAATCTATCGGGTAGGGACCTTAAAATTTTCTTTACTACTCGGTTGTTGGGTATTTTCTCTCCCAAGTTAAAAGATGAATTAACAATATCGAAAAGTCTAGCATAAAATTCATCAAAAGTTTCTTTTTCATTCATTTTGATGGTTTCAAATTGAGTGGTGAGGTTTTGGAGTTTAGAAGCTTTAACGACACTAGTACCTTCATGAGTGAGTTGTAAAATATCCCAAACTTTTTTAGCGTTTCACACGTCATAATGCGTCGGAATTCATCCGGTGTAACAACGCTAAATAAGGCATTTAAACCTCGAAAATTAAAGTTAGCAAGTTTAAATTAGTTCTCACTCCATCTATCGACAGGCTTGGGAACACTCTCATGATTTACTAAATGTGTAGGTGGGGACCACCCGTTAACGACAGATAACCAAACTCTTTCGTCGATAGATTTTAGTGCCGATTTCATCCATGCTTTTCAATACGCGTAATTAGAACCATCGAAAACAGGAAATTTTAAAAATGGGGAAAATTCTGTTTTAGCCAAAAATAATTAAAGGATCTTAACGAAGTAATTTATCGTTTTGGCTCTGACACCACTTGTTGGAACACGAGGCCCCTAATTTTAAAATTTTAAATCAGAATTTCCTTTAAGTGCGGAATATAGATGGTTCAACTAAACAACTACATAAACTAAAAATTAATTTCTTCAAAAATTAAAACTAAAGTAAAACAAATTTTAAATTTCTCAAAATTAAAATTATACTAAAAATCAAATTTGTGAATTTTTACTTTAAGTTCCAAAAATAATTTAATACAAGTCCTAGAAATTTGCCTAACAATAAATCTTTAATTTTTACAAATTTGGCAAAACCAAATTTTACCAAATTAAGTTTACTTGAATTAAATTAATTAAATTATACCTAAACTAATTTAGCACCAAATTAAACAAGAGTAGTGAATTAAACCATATTTTATCTTTTAGTCCTAAGCATACGTTCTAGGTGATTTTGCAAGATAAAATAAATTCACAACACACTACGTCGCGATGTGCGAGGAGAAACTCACAACGGGAAAAAACCTCGGATGACCCTAGCCTCAAATCCACTAAAAATGGTTTTACAAGTACAAGACACGAAAGACTTACAACACTTGACTTGACTCCGTCCAAGCCCCGACGCTCCTTCTTGTACAAACCTCTTTCTAACGGATAACCACGGAGCTCTACTGCGGCCTCGAAATCAACCGTTCAAACTTTTTGGTCACCGCCACCCGAGCAAGGAGCCTTTCTCCAAGTGAGTATGTCATAGCAAACATGCTTCTTCCTTGGGGGATGTAAAAGCAAACCCAGACTCTTTTCTTCTTAGGTAGAAAAGTGAACCAATGGTGCCAAACACTCCAAGAAAGATATATATATATATATATATATAAAGGAACTTGGATAAACTAAACAAATGGGTGTAACACAAGTGTTTGAAGATTTTTCTTGAAAACAAAACACTTAAACATGAACTTAATCTTTTGATTTTTGTTGCTCTCTAAAACTCTCTCCAAGAGATGAAAAGTTATGAAAAAGTTGGTCCTAAAAGTTGGTTCCCGCACCTTATCAAATCTGGCGCAAGATAGTGGGAAAATCGTCAAAAACTGTCAAAAAAAATTTCCCGCCAAAACTCGTTCGAACGACTTTTCGTTCAAACAGATTTACTAATGAGTTTTCAGAATGAAAAAAGAAAAATCGTCAGAAATCTCGTTTGAACGACCTGGTAATCTCGTTCGAACGAGATTCCTGTGTGGATCGAGGGACATGTCAGAAAAATGAAATATTAATTTTAAGCCCAGAACTTTTATGGAAAGTTCTAAAAAATATTTTTCTGAGTAAAACAAAGTCGTTTAGAAAAAGTTATAAATTACACCCAATAAAACTTGTTCCAAGCTAGTATATAAATATATAATGCATTCATACCTTATGAGAAGTGGAGCCATGTTGATGACAGAGAAACAAGGTACGATACACACAGCATTTGATGAAGCTTTAATATCTTGGCCGCTACGGCTTCAATTAAATCATCATAGGCTTGAATGAATACAATTTAAAACTATCCTATGACTTAAACGTTTTTGTCCGGAATTGAGCCAAAACTACATTAAGACTCAATCGAAGAATTGTGTCCTTACATCGTCACGTGAAAATCCTTAGGAATAAAGAAATTCCCCTAGTAAAATTACGTTGGGAACATCAAAATCACCCGAAATCAACATGGGAACTAGAAGAAGTAATGAGGAAAAAATATCCTAACCTTTTTTAAGGTAAAATTTGAGGAAGAAATTTCTCTTTAGGTAGATAGATTGTAATACCCATACATTTTAAACGAGCTAGTTAGTATTAACAACTACCTAAAATTCTCATTATCTCCCTTATATGTTATTCAAACCTAATAACATCATAAACAAAGATGAAACTACATCATTAAACTTATAACATTGCTTAATTATCCAAGTGCCCCCCTGATGTTTGAAATTTACAAAAATAACCTTTGAACTTTTCAAACAAGCACAACTTGACCTATACTTAACCCTTAGACCCAAACTTTATATCAAATTAAACCTTTAGACTTTAACTAATTAGAATTTATAATCCTAACCCTTGAACTTTCATGAAATTATAAAAATACCCCTAGAACTTGGAAACATCCCATTTTTAGTACCAAATAAATATAAAATATTCAAATCAAGGACTAAAACTTAAAAGTCAACATTCACACATTACCCCATCCCACATCAGCCTCTATATGGGCAGAAAAGGCCAAAATCACATGGTTACACTATGTAACCATGTGTAGCTCAAGTTCCCACATATTAATGTTCTTAAAAAAAATGAAGAATCCAACTCCTTTATACTCCAATGACCTCCCCACACTCCCTACTATAAATACCCAATGATTATCAGCAATAAAATCCATCGCTTCAGCCTGCCCAAAGTTTAATTTTTTCCCTCCCATCTGGTATACTGTTATTTTATGTGTTAAACCTTATGTTTTCAATTTCAATTTCAATTGTCTTTCGTGTTATTATTAGAATCATACTAATAAAAAAAACCAAGCTTTTATGTTCGAGATAGCCTCTATTTAAAAAACCCACCAAAAACTCCATTAAACCTTGAGCTTTAATGGTGAAATTTGATTCCTTGACTCAAAACTAGTTTCAAAGTGAGGAATATGTTTCACATGGGATCACGCGCTCAAGTGCAATTGTCTTTTTAAAAAAATCATACGTTTTGAACCTCAATTTCTCAAAAGTGTTTTCTAGTTTCAGTAAACTGAAAACTTCAAATTCTCCTTAACGAGACCACCTCAATCCTTCAAACCAAAACCAAAACCAAAACCAAAACCAAAACCATCCTTAAGATAGCAGAACCCCAACCATATGCATATAAATGTTTCCCATGTCCAATAAAACGTCGAAAGTTTGGATTAAATTTTTGAAAGGCACCCAGTATTTGTAACTCGATGAACAATGAAGCTCAATCCATAAAATTTATATTTTTGGATTCCTTGTAAAAAAATTAGGTTGGATTTGTTTAGGAATCTGTTTAGAAAATCAGTATTTATTCAAGGTCAAAGTTTTTTGAAAATCTAAGTCAGCTGTCGAGAGGTTGAAGATGATCTTTTCAACTAGAAACCTTGACCAAGTGTGTGAGGGCGCGTGGCAAATACAAGTTTTTTTTTAGTTTTTTCTAATAATTTTATTAAATTTTTTTGGTCAAGATGGTATGAGGTAAGACATTGTTTGGTCATTCCTAGCTCAAGTTAAAGAAAATTAGGGTTTTGGGTTATAAATATTTTCTTATAATTATAAATTGACCCCTCCTGATTTTTTAAAGTTATGAATTTTAGATCCAACTTTTTTCTACATTTACTTTGTTAAAATTTGAGTCAAAAAGTCTTCTACACCAAGTTCAAATTTGTCCTTAAGCCTTAGATTATAAAGCCCCTAAAATATTTACAAATTAATCCCTAAACTTTAACAAACATAGTTTTTTTTAATTATTTTCACGAATCCAACATTATTATCAACCACACTAACTTACAAAGGTGTTTGTGTACAGATAATCAAGCATCAGTCCCTCCCAATCTCCTCTTCAATCATACTTAAGCCGTTCGATATCACGTGCAAGTAGGTTTAACCCTTTTATTAGTAAATTTTAGCTTTAACTCTTCTCACCTAATAGCCCATATCATTAAAATCATTGTAATGATTGAATTAGGCCACCCTACAACTCTGTGCATATTATTTATTTTAAGAAGCGTCCATATTAACTAGGGAGTAGAATGTCGTGTTGTCCCATGAAACTTTTCTACTGGCCAAAGGCCTGAGATGATTGAGAATTTGGATTTTATCTACGTATGTATGAATGTCGCTTTATTAGTTACTTTTTCCCAAAGATTTTGGGTTGATTTAAATTTGGTATCAACACTGATGACGCTTTATTTATTTCTATACACATTTGTAATCTGGTTAGTATGGGATTATTAACTTAAATTTCTTGACTTTTTTATAATACAATTTGTACCATGTTATATATAATTCATTATAAAATCAACAAATATAACGGATTAGATTACTATACGGGGAAAGTTTCATAGCTTATTAGTTATTTTAAATTTTTTCTAACTTCTTTACGTATTCATATAAAAAATTCATTTTGTAGCATGGATACATGGGATTCCCTCCTCTTTAATTTAAACATCGTACCCAACAACTGACGGGATACTCTTTATACACCTTAGTGCAATGATTAGGACACTCGATGAAGAATGGACTGACTCGAGCAGCGATGTGAAACGATAGGTCTTGATAAGTAGTGTTTCAAGAGAAGCCCAAGTCTAAAGAAAAATGTCTGACTATGTGGATGATTATTTTACGAGAGGCAATTAATCTTGCTTTGGTTGATGCACAACCACCTACTCCACTTCATCCTAACGCTACTTCGAGTGGTGAACTCATAGGGATTTCATTAGATTCTGGTGATCCTACGGATGATGACCCTTTTGAATCATATGATTTTTCTGTTGTTCTCCACTGATTCAATTCACTAAACGTGTCTAACCATGGTTTGTCAGAAGCATTCCTAATAACTATGGACTTCGTTTCGGAGATCTTAGGTTCTACGTTTGCGACCTTCTCTATCTCAAATATCGGTCCCACTTTATATTTTAAAACAACCAAACCACACAAAACTGGTATACCGTTTGGTACATCTGAGGGGATACTAACTGGCAACGAAGTTTGGGAGGGAGAGAAGTCATCAACTTACAACTTTTGACTCAAATTTGGAGGAGGCAACGACATTTATATGGATGAAGTTAATGAGTAGGTAAATATCGGGAGGTTTCAGACATAAAATCACAAAGCTATAAATCAAAGGGACACCGAATTATGCCACTCTCTGAACACTGGCAAAAAGAGCCTTAAAATCACCTAGGGACAGCATACCACTAGAAATTAACACAACTTTGAGCGAGCTTTAAGATAGGATATCCATTTTTGCACATAAGTGGAGGTGAAATGTATGTGGACTTGGGTATGGGATATGGAGATGGACTGGTGGTTTCTGATGTGTGGACTAAATGACACTTTCATTAGTTGGTGTGAGGGTCAATAATCTACGCTTTATTTTATCAAACACTGGTATATATTCCGTAGTGAGAATCAGTCACAATAATGGTGAGAATTAACTTCACAGTGGGTTGTTGGTGTGATGTGTAATTATATATATATATAATTTTCATTGTAAAGAAGCTAAATAAAGGTTGGTTGTTTAGTTTTCAGTAAACAGATGATTATTTGTGTTAACGCAAAAATTCTCCATCTACGAGGACCAATCAGAAAAGGACACATGTCATCCTACGTGGCATTATTCGACACCGAGGAGAGTTGGTCGGCATCCGAAGAGTGTTAATCGGCACCCGACGAGAGTTGGTCAGTACTCGAAGAGAATTAGTCAGCACCCGAGGAGAGTTGGTCGGCCCCCGAGGAGAGTTAGTCGGCACCCGAGGAGAGTTGGTCGGCATACCCACCAGGAAAATCAAGGGATAACTATGCATTTAATGTGCATTAATGAAGATGACTATGCATTTAATGAGCACTAATGTACATTTATACTGTAGATGACAATACATAGCATACCAAGCAATTCAACAATTAGATTCGTTGAATGTAGACATAATGTATAAATGTCTGCATACAATGAATCTCTTTATCTCCCATCACTATAAATACATGTATTCCCTTAGCCAAAAGGAGGAGGGAAGAGAACTGTAACAACCCGTTTTTTTTTTAAATGGGGATTTTTTAAATTAATCGGAGAAAAAAAAAGGAAATTTTGGATTTTATAAAGTTTATAATTTAAAGTGTTGGTTTTTATATTTGAAAAATAAATTTTCAAACGGAATTGGAATCGGAATTAAAATGGAGATTTAATTGAATTTTTATTATTTAGAAGAGTCCTCAAAACATAAAACTCTCTAAGAGTCTTCGGAACATAAAACTCTCTAGTAAAAATAATATTTTTAGATATCCGACCGTCCGATCAAGCTGAATTTTTGTCAGAAGTCCTGTCTCGCCGTTCGCTACAACATACTAAAATTTCAAGCGATTCTAACGGTCCGATCGTTCGTAATGATTTTTTCAAGTATTTGTATTTGTATTTGATTAGGAGTCTAATTCTTTTTGGTATATAAACATAAAGTGACGAGTTTAGATCTTTTAAAACACATTTTAGCCTTCTCAAAAATCAGAATCCTCTCATCTTCTTCATCTTCTTCAACCTCAAAACCCTAGCCCCATTCTACATAGCTTTCAACTCAAGTTTTGTCAAGATTAACCTGATTTTCTCAAGACGCGTCAAGAACGAATCTTTGTCAAATTTTTGAGAGGAATACACATTCAAGATCAGATTTCTAAACCAACTTTTATTCAGGCATGTTGACCCTATTCTTTTCCTTTAGTGTTATGTGTCTTGATTGTAGCCTCCATTAAACTCATGTTTTCTAAAATAAGATATGAATATAAAGATTGAAGAGATAAATTTTGGGACTGTTTTACATGAACAAAATTAATGATGCCAAATACTTATAACTTGTATTCTTTGGGTTGTGTCGGTGTAGTCGACTTTGCTATGGGCATGTGCATGTAGATGAGCCCTTTTAAAAGTAAATTTTGATATTTCATGTGAAAACCCTAGTTTAATTAAATTTCTTGTGTTGGAAAATAAGGATCATGATAGGACTTGCATGTAGCGATTATTCTGAAAATCATAATATTTAGGTGTCTTTGATTTCCACTTTTTAATTTGAATTATTTAAATGGGAATTTAGTATTATTATGAATGTTGTTATAATTTGGAATTGTGTTACTTTATGGAAATATGATAATTTTTCGGGAAGATTGGGTATGGTAGATAATTGGTTTTCACCCTTGTTATAGTACACTTGTTAGGTATGGGACTAGTAAGTGGGCCTTAATTACGATTTATGCTAATTAGGTATGGGACTAGTTAGTGTAAGTCTATGCGGGTTATATAATTGGGGTGAGGGCTGATTTTCTATTTTATACCTTGTGATGGCCTAGGATTGATATCTAGGTAAAGTGAAATTTTATAATCATTATTTGCTTAGGATAGGATGATATTGTGTTTTGGGAACCCTTAGTTGGCACTAAATGTTATTTTGAGGATTTTCACATCGCTTTTAAGGGTGGGGGAAATTAATGTGATTAACGAAAACAAGGAATGTGGAATTTAATATCGCAGGACTAAAACAGATATTAAAAATTTATTGGCGACATAATGTGTCTAGGGCCGACAGTTTGAACGGGTCAGGGGACGAGTTATGTCGTGTCGTGTGTGGAACCTTGTCATATCGCGAGGGTCGCAGGATAAAAACGGGCCAGACGGCGGACTTGACAAGGGGACGGGTGCGTGTGTGGAACCTTGTCATATCGCGAGAGTCGCAGGATAAAAACGGACCAGACGGCGGACTTGACAAGGGGACGGGTTTTGGTAATAATATTCAGGGTTAAATTAATTAAATTTAACATTATGGGAAGGTGGGTTAATTAAAATCATATTGGTGTGGCTTTTATGAAAACCTTGCGGGTAATTGTGAATTTATTTATGGTGATTATTAATCTCGTAATTAAAAGATTCTATTGTTATAGTCGATATATATAGCACTATTGTCTGGGTTCAAGGATCCTATTTGAGGAGAGTAGCCGGTTTACATGCTCGGGGCTTTGGCTCTGACACATGCGTTGACTAATCTTTTTCAGGATTTTTGGGAGTTGCTGCATAGGATTCATTGGAGATCTTTTGGAGGTGCAGCTGGATTTATGTTACTGCTTTAGTAGTTGGATTTTCTCTTTCCATTCAGTCATTTTATTTATGAGACTATTTTGGAGTTATTGGGCCTTTTTGGTTCCAAATTTGTTTAGAGGATTTCTGTTGGGATTATTTAGATTTTATTTAATCATTATTGGAGATTGGATTTTTGGAGTTAGCATGTGATGGATCTTTTATCGCTTAGTTATTTGTGATCATCTGAGATTGAATCAATTGTTTATCTTATGGACTGATTTATTTATGTCTCATAATTGTCTCATGCTAAGAATGGTATTTATTTAGTTCACGCCCGGCTTAGTTTTGGTGGCGGCCGACGCCAGAGTTAGGCGGGGTGTGACAGATGGTATCAGAGCATGGTCTCAGGTCTTGTAGGTTATGAGTCCGTTTAGCTTCCGCGTTGACGATCTTTGATTCCCTTGTTGATTCGTACTTCTTAAAGTAGAGGGTCTAGCATACGTGTTAGATGTGTTTCTTGGAGAGGTGAAGTTTTGAGTTAAAGACGTTGTAGACATCGAGTTTAGAATTAGTAAGCTTGATGTGGGGATCAATAGAATGGATTTTGGTGATGATAATTATTTTGGAGATTTTAGTAGAGAAGTTAAGTATTGTATGTATCGATTTTTGATGTTGAGATTTAATTTGAGGAAGTTAGAATTTTGATGACTTTCGGATATAGGATCGAGTGGGGGATTTTGAGAGCATGTGGTACGCAATTATTCTCATAGTTATGTGTATGTATATAGGCAATATATATTATTTTGTTCCTCGTGGGGTAGGTGCGCATAGAATTGGGTGTATGGGCGCCCATTTATGGGATTCTATAGGTAGGCATATGTGAGCCTTATTTTTTTTTTTGCGAGATTTAAGTGTTTATGTGTATGCTTCGTTTAATTTCGAGGACGAAATTCTTTGCTAGTGGGGAAGTATGTAACAACCCGTTTTTTTTTAAATGGGGATTTTTAAATTAATCGGAGAAAAAAAAGGAAATTTTGGATTTTATAAATTTTATAATTTAAAGTGTTGGTTTTTATATTTGAAAAATAAATTTTCAAACGGAATTGGAATCGGAATTAAAATGGAGATTTAATTGAATTTTTATTATTTAGAAGAGTCCTCAAAACATAGGAACATAAAACTCTCTAGTAAAAATAATATTTTTAGAAATTCGACCGTCCGATCAAGCTGAATTTTTGTCAGAAGTCCTGTCTCGCCGTTCGCTACAACATACTAAAATTTCAAGCGATTCTAATGGTTCGATCGTTCGTAATGATTTTTTTCAAGTATTTGTATTTGTATTTGATTAGGACTCTAATTCTTTTTGGTATATAAACATAAAGTGACGAGTTTAGATCTTTTAAAACACATTTTAGCCTTCTCAAAAATCAGAATCCTCTCATCTTCTTCATCTTCTTCAACCTCAAAACCCTAGCCCCATTCTACATAGCTTTCAACTCAAGTTTTGTCAAGATTAACCTGATTTTCTCAAGACGCGTCAAGAACGAATCTTTGTCAAATTTTTGAGAGGAATACACATTCAAGATCAGATTTCTAAACCAACTTTTATTCAGGCATGTTGACCCTATTCTTTTCCTTTAGTGTTATGTGTCTTGATTGTAGCCTCCATTAAACTCATGTTTTCTAAAATAAGATATGAATATAAAGATTGAAGAGATAAATTTTGGGACTGTTTTACATGAACAAAATTAATAATGCCAAATACTTATAACTTGTATTCTTTGGGTTGTGTCGGTGTAGTCGACTTTGCTATGGGCATGTGCATGTAGATGAGCCCTTTTAAAAGTAAATTTTGATATTTCATGTGAAAACCCTAGTTTAATTAAATTTCTTGTGTTGGAAAATAAGGATCATGATAGGACTTGCATGTAGCGATTATTCTGAAAATCATAATATTTAGGTGTCTTTGATTTCCACTTTTTAATTTGAATTATTTAAATGGGAATTTAGTATTATTATGAATGTTGTTATAATTTGGAATTGTGTTACTTTATGGAAATATGATAATTTTTCGGGAAGATTGGGTATGGTAGATAATTGGTTTTCACCCTTGTTATAGTACACTTGTTAGGTATGGGACTAGTAAGTGGGCCTTAATTACGATTTATGCTAATTAGGTATGGGACTAGTTAGTGTAAGTCTATGCGGGTTATATAATTGGGGTGAGGGCTGATTTTCTATTTTATACCTTGTGATGGCCTAGGATTGATATCTAGGTAAAGTGAAATTTTATAATCATTATTTGCTTAGGATAGGACGATATTGTGTTTTGGGAACCCTTAGTTGGCACTAAATGTTATTTTGAGGATTTTCACATCGCTTTTAAGGGTGGGGGAAATTAATGTGATTAACGAAAACAAGGAATGTGGAATTTAATATCGCAGGACTAAAACAGATATTAAAAATTTATTGGCGACATAATGTGTCTAGGGCCGACAGTTTGAACGGGTCAGGGGACGAGTTATGTCGTGTCGTGTGTGGAACCTTGTCATATCGCGAGGGTCGCAGGATAAAAACGGGCCAGACGGCGGACTTGACAAGGGGACGGGTGCGTGTGTGGAACCTTGTCATATCGCGAGAGTCGCAGGATAAAAACGGACCAGACGGCGGACTTGACAAGGGGACGGGTTTTGGTAATAATATTCAGGGTTAAATTAATTAAATTTAACATTATGGGAAGGTGGGTTAATTAAAATCATATTGGTGTGGCTTTCATGAAAACCTTGCGGGTAATTGTGAATTTATTTATGGTGATTATTAATCTCGTAATTAAAAGATTCTATTGTTATAGTCGATATATATAGCATTATTGTCTCGGTTCAAGGATCCTATTTGAGGAGAGTAGCCGGTTTACATGCTCGGGGCTTTGGCTCTGACACATGCGTTGACTAATCTTTTTCAGGATTTTTGGGAGTTGCTGCATAGGATTCATTGGAGATCTTTTGGAGGTGCAGCTGGATTTATGTTACTGCTTTAGTAGTTGGATTTTCTCTTTCCATTCAGTCATTTTATTTATGAGACTATTTTGGAGTTATTGGGCCTTTTTGGTTCCAAATTTGTTTAGAGGATTTCTGTTGGGATTATTTAGATTTTATTTAATCATTATTGGAGATTGGATTTTTGGAGTTAGCATGTGATGGATCTTTTATCGCTTAGTTATTTGTGATCATTTGAGATTGAATCAATTGTTTATCTTATGGACTGATTTATTTATGTCTCATAATTGTCTCATGCTAAGAATGGTATTTATTTAGTTCACGCCCGGCTTAGTTTTGGTGGCGGCCGACGCCAGAGTTAGGCGGGGTGTGACAGATGGTATCAGAGCATGGTCTCAGGTCTTGTAGGTTATGAGTCCGTTTAGCTTCCGCGTTGACGATCTTTGATTCCCTTGTTGATTCGTACTTCTTAAAGTAGAGGGTCTAGCATACGTGTTAGATGTGTTTCTTGGAGAGGTGAAGTTTTGAGTTAAAGACGTTGTAGACATCGAGTTTAGAATTAGTAAGCTTGATGTGGGGATCAATAGAATGGATTTTGGTGATGATAATTATTTTGGAGATTTTAGTAGAGAAGTTAAGTATTGTATGTATCGATTTTTGATGTTGAGATTTAATTTGAGGAAGTTAGAATTTTGATGACTTTCGGATATAGGATCGAGTGGGGGATTTTGAGAGCATGTGGTACGCAATTATTCTCATAGTTATGTGTATGTATATAGGCAATATATATTATTTTGTTCCTCGTGGGGTAGGTGCGCATAGAATTGGGTGTATGGGCGCCCATTTATGGGATTCTATAGGTAGGCATATGTGAGCCTTATTTTTTTTTTGCGAGATTTAAGTGTTTATGTGTATGCTTCGTTTAATTTCGAGGACGAAATTCTTTGCTAGTGGGGAAGTATGTAACAACCCGTTTTTTTTTAAATGGGGATTTTTAAATTAATCGGAGAAAAAAAAGGAAATTTTGGATTTTATAAATTTTATAATTTAAAGTGTTGGTTTTTATATTTGAAAAATAAATTTTCAAACGGAATTGGAATCGGAATTAAAATGGAGATTTAATTGAATTTTTATTATTTAGAAGAGTCCTCAAAACATAGGAACATAAAACTCTCTAGTAAAAATAATATTTTTAGAAATTCGACCGTCCGATCAAGCTGAATTTTTGTCAGAAGTCCTGTCTCGCCGTTCGCTACAACATACTAAAATTTCAAGCGATTCTAATGGTCCGATCGTTCGTAATGATTTTTTTCAAGTATTTGTATTTGTATTTGATTAGGACTCTAATTCTTTTTGGTATATAAACATAAAGTGACGAGTTTAGATCTTTTAAAACACATTTTAGCCTTCTCAAAAATCAGAATCCTCTCATCTTCTTCATCTTCTTCAACCTCAAAACCCTAGCCCCATTCTACATAGCTTTCAACTCAAGTTTTGTCAAGATTAACCTGATGTTCTCAAGACGCGTCAAGAACGAATCTTTGTCAAATTTTTGAGAGGAATACACATTCAAGATCAGATTTCTAAACCAACTTTTATTCAGGCATGTTGACCCTATTCTTTTCCTTTAGTGTTATGTGTCTTGATTGTAGCCTCCATTAAACCCATGTTTTCTAAAATAAGATATGAATATAAAGATTGAAGAGATAAATTTCGGGGCTGTTTTACATGAACAAAATTAATGATACCAAATACTTATAACTTGTATTCTTTGGGTTGTGTCGGTGTAGTCGACTTTGCTATGGGCATGTGCATGTAGAGGAGCCCTTTTAAAAGTAAATTTTGATATTTCATGTGAAAACCCTAGTTTAATTAAATTTCTTGTGTTGGAAAATAAGGATCATGATAGGACTTGCATGTAGCGATTATTCTGAAAATCATAATATTTAGGTGTCTTTGATTTCCACTTTTTAATTTGAATTATTTAAATGGGAATTTAGTATTATTATGAATGTTGTTATAATTTGGAATTGTGCTACTTTATGGAAATATGATAATTTTTCGGGAAGATTGGGTATGGTAGATAATTGGTTTTCACCCTTGTTATAGTACACTTGTTAGGTATGGGACTAGTAAGTGGGCCTTAATTACGATTTATGCTAATTAGGTATGGGAGTAGTTAGTGTAAGTCTATGCGGGTTATATAATTGGGGTGGGGGCTGATTTTCTATTTTATACCTTGTGATGGCCTAGGATTGATATCTAGGTAGAGTGAAATTTTATAATCATTCTTTGCTTAGGATAGGACGATATTGTGTTTTGGGAACCCTTAGTTGGCACTAAAGGTTATTTTGAGGATTTTCACATCGCTTTTAAGGGTGGGGGAAATTAATGTGATTAACGAAAACAAGGAATGTGGAATTTAATATCGCAGGACTAAAACAGATATTAAAAATTTATTGGCGACATAATGTGTCTAGGGCCGACAGTTTGAACGGGTCAGAGGACGAGTTATGTCGTGTCGTGTGTGGAACCTTGTCATATCGCGAGGGTCGCAGGATAAAAACGGGCCAGACGGCGGACTTGACAAGGGGACGGGTGCGTGTGTGGAACCTTGTCATATCGCGAGGGTCGCAGGTTAAAAACGGACCAGACGGCGGACTTGACAAGGGGACGGGTTTTGGTAATAATATTCAGGGGTAAATTAATTAAATTTAACATTATTGGAAGGTGGGTTAATTAAAATCATATATGCGTGGCTTTTATGAAAACCTTGCGGGTAATTGTGAATTTATTTATGGTGATTATTAATCTCGTAATTAAAAGATTCTATTGTTATAGTCGATATATATAGCACTATTGTCTGGGTTCAAGGACCCTATTTGAGGAGAGTAGCCGGTTTACATGCTCGGGGCTTTGGCTCTGACACATGCGTTGACTAATCTTTTTCAGGATTTTTGGGAGTTGCTGCATAGGATTCATTGGAGATCTTTTGGAGGTGCAGCTGGATTTATGTTACTGCTTTAGTAGTTGGATTTTCTCTTTCCATTCAGTCGTTTTATTTATGAGACTATTTTGGAGTTAGTGGGCCTTTTTGGTTCCAAATTTGTTTAGAGGATTTCTGTTGGGATTATTTAGATTTTATTTAATCATTATTGGAGATTGGATTTTTGGAGTTAGCATGTGATGGATCTTTTATCGCTTAGTTATTTGTGATCATTTGAGATTGAATCAATTGTTTATCTTATGGACTGATTTATTTATGTCTCATAATTGTCTCATGCTAAGAATGGTATTTATTTAGTTCACGCCCGGCTTAGTTTTGGTGGCGGCCGACGCCAGAGTTAGGCGGGGTGTGGCAAGAACCTAGAAACCCCATACACAAGATCCACACCTTTTTCTCTCTCTACACCACATTGTGCTATTGTAAACCCCTGAGAATAAAATAACAGTGGACGTAGGCTTTTCCTTATAGCCGAACCACTTTAAAAATCTTTGTCTCTCATGTGCTTGATTGGATTGCTTTTATCTATTTATCTGTGATCATAAAATGGGATTCGGTCCAGTTTTTTGCATCAACAGATTGGCGCCGTCTGTGGGAACGTGTTACAAGCATTGTTCTCCATCAAAAACTAAGTTTTTATTTTCTATATGTATAATAAATTATATATTATACATACATCTGTTGATTCAATCATAATTTTTATGTTTATATACATAAATTAATTGTCCAATTTTTATTTACAAAATATTGCATATCATGATTTTAAAATCATAACTGTTAGATTAATTTTTATTTACAAAATATTGCATATCATGATTTTAAAATCATAACTGTTAGATTAATTCTTATTTAGAAATTTGAAAAATAGTGGATTTCATAAATCATAACTTTTTGCTTGATTCTCAAGTTTCAATTTTATATCATGGAATAAATATTTTAAATGATTAAATATACCAATATATACGATGATGATAAGATTTGATAATTTTCTTTGTTGATTTTGAAATAATTTGTGAAAGATCTTTGATGACTATTCAAATTCCCATTATATTTTTGTTCAAATCATGATTCTCATATGTTTATATCCATAAACTTAGAGATCAAATCAATTATATATTGTGCATACATCTTTTAATTCAATCATGATTTTATATTCACAAATTGTTGAATCTAATTTTACAAATCTGGATAAATGTACATTTTATAATCACAAAGTTTGAGAAATTTGTGTACATATTATATTATTTCTTCTTTTAGGAGATAAAATAATTTCTCCATATTCATAAATCTCTTTTATATGAGTGTATACAAATTTGATTCATTTGAAAATCTTTTAATTTAGTCATAATTTTTATACCCACTAACTGTAGTTGGTCGACGAGGAGAAAATATTCCAAACTGTACCAAGTATGGTTGGTCGGGGATAAAAACCCACTAACTGTAGTTGATCGACGAGGAGAAAATATTCCAAACTGTACCAAGTATGGTTGGTCGGGGATAAAAACCCAGTAACTGTAGTTGGTCGACGAGGAGAAAATATTCCAAACTGTACCAAGTATGGTTGGTCGGGGATAAAAACCCACTAACTGTAGTTGATCGACGAGGAGAAAATATTCCAAACTGTACCAAGTATGGTTGGTCGGGGATAAAAACCCATTAACTGTAGTTGGTCAACGAGGAGAAAATATTCCAAACTGTAGCAAGTATGGTTGGTCGGGGATAAAAACCCATTAACTGTAGTTGGTCGACGAGGATAAAATATTCCAAACTTTACCAAGTATGGTTGGTGAGGGATAAAAACCCATTAACTGTAATTGGTCGACGAGGATAAAATATTCCAAACTGTACCAAGTATGGTTGGTCGGGAATTAAACCCACTAACTGTAGTTGGTCGACGAGGAGAATTCATCGACCTTGGTTGGTCGGACACATTTTATGAAAAAGATAAAAATTTACCAAGTATGGTTAGTTGGGGATAAACTCTCACTAACTATAATTGGTCGACGAGCACAATTTAACAACCTTGGTTGGTTGGAAAAATTTTAAATTTTTTTATACTCATTACTTTATTATTAAGTGATCGAGCAACATTACTGATACTTGTAACTTTTTTATTACTAAGTTGGTCGATGAACAACACAATATTGTTATCTTTTTAACTTATACATATGCACAGATGTAAAGTATTTTACAAGACAATATCAATTAAGATTGCGAACAAAAATGAAAGTCTTTCATTAAAATCAAAAACAAAATACATCAGGAATGAAATACAAATTTATTACATCAATATTCCCATTCTATTGGTTTCTTCCCCTTTGCTTTTGAAACAGGTTCCTCGCCAGCAGGTGGATCATTTAAAGCAAGAGGAGAATTTATGAAGTTAAGATCTTTGAGCATCCTGATATTCATCACGGATGGTCGATCTAGGAGGTGCTCGATAAAGTATTTGTTCATTTGGGGGCTTCTATTACAGATATATTTGTTCATTTGGTGGCACATTCTTATAACATCATGCAGTCGAGCACCAAATTCAACTTCACAAACTCACACGGAGGCGTATTTAGAAGTTCAAGAGGTGCATTCAGAAGTTCAGGAGGCATATTCAGGAGTTATTATGCACATACTATTGATGTTCAGAAGTCAAATTTAGCATCTACAGCACTGAGATCTTTACTACTACTGTCCCGACTAACATTGAAGAAGAAGTTGTATGAAAATGTTTCGAAGTCCACCACTAGCTTGGTACTAATTAGATTGAAGAGTTGAGTTCAAAAGCTAGTATGTTACTCAACAAAGTATTCAGAGGGTCATAAATCAGAAGAATCAAGCACGTGAAGTTAACACTCAGTTGCTCGGCACAGGAGGCAGTTGGTCGGCTAGCAAACCAATCAACATACTTGAAGATTATGACAAGCTACAAGCTGCATACTATGGCATGGCTGCATCCAAATTCCCAGGGGTAATACATAGCACACGGAGTTCCTCAAAAGAAAGATTAGCAACCATCGATTAGCCTGCATCATATATCGTCCAGGAGATAATACACTTTATGTTGAACAAATCAAGAAGGTAGATCAAGAATTTCACGAGCACCGAGCAATACTGCAGAATAAATACTCCATCCTTTCAAGTAAACCATCAAGCATGGAGCATTGGGGGCTTCTGTTAACGCAAAAATTCTCCATCTACGAGGACCAATCAGAAAAGGACACATGTCATCCTACGTGGCAATATTCGACACCGAGGAGAGTTGGTCGACATCCGAGGAGTGATAGTCGGCACCCGAGGAGAGTTGGTCAGTACCCGAGGAGAATTAGTCGGCACCCGAGGATAGTTGGTCGGCCCCCGAGGAGAGTTAGTCGGTACCCGAGGAGAGTTGGTCGGCATACCAACCAGGAAGATTGTAATACCCCGTATTTTTATGCTATATTAATTTGGGGATTTATTAAATTTAATGTGAATGATTTATTTAATAAAAATTCGGAAATTAATTATGTTATAATTATTAATGTGACGAGAGTTAGTAATTATGGGAAATTGGTTGAATATTACTAATGAGCAAAGTAATATATTATATTGGTTATATTGAATGTCATGAGTGAATTAAATGACGATTTTGGAAATTTAAGTCGGAACGTGCTCGTGTCACATCGGGACTAATTTGGTTAAATAAAAAATGAATATTTTATAAGTTATCCGTATGGTCGTTTTGAGTGCGCCAACGCGTCCGGTAGGGTCGAGATAGTCAGAAAAGTGTACCCGGGGGGTGTAGTTTGGGTCTCGAGACATTTTTAGGCCTAATTAGTACCCCGGGAGGGCATTTTAGTCATTTTACATAATTGGGTAATTAAACCCACGAATTTCAGCAACCCATATCAGCCATTTAGGTTAGCTTTTAGGGTTAGAATATCCAGAAATCAAGTGACGGCCATTGGAGAAGAGAGGAGAGAGATCCAAGGCAATTCAAGGCCAAGAAGCCACCGGTTTGCACCGCCGCCACCACCACCACCGCGTAGATCGCGAGACGAGGAACGCAGCCATACCAAAATTAGCCGTGAATCAGAATACCAAAAATCCCAGGCAAGTGTTTAACTTGCGTATTTTCGTTAATGCAATCTTCATATTGGTTTAGGATTGATTAGAGATGATAAATATGGAAGAACACCCAATTTGGGTTAGGAAAATGCATGTAGGAATGATTTATATGTTGATTCTGGAAACCCTTGCCATGTATAGGAAATAAACCACGAAATTTTGATGATCATAAGAAAGAAATTCTGGAGAAAGATTTGTTAAAAAACTGTTTAAGAAAATTCTAGGGTTCTTGATAATTGGACATAATTCTAGGTTAAAAATCCATGTTTAAATGATGTATATGAACATGCCTTACGTTAGAATCATCTAGTATATTGTTATGATGTTAGTAGTAGAATTCTGGGACGATTGGAACTTGGAAATATCGATTTTGTGTAATTTTGGTGATGAAACCCGTAACTGCATTATGCAGAAATTTTCCCAGACCTGCTTGATCGATCGATCGAGCCCAGAGCTTCAATCGATCAAAGGTTCGATCGATCGATCGACCCCTCCTGACAGACTCCTAATTCCCTCTTTAAATGAGTTAAATTCAAATTGCCGTGATATAATTCTTGGGCATCCTTGATAAAATGATTTGGGAGACATTGAGGACCAGTAGGGCATAGGAATAAATGTTGGGACCTTTAATCTTCAACGAGAATGGTATTTATGGGACATTTACTTTAGGGTTGGTGAATTTATAAATTTAAAGGGTGAGGTGCGTAAGAGAATTACATTGGAACCTAATAAAGACACTTACTGAATTTCAGATTTGTGAGGATATAGTCCACGAGTGTCAGGTAATGAGTGAGAAAACCCTTCGAGTTAAGGTTAGGAACGAAACCTTATACGTAATTATATAAATGTGAAATTAAGGATAAATGGTATAATTATGGGTAACGAGAAGAACCTATGTTAATATGATAAAGTGGTATATTTATATGATTGTGTGTACATATATTATATACATGTGAAAAACATACCGCGCTACTTGCTACCCTTGAGGTTACCGCGCTGGGACAGTCTTATCTCGATGAGACCTTTATGGGGGATATTGACTTGTACCCTAGAAGATAGATATCCTTGGTACAGGATATCGAATTGATAGTTCAGACAGTCCTAAGAGACGCGAGTATTTGCCATCCTCTTAGAGACTTGGAATCTATACTTCGCCTCGATATTGTTGTGTATGTGTTAATACAGTTCGAGAGTGGTTCCGAACTTGTATTCCCCTTGATATGAGTGGTATGGGGTTTGGATAGTAGAAGTATGCACGCACCATAGTTTTATGAGGGGTGCTGTTATTTTATATATATTATACGAGTAGTTAATATATATATGAGATTTTGAAATTTGAAACTGCCTACTGTGATTTGATAAGTAGGACTTGGTTAGATAGTGAATACTTGTTTCGTGAAAGTATAATATCTTACTGAGAAACTTTATAAATTAATAAAAGCTAAAACGAGAGTTGCGCTTCTAATTGGAAGTATTCTTTGTAAACAAAAATACTGTTCGGTTTTGAAATCTTACGAGTAAGAAGTTACGCTAAATTATTGGGAAGGTTAGGATAATAAAATGATAAGATAAACCGTTAGGAAGGTTAGTGCGATAGGTGTGCACATTAGAAGAGAGGTGAGTATTTCTCAAGAGAGTGACGTACTAATATGTTGTTGCATTGGCCTGTATCAATTTAAATACTTGCTAAACGTATTTTAAAATCAAACACACTTTCGGGCTCTCTCTCTCTTGTATATATATGTATATATTTCAGGTGCCCAGCCACAGGGGCATCTTGCTTAGGATCCCTTGAGAGGAACGTGCTGCAGCTTAGGTGGGAGTTGCAGGTCACTTGCGTAGACGGCTTATTTTATTGACTCCACTTCTAGCATTCTCATTTATTGGGCACGTGTCGCCTTTCCATTATTTCATTTGTATTGGGACATTTTTATTTCAGTTGTTTTCAGTATTGTTACTATGGATTTTATTCAGTTTGTATTGGTGACTTTAGTCTTCATATGTGGACATACGATTGACGAATGTATTATATTAATTGGACTTTGGGTTCCAGGTTTATTGTGGTGAGATTCTTAATTGTAGAAATGTTGTTAATAAAGCAAATGTTTTTCTTTAAATAAAATTTGGAAAGTATGTATAAAAAATGGTTTTGACACTTAGCTTAATTATTTAGGGTGTTAAATTGGAAAATGTATTTTTATCGACAGTGATGCTGAGAATGAACCGACTGTTTACCTTGATTTAATTTAATAAAGGAGTGATCGTTCGGTATTTATTTAGGCGGGGTGTCACAGGTGGTATCAGAGCATCAGGTTCTAGTGTCCATCGGATCTGTACGGCTTATTTCGCTTTCAGCTTAACGTTATTGCTATAGAGCCCTATTTCTAGGATTGTTGTATTCCTGCTTTTACGTTAAAGTCTTCAGCTATTTGAGATTTGATGATAACTGTAGACTAATAAACTTGTTCACGTTTCAGATGCCTCCGAGACGTGCTCCGAAAGATAGGCGTGCCCAAGCCGAGCAGCCAGCAGCTCCGGCACCAGGCACAATAAATGCAAACGAAGTAGCCTCCATTGTTGCTCAGGCGGTGAATGCCGCAATAACGGTGATTCAGCAGGCTCCACCCCAGGTTCAGGCAGTGGCGCCAGTACCAGCACAGCTTCCATTGGCATGGGGGCGGGTTTGGGATGCTTTTCAGAAAGCGCATCCCCCTGAGTTTTCTGGTAGCTCCGATATTGTTACAGTTAGCCAATGGAAGAAGGTTATCCAGCGGCATCTCCGTATGTATGAGTGCACTGATGTGCAAAAGCAGTTATTGGCTTCCTTTAAGCTGGTGGGAGCCGCATTACAGTGGTGGGAGTCCACTACTACTTTAGAGGAGAGGGACACGACCCCTATTCAGTTGTTCTGGGAGCGGTTTGACTGCAAGTATTTTCCACCCGTAGTGCAGACTGAGATGAGGCGGAAATTACTAAATCTGAAGCAAGAGAACCTTACTGTAGCTGAGTATGAGGAGGAGTTCACGAGACTTCTCACAATTGTGCCAGATGAGGCACCTACTGAGAGCAAGAAGATTTTGCTGTTTGTCGACGGGTTAGCTTGGAGGATCCGTCAGCACCTTATTGGGAATCTATCCCTGAGTACTTTAACTGATGTACTCAATACAGCATTACTACATTGCCAGGATCATCGCTTCCATCTGCAGGGAAGCAAGAGAGCAGGGGAGTCCAGCCAACAGGGCAGGACCGGGGGAAATAGTGCCAGTGGGGCACCAACTCATGGACAGACTCGTCAGCACGAGCAGAGTTCCCATCAGGGGGACCCTGCTAAGCCATTCCGTTCAGGTGATTCTAGGCAGGGATTCGGGGGTTTCAGGCAGGGCCATCAGGGCCAGCCTAATCAGCAGGGTCAGCAGGGCCAACACCGACCACAGGGCCAGCAGCAGGGCCAGCAAGGCCAACATCGTGCACATCAGGACCAACAGGGCCAGTGCCGTGGAGGTAACGGCCAGCAGGGTCGTGGACAGCAGGGTCAGAGGGGAGGTAACTTCAAAGGCCGATGCTTTGGGTGCGGTAAACATGGCCATAGGTTCCAGGATTGCCCAGAGGGCGATAGGTCCCCACAGCAGCAGGGAGCCCGTAATGAGCCGCAGAGACCACTCTTCCCGCCTGCCCTCCCAACTCCAGCCCAGGTGCCATCCCTACCAGCCATTCCGGCGGCTCCAGTACAGCAGAGGCAATTACATTATGGACATGTCTATAACGTCCACCAGGCAGCTGCTCCACAGGCACCACCCGTGATTGAGGGTATGTTTCCTATCCATGGTACTATGGGTCGGGTTTTGTTTGATACGGGGGAAACACATTGTTTTATAGCTACGCATTTTGCGAAGGACTTAGGGTTGTTAGCCACAGCAGAGAGCACCGTGACGTGCGTCGACTCACCACTGGGGAGTGGGTCCCTTATTTTCTTTATCTGCCGGGGAGTGGGGGTAGAGATTGGTAGCATGGTATTACCTGCAGACATGTTAGTCCTAGACATGCACGGGCATGATGTGATTATTGGTATGGATTGGCTCGCAGCTTATAGAGCCATGATTGATTGCTTCGGTGGGAGCATTATTTTTGCCATTCTGGGGCAAGAGATGTTTGTAGTAGTGATGCCTCGCCCAGAGGGAGGTTCGACCGCTCATATGTATTACATAGAGGAGGATACCTATAAGGAGGTTGTGATTTCCTTAGATTCGATCCCTGTTGTCAGGGAGTATTCCGATGTGTTTCAGGAGATACCAGGCCTACCGCCCAGTCGTGAGATAGACTTTGTTATAGATTTATTGCCAGATACGAGACCTATAGCACGCGCACCGTATCGTATGGCTCCGGCAGAGATGCGAGAGCAACGAGATCAAATAGAGCAACTGCTAGGTCAGGGCTTTATTCGTAGGAGTACCTCAACTTGGGGCGCTCCAGTCTTGTTTGTGAGGAAGAGAGATGGTTCACTGAGATTGTGTGTGGACTACCGAGAACTGAACAAGGTCACGATACGGAATAAATATCCGTTACCTCGAATCGATGATCTGTTCGACCAGCTGAGGGGTGCAACTTTCTTTTCGAAGATAGATCTGAGGTCGGGGTACCATCAGTTACGTATTAGAGAGCATGATGTTTCAAAGACTGCCTTCTTATCGAGATATGGGTCCTATGAGTTCAGGGTGATGCCGTTCGGACTCACAAATTCCCCAGCCGTTTTCATGGACTTGATGAACCGAGTATTCAGAGAGTTCTTGGATCAGTTTGTCATCGTCTTCATAGATGACATCTTGATATATTCACACTCCGAGGAGGAGCATGCCGAGCACTTGAGGCAGGTTCTTCACACTCTACGAGAGCATCAGTTTTATGCTAAGTACGAGAAGTGTGGATTCTGGTTGCGAGAGGTACAGTTCTTGGGCCATGTTGTTTCTGAGCAGGGGATTGCAGTTGACCCGAGCAAAGTGTCAGCGGTGAGGGAGTGGGGACAGCCCACGACACCGATGGAAGTGCGTAGTTTCTTGGGGTTAGCCGGTTACTACAGGAGATTCATTCGGGGATTCTCCAAAATAGTGGGTCCATTGACGAATCTGACTCGTAAAGGGGTACCATATGTTTGGGATGACGCTTGTCAGTTGGCTTTCGACGAGCTGAAAGACAAGCTTACCTCAGCGCCAGTCCTTGCGTTACCAAAACTGGGTGTAGAGTACCTGGTTTACACCGATGCGTCCTTACGGGGACTTGGGGGAGTACTTCAGCAGGAGGAGAAGGCTATAGCTTTTGCTTCCCGCAAGCTTAAGACGCATGAGAAGAATTACCCCACCCACGACCTGGAGTTCGCAGCGGTCGTCTTTGCATTGAGGATATGGAGGCACTATTTATTGGGGGAGAAATTCCATTTGTTCACAGACCATAAGTCACTGCAGTACCTGTTCACTCAGCGAGAGCCGAATATGCGTCAGCGCAGATGGCTAGAGTTTGTGAAGGACTACCTGTTCGATATACAGTATCATCCGGGGAAGGCCAACGTAGTTGCTGATGCGTTGAGCCGTAGACCGGTAGACGATGTAGCGGACGTCTGGAAAGCAAAATGGAAGGAGTTGGGTCACCAGGACGCAGTGGCACGTTCTTTCATATCCATGATGTCAGTCACACCCGAGATTGTTACGAGGGTGATACAGGCACATACCACATACCCGTTTTGCCAGGAGCAGATTGTGCGACTTCTAGCCGAGGGTGCTGAGTCCTATTCTGTTAGTTCTGATGGAGGTTTACGGTTTAATGGGAGATTGGTGGTTCCAGAAGGAGCAGAATTACGTCATGCAGTGATGATTCACTCTCATGGGTCCCGATTTGTAGTACATCCTGGAGGAGATAAGATGTACCAGGATATGAGGCGACAATACTGGTGGAGTGGGGTGAAGAAGGACATCGCCGAGTTCGTGTCCAAGTGTTCTACCTGCCAGCTGGTGAAGGTGGACCATCAGAAACCGTCAGGATTCCTTCAGCCATTGGAAGTACCCGCGTGGAAGTGGGAGAGTATTTCCATGGATTTCATTACAGGGTTGCCTACATCACAACGGGGCCACGATTCTATCTGGGTGATTGTAGACCGTTTGACCAAGGTGGCTCATTTTCTGCCGGTGCGGACAGATTATACCACGGGTCAGTATGCTCAGTTGTTCATCGCGGAGATTGTCAGATTACACGGGGTGCCTCTGAATATTCTGTCAGATAGAGACAAGAATTTGTGTCACGTTTCTGGGAAAGTTTTCAGGAGGCTATGGGTACTGAGTTGAGGTTGAGTTCAGCTTACCACCCACAGACAGATGGACAAACAAAGCGTACTAATCAGATGTTAGAGGATATGCTACGCATGTGTGTTCTCGATTTTGGAGGAGGTTGGGAGCCACATCTTCCACTGGTAGAGTTTGATTATAATAACTTTTATCAGTTTACGATTGGTATGGCTCCATTTGAGGCTTTGTATGGCAGGCCTTGTTGTTCTCCAACTTGTTGGCTCGAGGTGGGGGACAACAAGTTGCTAGGACCAGAAGTGATTCAGGAGACCTCCGCGAGGATTGAGATAATCAGGAGTCATATTCGGGTAGCCCAGGACAGGCAGAAGAGCTACGCCGATGCGAAACGGTTCTTCCGGGAGTTTAATGTGGGAGATCAAGTGTTATTACGTGTATCTCCTATGAAGGGAGTGATGAGGTTCGGGAAGAAGGGGAAGTTGGCTCCGAGGTACGTGGGACCATTTCCCATCATCGAGAGGATTGGGACGGTTGCATACAGGTTGGGATTGCCAGAACATTTACATTGCATCCACGATGTATTCCACATCTCATCGTTGAGATGATATCTTCGGGATGATATGGCCTATACTCACATTGCGATAGATGAGATCGACTTACAGTCTGATATCTCTTACGAGGAGAGACCAGTGGCTATTCTAGACTATAGTGAGAGGAGATTGAGGTCGAAAATAGTTCCACTTGTGCGAGTCCAGTGGGAGCATCATAATGTGGAGGAATCCACTTGGGAGCATGAGGCAGATATGCGCGAGAGATATCCAGAGTTATTTGTACCAGGTATGCCTTATTTTCCGAATTTCGAGATGAAATTCCGTTATTAGGGGGGAAGTATGTAATACCCCGTATTTTTATGCTATAATAATTTGGGGATTTATTAAATTTAATGTGAATGATTTATTTAATAAAAATCCAGAAATTAATTATGTTATAATTATTAACGTGACGAGAGTTAGTAATTATGGGAAATTAGTTGAATATTACTAATGAGCAAAGTAATATATTATATTGGTTATATTGAATGTCATGAGTGAATTAAATGACGATTTCGGAAATTTAAGTCGGAACGTGCTCGTGTCACGTCGGGACTAATTTGGTTAAATAAAAAATGAATATTTTATAAGTTGTCCGTATGGTCGTTTTGAGTGCGCCAACGCGTCCGGTAGGGTCGAGATAGTCAGAAAAGTATACCTGGGGGTGTAATTTGGGTCTCGAGGCATTTTTAGGCCTAATTAGTACCCCGGGAGGGCATTTTAGTCATTTTACATAATTGGGTAATTAAACCCACGAATTTCAGCAACCTATATCATCCATTTAGGTTAGATTTTAGGGTTAGAATATCCAGAAATCAAGTGATGGCCATTGAAGAAGAGAGGAGAGAGCTCCAAGGCAATTCAAGGCCAAGAAGCCACCGGTTTGCACCGCCGCCACCACCACCGCGTAGATCGCGAGATGAGGAACGCAGCCATACCAAAATCAGCCGTGAATCAGAATACCAAAAATCCTAGACAAGTGTTTAACTTGCATATTTTCATTAATGCAATCTTCATATTGGTTTAGGATTGATTAGAGATGATAAATATGGAAGAACACCCAATTTGGGTTAGGAAAATGCATGTAGGAATGATTTATATGTTGATTCTGGAAACCCTTGCCATGTAGAGGAAATAAACCACGAAATTTTGATGATCATAAGAAAGAAATTCTGGAGAAAGATTTGTTAGAAAACTGTTTAAGAAAATTCTAGGGTTCTTGATAATTGGAGATAATTCTAGGTTAAAAATCCATGTTTAAATGATGTATATGAACATGCCTTACATTAGAATCATCTAGTATATTTTTATGATGTTAGTAGTAGAATTCTGGGACGATTGGAACTTGGAAATATCGATTTTGTGTAATTTTGGTGATGAAACCCGTAACTGCATTCTGCAGAAATTTTCCTAGACCTGCTTGATCGATCGATCGAGACCAGAGCTTCGATCGATCGAAGGTTCGATCGATCGAGCCCCAAGCTTTGATCGATCAACCCCTCCTGGCAGACTCCTAATTCCCTCTTTAAATGAGTTAAATTCAAATTTCCGTGATATAATTCTTGGGCATCCTTGATAAAATGATTTGGGAGACATTGAGGACCAGTAGGGCATAGGAATAAATGTTGGGACCTTTAATCTTCAACGAGAATGGTATTTATGGGACATTTACTTTAGGGTTGGTGAATTTATAAATTTAAAGGGTGAGGTGCGTAAGAGAATTACATTGGAACCTAATAAAGACACTTACTGAATTTCAGATTTGTGAGGATATAGTCCACGAGTGTCAGGTAATGAGTGAGAAAACCCTTCGAGTTAAGGTTAGGAACGAAACCTTATACGTAATTATATAAATGTGAAATTAAGGATAAATGGTATAATTATGGGTAACGAGAAGAACCTATGTTAATATGATAAAGTGGTATATTTATATGATTGTGTGTACATATATTATATACATGTGAAAAACATACCGCGCTACTTGCTACCCTTGAGGTTACCGCGCTGGGACAGTCTTATCTCGATGGGACCTTTATGGGGGATATTGACTTGTACCCTAGAAGATTAATATCCTTGGTACAGGCTATCGAATTGATAGTTCAGAAGGTCCAAAGAGACGCGAGTATGTGCCATCCTCTTAGAGACTTGGAATCTATACTTCGCCTCGATATTGTTGTGTATGTGTTAATACAGTTCGAGAGTGGTTCCGAACTTGTATTCCCCTTGATATGAGTGGTATGGGGTTTGGATAGTAGAAGTATGCACGCACCATAGTTTTATGAGGGGTGCTGTTATTTTATATATATTATACGAGTAGTTAATATATATATGAGATTTTGAAATTTGAAACTGCCTACTGTGATTTGATAAGTAGGACTTGGTTGATGACTCAGATAGTGAATACTTGTTTCGTGAAAGTATAATATGTTACTGAGAAACTTTATAAATTAATAAAAGCCAAAGCGAGAGTTGTGCTTCTAATTGGAAGTATTCTTTGTAAACAAAAATATTGTTCGGTTTTGAAATCTTACGAGTAAGAAGTTACGCTAAATTATTGGGAAGGTTAGTATAATAAAATGTTAAGATAAACCGTTGGGAAGGTTAATGCGATAGGTGTGCACATTAGAAGAGAGGTGAGTATTTCTCAAGAGAGTGACGCACTAATATGTTGTTGCATTGGACTGTATCAATTTAAATACTTGCTAAACGTATTTTAAAATCAAACACACTTTCGGGCTCTCTCTCTCTTGTATATATATGTATATATTTCAGGTGCCCAGCCACAGGGGCATCTTGCTTAGGATCCCTTGAGAGGAACGTGCTGCAGCTTAGGTGGGAGTTGCATGTCACTTGCGTAGACGACTTATTTTATTGACTCCACTTCTAGCATTCTCATTTATTGGGCACGTGTCGCCTTTCTATTATTTCATTTGTATTGGGACATTTTTTTTCTGTTGTTTTCAGTATTATTACTATGGGTTTTATTCAGTTTGTATTGGTGACTTTAGTCTTCATATGTGGACATTCGATTGACGAATGTATTATATTAATTGGACTTTGGGTTCCAGGTTTATTGTGGTGTGATTCTTAATTGTAGAAATGTTGTTAATAAAACAAATGTTTTTCTTTAAATAAAATTTGGAAAGTATGTATAAAAAATGGTTTTGACACTTATCTTAATTATTTAGGGTGTTAAATTAGAAAATGTATTTTTATCGACAGTGATGCTGAGAATGAACCAACTGTTTACCTTGATTTAATTTAATAAAGGAGTGATCGCCCAATATTTAATTAGGCGGGGTGTCACAAAGATCAAGGGATAACTATGCATTTAATGTGCTTTTCAGGAGGCATATTCAGGAGTTATTATGCACATACTATTGAAGTTCAGAAGTCAAATTTAGCATCTACAGCACTAAGATCTTTACTACTACTGTCCCGACTAACATTGAAGAAGAAGTTGTATGAAAATGTTTCGAAGTCCACCACTAGCTTGGTACTAATTAGATTGAAGAGTTGAGTTCAAAAGCTAGTATGTTACTCAACAAAGTATTCAGAGGATCATAAATCAGAAGAATTAAGCACGTGAAGTTAACACTCAGTTGCTAGGCACAGTAGGCAGTTGGTCGGCTAGGAAACCAATCAACATAATTGAAGATTATGACAAGCTACAAGCTGCATACTATGGCATGGATGCATCCAAATTCCCAGGGGTGATACATAGCACACGGAGTTCCTCAAAATAAAGATTAGCAACCATCGATCAGCCTGCATCATATATCGTCCAGGAGATAATACACTTTATGTTGAACAAATCAAGAATTTGACGAGCACCGAGCAACACTGCAGAATAAATACTCCATCCTTTCAAGTAAACCATCAAGCATGGAGCATTGGGGGCTTCTGTTAACGTAAAAATTCTCCATCTACGAGGACCAATCAGAAAAGGACACATGTCATCCTACGTGGCAATATTCGACACCGAGGAGAGTTGGTCGGCATCCAAGGAGTGTTAGTCGGCACCCGAGGAGAGCTGGTCAGTACCCGAGGAGAATTAGTCGGCACCCGAGGAGAGTTGGTTGGCCCCCGAGGAGAGTTAGTCGGCACCCGAGGAGAGTTGGTTGGCATACCAACCAGGAAGATCAAGGGATAACTATGCATTTAATGTGCATTAATGAAGATGGCTATGCATTTAATGAGCATTAATGTACATTTATATTGTAGATGACAACACATAGCATACCAAGCAATTCAACAATTAGATTCGTTGAATGTAGACATAATGTATAAATGTCTACATACAATAAATCTCTTTATCTCCCATCACTATAAATACATGTATTCCCTTAGCCAAAAGGAGGAGGGAAGAGAACCTAGAAACCCCATACACAAGATCCACACCTTTTTCTCTCTCTACACCACATTGTGCTATTGTAAACCCCTGGGAATAAAATAACAGTGGACGTAGGCTTTTCCTTATAGCCGAACCACTTTAAAAATCTTTGTCTCTCATGTGCTTGATTGGATTGATTTTATCTATTTATCTGTGATCATAAAATGGGATTCGGTCCAGTTTTTTGCATCAACACTTTGTTTTGAGGGTCCAAAAATTAAGGGGTTCCTATTTTCATGACGCGATCATCTCACGGATTCATATTACTTTAGGTGACACAAAAACGATCCAAATAAAAATGACACTTCACAAACAACACGATCACTTTTATTTTACAATAAATTAAACATAATTAGACACGATAACCTCAGTCAACACATGATTAAAATCCATATTTGTCGTGGGTGAAAGAATGAATATCGTTGTGAGAAAAAGTAGTTTTTACTCATTTGAATGACTATTTTATTTTAAATTAACTTCGATATGTATTTTTTCTCCTCATTTGGATTTTCAGACTATGTTTCATTCTACGATAGTATGGTTCTTGACATTCATTTCCAAATATTCATTTCAATTCATATGAGTTTCCCATAATATTACTTACATTTACATGTTCATGGTTATGGCTACTATTGTTTAAATATTTATAATAATTATATATAAGTTATGTATTTAAATAATATACATCAAAACGCCTTACACAATGCCATGCATCGCACGAGTCACCACTAGTACAGTTGCATGTGCTCCTAGGTATAATGTATTAGTGTCTTCTTTGTGTCGTTCGTTTCTATGCTACATTTTGTACACTTCCCACTGGGCTTTGGCTCACACCCCCGTCTTGTTACGACATGTTGGGCATGGGTTCGTATTTTGAGAGCGTTGTACAAGTAAGTATTCTATTTAACATTATATAAGTAGCTCTATATGCCAACACTCCGGGGTGGTCCTCATGGGTCCCTCACGTAGTTTGATTTGAAATTATAATTGCATGCTAAGTAAGTGAAACATTAATTAAAATAAAACTGGATTAGCAACATTATATATGTTGTTCATCTCACTTCACACCTAACGCTCGGGTCGGACTGAGTTGACGATGGGCAACCCATAAATTTGGGTCGCGGCATTACAATCACCATCCTTATTTTCATCTTCCTCTTCTCTTCCTTCTTCTTCTTCTTCTTCAACAAATTTGAAGGCAATGGGTTAGCTTGCCATAGGTTTCTCTTCTTATTTAAGTTCCTTGAGTTCTATCTCATGAGCAATTAGAGAACCCAACAGCTCGTCAAGAAAGATTGGTCTTTTTCTTTGTGCTTCTTTGATAGCCATCTTCTTAGTCATCCAAGTTACCGGCAATGGCCTGAGAATTTTACTCACCATCTCATTGTTAGTATTTGTTTTTCTAATAGATTTCAAACCATTGATAATACTTGTGAATCTAGTAAGCATATCAGGACTAGTTTCACCAACGTTCATTTTAAAAAGCTCATAATTGTGAACAAGCACAGTTATTTTATCTTCCTTTACTTAACTAGTTCCTTTATAAGTGATCTATAATATATCCCAAATTTCTTTTGTAGATTCACATCATCATATTCTATTATATTCATTTACATATAAAGAATAATTTAGGATATTCATAACTTTAGCACTCACTTGGATTTTTCTTATATCGGTATCATTCCATTCATTTTCTTCTTTAGGGATGTTTTTACTATTCAGATTTTTCATTGGAATATTTGTAGCATTCAAAATAACTCTCCACACTTCATAGTCATTTGATTGAATAAATATCTTCCTTCTATTTTTCCAATAACTATAGTTATTTCCTGAAAATAGAGGAGGTCTATTAATAGACTGGCCTTCAGCAATAGAGGGGTTAGAATAGCTTACCATAGATCGTTTAACTCTAAGATAGATGTAAGGACATAAATTTCCAATTGAGTCCCTGTATTGTTAAGACTTAATTTCGAGAACAAAACTGTGTTTGTAATATGTCATAGGGAGCATTTTATTTTGTCACGATCCCACTTGGTCTACACTACACCAAATCTGCCTAATTATCACGGTCATTGACCTTGACAAGTTGGACTTGTCAAGGCCAATGACCGTGACAATTCGGGGCGAGATAATTTTTTTTGTCACGGACTTGTCACGATCCTTGACCGTGACAAGTTCGTTAGAATTGTCACGGTCGTGTCACGGTCCATGACCGTGACAAGTTTAGTCACGGTTAATAACCGTGAGAAATCTTTGACCCTTTTTTAAAAATTGTCACAGTCATTGACCGTGACAAGTCCGTGACAATAATCATTTGTCACGGACTTGTCACGGTCAATGACCGTGACAATTTTGGGCAGAATTTAAAAAAAATCTACTGGGCAGTATGGCCACTGCCACTGCCCAGCAGTATATTTGTACCTGTTATAGCAACGTTGTACCTATTCAAACATCATATATCCAAACAAACTAAAGATAATGCAAATATATATTCAAAATAGAAACAATATACATGACGATATAATCCAAATAAAATTCAAATGTACCAAATTAAAAATAATATCACTACATGTCTGGGGTAAATGTGAGGAGGTGAGTAGGCCACACGATATATGAATTGACACACCCACTAATATACATCATGCCGCATTGTTCATGCAACCACAATAGGGAGTTCTCCTTCCCGGGTATCACATGCGTGATGAGCACTTTGGACTCGATCTCTTGAAGCGCACGTCCATGAACTATTCCACCCTGGACGATATTCGGGTCCCTCAACCCCCGCCCTATTCGCTGGCCATCAAATACGTTCAATATGAACACGCTCAGCCAACCAATTATCGACATCGGTCTGGGGAAGGGAGCCAAACAAGGAAGTGGATCATAGAAGTACGCACGTGTCGGTGATTAAGCAGCGAGTTCCATATCCTCGTCATCCTGCGCCTCATCCTCCCGCACCTCCTTCTCCTCCACCGCCTTCTCCTTCCTTTTCCCCTTACGGTCTCCGCCCAACGTACGCTTCATGAATGAGTATATATTTTGGACTGTCGCCTCCAAATGGGACAGCTTCGACTCATGTGAATCCACTGTTCGAGCCAACCCAGTGTCGATCGTCTCCAATCCGATGATCCTAGATTTGGCCACCTGTGGGCTCACCCCCCTTGTCCTCCCCTTGCGATCAGAGCCAAGCAACTGGCTGAGTGCGTCTGTGGACAAAGACATCTTGTCGGCATCAGACTGCGACTCATGCACTTCTTTAAGCTTTGCCTGAAACGACAAAAAGCACATGATTAGTAAAATAAGAAAACTAAAAAATTATAACGTAATTAACAAAAATTAAACTATCGGATTACTTACAATCGTGGACGCGACACTCGGGGACACCTCCTTGTCCTTCCCCTTCTTCGTCCGAAGAGCCACACAAGTATCGAGCCTATGTTGCTTACCCCCAGGGCCACTCCCTACCCCCTGAAATAAAATAAAGTAAAATTAGTATCAGCCCCACAAAGTAAAATAATGAAGAATAATATATTTATGTAGTTATAGAAAAATGAAATCTTACCTTCATCCTAAGATCCACCTCGGCGTAAGACGTCCGGCCAGAGTAGTGCACGTCTGTCTTTTTTGCTCGATTTTCCCTCCCCGATTGGCGATATGCCAATTGTCGCTCCCCGATCTCATTGTCAATGAACTTTTGCCATTGTGCCAATGAGATCGGCTCCTTGGACGGGACGGATTCACGCCATTGGATAATGGACTCTTGTATTTTCTCTAAGTACCGTGTCCGCATATTTTTCTTCCACGTCTTGTGTTGTTCCCTCAACTGCTCCAAGACGGAATCGCGTAGCTTTGGATCCAAGTTGAATTGTTCCTGTCCAACAAATACAATGTTAGTTGCGAATAAATATAAATATAAATATAAATATAAAATGAAATTGAATTTGAAATATTCATATAAATATAAATATATTACCTGTAGTGCCGCCCAAACAACTAACTTGAGCTCATATGACACCTCCTCCCAACTCATAAACCCCGGGCCGATGACCGTCTTTAGCAGATCGAGGGATCTCGCTAATAGCTCCGACTTGTTCTCGATGGTAATCCCAAATTTGCCATATTTGGGGAGCCTAGGGACCGAGGAGCCCTCGTCGCCTCCGCTACCACCGAGCCATATGACATCATCATAACCAACATCATCATCCTCGCCTTAATACCTGAAGGAGACATTTGCTGTAAAAAAATGTTATTAGTACAGATAAAAAAAATTAGAAAGACATGCAAATATGTACAATTACTACAAATCACTCCCTGCCCCCACCCCCACCCCCCTCCCCCACCACACACACACACACGCACACGCACACGTACACGTACACACATCACCCCTGCCCCCCACCGCACACTCAATAATCCAATAATGATTAATAATTAGATATACTATGTTTCATTTAATTATGTCTTATTTATATTCAAATTCAATTATTAATAATTACATATAGTATGTTTCATTTAATTATGTCTTATTTACATTCAAATTCAATTATTAAAAAGTTGAAAAATCCCACCCTCATATGGACAATAATCTAGTGGTCATGCCACTTTTAAAACTAACCAACCCAACATTTACTGAACAAAATAATCCAACAGCAATGTCAACAACAAATGTGTATACCGTACTCCTAATTCATCTACTCAATAAAACAACCTTGCCCCACCCCCTTCCCCCATCCCTGCCCCCTCCCCCCTACCTTGCCCCACCCCTTTCCCCCACCCTGCCCCCACCCCACCACAAACACGCACATGTACACGTACACACACCACCCCCTGCCCCCCACCACACACACAATAATCCAATAATGATTAATAATTATATATACTATGTTTCATTTAATTATGTCTTATATATATTCAAATTCAATTATTAACATGACAATAATATTTGTCACGGACTTGTCACGGTCAATGACCGTGACAATACTTTGTCATGGTCTTGTCACGGTCAATGACCGTGATAAGGGTGGCCGGATGAAAGGTAACATTTTGGCTATTTTGGTGTAGTGTTATGATGTATTGAAGAAAATTGAAGACGTTGCGGCAAAGCTCCAAAGAATTAAATCATGCCGAAGTTTAATTGGGCAAGTTTAATCGTCTTCAAAGTTAATTGCATTTCGAGATCACTCAGATATGAATGCGTATAATTAATGGTGCTCGGAATTATTTTTTATAAAAGATAAGGATGTATTTTTATAAAGAAAAATGTTTTAAAATATTTTTAAAAGTGTTTGAAGTGTTTAGACTACGTTTTATTCTGATAAACTCGAAATAGAGTTTGACTAATTTGGATCTCTTTTAAAAGATATGTTTTAAACAAAATGTCAAAGAAAGTCAAACTGACGCGACATGTCAGCTCGTTCGAGCGAGGTGCTCATGTCGCGCGAACGATATGGCAATCTCGTTCGAGCGACACTCTTTTCGAGGCGGTGCTTAATTATTATTTAAAGCGTATTTTTATCAGAGTTTCATAAGTGTGCATTATGGAAAAACAGTAAACCATCCAGTTCGTGTTTGCACATATTTTTTAAGGTTTAAAAAGCATAAACACATCCTTAGAGTTTGCAAAGATACGAGTTATCATTCTTATATGTTTACGCGATCTTGCTGCACCAAGAAATTTGTTCTATCATTGAACATCAGGGTTTTGCGATGAAGAAAGGAGAAGGACTTCTTGTTTGACATCGTAGACGAATCAAAGCCAATCAGTGGACACCGAGACATTCGTGGAGTCGAGTGTTGTGGACAGGTATTGTGGAAGACGGAATTTTTACGTGGGCACTATTGAAGAACGGTTGAAGATCAGAAGGAGCGTCAAGACCCGTGGGGATCGAGTCATTGAGTAAGGCTAATCTGTCTTTTTAAAACCATTGTTCATAGTGATTATCTAGTTTGGGCCTTCCGAGATTATTTTCCCATTTTGGATTTTTTCCTCGTACATCCGGTGTTGTGAGTATTCTTTACTTTATTTTACTTTCTTTAATCACTAGATGCATGTTTAGGATTAATCAAGATAAAATTGGTTTAAAGTAAGAATTGGGTTTTCACAACTTGGTTTGGTGCATATTAAAAGTTGGATAATTTTTGGTAAAAATTGGTTTGATTTGAAACACAAGTGCAAAAAGGATTTTCAATAGATTAATAAAAAGACATAAATAAGAGCACTAGGTTTGATACCAATTGTTTCCCATAATAATACCCAAGAGTGGGGGTGGGGGGTGAATTGGGTATTTTGCAAACTTTTTGGAAAAAATTAATATTTAAGAAAATATTAAATTTCTTTAAAACATAACCAAATTTTAAATAACCGAATCTTGAAAAAAACAACCAGAAGTGGCAAATAAAAGAAGTGTAAAAAAGTCATTAAGTTTAATTCATTATGTATTTTCCAATCAATATATAACTAAAGTCTCGTGATTTATATTTATTTGTTGTTCTGAAATTTATTAAAAACTTCAAAATAATGTTTTGAATTTTAAAATATTTTTTCTAATTTCAGACTTGATTATTTTGATGATTTATGTTTTTATAAAAGGAATTTAAACAATCACCAATAAATATGCAAATAAAAGGCAAAAATAAAAGACACAAAATTTTAACGTGGTTCAGACAAAAATACGACCTACGTTTATTGCCCCAAAGCTCACGTCTCCCCCGCTTCACAATCCCTGATCCGCTTGATGGGTAAGATCAAACTACCACGTACACCCGAGCAGATGAAACGAGCTACTCAGTAGAATTTTTGAAGCTAGAAAACGATCTTCAAAATTAACAACAGATGGAGTAGGACTTGTTAAAATTTACACTCTTGAGAGAATAAGTTTGGAGCCTGAGTGTTGTTCTTGTAATACAAAAAATAATCAGAAAACGTCTTGCACTTGTGTTCTTGATATTGCTGATTTATGTACGTAATTTGCACGGGTTCGGCTTATTGTTTCTTGTGTATCTTCTTCACATTTGTGCTTGAAATAAATAAGTCATATGACTATTGGACAAGGTCTTCTACAACTTAGAAGAGCCTGATGTAGCATTAAATGCACAGATGCTGAAAATGGAATACATATCTCCTCAGTAATTTTTGATGAAGATTGAGTTCCAAAAATGGTGTGTTGATTTTTTCAAAAAAGGATTAGTAGCACATGAAATAGAGAGAGAAACAAATTCCGATATACAATAAGAGGGTAAACTCTTCTGGTGTTTATATTATAGTGCTCTGGAGGGAAAAAATATTCATTTGTCCAAGTAATCTATGCCATCAAAGAACTCCGTCGAAGATAACTATAATAAAAATAATTAAATATATATAATTTATGAGTTTCTCCAGGAACTCAAGAGTGTTTGACAAAATAGACGTTATAAAAAAAGTTTATACATAAACTGTTTCTGTTGGTTCAAAATTTTGTCCTTGTTATACAAATATATTTAATATCGATACAGTATGCGGTCTCCCAGAACGACAACATCGAACATAAAACACACGTTTGAAAATTGAACTGCCCAAGGTAGTTAAGGCAGGTACTAATAAGTCAAAATCATCTTTCGAGATTTAGGAAAGAAAAATAGGTACGACTGACCAAAACGTACCTAAAATATTATAAAAGGTTAAATTAAATTCTATATTAATATTATATATATATATATATATATATATATATATATATATATATATATATATATATATATATATATATATATATATATATATATATAAACGTATAATAAATGATATATGAGCAAATAATACGATCTCGACAGTGAGAAGATCATATCCATGAAGTTTCATCAAAAAATTCAATAAAAATGTGTGATATGATCGCCAAAATTTCAGTGGTCGAAAACGAATATTTATACCAATTTTTTACATATCACCTCATCTCAACGGTTTTTTGATGAAAAATTTTGGAGATGATCATTTCACCATGAAGATCATATCCATGAAGTTTCATCAAACAATTCATTTTTCAGATTTTAAAAAATTAGTATGTACCGGGTTTTATACCATAAGGAGTCTTCATAGAAGACTTTTTGTGTGTGTGTGTGTATATATATAGCCTGAGATATGAGTTTGACACGTGGCAACTAATTTAATGCATCTATCCCTACCCTTTAATAGTACACGTATGTATATTTTTTCCATGCGTACCAATTAATACATTTTCTCCTCTTTTTCATACGGAGAACAAAATTCAAACGACACTCTAAAAAAACCCAAGGGAATTGTTAAGAATCTCAATTTCTTTTTCTCTCCTTCCCTTCCTAACTTATCAAATATATATCCACTTAGTTTCCTATAACTTCGTTAACACCTGCTTCATCTTTTCTAGCATCTAACCCCCAATTTACCATCGTAGAAATAAATGTTCGAATTGATAGGTTTGGGTACAGTTGATACAAAAAATTATCCATTTACGTGGACCAATCAGAAATAAACACACGTCATCCACTGTGGCAATAATCCTTGTTAGCAAGGCATAACCACTGACCAAGGCCCGGAATGCTGACCAGCATACTGGAATGCTAACGAACAGTAGGGAGGCAGACCAATAGAATCAGCAAAACACCAACAGCAAAAAACATTATGGACATTATGGACTATTGTAAATGCCTAATGTATAAAGGAAATCCATCCTTTAAGATTCCATCTCTTTGTCTCCCTATTGGACTTAAAATATGTTGTAATCCATTCGTCAAGGGAAAGTGATTGAAAAAGAAACACAAGGAAATAAGAAGCATAGTGGACGTATGCTTTTCTCCATAGGCTGAACCACTTTAAAAACCTCTTTGTTTCTTTCTTTACTTATAATATTATATGTGATTAAATAATTAGACACATCAACAGATTGACATCGTCTGTGTGAACGTATTGCTAAACGTTTTCATTCTCGACCAGTGATCCAAAAATGATTGACATTCCTGAATCCAGTGCTAGAAACGATGGCAATTCGCCTATTCCATCTGCTCCTCCAACAAATAATGATCTGATTAGAATCTTGGCTAGTCTTGCCAGAGGACAAGAGGCTATGCAGGATACTATTAGGCAATTGGCCCAAACACTGCAATCTGGATCTCCCACCTTGTTAATACACATGAATAAGAATATGCCACCACCACCACCTCCAAGAACTAGCAATCACAGCCAATCGAGGACAACCAGGGATACTTCCTACGATCCAGGAGCAAATTCTTCTCTTAGGACTTCAGAGCCTTATGATGAGCATTCCTTTACTCCTGAAAGATTAAGTGCTTTAGAAAGAATGAGTAGAGGATCTCTCTTTGATCATTTGGGACTCGGAGGGAATATGAATATTCTTAGGGCATTGTGGACGAATATTCGATGACCAACTGATCAACGTGAAGTCTCAGCCCAACCCAGATCAGATGCCCAACGATCTATCCATGCCGAGCAGACCTCACAGGAGGAGAGTTCAGCATAAACAGTTGTCCATAATAACCGAGATACAACTCATAAATATGATTTTGGCAATAATCCATGGAAGGGATCTATTCAACGATTGGAAAATAGGTTGGGAGAAATGGTAAAAGTGGAGAACCTTTTGCAACTAAGATTTGTGAAAGGTCTCCTTTTGTCCAAACTATTGTGGATTTTCCTACTCTTTCAAAGTACAAAGATCCTATAGTTACTCCCAAGTATGATGGGAAAACATATCATGTTATTCATATAGAGCAGTATCAAGCAGGAACTGATATTTATGCTATCCCAAACGAGATGAGATTCAGGGCGTTCTCAGGTACAATCACAGGTCCTACTCAGAACTGCTATAATAGCCTTCCTCGGGGACAAATTTCTATTTTTAACTAGCTTGCCGAGCTGTTTATTGACAACTTTTTATTCGAAGCCAAGCCTATACAAAGAGTAGATCATTTTCTAAGTGTGAGGCAGTGGGTAGGAGAAAGTACAAGGGACTACATCACTCGCTTCAATAATAAAAAGTTGGAGGTTATTAATTACGAAGAAAAAATAACTATTACAGCCCTCATGAGTGGATTGCTTCCTGAGAAGATTTACTACACACTTGCTAAAGATCCAACCAAGACTATGACTAAATTAATGGCCAAAGCAGCCAAGATAATGAACGCCGTGGAAGCTATGGCATCAAACAAGGATCGGGCATGAAGTCTGAAGGCAAAATCGAAAAAAAGGAGCAGAAGGAACACAAGGAGCAAAAAGATCCTTAGTAAAAGAAGACTGGTGACATGCTCAGGAAATACAATAATTACACTCCATTAACGATGGGCATTCACCATGTTTTGGAGGAAATTAAGCATAGCAAGGAGATATGTTGGCCCGAAACGCCAATAGCACCTACTGAGAAGAGGGATAGATCTAAATATTATGAATATCATAAGGACCATGTGCATACTACAGATCATTGTATTGCTATGTAAATGTGATACCCCACTTAAAATAATAACGGGTGGCCAACCCTATACTAAAATAAGTCAGGAATCTCAAGTGGATCATTCTCAGCATCTAAAGACGATACCAAAATAAACATAGCTAATTACCCGATACTATAAAAAGCGGGTGCAAATTTTTTATTTTAAAACATACAATGCAACAACCAACCAACAACATAATAATTACTGAACATGATAACGTACACACACATGCTAAGATAAACGAGAATAATTCTATAGTACACCAAAAGTACACAAAAGAAAATACCTGAATATGAGATCGGGTCACAGCCAATACAACAATTTGAGAAAAGAAATATAAAAGTGCTACAACCACAACTCTTGGGTGTAAACCCGATATACAAACGGAGTCCTAATCTAGATTTACAACATATAGGAAACAACTATAACAAAAATCCCGCAATAGTTTGCAACTGTTACATCTCCTCGAATACTCTGGATAGAAAACATCATTGGCGTCCTTACGGAGGAACACCTAAAATAATACAATATATATAGAAAGACCAAAATATAAACGGGTCAGAGTCCGAGGTGTGAAAACATTTTAGCAAGTGCATTAAAATGCATAATAATTATAAATGCACTATAACATGATTAAGGTGGAGTCGCACTCTCCTGAAAATCCAACTCACACCTCAACTAGAGCGCGCACCTAAACGTATGCACATGGATCCTCAATTAAACTACCCAACACTCCTAGGTACAATACAATCTAACCTACACCAAATCCACACTCGCGTAACCCATCATCCAAAACATGACCATAAACTTTCGATTATACCATAACCCAAAAATACATCTAAACCTATTTAATATATAAATATACATATACATAACTCTTACTAGAATTTAGCGGATTATAGTTATTAACTTACACGAGTTATTAACATCTAAATGCTAAGGACTAAATCTTTACCAACTCCCAACATTGCACCGCGTTTCGTGCGTGGGGCGTCTCGCAAAGCGAAATCTAAACAAGGACCCCCCCGATAAACTACTCCTTGGCACTGTTGATTGTCGAGATTCATTATGCCCTCAATGCACGACGCATATAACATCAACTACACATTTAAAATATTACTCCAGTTTATTCTCATTAAGCATTATTTCACTATAACATATAAATCTAGGTACTAAGGACTAAACTTCTCCCAACTCTCAACATTGCACTGCGTTTCGTGCGTGGGACGTCTTGCAAAGCGAAATCCAAACAAGGAACCCCTCCGATATACTACTCCTTGACAATGTTGATCGTCGAGGTCCATTACACCCTCGGTACCCCACACATAACTACGAAAACATATGAGGAGCAATAATCTCTAAGCACATAAAAAAGATAACACTCCGAACCTTCTTGGGGTCTATATAACATCATTCTAGTTATAAATCATAATCATACAACCCTAACAATCAAGTACACATAACACGTTTAGTGTACATTTAAAATATCCAATACACCATCACTTATGGATATAAATACTTCACAATGCTATCATCTTCCAGGAATTACTCGCTTTATCCCGGGTTACCATATATCTAATTATTATCACACCGTCATGGTAATAAAAACAAATCACAACGTATAGGAAGAGGTCATAGTTCTGAACCTGAAAGTGAGAACGAATCATACCCAAGACTTCTCTCCCAGAATAAAATCACATAATAAATAATGGAGGACTATGACCTGGGGACTATACGCGCCATGCTCCTCAAGCCAGGGGTCTCACCCACATCTCACAACTTCCCATGATTGCACTGGAGGGTATGCTCACACAATAAGTATATATACATCCTTCACACTAGATGTATATACAATATAAATGCAAACCATCACATAAGGCATTTACATCACGCCATATAGGTATACATACTCTTTTACGTTCGTATGTATGAACGAAGTGAATTCATTTATAAGTATATAACTCTCATTATACTAACCGCTGCTAACTTGCTAACTTGCATACCTTCCCATTTTATTTCATACTACGACCACTCAGTTGAAACTTATTCATCCATCACACTTATTAGTATGAATAATCTCCCAATTACATAAATATTAAGGATACCATCTATATCCTAATACACACCAATCAACAATCATTATCCCCCAAATAAAAATCTCAATGCTAGAGGATTACCCACTAAGTAGATACGATAACTTAAATTCGTACTCTCTCAAAATAAACCAATACGACCCCAACATTTCTTTATACGGGAAACTCCCTAAAAGTATCCAAAACATACTTCTCGTAACGTATATATAGGTTCCAAATCAATAAACCCAAACGTAATGGAGAAAAACTCATTCTAGAAAAACCTCGCAAAACAGACCTGTTTCCGAATCGATTCGGCCCCTCCGAATCGATTCGGTCCTAACAGCGAATTGATTCATCCCAAAGGGACCTGTAAGATATCATATTTTATTCCCGTTTTCAAAAACTGAGCACACATCGCTATTGGGCTCAGTTGTGATTGACAATGAAAGCTCAACAGATATTATATTTTATTCCTGTTTTCAAAAACTGGATTTGAAGCTCAGTCATCTAGATCCATATCACAACCTTTGATCAATTTTTCAGGTGAGAAAGTTTATTCTTTGGGCACAATCAAGTTTGAGGTATTGCCCGGCACCTGGCCAGCAAGTCGGATCGAGAAAGTTTATTTTTTTGTAATGGACAAGAACGTGTAGTCAGCCTATAATGTCATCATGGGAAGAGTAGGATTAAATAAGTTTGAAGCAGTTCCCTCAATAGTCAACCAGGGTTGGAAGTTCCCGACCAACTTCGGAGTAGGTGTAGTGAAGGGTGATAAAAAATTAGCTCGAGAATGTTATTACTCCTCTGCCGAGCAAGAAAATATTGAGGAAATAAAGAAGAAGACAACTACTTACCAAGTAGACACAAGTGAGCCCAATAGCAAATTAGGGGTTGAAACCTGAGATCCAAGTGAGGAAACAGAGCTAGTGAAATGCCAAATTGTCTAAGCAACAGAGAGTATCATGTTAGACAATAACAAGCTGTAGCGAACTATCGATGTGGGATCAACACTAGACACTGTTCTTAAATAGTATCTAGTGATGTTCCTGAAACAGAGAAAGCACCTGTTCGCTTGGAGTCATGAGGACATGCCTGGGATTGATCCCAATTTCCTTTTCCATGAGCTCAACGCCAACAAAGACATCAAGCCAGTGAAACAAAGGTGCATGATGTTCAGCCCCGAGAAGAACTAGGCTATCCAGGAGGAAGTTGAGAAGCTTAAAAAAGAATCCTTCATTAAAGATGTGAAATATCCAGATTGGTTGGCTAACGTTATTACGGTCAAAAAGAAAAAAACAAGTGGAGAATGTGTGTGGACTTCACAGATTTGAATTTAGCTTGCCCGGAGGACCATTTTTCTTTGCCTAGGATTGATCAACTTGTTGATGCTACATCAGGGCATGAACTATTGAGTTTTATGGATGCATATCTTGTTATAACAAAATTAAGATGAATCTAGAAGATAGGGAAAACACTTATTTTATTACTCTCCGAGGAACTTATTGCTATAATGTTATGCCATTTGGTTTGAAAAATGCAGGTGCTACTTACAAGAGGTTAGTGAACAAATTCTTTGAGGAACAGATAGGCAAAAAAATGGAGGTATACGTAGATGACATGTTGATAAAGATAAAAAAAGCATCTGATCACATTTTCGACCTTAGCCAAACCATTGATTAGCTGGAAAAGCACCAGATAAAGTTAAATCCGATCGAATGTGTATTTGGTGTCCAAGAAGGCATGTTTCTTGGGTACATAGTAAATTAAAGAGGAATTGAGGCTAATCCTGGCAAGATCAAGGCATTGATTGAAATGTGATCCCCGACCTGCAAAAAGCAGGTGCAAAGGCTAATAGGGCGAGTAGCAGCATTGAACAAATTTGTTTCCCGAGCTATAGATAAATGTTTACCATTCTTTAAAGTTATGAGGAAGAATTTTTAATGGAATGATGAATGCCAAAAAGCTTTTCTAGAGTTAAAAAAGTATCCGAGATCACCCCCATTACTATCCCGATAATTTTTTGGAGAAAAATTGTATATATACTTAGACATCTCTGAGTCAACTGTAAGTTCTGCTTTGATACAAGAAGATAATGGAGTTCAGAATCCAATTTACTACACCAGAAAAACCTTTCGGGGAGTAGAGATTAGATATCCATGGTTGGAAAAATTAGCTTTATCATTGATTGGGGCATTCAGACGGATGAAACCTTACTTCCAAGCACATACCCTTGTGGTATACACTGATATGCCTCTTCGTCAAGCTCTTCATAAATCGAAGAAGTCTGGTAGATTGATGTATTGGAAAGTAGAACTGGGGGATTATGATATTATATATGAGCTAAGATCCTCATTAAAGGGTCAAGCTGTGGCAGACTTAATTGTAGAATTCACTTATCCGGAGGTCCCTTAGCAACAACTAATATGGGAAAAATAAACCCCAATAAGCGAAAACTCAACTAAAGTCTTCATCGACCAATATCCCGAGAAGATTCCATCAGGGGAGAGGTAAAAAAGTTACTGTCGGCCTACCAAAACAATCAACTAAGGTGTAGGAGATGGATAAAAGATATGAGGAGGCAAATAAAATATTCCATCATGGGATATTATTAGACCAAGGGTTTCAAAATCATAGCCTAATATGGAACTTGTATGTAAATGGATCATCATGTGCAGTAGGAAGTGGAGAAGGTATGAAGCCCTCATTGTAGGATTGAGTTTGGCTCAATCATTGAATGCCGAGAAAGTTGTGGCACATAGTGATTGTCAATTGGTGGTGAATCAAATTTTGAGTTTATATGGAGCCAAAGGTGAACTTATGACAAGATACCTAGCCAAGGCATTAGAGGTAATAAAAAAATCTCCTGCTGTTTAGATGAGAAAAATTTTAAAAGTGGAGAATGACAGAGCTGATGCACTTGCTCGGCTAGCATCAACAACCAGAATTGAGCTCAGGAGAACCATTCCTATCCAAATTTTTACCAATCAAAGTATTGATGGTGAGTTTCATTATTGTAGAAATGGGTCCTTCCTGGATGGATCTCATCAGAGCTTATATTGAAGAAGGAATTCTGCTAGTAGATGTAGTTGATGCCCAAAAACTCAAGTATAAGGCAGCAAGGTACGTATTAGACAAAGGAGTACTGTACAAGAGAGGGTTAGCAGCTACTTTATAGCGCTGTGTTCACCCAACAGAAGTTAAAGATCTAATAGAAGAAGTTCACGAAGGATCTTATGGAGCTCATATGGTAGGAAGATCATTACTACAACGAATGAATACTTAAGGGTATTACTAGACAACCATAAGGGCAGGTTGTACAACCTTTGCAAAAAAGTGTGACAAATTCCAAATGTTCTCTAATATTTGCAAAACTCCACATGAAGCTTTGACCCCCATTAATTCACCTTGGCCATTTTCTATTTGGGGGATTGACTTGGTCGGGCCATTGTCAACCACCCGAGGAAGATTTAAGTACTTGGTTTAGCTGTTAATTATTTCACAAAATGGGTTGAAGCAGAACTATGAGTGGATATGCCCTATGAGAAGGTGTACCAGTTCATCTGGAAAAACATCATTTGTAGATATTGTTTACCATATGCCTTCATTACTAACCATGGTACCCAGTTAGATAATGAGGAGTTCGCATCATACTGTGCTCAATCCAAGATTTAAAAGTTGCAGTTTTCTCCAGGTCATCCTCAAAGAAATGGGCAAACTGAGGTAACGAATAAAACTTTACTCAACGGGTTGAAGAAAAGACTTGATGATGCTAAAGGGAATTTGATAAATGGAATACACTCAATTTTGTGGGCATACCGAACAACTCTAAGAGCTTCTACGAGAGAAACCCCAAACATACTAGAATTTGGGATTGAGGCAGTCATACCAGATAAAATAGGTTTGCCAACTCATAGTGTGTTGAAATTTTATTTTGCTGTTAGTGGTTTGATGCGAAGGCTAGACCTGGACATGTTGGAATAAGTGTAAGAAGATGCATCCTTGAGGAATGGTTCCTATCAACAATAAACATCATGATTTTATAACAAAAGGGTGAAGCCGACAAACTTAAAAGAGGGGGATTATGTACTCAAGAAGGTGATTCAGAAGACCAATAAGATTGAAGCCAATTGGCATGGGCCTTAACGTGTCTCAGCAGTTGTTCGACCAGGAACTTATCGGATTGAAACTTTGGAGGGGGAGGAATTCAAAAATCCTTGGAATGCCGAGCATCTTAGGAAGTACTACCAGTAATGTAGCAATCAATATCTTTTGTAATCAATTTTCTCCAGTATCAATAAAAAGTTAGTTTTTCCATTTTTCCATTTTTCCTGGAAATATTAGTGATATACACCTGATTCTTATCAAATATTGCATATTTCTGCCCGTTATCTTTATGCATTCTAGAAATTTTACTATCCTAATGCCTATATTTATGTTCATTAACCAGACAAACTTGGATTTGGATATATACATGTTTTACAGGGGTTAATTGTGCTTTTGTAGGTATTGGAACATTAAAAGTGAGGATTCGTTGCATTTCAGAGAAGTTCCGTCTCCAGACTCTACTTTAAGGGCATTTTAGTCAATTCACATTTCTTATCCAACTCATGGAAATTCCACGGATGCATAGTTTGTTGAGTTAGCATGCGTGGCCGCAAACGGTGCGTCGTTTGGAGTTTGGACGAAGAAGATATGCCCGTTTCCGTTATTGACCTTTTCCCCCTCTTCATGGACCAAGCTTGGCTGAGAAACAGAGTACCGGTCGATTGCGTCCCTGGGACCAGTCGATCGCGATTTCATATTTTGTCGTGGGAAGGGGACAATAGGCTTATGCTTGAAGGACCGATCGACCGGTCCCCTGGACGCGGTCAACCACGCATGCCAGATATATTGGGATATTTTCTTTTCTTTCATTTTTCCTTTATTTTCTTTCCCACTTACTATATAAACCCATTTTTGGTTTGTAATTCATATAGATGGTAATATACTTAGTTTAAAATAGTTGTAGAGAGTTTTTAGCTTAGGGTTTGTGGGATTTGAAGAGTTTGGCTTTGATTCTTCTTGGTTTGACACCCAATTGGGTTGTAAGTTACACTATTCATCTTCCTTACCATTTAATATAGTTTGTATTTCCTTATTTCCTTGCTTTCTACTTAGATTTACAAGATTTGTTAATTAGTTTACATTCTTTGATTACGTGCTTTCTAGTATAAATTTACCGCATTTATTTACTCGCTTTATTTATCGTGTTTTTAATATGCTTTCTAGGTAATTTAAATTAGGTTATGTTTGAATTGAACTCACTCGAGTTGACGCCTTGCTTTGCATTGGTGATGGTGTTTACATGTCTATTTTGGGTGCGTTGTCCTAGTTATTGCGCTTAGGAGATTTGACGGGGCATATCATGTATGTCCCGTGCTTACGACTTTTCGTGCCCAATTTCTGGGATATTTGTTGACGTCAAAATCATATTAGGCTTTTTATGCGAATTTAGGGGCGTGACAACCCTTGGTTTAATTAACTATCGAAACGAGACGCTTGTCGACCCACGTATCCATTTTATATAAATTAACTCGGTTTAGGGATATTCGACGCAACCTATAGTTTTACTCGCTTTGTTAATCTAGATTCATTTTCCCTTGCCTAGAATAATCATTTCCCTTTTATGCATCTTTTTCCTTTTTAGTTTGTAATCCACCTTTTGCACTTTTATTTCTGAATATTAAATCGTATAAATTCTAGCAACTTGTCCATGTGGATTTTCGATACCCGACTTACCGCTGTTATTGCCACGCAAGTGTAGTCATAATTTAGGTTTGTTTGTATAGTCGCGGTGAGACAGAACACAACGACTGTGCGCTTACACGCGCACACTTCTCGCGTGCTATCAAAATGGCGCCGTTGCCGGGGACTAGTTTGTTTTAGACTTTATTTGATTTAGTATTTCATAGTATTTTCTTTCTATTTGTATTGTTTGCTAACCTTTTTGCAAGATTTCCACATTTAAGCACTTAGAAACGCTTGATTTTTTCCCGCGCGCACTTACTTTGTGGAATCCTCCACTTCGAGCCATTTTGGGGTAAGCATATCTTATTCCAATTCTTTCGGTAATCATTGTTATAATTCTCAAAATTCTAGCAAACCTATGACTTTTGGTGAATACTTATAATCCCAAAGTATAAAAAATTCAAATATGACTTTGGGTGAGTATAACGAAAGTTAAAACTTAGATTATTGGAATTTTGATGATGATGATAATGATTTTGGGCCTATACCTCTTTATAATAGGAATTTTGAAATGAATTGCAATAGTTTTCAAAATTCCTATAATAATGAGTTTTCGTTTAAGTCCGATGGTAATTTTCAAAGTTCCCGTTTTCATTGATCCGCACCTCGACCTATGACATTCGGTGAGGGCTTGCGTATGTATGAAAATGAGAAACTTGAAAATCGTTATCGGGAAGAAAATCGTTGTTGGGAACATGAATTGGATTTATTATTTGAGTCCGATGAAAATTTTGCTTCCGAGACTTTTGAAGTCGAGGAATGTTTTGAACCAAATCAGGTATTTGTTCCTACTTTGGAACAAACCATTCTAGACTTTTCCCATTGCATAATAGATATTGAAAGTGAGGATGAAAATGACGTAATATCTATTTGCAATGAAATGATTTCTTCTTTGGCCCCCAAAGAAGAACATTTCATTGAAAATGATGTTATTTCCTTCGAAACTCAATCTTCATGCGATGATGATTCATCTCATGAGTTTGAATTTATTTCATCCCCATTTTCATTCTCTATTATCACACCGTCACAAGTACCCGATGAGTCGATTTCAAACTTTAATGTTTTAAACCTTTTTGACGATGAGGAGTACTTTCTCGAGTTGTCCTCCATGATCGCATCTTTGCCTTTGTGTGCGCCTCCTCCCATTACACTTGATAAATCATTGGGAGGATATTATGCTCTTCTCAGTCCCTACTTATTTTTGTCACGCGTTCAATCCAAACCCCCCATCCTCCCTCCAAAACTTTTAATTGGCGATGGTTCATTTCTTACGCCTTACACATGCCTTTCGTTGTTCAAATGGAATTCATATTTTTTTGGAAGGCATGCTGGTATGTGAGGGTACACCGGTTATCTTCCAAAGTCAAATCGTTTTTACGGTGGACCCTCAGCTAGTTAGACTTCTAGTGTACAGTTAGTGTGAAGCCTAAATAGTAGGTTGCATATAGTTAGCTTTCTTTCTTTTTATTTTTTTCTCTCCTTTTAATTTAGTTTAGTGTAATTAGTTAACTTTTTGTTATTTGTTTTTGCTATGCTCGGTACTAACTTGTTTTGTAGATTCTTTGGACTTGTTCTTATGGGGATCGATCGCTCTTTTTCTCTCTTTAACTTGGTTCTTAATTCACATTGAGGACAATGTCAAGTTTTAAGTTAGGGGGTGTGGGATATTCTGTCCATTTCTTTATTTAGTCCATTTTTTCTCACATGTTAGTTACTTAGTATGCTTTTCTTAGAAAAATTGAAAAATTAAAAAATATTTTCTTTCTTTTTTCTCCTTTTTTGGGCATTATGCCTTTGTTTTCGATGATAAAATTTCAATAATTGCCCGATCCAATAGACAACCCAATGATGCATGTTCTCGATTTTAGAAGTTATTAGACTTTAGTCTCAATTATTGATATTATGAATAACTTCATGAATTAAACTTTAATCCCATGGGCACATGTACTTTTTTTGTCTTATTGATTTGGTTTAAGATTTTTATAACTCTGTAATCTTTTGTTGCATTGTATATACTTACACCGAGTAAGCTTTGTACCTTTCGTCATTTGTGAGTGTACACACTATTATTTTCTCATTGAAAACATTGAATTCGTCGGTAACCTCACTATTCTCTCATTTGATCGTTATTAATTGAGTTCATATGTGAAATGTGTTACTTGAGCATGATTTTCATATATTGTTTTGATTCGATAATTGCATAAACTTTGTGAAATAAACATAGGCCCTCTTTGTTATATAACCAATATTAGCCTTGACCTCACCCTTGTATGTTTACCCTCGTTAATCCCCTTTGAGCCTAAATATAGCCTTTCGTTTCATAACCCCATTCCCATAACCAACTCCAAATTGGATTTATAGCCCATACATACACTTTCCATGCCTTTGTTTGGAATGTTACTTGGGATTAAATGTTGTTGTTATGATGTCGGTTGCAATTTAGGCATATGAGAGTTTGAAAAGTAAAGAAAAGAAAGTAATGAAAAAGTGAAGAAAAAGAGAAAGAAAAAAGCAAAAGAAAACAAAAGAAAAATGAGAAAAAGAAGAAATAAAAAGAAAGAGAAAGTTGTAAATGTTGTATATAGTTCAATAAGCTTTGATTACTCTCCCCGATGATATATCTAATGCCGTTTTGGAACTTGTTTTCCAATTTTGATATTGCCTGCATTTTCCCATTATCCTGAGTTTTCATTTCGAACACTTTGAATCCGTATATACAGTCCTTCGTTTCATACCCTAGTCATACCTACAATATAACCCTATAAAAGTCCTATGTGATCTTAGGTTCATGTAATTCAAAAGTCATAATAGTTTTGATAATCTGTGAAAATGCATTTTTCCTCTTTTAGTGTGCGGTATCCTTTCATTGAGATTACAGTTTTTCAGTTTATATATAGCGTTCTTCATTTGTGACATGTGTGTGACCTAGTTTCCATTTACATTTACTCTTTATGCCCGCATGTTTCGTGTGTTACCTCCCTATTTCGAGTGATTTCGCTTGATGAGTGTAATGCCCGTGAGGATTGAATGAATGCTTGCGTTAATTTAGTATCCGGTTTATATAAGTTTTTGCTAAATCACACTTTGCATGTGCTCGCTCCCCTCCCACATTTTAAGGTTTCAATTCTATGAGGTGCATTCTATAATTTTAATGATTCGGACTTTTGTGTGAATTCATTCACTGTGCTAATAATGTGTATGAAATCTTTTTGGTACTTTTGGGCTTGTTGCATGTTGGGTTGGGCATATTTTGAGGAAACCATGTGATGTTTGTGGGTATCATCCTTGAAAACCCTCACGAGACGACTCTCGTCCACTTGGATGACCTAGGGGTTCAACGGCTTATTGCATACACTAAATGCAATCGTGCTCCCTACGAAAGTGGCATTTATATTTCGATGCATATATACTTCTTGTACCGCCCTCTGTGGTCGTGGTTTTTTTGTTTCAGTATTAGGAACTAGCAATGTTTAAGTTAGGGGGCATAATTCGTATCAAATATTGTATATTTCCACCCGTTATCTTTATGCATTCTAGCACTTTTACAGTCCTAATTCCTATATATATGCTCATTAACCAGACAACCTTAGATTTGGATATATACATGTTTTGCAAGGGTTAATTGTGCTTTTGTAGGTATTAGAACATTAAAAGTGAGGATTCGTTGCATTTCGAAGAAGTTCCATCTTTGTATGCTACTCCAAGGGCATTTTAGTCAATTCACATTTCTTATCCAGCTCATGGAAATTCCACGGATGCGTAGTTCATTGAGTTAGAATCGCGTGGCCACAAACGGTGCATTGTTTGGAGTTTGGACGAAGAAGATATGCCCATTTTTGTTATTGACCTTTCCCCCCTCTTCATGGACCAAGCTTGGCTGAGAAACAGAGTACCGGTCGACCGCAGTTTCATATTTTTCCGTGGGAAGGAGACAGTGGGCTTATGCTCGAAGAACCGATCGACCAGTCCCCTGGACGCGATTGACCGCACATGCCAGATATTTTGGGATATTTTCTTTTCTTTTCTTTTTCCTTTATTTTCTTTCCCACTTACTATATAAACCCATTTTTGGTTTGCAATTCTTATAGATGGTAATATACTTAGTTTATAATAGTTGTTGAGAGTTTTTAGCTTAGGGTTTGTGGGATTTGAAGAGTTTGGCTTTGATTCTTCTTGGTTTGACACCCAATTGGATAGTAAGTTACACTATTCATCTTCCCTATCATTTAATATAGTTTGTATTTTCTTATTTTCTTGCTTTCTAATTAGATTTACAAGCTTTGTTAATTAGTTTACATGCTTTGATTACGTGCTTTCTAGTATAAATTTACCGCATTTATTTACTCGCTTTATTTATCGCGTTTTTAATATGCTTTCTACGTAATTTAAATTAGGTTGTGTTTGAATTGAATTCACTCGAGTTGACGCACTGCTTTGCTTTGGTGATGGTGTTTACAGGTCTTTTTCGGGTGCGTTGTCCTAGTTATTGCGCCTAGAAGATTTGATAGTGCATATCATATATGTCCCGTGCTTACGACCTTTCGTGCGCAATTTTCGGGATATTTGTTGACGCCAAAATCATATTAGGCTTTTTATGCGAATTTAGGGGCATGACAACCCTTGGTTTAATTAACTGTCGAAACGAGAAACATTCTAAATAATTCGTCTACCCATGTATCCATTTTATACAAATTAACTCGGGTGAGGGATATTCAATTCAACCTATAGGTTTACTCGCTTTGTTAATCTAGATTCATTTTCCCTTGCCTAGAATAATCATTTCCCTTTTATGCATCTTTTCCTTTTTTAGTTTGTAATTCACCTTTTGCACTTTTATTTCGGAATATTAAATCGTATAAATTCTAACAACTCGTCCCTGTGGATTTTCAATACCCGACTTACCGCTATGCTTTCCTCGTAAGTGTAGTCGTAATTTAGGTTTGTTTGTATAATCACGGCGAGACAGAAAACAACGACTGTGCACTTACATGCGCACACTTCTCGCGCGCTATCAACACCCCCAAATAGTTGGTCGACAGGAATTCAATAATTTGTTGGACTTGGGCAGAAAAATAGATACTTTATCGACAAAACAAAAATCCAAATCAAAAAAGGATTTTAAGTCTTTAGTACTTGGTCAAGAAAAATCAGGGATAAAACTCTATATGAAAATTAACAAGTTTTATCCAAACTGAGCAAAATGGAGGAGGAACGTTATGAAGATTTCCATATAACAATGTAGATACATATTCCACATATGCTTGGCCACCACTGGTAAGTAATACTAAACCTAAAAATTTAAGTGTATTAGTAAAACCTATGGCAATACCACTAGTGACTAGTATCAAACTTTGATTTTAATCTAGGTACACTAGTGGAACCTGTGGACACATCAATGGTAACCGGTATTAAACTTAGAAATCTAAGTATATCAGTAAAACCTATGATAATCTCATTGGTAACTGATACTAAATTTATGCAAATGCCTAAATCTATCAATAAAACTAATGAAACAATAAAGTCATTCAAGCATCCAAAAATTAACAAGATAAGTTAATCAAATGCCTTTCATTTGTATAAATGATGATTACATGCAAATATTGTTTACAAATGCAATACATGAATAAATTATTCTACTGGGCGCTTTCCTTCAGCTTTTGAGGAGCTCGGTACTAGTTCCATGCCCATAGGAGGATCATCTAATCTGTATGGGGATTTAATGAAATATAAATCTTGAAGCATTGTCCTATTGCTACTGCTCGGATCCTCTTATAGATGAGGAGCCCGAGCTATCTCTAGCTCGTCGTGTAGGTTATAATCCCCAAACTATTTAGAGATCGAACATTGAGGAATGGTTTTTATAGGGATAAAGATAATATCAAGATTGAAGGGACATTTGTCACAGTCCAAGAATGTAGGATCAGCCCAGTACCATAACTTGTTATCCTGGTCAACCTTCATAACTGTTAGGCAATTGGTCCAACACCACTTATAGCCTTTGCGTTGAGCCTGACTGAAATGATCATCAAATCACCCAAGGGCTTCATTGTACCCTTCTATTCAAACTTCTTTGGGTTCCTTGTGAAACTGGAAAGTTAACCTTTCAACTTGATGTTACAGTTTCTTCAACATTCCATCCTTAATTTGTAATTGAGAAGACTGGGTGGAAAGTTTCTCAACCTGAGTTTGGATTCTTTGAGATAGCTCAATAATGGCTAAGTTTTTGGCCTTTATCTATGCAGCCTGATTGGCGAGCGTTTGTTGAGTTATGGCCTTATCATTTGTATGTTGGATAGATATGATTTTGGTCGAGAAGTAGAAACATTTTTGGATTTCTTCAAGGCTTCCAGTTCCTCTCTCAAGCTAGCATTTTTAGTTTCCAAAAAATGAAACTCCTTCATCAGTAGCAACAGTTATTTTCTTCAAAGAATTTAGTTCATCCCTCCAACTGTTGTTTTCTTCCTCCAGTAGTTTGGCAATGGCTCTAGACTAGTTAACTTCAAACTTAAGTAGGAATTCTTTCTTCCTAAATATAAAAAGATGCTTCTCCAACTTCTTCTCAAATCCCCAAGCTCCACTTAAAGCCTTATATTTGGCCTCATAGTCAGTATGAAGAAAATCCTTTGCCTCATTATGCTCCTCTTGAAATTCTTCAATCATTTCAAAATAAGCCATGTTATTTCCCATAACCCGATCAAGAAGAAACTTGAGGTAGATATATGAATCACTGGCTTGATCAGTAGCATCTGCACCGAGAAAGTATGACAAGTCTTCATTAGTTAAAGTCACGTGGCTAGCTTTGGACAAACAATTGCAGTGCTTGAGTAGATCATAATCATTAGACGAAATCTATTCCATCTTGGCCATGAACTAGAAAAATGAAGAGATATTCAATCAACAACAAGAAAAGGAATATGTGACATCAACCAAGAAAGAATAAACAATTAAGAAACGACAAATAGTATAAAGAAAAGTCCTTTTATTGATATAAATGAAAATTACAAGTACGGTAAAAAAAGAAATGAAATAAAGTAAAAAAATATAGAATCCAACTACCGAGAAAATCTACACCTTCTCTCTTTCCACTTCAACTCCATCTTGGTTGGCAAAAGGGATGGCTGGAGTGACTTTCTCGGTGGATGGGAGGGCTGATTCAACTAAATTCTTAGGTTGATTGGCTGAAGACTCAACTACCAGAGATGACTCCCCAGAATTAACATCATCTTCAACTTCATCATCCATATTGGAGGAGAGCTAGGCTCATGCCTTTGGAACAGTTCAAAGTCTTCTATTGTGTCAAACTCCTTCAATGAAACCGACCAAGCATCAGAAATATAGCCCGAGCTACTACCAAAACTAAATGATCCTTAATTTAAAGAAAGCATAAAGCATGGAACATTAGGGGCTTCTGTTGATACCAAAAATTATCCACTTATGTGGAGCAATAAAAAATAGACATATATCGTCCATTGTGGCAATAATCCTAGTTAGCAAGGCATAACCACCAACCAAGGCTTGGAATGCCAACCAACAGTAAGTAGGCCGACCAACAGTATCAGCAAAACGCCAACAACCAAAAACATTTGGACATTATGTACTATTTTAAATGCCTAATTTATAAAGGTATTCCATCATTTAACATTCCATCTCTTTGTATCCCCACTGGACTATAAATACGTTGTAATCCCTTCGTCAAGGGAAAGTGATTGAAAAATAAATATAAGGAAATAAGAAGCACAGTGGACACATGCTTTTATCCACAGGCCGAACCACTTTAAAAACCTCTTTGCTTCTTTATTTTACTTACAAATATGATATGTGATTAAATAATTAGACCTAGTCTAGTTTTTTAAATCAATAGTTACCATTCTCTTCAATACACAATAACACATGTTTGAGGACGACAATACAATCGATTGACAAGCGAGGTCCTACGTTCGGGACACCAACTTATTGGAACTATTAATTTTAATTTATTTATTTGAAATATGACATTTGAGATACAAACATAGGTTCTTAACACAAAGGGTTGAATCATATTCATTATTCGTTGTTAACAGTTATTAACGATTTCAATATCGAGGTTGACATTAATTTTCTAGGTAGGTACATGGGGTTGTATAAACATAGTAAAGCCTTTTCTATTTCACACTACCTGTTTGGTAATATACCATTTAGAAATTAACTTATTTTAGTAGCTACAATTTTAATGTTTTTATGTATTTTGCAAAAAGTAAGTTTGTTCTTAAAAGTTATTAATGATTTAGTAGTAACTATTTTAATGTTTTTATGTGTTTTGAAAAAGAAATTTTGTTATTAAAAGTTATTAATGATTTAGTAGCTACTATCATATTCCCCATAAATGTTCTTATTTTGGGTAAACTATAATGACTATGCAATTGGGCTATTCTCCAAATCACATACCGACTGCAGGTTTGTGGTTAAACTTCAATGAGTATGCAATGGGTGTTTAAATGTTTTCATATTTTAAGAGAAACCATAGGACGTTTGCGAGTGATTACCCAATAATTTAAATGTATCGTAGGGCCATTTTAACTTCATGGACTTGATTATTCGCTAATGACAACGATGGAGTGCCTAGTGGCCACCATCACCGCCTAAAGAATGATTCCAAAACCATTTTGGATTTCCAGTTCTCATTCATCAGGTAATTAGTTATCTTTCATTTGGTACCATCTGACTTTTTTGGATAACCGATTATTTATCTATTTTTTGTTATTTTTATAATTTTTGCTTTAGTGAACGTATATTATATTTTTGGTTGTGTAGAAATAGTTTTGTCATGTATATGTAGTGCTTGATGAAATTCCACACAAAGAAACAAATGTACCTCTACAAATGAAAAGGAAGTTGGGAATGGGTTTTAATCTGCAAGAGTAAAATTGTGAATGGATATAATTTACAATAAAAAGATGTTTCTTTACGAATTTACTTTGTATTTTCATATTCTTACAGTGTTTATCGAACTTAGAAAAACACAAATTGTAGTGCTAACCCATCTAATATATATATATATATATACACCTTATTTTTGCCTAAAATTGTTAACATCCCAATTGTCTAAAGCTTTTTTTGTAATAGTCGCAAAATAATCATATTCAAATCCAGTCTAAAGTTAAAAGTCTTTATTTTATTTAAAAATTTTAAATTTTAAAATTTTAAACAGAACATTTATTTTGAAATTTGAAAAAGTATTACGGAGAAGGGATATTTTGAATGGTGCCATAATCAACATTAATACTACTGAAGGAGATGATAAAATCAGAAAAAGGATACACCATGACCATCAAAGGATGCAGAATTAAGTATGAAGACAAGCTTTAATCCAACTATTGTAATAGATCTAGCCTCCAAGTGAGTAGCTTTCAAAAGAGAACATACGAAAGCACCTTTCGATGTGATTATCAAAGGGAAAATTGAAGAACCCTTCATTACTATTCAGTGTCAAAGCCAAGTTAGTATCAAAACAAAAGAAAAAAAGTGGAATCAACCATGTCATTGTATTTATATCAAATCATAAAGAAAAAGTCAACCCAAAACAATGCGAAGCAAAAAGAAATCAGGTTGTTGTATTTAAGAGACCCAAACCGTTTCCGGGTAAGATTAATTGTGCATTTGTTTATTTATTAGTTTATATTTTTTTATGAAATAGGAATTGAAAAAATAGGTTCATTTTATGTTAAATGCACCCCTGAATAATTTTTTTGTCATGCATACAGATTTGAGATGGTTTTATCTTTTAACAAATTGAAAAGTTTATCCTATTAATTTTTGGAGAAAACAAACAATAAGGGATGCTATCCAAATATATTTGGAAAATGCTATGTGTATCTAGTGTTTACATGAAAAGTTATTTTCCAAGTGCGTTAAGGTGTTTTACATACAGTAGCATACAATACTTTAATACACTTGTTAAACCACTTCTGGTGTTAAAACTTGGTACGTATAGCATTACCCAATATATTTTGGCCATTAGAGTTTTCTGAGATTGTGGACAAGGTTGGTAGTCCATAAATAAGAAAGTAGAAATAAGAAATTTATAGCACGTCTATAACTACGGCCACGCAACGCATGGCTTGAAAGCTAGTATATATATATATATATATATATATATATATATATATATATATATATATATATATATATATATATATATATATATATATATATATATTTAAGTTTTCAAACTCTAAAGAAAATGACAGGACCGTCTGCATTTATTGAATGCAGCTGCCATGGTGTGAAAAGACTCGACAATGAATTGTTTAACAATTGTAACGCGAGGCCCAACAAAAAGTATATGATAGTAGGTATGAGATATTGGTTGGACAAATAATAGGGCACTAAGGAAAATAAGTATATGGCCTTATGGATGTACTACTCTAGGCAGTAGAAAATTCAGGTAACTTTAAAAACAAAACATATATAGTTTGTAAAAAAATATGTAAGGAGATAATTTTTTTTTTTAAAGAAATATAATATTTGTATAAATAGTTAATATAATTATTAAACTAGGTATATACATATATTTTATAAGAAATAATAAACTATATATATAATTATAGAAAATAGATAAATATTTATATAAAAGTATATAAACAAAAGCATATTATAAATGTTATAAATTAAGAAATATTTACATAATCACTTAATAAAGGTTTGTTTGGAATCATCAAAATCAAAATAGAGTATTAAAGTAAAATGTACAAAAATAATAATAATAATTAAAGAAAAAGGTAATAATTAAAGTAAATTAATAAGTAATTAGGGATTAAATACATTTTCATTTAACACCATATAGAAAAAAATCGACTCAATTTTTTTTTTACTATTTAAAAAAAATAGTCAGCGTTAGTGGATCTCATAGGTGGGGTGTGTGTCTATTATCATAATATACTAAATTGACTATTAAGATATGTATAGACAAAATGTTTAAAATGATGGCCAAATTTGACTGCTAAAATATAAAGTCAAAAGTCTAAAGAGTATAAATAAGTTATAGGTGAAGAAGCAAATAAATCACAATGGACCATTAATTTTTTTAAGCTACACGATTTTACTATTGACTGGAAACTTCTCCCCACTTAGCATTGTATCTAATCCATTTTGATGCCCTTGATCATGCATTAAATATATGTTGGTAGCTCCTTATATCTTCCTTAATATCCGAACGCAGTTCAGTCTCTTGAAAAGTTTATGACAATATGTGTGTAGCCATGAAGACAGTGCCACCTTCTTCAAGCAGACGTTTTTCGATATCTCTAAAAACCCCTACGAACACTATGTCAATCACACTTTCCTTGTTGGTTATGTGTTCACCAGAACAACCCGGGTTAGAAGCCGCACTAGATCGACTTCTGACTATTCCTGAGAATATCCTAAAATATTTTGTGCTTAAGACTCATGTGGTTTAGCAAATAGTCTTTGAGCCACAAGGGTATCCAAAAACTTGTACATAGTCTCCTTGATTTAGCTGTCTACAATCTCCTAACACAATGTAATGAAAATTATTTTTGATCACCATATCAGCATGAGCTTTAGATTTCATTGTATCACCATCTGATGTGAATAAAGCCATATCTCTAATTTGATTTGTACATATAACACTCAATCTACTACAAGTAGCAACACGAATGGACATTTCTCCACAATGTTCACTCCAATATTTTTCTTCGATACATATTTCAAATTGCCAATAGATCTTTATATTACAATCTGAAATAATAAATATCTGAATTGAAATTGAGCTAAATAAGAAATACCTAATATTACACATAGCTGGTGAAGGTGGCTGAATGACTAAAATAAATAGTTGCATGTTATGAACACGCCTTTATTTGTTATAGAAAAACATGACCCATTCATAATTTTTGTTTCTTTGTTTCCATTAACAAATGTTTGAAAATGAGACGTGATCTTAAACATTGATTTCCTGTATGGTCAATTAAACTTCAAAAGAAAATGTAACTATTAATATGGGTTTTCACTAAAAATTAATTTGTATAAAAAATAAAAATCAATGAAAAAATATTATACCTTTGACTCTGAGATGATGAGGATGAGGAGTATCTCCCATTAGCTATAAATTAAGAGAAACGAGACTTAGATGGTGCAGATATGTGTTGTGTATATCAGTAGATGCACCTATAATAAGAGGAAGACTAATATTAATATATGGTAAAAGACAAAGGGCCTCCTTAAGGTATATTGGGAAGAAATTATTAGGGGCTATTAATTCGTGCTAAATTAGACATCGTTAATCGCTTGCACAAGGTTTATTTGAGTACTTACAGGGTTTTTGATGCTAAGGACGAAGACTGGATGCATTTCGGATGAAGAACGGATGGAAACGTGCCTTCAGGGGCAAAATGGTAAATTCTGATGACTCATTTCGGACTCAAACCAATAAAAAATGTAGGCCTCTAATTAAGGAATGCCCGGGTTCAAGCGGTAAGTCAATCAGACTCCAAACGAAGAAGTTATGCCCGTACAAAGTCTAAAAATCGGAAAAAGTCAAAGTTGAAACCCTGAGTAATATCCAAAATCAACACCGTGACCCGAACATTATGAAAACAGTATCGGCCTCGGAAGGAAGGTCATGTCGGTTTTTGCTGATTGTCAATCGGAGTCCGTATGCACAAGTTACGATTTTTGTAAGAATAAAATGTAAATATTTAATTTAGGATTTTATTAGTGTTTATATATTTATTGTGCACTTTCTGTATTCTAGTCCCATGTGGGCTTAGCTGGTTAAGGAAATTTTTTGCTAACCAAGAGGTCGCGAGTTCGATTCCAAGGGGAGAGGTTTATACCTCATTTTTGTTCAAATAATCTGGTCGCCATCTGGGAGCGCCACGTGGTCGATCCTGAACCACCCAGAACTGACCCGATCCGATTTGACCCGAACCGTGACCCGACCCGACCCGCGCGGACCTATCACTTTCCACTTTTCCATTTTCCAGCCCTAAAGTTTTTCCTTTTTTTACTTTCCACCCTGTATTCTTATTTCTTTAATAACTTTTTCACTTTAAATCCTTTTCTCCCCATTCTTTTTTATAAATTCTTCTAAAAATAAATGCTACTATATTATGCAGCCAATGCCAACTTTCATCTGTCCCTCACTTCTTATTAAACAAATCAAGCCTATGTTATTCTTTATTTTAAAAATAAAAAACATGTAAAATACCAAAAATACCCCAAAGTCCTTATTCCCCCTATTTAAAGCCCCTCACCCCCTTCACTTCCAAAAAAGGGGAGAGGGAGAGGGAGAGGGCCAAAAACCATTTTTCTCATCATTTTAGTGTAGTTTCATCTTTAGGAGTAGTGTAATTTAGTTTTTTTTTTTGTAATTTCATTCCTCGAATTAATGCAAGTTTCTTCCATAAGTTTCCTCTGTTTATTCATGTATTCTTATGCAATTTCTTCACATGCTCTCATATTTATTTCCATGATTTAAAATCAGTATACTTCTTCTCTTAGTTCAATTCTTCTCATACACACAAAGCACGGTTAATTAGTTTTAATTGGTTTTCCGTAAATAATATAAGTTGTAATTTTTGGACGCGTTTCAGACGTGTTGTTGATTCACTATGATATGATAGTTTAAGAATGGATCTTGACGGATTAATTAGTACCGAGAACATACCAAGGGACTTTCACGGTGTATATAAAGTAGACACCGTATTTAATACCAAAAGTGTAGTTCCGGGACTATCTTTGACACCGAACTCTTAGCGGACTTTTATAAAATTCGGTAAGTGACATTTTGGACTTAATAATTGTTTAAAAATTGTATTAATCTTGTTTGATTCGCATTTTATCTATGTAATCATTTATGGTACACGCGCTGAAGTATCGAAGATAATTTCTAACTTTTATTTTACTTCTTTTAACGTAGTTTACATACTTGTCTGGGTTAATCGTAGTATAATTCTTTCAACTCTCCCATCATCTTTTACACTTTTTTAGAAGTAATAAATTACTTAAAGTATTTAAACATCATTCCCCGTGGATTCGATACCCGAACTCCCCGCATATAATATAAAACATGTGTAGTTAAAGTTTAGCTTTTTTTGCATTGGGTCAAAAATCCTTTACAATGACACGCGCTCGATTTTTATCTTAATTGTTGGGGAATGATTTGCTTTGAATCTTAATTGATTTAGTGCTATGATCCCGACAACTCACTTAATCAAAATGGCGCCGTTGCCGGGGAATGATTTGCTTTGAATCTTAATTGATTTAGTGATTTGATCCCGACAACTCGCTCTAATCAAAATGGCGCCATTATCGGGGAAAGTTTTGTTTTAAAAGATTATTAATTTAGTATTTCGTAATATTTTTTTTTCAATTTGTATTTTTTTTGTTAACAATTTTTACAAGACTTTTACATTTGAGAACTAAAAACGTTTGAATTTTTCGGCCGCTCATATTTTTGTAGAATTCGCCACTTCGAGCCTTCTTTGGGGTAATCATGTCTTATTCCAATCCTTTCGGAAATCATTATGACAATTCTCAAAATCCCCGTGAACCTATGACTTTTGGTCAATACTTAGAGTCCCAAAAAATTGCAAATTCAAAACTGACTTTAGGCGAGTATTACAAAAGTCAAGCTTTAGAGTGCATGTATTTTAAGGATTATGATAACGATTTTGGGCCTCTAATTCCTTATAATAGAAGTTTTGAAACAAATTGCAATAGATTTCAAAATTCTTATAATAATGAGTTTGAGTATAGTTTCGATAATAATTTTCAAACTTCTCATTTCCAAGAATCCGTACCTCCGCCTATGACTTTCGGTGAGGGTCTTCTCATGCTTGAGAATAAGAGGTATGAAGACTGTTATCGGGAATAAAATCGTTTGTGGGAACATGAATTGGATTTATTATTTGAATCCGATGACTACTTTTCTTCCGAAACTTTTGAAGTCGAGGAATGTTTTGAACCAAATGAGGATTTTATGCCTACTTTGGAACAAACCGTTCTTGACTTGGCCCATGATTTAATAGAGAAAGAAAGTAAGGATGAAATGGATGTATTATCCACTCTTTGGATCCCAAAGAAGAAAGTTTCATTAAAAATGGTCCTATCTCCTTTGAAATTCCAACTTTGAGCGATGAAAACTCATCTCTTGAGTTTGAATTTCTTTCATCCCCCTTTTTGATTATCCGTTATAACACCACCACAAGTACCAGATGAATCGGTGCCAAACTTTAAAATGTTTAACCCTTTCACCGACGAGGAGTACTTGCTCGAGTTACTTTCCATAAAGGCATCTTTGGCTCCTTGTGTGCCCCCTCCCATTCCAATTTCAAAATACTTGGGAGATAATTCTATTTTTCTTGTCCCCCATGGGTATTTGTCGCCCGTTTTATCCAAATCCCCCATCCTCCCTCCAAAATTTTTAACTGGGGATGGTTCATTTCTTTCTCCTTACACATGCCTTCCGTTGTTCAAACATAATTCTTATTTTTCGAAAGGCATGATTTCAAGTGAGGGTACACTGGTTATCCTCCAAAGTCAAATCATATTTTGGGTGGACCCTAAAAAATTTCAACTTCTAGTGTATAGTTAATTAGAATTAAAATTATAGGTTGTAAATAGTTAGTTGTTATTTTCTTTATTTTTCTTATTTATTCTTACTTATAGTCTAGTATAATTAGTTAAAAATTTTATTCTTTCCTTTTGTATTCTTTGGTATTAACATGTTTTGTAGAATCATTAGACTTGTACTATCTGGAGATCGCTCCATTTTGGGTAATGTTGCTATTTTCCTCCCTTTAGCTTGGTTCTTAATTTACATTGAGGACAATGTCAGGTTTTAAGTTAGGGGGTGTGGGATATTCTATCCATTTTTTTGGTAGTTTCCATGATTTGATTACATGTTATTTCCAAACAGACTTTTCTTGTAAAAAATAAAAATTTCGAAAAGATTTTCTTTCTTTTTTCTCCTTTATTGGGCATTTTGCCTTTGTTTCCGATGATAAATGTTAATAACTGCCCGATCCAATAGACAAATCAATGATGTATGTTCTCGATTTTAGAAGTTATTAGACTTTAGTCCTTAATCATTGATATTATGAATAACTTCATGAATTAAACTTTAATCCCATGAGCACATGCGCTTTTCTTGTTCTATTGATTTTGTTTAAGATTTTTATAACTCGATAATCTTTTGTTGCATTGTATATACTTACACCGAGTAAGCTTTGTACCTTTCGTCATTTGTGAGTGTATACACTTTTATTTTCTTTTTGAAAACGTTGAATTCATCGGCAATCTCCCTAATCTTTCATTGACCGTTCAATAATTGATTTTATATCTTGAAATGTGTTACTTAAGCATGATTTTCATATATTGTTTTGACTCGAGAATTGCGTAAACTTTATGAAATGATCATAGTCCATCTTTGTTATATCACCCATATTGACCTTGACCTCACCTTATATGTTTTCCCTAGTCAACCCCTTTGAGCCTAAATATAGCCTTTTGTTTCATAACCAAAAATCCAATAACCAACTCCGAATTGGAGTTATAAACCATACACATTACCTTCCTTACCTTTGTTTGGAATGTTACTTGGGATTTAATGATGTTATTGTCGTGTGGTTGCAATTTAGGCATGTGAGAGTGTGAAAAGTAAAGAAAAGAAAGAAGTGAAAAAGAGAGAAAAAGAAAAAGTAGAAAACAAAAGAAAAAAAATAAAAAAAGGCAAAAAAAGTGAGAAAAAGAAGAAAAGAAAAGAAAAAAGAAAGTTGTATTTGTTGTGTATAGTGTTCAATAAGCTTTGATTACTCTCCCCATTATTATATTCAATGCCTTTTATGGATTATATTTTCCAATTTTTGATATTGCCCGCATTCTTCCCATTATTCTAAGTTTTCATTTAAACACTTTGAATCCGTACATACATATCCTTCGTTTAGTACCCTTAACCCCAAACCTACATTACAACCGTATAAAGTCCTATGTGATCCTATGGTGCATTTAATATAAAATTTTAAATAGTTTCGATAATCTGTGAAAATACATTTCGCCTCATTTAATGAGCGATATCTTTCATTGAGATTACAATTTTTAATTTCCTATATAGCGTTCTTCATTTGTGACATGTGCGCGACCTAGTTTCTATTTACATTTACTCTTTATGCCCGCATATCCCGTGTGTTAACTCCCTATTTCGAGTGAATTCACTTGATGAGTGTAATGCCCGTGAGGATTGAATATATGCTTGATTTAATGTTTATCCGGTTTATATAAGTTTTTTGTCAAATCATTCTTTGCATGTGCTCACTCCCCTCCCACATTTTGAGGTTTCAATTCCACGAGGTTCATTCAATAATGGTGATAATATGGACTTTTGTCTGAAATCTTTCACTTTGCTAATAATACGTATGAAATCCTTTTCGTATTGTTGGACTTGTCGCATGTTGATTGGGCTTATTTTGAGGAAACATATTATGTTTGTGATTATCATCACTTTAACTCTCACGAGATAAAACTCGTCCACTAGGGTAACCTAGGGGTTTAACGGCTCGTTGCATAAGCTAAATGCAACCGTGTATCTCACGAAAATGGATCTCTATATTTTTATAGTTATTGAATAAATTGCAAAATTCAGTACGAAAGATATCTTTTACTATGATGCTAGGGACTAGCAACACGTTAGTTAGGGGGTGTGATTCGTGCTAAATATTGCATTCTATTCCCTTTCTTTTTGCACAATAAAGTAGTCTGACGCTTGTTAAACTCACACTTTATACTCATTTAATGTATAGCCTCAATTATTCATCGTTAATCGCTTGCGCAAGGTTTATTTGAGTATTTACATGTTTTTTTATGCTAAGGACGAAGACTAGATACATTTCGGATGAAGAACGGACAAAAATGTGCCTTCAGGGGAAAAATGGTAAATTCTGATGACTCATTTCAGACTCGGACTAAACATGAAAAATGTAGACCTCTAATCAAGGAACGTCTGGGTTCAAACGGTGAGTCAATCAGACTCCAAACGAAGAAGTTATGACCGTACGAAGTCCAAAAACCAAAAAATGTCAAAGTCAATGCCCCGGGTACCCAAAATCAACACTGTGACCCGAATATCATGAAAACATTATCGACCTCGGAAGGAGGGTCATGCTAGTTTTTGCTGATTGTCAATCGGAGTCCATAGGCACAAGTTATGATTTTTGGAAGAATAAATTATAAATATTTAATTTAGGATTTTACTAGTGTTTATATATTTATTGTTTACTTTCTATATTTTAGTCCCATGTGGGCTCAGCTGGTTGAGGACATTTTTTTGCTAACCAAGAGGTCACGGGTTCGATTCCAAGGGGAGATGTTTATACCCCATTTTTGTTCAAATAATTTGGTCACCACGTGTCGCCATCTGGGAGCGCCACGTGGCCGATCCAGAACCGCCCAGAACCGATCCGATCCAATTTGACCCGACCCGCGAGAACCTGCCACTTTCCCCTTTTTGAACTTTTCAGCCCTAAAGTTTTTCCTTTTTTACTTTCCACCCTATATTCTTATTTCTTTAATAACTTTTTCATTTTAAATCCTTTTCTCCCCATTCTTTTTTATAAATTCTTCTAAAAATAAATGCTACTATATTATGTAGACCATGCCAACTTTCATCAGCCCCTCACTCCTTATTAAACAAATCAAGCCCATGTTATTCTTTATTTAAAAATAAAAAATATGTAAAATACCAAAAATACCCCAAAGCCCGTATTCCCCCTATTTAAAGCCCCTCACCCCTTCACTTCCAAAAAAATGGGGAGAGGGAGTGGGAGAGGACCAAAAACCATTATTCTCATCATTTTAGTGTAGTTTCATCTTTAGGAGTAGTGTAATTTAGTTTTTCTTTTTTTTTTTGTAAGTTCTTTCCCCGAATTAATGCAAGTTTCTTCTATAAGTTTCCTCCACTTCTTCACGTATTCTTATAAAATTTCTTCACATGTTCTCATATTTATTTCCCATTCTTTAAAATCAGTATACTTCTTCTCTTAGTTCAATTCTTCTCATACATACAGAGCACGGTTAATTAGTTTTAATTATTTTTCCTTAAATAATATAAGTTGTAATTTTTGGACGCGTTTCAGAGGTGTAGCTGATTCACTATGATATGATAGTTTAAGACTGGATCTTGACGAATTAATTAGTATCGAGAACATACCAAGGGACTTTAACGGTGTATATCAAGTATACACCGTATTTAATACCAAAAGTGCAGTTCCGAGACTATCTTTGGCACCGAACTCTTAGCGGACTTTTATAACATTCGGGAAGTGACATTCCGGACTTAATAATTGTTTAAAAAGATTATTAATCCTATTTTATTTGCATTCTATCTATGTAATCATTTAAGGTACACGCGCCGAAACGTCGAAGATAATTTCTAACTTTTGTTTTACTTCTTTTAACGTAGTTTACATACTTGTCTAGGTTAATCGTAGTATAATTCTCTCAACTATCCCATCATCTTTTACACTTTTTTAGAAGTAATAAATTAATTAAAGTATTTAAACATCATTCCATGTGGATTCGATACTCAAACTCGCCGCTATACATATAAAACATGGGTAGTTAAAGTTTTGGTTTTTTGTATTGGGTCGAAAATCGTTTACAACGACAGGCGCTACACACGTGCTCGGTTTTCATCTTATCAGAGATCTTAAAGAATTATATTTGAATGACAATATTGCTTATAATAAATTAGAATAGAAAAGGAGAATCCATGGGGTCGATCCCATGTGCGGAGAGATGATAATGATGATGTGTCCACTCAGACAATAAGTGAAGGCTTGTGACAAATAATCAAACTATTACAGAAGCCCAATAAGAACTAACTGGGAACATTTATCCAAAAGTACCTCCAGTCTTGTTCATCATACTAGTGTTTCACTGACTAGGAACACTCCCAGTGCATAGTGTCATGGGTTAGACTTTATCTAGTCCTACGTGTGGCACATAACACTCCAATAATCATTGAGTTACTAATTAAACCTAGCAATCTAGAAATGTTATAATATAAGTGTTAAAGAAGGGAGAAGAATGGAACAAGTAGAATACATAAGAAAGTATTTGTATTGCTTGAGAGTAGATTACAATGCTTGGCTTGGATGGTTTGACCAAATGACCTCCCCACCTATTTATAGGCTGTAACAACCCGCCCTTTTGGAGACAATTAAATTCCATAATTAAGTATAATTTGTAATTTGGAGAATTTCTCGAAATAGTAATTTTTGGGATTTTCGAGGATTTAATGATTTTCGAAGGGTGTTATAAATTATTTTGGGACTATATAGGTCGAAGTAATTTAATTATATGTCGCCGTGGAGTATAGCGACAAAAGAGGTAAGATTTTGAGTAGAAAATCCGCATTTATTTATTTTGGGTTGGAATAGTGATTTGCGGTCAAGTACCTCGGATGGAAATTTCGACTGCGCCATGAGTCTCGGAATGTCCGAGATAGTCGGAAAAGAGTGTCCGATTGTCGAAATTAAGTTTCGGGTAATTTTAGAGGTAAAAGTAACTCGTAATTGGGTAAACGAGTCGTTTTTGGGTTTTAAGGGTTTAAACCCTTTTTCTTTCTTTATAAAGGAGGGAGAGGGGGGGAAAAGAGAAGATAAAGATAAAGAAAAGAGAGAAGAGAGAGAGGAAGGAGAAAAGAGGGGAGAAAAGAGGGGAGAAAAGAGATATTCGGGCCAAACTCCGCCGGATTCGACTCGAGGTCGTCGGATTTCATCCTCCAGGCAAGTGTTTAATTGCTTTATTTACTTTTGTGCATTAATCTCATATCATAGTTGGTAAAAATATGATTTTGGAGTTAGAACCCTTAAAATAAAATGGGGTAAAAGTTGATTATGAGTTTACATATCGATGTAGTGTAAACTCTTAATGATTTTTAGTGTTAAAACCATGTTAATGGAGTATAAAAATGGGTTTAGATGTTAAGTTGGGGTTTTTATGGTTTTAGGGTTTAAAACTAAGAGAAATGATTCAATACCCAAAAATAATTGATGTGTTAGTTGTAAAAGATAGATTAGATGTTTGTTGAGTTGTTGGATAAGGTTAGAAACAACAAAAATGGAGTTTGGGATTTTGGGAAGATAATGAATTGTAAACCCGTAGACTTTGGGGTCATTTTCGGCCAAGAACATAAATGATATAGCTCTTGGCCAAAACACGAAAGTTGTAGATATTTTCGATACGGTCGCGTGGGCGTGGATCGCGTATTTTTCTGATTTTTCTACGATTTGATATGATTTTTACAAGATGGCAGCTCCGGGTTGAAATCATCAACTCGGAAATCAAATCGGGAATTAGAAAAATACAAGCTAGGATTAGTCGTGTAGATGTTTTGGATAATTTTTGGGGTAGTTTAGAAACCCCGATAATGAAATTGGGTTGTTGGATGGAGGATTTGGAGAATTTAGTTTTGAGGACCTGGTGTGACCGGTCGACCGCGCCCCTAAGACCGGTCGACCGCATCAAGGAGAAAGGGCCTACTGCTTTGTTTCGTAGGCTTATTTACAACTCGCGGTCGACCGGGGGTCTAGGACCGGTCGATCGGTGCCCTGTTTTCAGCCCAATATTTTGGAGATATCTAATAAATCTTTAAGAGTTGATTAAGGTAATTATTAGTCATCAAAGTAAGAACATACTTTGGGTTTAGTATCATGCTTATATGAATGCATGATTGTGATTCCTGGAGGGAATCTTTGGGATTATGGTCATCCCTAGATGATATAGGCCATTATGGCCGGTTATATATTCTAGGAGGAATATATGGTATATGTATATACTATGTGATTAAAGTATATATATATATATATATATATATATATATATATATATATATGATATGATGGAAATGATTTTGAAAATATAAAGATGAATATTTTCAAAATGGAAAGACAAATGATTTTCATAATTGATAAAATATGGATTATACACACCTCCCTAAATCTCTATCATAAGGGAAGTTGCGCGCGTTGTGGTGAAGCCTTCCTAGCTATTGAGCAGGTTGGATATAGTCCCTAGTCCATATGGGAGTTTATTTGTACTGCGCTGGTTAGGAGATTCCGGGTGTGGTCTTGACTATCCCGCAGGCATATGGCCGCTTCCCGACGTTGTTAGGTTCCCAGGTTGTCTTGTATAGATAGGCCCTGGAAGATAATAGCCATTTAGGGGTGCGTCCAGTGGGGAAACCCGGAGGGGCAGTCTTAGATTTATTAAAGCAATTCATGATAATGGATTGTCTTTAATTTACATTTCCTGAGTATAAAAAGGGAAATGGGATAAAGGTTTGGCTTTGGTAACACTCCCGGATGGAAGAAGGGATGTGGAAGCATATGGTATGATCAAAGCATTTTCATGATAATGAAAATGGCTTTGGGTACATTTCCTGAGTGTAAAAAGGGAAATGGGATGGTTTAAAACGGAAAAGCATTTTTATGATAATAAAATTGGCTTTTTAAAAGTATATGTTATAGTAAAGCAATTCATGCTAATGAATTGGCTTTTAAATACATTTCCTGGATATGAGAAAGGAAATGGAAGGTTTTGAAATGAAAATGATAAGTATTGATAAATACTTTGTATATGAATCCTCAGTCCGGGAGGTAGATCCGGATGCGTATTATAAAGATATAATTGAATTGGTAAACCTCAGTCCGGGAGATATTATCCGGACGGATATTGTAAATGTACATATATATATATATATATATATATATATATATATATACATTTGTGTGTGCTACGGGCCTAATGGATCTCTACCATTAACCCTGCCAAGTAGTAGTGTATCGGGGAGGTTCCTTGTTTGGATTTCGCTTTGCGAGACACCCCACGCACGAACTTTGTGCAGTGTTGAGAATGGAGGGAAGTTTAGCCCTTAGCACTTGGACTATCTGGGGTAGATAGTAGATGGGTAAATTAGACTAGTTAGGCAGGGATAGCTTGACTAGGGCATGTTGTTAGGGTGCGTTAGGTGTGAACTATTAGGGGAGAGGTGAGGGGTATCTCATGGGAGTGCGATACCAATTTAAATATGAGATAAAAATATTTTTCTAAAAATAAAGCATTTATGCACTTGCAAAATATTTTCAAAATTCGGTCTCTGACCCGCATAACTACTTTTCCTCTCTTGTTGTATATATATATATATATATATATATATATTATATAGGTGTCCAGACACAGGGACGCCTGGATGGAAATTCTTTCGAGTCAGACGTCTGCTGCAGCAGCTGTGGATGCTTGCAGGTTATCGGTAGACGCTTCTTTCCTTGCACTCTAGATAGGAAATATTGTACAAACATTCGGGCCAATGGTCCAACTGATTTTATTTATTTTTCGCACGTTATTCGATATGGTTATATAATTTGAACCGAGTGTTCGGTTATTTTAATTTATTTCATTTTCTTTTCAGTTCAATTACGCATTTAATTGTGGATGTTTTATTTTGATCGTTAAAAAGAGTAGTTAGGTAAAAGTTTTTAAAGCTCACCTAATAGGATATTAGTAATTAAATGGATTTTTGACAGTGATGCTAAGAATGATCCATATGTAACTCCTGTTATAATTTGATATAGGAGTGATCGCCCGGTATCCCATTAGGCGGGTTGTTACAGATGGTATCAGAGCATCAGGTTCTAATGTCTTTAGGAATCTGTGCGGACGTACTACGCTTTCAGCGTTGCTCTCGATTTGATATAGAGCCCCAGGAATAGGATTATTGATTTATCTTGTGAGATTTGGTTCTCCTGCCGTGTTAGAAGATGGTAGTAATCCTTTGCGTGCTCGTTCTAGGATCGTGTGTGCCGATCGAAGAAGGATGACCAAGGAGGGCCTCGGGAAGGACAGCAGGAGGCAAGGCTTAGCTGGGGCAGCTGGTAGAAGTTGGGGACGAGGACCGCCGTAGAGGTCACTCCCCTTATGGCAATTATTAAGGATTGTTGCAACGACTACTAAGGTATAGTAGCTAGGAGCATCTACGTACTGCTATGGTAGAAAGTGGTACTTAAATTGAACTACCCCCGTGGAGATAAGGGTTAAAAAAAAAAGGTGTCTTTGATAAGGACCATATATTAGAGTTGGGGTTGTGCAAAGTGAGCATGGCACTACCTATTGGACGCAGATGGCTCGGGAGATTTGGCTTAGAGCAAGGTATGGATATACCCAGATGTGAAAATACAAGGAAGATTGTCACTTGTAGGGAGAATGTGGGTGTGTTCAAGTGCCCCTGAGTGGACATCCACATGGGGAGATTTGTTGAAACTGGTAGTGTACTTTCCTTTTTACGAAGAGGTTAAGAGGATTAGTAAGGTGATTATAAGGAGGGAGGCTATAGATTCAAATGGTGTTGACAACTTTATCATGGTCAGGAAGGCCAGTGATAAAAACAGTAAGGTGGAGTGCGGAGCCACAACAGTTAGTCCTTTCCTGGTAGGAATGAAGGACAAGGTTAGGGTGCCCAGATGGGGCCTAGAGTTATGAAATTTTGGTAAGAGGTGTGGCTAGATGAAGTTGTGGTGTTCGATAGCCCTAAGACTCGTGTGTGTAATTTGAGCTTTGTATTCGGTCTCGATAACATAATAATGTAGGCCTATGTATTTTTCCGCGATAGAGAAATTTTGTTTTCTTTCACTCGTCATAGAGGCGGGTGTTTATATTTTATATATATATATAAGATGATGGTTGATCGGAGCGATAACAGGCTAATGATGGCAAGACTATCGTGTCTGGAGTTCCTGTAGGGAACAAATTATGGTTGCGGTGTCTCACCTGGATACAGGTTGAGTACACCTTTGTTATTATGGATTGATGGAACCTCGATGAGTAGAGGCTTCCTTATTTTGGTTGGTATGTGTGGCAACCTTATAGATATAATTTAAGGCCCACATGATCATTGTTGAGATGTAAGATTTAGCTCAGTACTGGTTTGCGCAAGGACTTAGAAATAGTGCGAGCGCTGGGTGGTGTGACTCTTAGTTAGAGATAGGAGTTCAGACCACCTTTCGTTGATAAGGGATAGGATTGTACCGGTTGCATGTCTGAAATAACGGGACTCTGTGACCGACGAAGTCAAGTGTTAATGTATGGAGGGGTTCCTTGTTTGTATTTCGCTTTGCGAGACACTCCACACATGACTCTTAACGGCGCCGGGCGTGGAGAGCTGTTATGGGATGCGAGGATGTTGATTTTGTGGAAAGTTCTTATAGTGTGGATGAACCACTATAGGCTATGAGCCACATGATGATGATTTATTTATATAGATATGGTGCTATGGAAAATCACTAAAGTGGTCCCCTCGCCACAAGTGGGTGGGTGAGGTTGGACTTAGAGAAATTGATTTGAGGTTAATAACCAGCCTTAATGAAAAGGCAGATTTTGAGAAGATAAATTTTGGGTATTATGTTAGTGACACTTTCTACAGAAAGTGGGCACTTAATATGATTAGGTTTCCTTCCATACGGGCGAAAGGATAAGATAGTAGAAATGCGTTCGTAGGTTAGCGTAGGTAGGATTTAGGACGTCCCGCTGGTGTGCCTTGGGTCGCTATATCTCGATGACCGACAATGCGAGGGAGTAGTGTAACGGTAAGGTTCCTTGTTTGGATTTCGCCTTGGCGAGACGTCCCACGCATGAAAGTAAACAAATGTCGGTAGTTGAGATAGGCCTTGTGCACTAGGGATATAATTAGGATACTCGTTTCACTTAGGTAGGGTAACGCATAGATAGTAGCATTGTAGGATGTAGGCTCGATAGAGTTAGCGGCGCCGAGGTTAGGAGGATTGAAATTTCGCGAGTTGGAAGGACCCATAGGTGAGTATTACACCGAGGAAAGGAGACCCTTATTGGGAGAGAGTGTTACATGTCAGACGTTCACTACGGATGTGCAGATGTGCACAAGTTAGGAAGGTGTATGGGCGCCTTGGTAAGGTGGTTTGGTATACCGCCTAGTTAAGATAGGAGTAGTATATAAGGTTGAAATTCATGCCAAGAGGCATTTTAAAGGATGGGTATTAAGTGACGTATTAGAGTCACTTTATGATTGCGGTAGCCGCATAGTGTATGGTTAGGAACCATTAGGTTAGTATCTTTCCCTTGAGGTTTTAGGATTTGTAGTAATCCTAGTTAGAGGGTGTAAGTTGTATCTGAATTTCGAGGACGAAATTCCATTGTAAGGGGGGGAGTATGTAACAACCCGCCCTTTTGGAGACAATTAAATTCCATAATTAAGTATAATTTGTAATTTGGAGAATTTTTCGAAATAGTAATTTTTGGGATTTTCGAGGATTTAATGATTTTCGAAGGGTGTTATAAATTATTTTGGGACTATATAGGTCGAAGTAATTTAATTATATGTCGTCGTGGAGTATAGCGACAAAAGAGGTAAGATTTTGAGTAGAAAATCCGCATTTATTTATTTTGGGTTGGAATAGTGATTTGCGGTCAAGTACCTCGGATGGAAATTTTGACTGCGCCATGAGTCTCAGAATGTCCGAGATAGTCGGAAAAGAGTGTCCGATTGTCGAAATTAAGTTTCGGGTAATTTTAAAGGTAAAAGTAACTCGTAATTGGGTAAACGAGTCGTTTTTGGGTTTTAAGGGTTTAAACCCTTTTTCTTTCTTTATAAAGGAGGGAGAGGGGGGGAAAAGAGAAGAGAAAGATAAAGAAAAGAGATAAGAGAGAGAGGAAGGAGAAAAGAGGGGAGAAAAGGGATATTCGGGCCAAACTCTGCCGGATTCGACTCGAGGTCGTCGGATTTCATCCTCCAGGCAAGTGTTTACTTGCTTTATTTACTTTTGTGCATTAATCTCATATCATAGTTGGTAAAAATATGATTTTGGAGTTAGAACCCTTAAAATAAAATGGGGTAAAAGTTGATTATGAGTTTACATATTGATGTAGTGTAAACTCTTAATGACTTTTAGTGTTAAAACCATGTTAATGGAGTATAAAAATGGGTTTAGATGTTAAGTTGGGGTTTTTATGGTTTTGGGGTTTAAAACTAAGAGAAATGATTAAATACCCCAAAATAATTGATGCGTTAGTTGTAAAAGATAGATTAGATGTTTGTTGAGTTGTTGGATAAGGTTAGAAACAACAAAAATGGAGTTTGGGATTTTGGGAAGATAATGAATTGTAAACCCGTAGACTTTGGGGTCATTTTCGGCCAAGAAGATAAATGATATAGCTCTTGGCCAAAACACGGAAGTTGTAGATATTTTCGATACGGTCGCGTGGGCACTGATCGCGTATTTTTCTAATTTTTCTACGATTTGATATGATTTTTACAAGATGGCAGCTCCGGGTTGAAATCATCAACTCGGAAATCAAATCGGGAATTAGAAAAATACAAGCTAGGATTAGTCGTGTAGATGTTTTGGATAATTTTTGGGGTAGTTTAGAAACCCCGATAATGAAATTGGGTTGTTGGATGGAGGATTTGGAGAATTTAGTTTTGAGGACCTGGTGTGACCGGTCGACCGCACCCCTAAGACCGGTCGACCGCGTCAAGGAGAAAGGGCCTACTACTTTGTTTCGTAGGCTTATTTACAACTCGCGGTCGACCGGGGGTCTAGGGCCGGTCGATCGGTGCCCTGTTTTCAGCCCAATATTTTGGAGATATCCAATAAATCTTTAAGAATTGATTAAGGTAATTATTAGTCATCAAAGTAAGAAAATACTTTGGGTTTAGTATCATGCTTATATGAATGCATGATTGTGATTCCTGGAGGGAATCTTTGGGATTATGGTCATCGCTAGATGATATAGGCCATTATGGCCGGTTATATATTCTAGGAGGAATATATGGTATATGTATATACTATGTGATTAAAGTATATATATATGATATGATGAAAATGATTTTGAAAATATAAAAATGAATATTTTCATAATTGATAAAATATGGATTATACACACCTCCCTAAATCGCTATCATAAGGGAAGTTGCGCGCGTTGTGGTGAAGCCTTCCTGGCTATTGAGCAGGTTGGATATAGTCCCTAGGCCATATGGGCGTTTATTTGTACTGCGCTGGTTACGAGATTCCGGGTGTGGTCTTGACTATCCCGCAGGCATATGGCCGCTTCCCGACGTTGTTAGGTTCCCTGGTTGTCTTGTATAGATAGGCCCTGGAAGATGATAGCCATTTAGGGGCGCGTCCAGTGGGGAAACCCGGAGGGGCGGTCTTAGATTTATTAAATCAATTCTTGATAATGGATTGGCTTTAATTTACATTTCCTGAGTATAAAAAGGGAAATGGGATAAAGGTTTGGCTTCGGTAACACTCTCGGATGGAAGAAGGGATGTGGAAGTATATGGTATGATCAAAGCATTTTCATGATAATGAAAATGGCTTTGGGTACATTTCCTGAGTGTAAAAAGGGAAATGGGATGGTTTAAAACGTTAAAGCATTTTTATGATAATGAAATTGGCTTTTTAAAAGTAAATGTTATAGTAAACCAATTCATGCTAATGAATTGGCTTTTAAATACATTTCCTGGATATAAGAAAGGAAATGGATGGTTTTGAAATGAAAATGATAAGTATTGATAAATACTTTGTATATGAATCCTCAGTCCGGGAGGTAGATCCGGATGCGTATTATAAAGATATAATTGAATTGGTAAACCTCAGTCCGGGAGATATTATCCGGACGTATATTGTAAATGTATATATATATATATATATATATATATATATATATATATACATTTGTGTGTGCTACGGGCCTAATGGATCTTTACCATTAACCCTGCCAAGTAGTAGTGTATCGGGGGGGTTCCTTGTTTGGATTTCGCTTTGCAAGACACCCCACGCACGAACTTAGTGCAGTGTTGAGAATGGAGGGAAGTTTAGCCCTTAGCACTTGGACTATCTGGGGTAGATAGTAGATGGGTAAATTAGACTAGTTAGGCCGGGATAGCTTGACTAGGGCATGTTGTTAGGGTGCGTTAGGTGTGCACTATTAGGGGAGAGGTGAGGGGTATCTCATGGGAGTGCGATACAAATTTCAATATGAGATAAAAATATTTTTCTAAAAATAAAGCATTTATGCACTTGCAAAATATTTTCAAAATTCGGGCTCTGACCCGCATATCTACTTTTCCTCTCTTGTTGTCTATATATATATATAGGTGTCCAGACACAGGGACGCTTGGATGGAAATTCTTTCGAGTCAGACGTCTGTTGCAGCAGCTGTGGATGCTTGCGGGTTATCGGTAGACGCTTCTTTCCTTGCACTCTAGACAGGAGATATTGTAAAAATATTCGGGCCAATGGTCCAACTGATTTTATTTATTTTTCGCACGTTATTCGATATGGTTGTATAATTTGAACCGAGTGTTCGTTTTTTTTTAATTTATTTCATTTTCATTTCAGTTCAATTACGCATTTAATTGTGGATGTTTTATTTTGATCGTTAAAAAGAGTAGTTAGGTAAAAGTTTTTAACGCTCACCTAATAGGATATTAGTATTTAAATGGATTTTCGACAGTGATGCTAAGAATGATCCATATGTAACTCCTTTTATAATTTGATATAGGAGTGATCGCCCGGTATCCCATTAGGCGGGTTGTTACATAGGCATCCCGCCTCCTTAATTCTCCAGAAGGTTCCCACCTCCTTATGAGAACATTCCAAAAGGCTACACACTTCCTTACTATTCTAGAATATTTTAAACAATCCAAGTGTATACTAGATACTTCTAGTAATGCCTATGACATTTCATAACTTACCACACAATGGTTGATAATACTAGTCAACTCTAGAATGTTCCAAAGAAAAATGGTGTAGGGGTGGAGCCTTTAAGCCAGAAAAATGCAGAAAATGCCTGGCACGTGACAGTAAACTAACATTTGGAATATTTGGATAAAAATAATTGTAGGAAAATGGATAATTAGGTATTCGAATGGTTGGTATGGTATGGATACTGAAGTAAAAGGTGTTGTTTTTTCCCCAATTTCAGTTTCTAGTACATTTAATTTTTCCCTAACAAAAATGTTTCGTTTCAGTTTATTTGAATTTTTTTTACTTTTGTAATAGCCACTAAATGGTGTCATTTTTCCTTTTATAGCCCAATTTAGATGGGTTGATGAATGACTCAATTAAGACTTATGGTTTTGCTAATTGTGTGCCCATTCATATTTTTCTACTAGTAGCTTTCCTTGCCTCCCTCTCTTCATCTTTCTCTATATATACACAGTAACTTTATTCTATTTCTCCAAACTTCTCCATGAATTTCTCTCTCTCTCTCTCTCTCTCTGAGAGAGAGAGAGAGAGAGAGGTATATATATGTGTATTTATATTTATCTTTATGTGATCAGTTCATTGTTTACTTTATATTTTGAAGAAGTCTTTGTTCAAAGCTTCATACAATTTAGGAAAAAAAAAGAATGAAATCGGGTTAGTATTTTAGCCCTAAACCAAACCTAAGATAACCTGAGTTGCAACCTGACACTAGCCCACTTATATTTAACCCTCACCCATTTGTAACACGCCGTAACCCAAGTAGACGGGTATACGGTACTATATTAGCATATGCATAACCATAAATGCAGGTAAATGATTCTAAATAACAACTTCATCATATATATGTATCTAAAAATGAATAACTAAATAAAAAAAGATTACCTCTAATGGAAAAAGAGAATCCATAACGTTGAGGAACCATTTCCACCAATGTTGAATGTCTTGTCCTTCAAGAGAGTGAGAATGAGAATGAGATATGTTTTTGAAGACCTTATAACTATATCTATATCTATATCTATATCTATCTATCTATCTATCTATCTATCTATCTATCTATCTATCTATCTATCTATCTATCTATCTATCTATCTATCTATCTATCTTTGTTCACGAGTGTGGCATTTCTCCTCATGCGAGGAGAGAAGTAGGAGCAATAAATATGCATGGATGTATTTGCATCATTTATTAAACTTTGATTTTTAGAGTCATCTTTTCCAATATCTTTCACTGCTTTTAAACCCGAATCTGTATAATATTTTCATATCTTATTGATCATACACAAGAAAGGAAGTTTTTTTTACAGGCGTGTCCGTGCAACTGAAATTTTACCATGAAATTGTTTCTGAATTCTGGTGATGGCGTTAGAATCGTGCTATTCACTAAAGTTGTGAATAATGTGTTTTGGGGAAAGGTCAAGTGTTTTTTGTAACTTATTATGATGTTAGGTGGTCTTCATTTATTCACATTGGAACTTATGTTAGGACATGACTTTAGAATTTACTCCATCTTGTAGTTTAATATGTTATACTCTTGTAATTATTGAGATTCGTTTATACCCACTTTATTCATTTACCCTTTGATGTTATATGGATTTTGGAAGTTAATAACAATTCATTTTTTTCCCAAACATTGATGATTACCAAATAATTTGAAGTCAAGAAAATTGACTCGTAATTACTTCAGCAATAAATAACATAATGGGAAGTGGCACCATATTAGAGGAGTAAACATAATCATAACATTTAAACTTCGTTATGCACATTGAGGAGTAAATCTTATCACAACATGTACAATAAAAATATTTCACATTCTATTTATCATGTAATTCTCAAATATCTTATATATTTTTATTGACAACTACTCTAAATATGATTCTGAGTATCAAACTTATAGCCTTTTATTGACAACTAACCCAAAATAGGGTCCTCGGTATGTAATGATTTTTTCTTTGGAAATGGTATTTTGAAATATCACAATTAAGTCATGTGAAAGATACCCAAAAACCCATTTTAAAAGATATCAATAACCTTGAGTGTGATGTGGTCGCATGAGAATTTATACACATCACATTGTTGTGTTAGACATATACATCTAATAAATTTACAGCCATCCCGTTGACACAACATAATATAAACATCGCATCGTGGTGTCAATGATTCTCTTGAAGTATAGTATTCTTTTTAAGTCCTTTATCTCTTATCCCCATTAATTTTTCTTTAAGAAAGCTTTGATAGAATAAATTCATTTTCACTAATTTACCATCTATGAATAAATGTTGATGTAATTTTATCTAACCATCACTAATTCTCCCGGTAATATGTTTACAACTCACATATTTTGTGTATGTTTACATTTGAATGCATTCAATTAACAATTTTCTAATTTTAATTGTACTTGACCAGTGGGGTTGACTAAAATATTTTCACACACATGCCTTTAATGCTAATGACGTATCTGGTGTACTTTTAAGCATTCTCTAGGACCCCAAAAACATTCTTCTATTCTTATTTTATCCGTGGTCTTATCTATGCATACCTAAAACTTTATTTAAATTTTCAATTTGAGCTGGTTCCAAGGTTCTTCGCCGTTGGAATGTATCTAGAGCTGAAGTTACGAGTGGAGAAAGGGCATTAATGCGATTGAATGGATAAACTCATAACGTAAAATGCTAAATCTTTATCCTTACTGGATTCAAATATAATTATTTTACAAAATCTCATCCGAAATAATAAAGGTGGAGGGATAACTCTTATCTTATATAAGAAAAAAGTAATAGTTTCTTTAGCGAATAAAAAGTCAGAATTCTTGGATCACTCTCAAAACAAAAATTGTCGATTAGAAGATGTGGTTTTTTCACATTAGTTTTCTTGACACAATTAGTATAAAATTTATACATGTACATTAATAATAATACATTCTTTTCCACTTAAGGAAAATAATATTTTCTTTACGTGGAAAATAGTGTATAATTAGTCAAGGATGTGTATAGATTTTATGCTATCTTTTTCCAGGAAAATAATGTGAAAGGACCACATTTTCTAACCTTCAATGTGATATACGAATTAGAGCTACGTAACATATCCGACGATGAGGACAAAAGGTTGGAAGTGATATTCACGAAGGAGGAGATAGTTTAGAATTTGTAGTCTATGAGTGGAGACAAGGCCATCGGCCCAGACGATTTCACAATGGATTTTTTCCAGCATTGCTGGGAAATCATGAGAGAGGATGTGATGAACTTGTTAGGTAGTTCCATGAAAGAGTTTGCTTTCTAAGTAGCCTGAATTATACATTGATAAAACTGGTCCCTAAGAAGGGGGGATCAGTGGACATGAGAGACTTTAGACTAATTAGGTTGGTGGGAAGCGTGAAGTAGGTCCTTTTGTTTCGATCCATCTAAGATAGATGATTGATCCACTCATTTCAAAGTCCCAAAATCTTTAGTGGGGGATAAAATTTTTTTTTGAATGCATTGCCAGTGGCGAATGAGTGTGTTGAGTCAAGGTTGAAGAGTGGTGATTTGGGCATTATCTACAAGCTCGACATTGAAAAAGAGTATGATCAAGTGAACTAGGGGTTTTATTTGTACTTGTTGGAAACGATAGGGTTCGGACAAACATGGCGCTAATGGATTAAATGTTATATAGCTTCTATTAAGTTCTAGGTGTTGGTTAATGGGGTTCCGAAAGGGTTTCTCCCAAGAACTAGAGGTCTTTTTCAAGTATATCCCCTCTCCCATTTCCTCTTTATATTGCTAATCGAGGCACACAGTTGGATGATCAGTCGGGTAGTGGAGGAAGGATGGATTAATGGGTTTGTGATTGTTACTCATATCGAGCATTTGATTAGGATATCACGTCTTCCTTTTACGAATGCGACCCTTATATTTTGTGGCGCTGATGAGGACGAGATGAGATTAGTGAGATTTTTGTTGATATTTTTCAGGTTGTGTTTGGTCTTTCGTTGGGGTCAAGTTTAAATCTAAAACCATTTGGGACACGGTGTTGGAGAGGTCTCAATTATTCCTTTACGGGCCTACAAGTTATTCGAGAAAATGATGAGATACTTATTATCTAGAGGCAATGAGTAACACTTCAAATATTTCATGGTAGGGTGGAAGGAGGTATGTAAGTCGATTCATGGCGAGGGAGCAGGTGTTAAGAACTTAAGATGTATTAAACAAATCATTGTTAGGAGGGTGGTTGTGGACATTTAGCCATGAAGAGAATAGGTTTTGGATAAAAGCAGTAGTATCTAGGGGTAGGATGTCACAATTTCGACGGGGTCCATGGGCTGGTCATTATGGTCAAGGTGTGGGAATGTGGAAGTTTATTTCAAAGGCGTGGGAGGATTTCTCACGGTCCACATGCTTCCATCTTAGGAGTGGGAACGCAATTTGGTTCTGGAAAGGTAGATGGGGAAAGAATGGGACCTTGGATAATCCATTTCTATTATCTTCCATATCAGTAGGGACACAGAGGGGTAGGGACACAGAGGGGCTGGATACAAATCATACGATGAGGGTTGGGGATCAGATGTTGTGAAATCTGAAGTTTATAAGGAGATTCGAGAATTGGGAATTAGATAAGTCAGAGGGTTTTTTCGAGTGGTTAAGGTCAGCACCTGTCCCAACAAAAGGTGAGCATTGCTTGAGATGGTCTTTCGATAAGGAAGGGATATTCACAGTGAAATTCTACTATTTGGTGTTGAGGTGTGGGGGAGAAATCCATTCCAATGGAAAAAGAGTATGGATGCTGAAGGTCTATTCAAAAGTCATTTTCTTTGTGTGGACAATTGCAGTAGCTATTTTGACGACACAGGGGCTTCAAAAGAGGGCAGGCGGATGGCTAGTCAGTGTTGGTTCTGTAATGAGGTGGAGGAGATGACTAAAAATGTGTCATTTCATAGTTGTGTGATGAGAGGATTATGAGATGTATTCTTATGTCTTTATAGTATCCATTGGGTTATGTCTAAATCAATGAGTGAGTTGTTAGCAGATGGAACGACGAGAGAAAGGTTTAGGAGATGGTTCCGCATAGTATTTTCTGGATAATTTAGTGTTAGATAAATGTGAGATTCTTCTAAGGTAAGGATTTATCTCCTTCCAAACATTGTTATATGTTCTTGATCTCATTGCTTATTTAGTTACGGAAAAATCATGATTCTTCTCTCTTGTTGTTCGTGGATTTCGTCATTGAGTTAGATATGGTACATTAGTTCTTCGGTTTCTTTCCTTAGTGGGGGTGTGGGTGATAACTAGTCTTTTGTATATATATTTATGTCGATGTGTCGTTGCAAAGTCTCATCAATTGAAAATCCCTTTTGACCTCCAGAATACACAAAGCGTGTATATGGAAATTAAGGGATATCAATCCAACTTCATAATGAGGCCAATAAAAATATAAAGAAAAGTATGATTTTAAAAATATGATATTAAAGGGATAGTTAATCTAATTAACTAAATGGGAAAAAATTTAAACTAAATTACAAAACAGATATGGTAAGTGAGTGATATATACGAAAAACTAGTTTTGAGAATCCACTTTCATGGCTTCAATACGTATCTGAATTAAGTGACTTTTAATATCAGAATACTCCAAGATTTATTTAAATAAAAAATTAACTCTCGCCATAAATGTGAGAAACATTTACAAAATTAATTTTAGACTTACACCAAACACTCTAAAATAATATTAACTTTTCTAATAAACTACTCGTTAGGTATCTTTTACTAAAATTATTTCCAGTCTTTGAAAATTAATTTCAGAGCTAGAAATTTCTAAAATAATATTTAACTCAAGAAAATACTATCTCTAGTTTGATTCTTGAGAAAATAATATAATAAAAATTTTGGGTTTTTTATTAAAGAAAATATCACCCCTTCTCTCATGGAAGGTAAAATTTTCAATTCGTTGAAGCTACATCACCTTCTCTTGAAGCATAACTATAATCCAATGCTTTCACTTGAAATGCATTTCAATATGTAAAATTACAATATTTATTTCCAAATGAGAATAATAAAGTTACAAAATTCTAAAGTAAAATAAATAAAATGAGACCATGTAGGCTTCATCTCTCCCTTTAATGGGAGGTTATCCTTTTTTATAAAAGGGACAAAGATTAGCCTTCAATATGGGTAAAATCACATAAAAGTGTGAAAATAGTTCCATACAAAGTCTCGTAGAAATGAAACAATAAAGAAAATACACCAAGTCTCCTTGCATACGCTTTCAAATCTTCATAAAAATACAGCTCACAAATACGAGTTACAAGAACAATATTCTAAAATTAATCAGTTTGTTTAATATTTTCCTTACTACAGTATTTATCACACTCAACCTACTACTAAGATGTGGAAAATAACAACTACATTATAATATACTCCTAAAACTGATAATTGAAAACTACGAAAAAATGGGTTGAGTGAGATGTTTAGTCCGAACTCGCCTCTCTTCGGACCACCCCTCAAGAATGTTATCGCTTTTCTTTTTATTCCATGGGGGAATGATGCTTGGGTGTGAGTTTAGATAGTTGGAAAAGCTTAGCATGGGTAGTAGGATTTTTGGGAGAATTGGATAAATAAAGAGGGTATGGGTATATGTATGCATGAGTATGAGACATATTAGTTTGAGGGATAAAGATAAATGATGGGTTAATGTTAGCTGGTAAAACACATGTGCTCATACACATATATAAATGTCTATATATGTAAAGTAATATATATATATATATATATATATATATATATATATATATATATATATATATATATATATATATATGTGTGTGTGTGTGTGTGTGTGTGTGTGTTTATGTGTGTGTGTGTGGGTGGGTGTGCGTGCACATATATGCTTATAAGAGAGAAATAGATGGGTAAAAATGAAAAGGGGACCATGGGTTGGAAGTGAATATACTCACTGTAGACAACACATTCGAGTATCCCCTAAGTCTCTCCTTAGGTCCCTATCACCTCCCTATTTCACTACAAATCCTAGGTCATATCCCGAGTACTGTTCTAGAAGCCATCGGCCCCGTTTGACTCCGGTCAACTCTATTGTCTGAGAAAAAGCTCTTTAAATCTTTGAAGGGCTATGAATACCCTTTTGAAAGATCCAATCCGTGCATGAATTGGAATAACGGTTTGGACGAACAAACCATTTTACTATAAAAAATTGATCTAGAGGCCACTGGGCACTCCCGGGCCCCGATTTGACCCCCCAATCAAGTTAACCGTCAGAGTGAAAGATCTTTAAATATTTGAAGGCCAATGAAACCCATTTTCTATGGGCCTCCCCGTGCGCGAAACGACATAACGGTTCGAACAAACGATCTGTTTTCCCTTGAAAATTGATCGGAAGCCACCGGGCACTCCCGGGATCTGTTTGACCAAGATCAAATCTTCAGCTCAAATAAGACTGAATTAATCTTTGAAGGGATCTTAATTCCCTTTCCGGCGGTTCATCCCATGCATGATTCTGACTTATGGTATGGATGAATGATTTGTTTTACTTCGAAAGGTCACCGGGTGCTTTCGGGACACAGTTGACCAATGTCAAATTTTTGAACCAAGAGAAGCTCTTTATAATGTCGAAGTACATTGCATATCCTTTCCAACGGTCCACCATGTGCACGATTCCAACTTATCGTTCGGACGAATGATCTATTTTCGTCCAACGATCTCCCGTCTAAAGGACTGACGTGCGCTTTCGAGCCACATTGGTCCAAAGTCAACTCCCGAACCCGGGATATATCCAAATGAATCTTAAAGGTCTATGAATTACCTTTCTAACGGTATGCCGCGTGTACAATTTGGATCAACGGATTGCGTTCTACGATCATTTTCTAAAAACATCTGCACAAGACTGCCGATTGGCAGGTCTATTTCCCTACCAATTGGTAGTGTGTCTAGGGTTACCTGCCGATTGGCAGGTCTGGGACGATGTTGATCGGCACCACCCTTAAACCTATAAATATAGGGCATGACCTCACTCCTAAAGTACACCTCAGTTCCATTAGCATTAGTGATCTCAATAACATTCTCTTGCAATCAGTGAAGTTTCTTCATGTGAAATTCCATTAAATCTTATATTCCCATCCTTTTCATACCCAATTTGGAAAAATCTCATCCAACATTCATCTCACATTCAAGGGAGTTCATCTAAGATCAAGATCAAGCTTCAAAGAAGGTCCAAATCCTTCCCTCTCTCTTTTAATTTATTGTTTTTGCATAAATTACATTAGATTCATATTCTAGTTTTACTTTAGTTCATACACATTAGCATCTCACATTTTCATTAGTTATATTGCACATACTTTATTTTCTATAAAAAAAACTCAAAATAAACAAAAAGAGGGTTATGCCCATAAATTCCAAACGGGATTATCCATCACACTTTTTCAAAATTAAAACACCTTTTCTTCACACACACTTATAATAAAATCCCATTTGAATATATGGGATAAGGCCCACCCCTATTCCGCATGTGAACTACGTGGACTTTGATGCCTTTATAGGCTACGTAGGCATCTCAGATTAAAACCCTAGACTCGACTCCAATTTTCCAAATCTTCCAGTTTTTCCAAATTCCCCATTCCTGCATTCGTCATATTCTTACATTATTACATATTATATTTTTGATCCTTAGTAGCGTTTCATCCAATACATACTATCGTTTTGTCATAAAATCAATATCATGATAAATGCATAAACCATATTTTGTATATGTTATTTTGGGAACATTCCTATGGATGACCTCACTCTATATTTTTCATGTTATGAGTTAGGCAATTTCGATCTCCATTACATATACACGCACACACACTTCATGGAGAAATAAAGGAAAATAATAACACAAGCCCATGAGAGACCGAAAGGACGGGATGGGTGCCTAACACCTTCCCATTCTACAACTTATCCCCCGAATCCTTTGAACTATTTTTTTCGTAAGCATCAGTTTGTCTTTGATGTCGCTCTCTCGAGCCGACGACATTTCGTTTACCTATTTTGTGCAAAATAGGCTGGCGACTCCATCTTTTTACATTCACCCCACACTAACGATGACTAAAGAGCTCCTAAACCACAAAGGGTGCAAGACCTTTCATCCCCCTTTTCTTTCCCCACCCCTTTGGGAAGAAGGAGGGTATAGAAAGGGGACGCATCGCGATAGGGATGGCCATAATGGAGACTCCACGGGGTTAATTTTTCATAAGAGGGATAAACTCTATTTGCATGGGTGTTTTGTTTTTCTTGTGTGCATATGCACCTACCCGTATGTATACTTTTTTATCCTCTATTATTTCTTGCACATATATACCTCATACTTATATCATTACTCACTCACACACTTGTAGATACTTTACATGTAAACTTCACACCACGTGCACCTAGGATCACTTATACCCACATATTGCACACACCACTTAGAATATCCATGCTTAGGTTTCAGTAACACACACCTCCACTTATTACACTTGTATGTATCCATGATCACTCACACTTAACACACACTCCTTGTAATTGATCCATGCTTAGGTTCACTACCACACACAGTCACTTGTAGATATTCACACATCACTCACCCTCACATATCCATGCTTAGTATAATCTTCATGCTCCATGTTAGATTTACTTTTTTATACTTGTAAATTCTTCCTTATTAGTATAGTGCTCATTATACCAAATACGATACTCTGTCCATAATATACTAATCAAGAATCATGCATTATGCACACTACATCACCAAAAAACATGGCTATTGAGAAAATTTCGTCCCGTAACTGAGGTCACTTCGTGATGGGAGCTGGTCCGTCAGGTCGCAGTTAGTCTAAGCGATATGACTCTCACCTTCCAATAGCCAAGTACCCTCGACGTGTATCGAACGGTTCCCCCCATATTGTACCGCTTGATCGAAGTCATGATGGGAGGTATATCGCAGGGAACTCATCCAAGTACGTCGAGTATATCGAATTCGCTCTTACACATACTGTCCCCATGAGGTATATAGTGAGGAAAATCATGTACACTCACGTATATCAAATGTCTTGTCCACACGTACCGATTGCCCTCAAAAGAGAGACATATATCGTTGAAATCATGCCATAGGGGGGAACCCTTTCAATTAACCCAACAACTGCATACCCTCATATAGGTGTCAAACATAGGACATTCATATTTAGTTTTTTGATTTCTACTCGAAACTCTGCCAAACTGACGGGTCGACATGCCGCCCAAATTTTTTCATGAATTTTAAAAATGGGACCCTGTCCATGAGCTTAGTAACAAGTCCAACCATATTTTTTCATATTTTTTAAACCTAATTTTCCCAGGCTTGGAGCCCGTTCTAAATTTATTTTTGTATTTAGGTAAACCTAATACATGTGAGAACATAATAAGCATAATAATAATTATGTTGAGATCTGTCTCTCGTTTTTCCTCTTCCTTTACCCAAAATGTCAAAAATATTATTTTCCCCTTTTATCAAAAATACCAAAAGCATTTTTCCTTCCTTTTACCATAAATCTTTTTCCTCCCTTTTTCCTAAAAAGACATTTTGTCCTCCCTTTTCCAAAAATGTAAAAAAACATCTTCCTCCCTTTTCAATAATAAAGTTTACCCTCTTCTTTTTCAAAAATAAATTTTCTCATTCTTAGGTTGATCGCATACCTGACCCTTGGCCTGGCTCCCTATTGGCTCCGGTCTTTCGTTAAATTGCCCTAAGGCTCCGTCAATTCCTTTGCTACTTCCTTCGAGTTTGGAATTCATCCTCATACGGTTTCCATGGAGATCACAGACCAAGTACCAAATGTGCAACCGAATTTGATTACAATCCTAGCCCAACTCACTACCAAGATTGACAACCTTCAAATCTAGGTTCACAAGATGCAATGAAACCGAGTTCCTGTTCCCGAAGAGCCCGAGGTACTCTTCCCTTGTGCTATGGGTACGCCCGCACCCAAGCTTATTTAGGTTCCCGAGGAATATCAGCATGCTTCATGTGCTCCTCCTGTTAATGGGCCATCGCCATCCCATCTCCTTATGCCAAGTCTTACTTAGCCAGGGGCTAGCTTACCCACGACTGTTGATTCAAAGGAGGAAGAATTGAACGAAATCAAGGAAGACCTCATGGCGTTGACCCAAAAATTCGATCAAGTCAGAATCTCTAGAAATTACATGGACTACACCGACATGTCTCCTTATCCTAAAGCAAGGTTGCCAAAAAAGTTCAAGATGCCCAACATCAAGAAATTAGGGGGTAGTGGACCCCCAATTGTTCACTTCCGCAGTTATCGCCAAGCCTTGACTCTCCTAGATTCCTTCGAGGAAATAATGGAATAAATGTTACAATAGATTTTGAAGGATAATTCTCTTCACTCGTTCTTATCCCTCAAGGAGTTCAAGATCTGTAATTACGAGGATGTTGCCTGCGAATTCATGTCACAATATAAGTACAATGAAGAGTTGGAAGTCACTCACCATTATTTGGAGCTACACAAATAGATACTTGGGGAATTAGTCAGTAATTTCATAGCAAGGTGGAGAGATAAAGAAGCCACCATGACCAATTAACCTTTTGAAGAGGAGCAAGTCAGCATTGTGAAAAATAATTTCTTACCCCATGTCCGAACGACGATGGGAAGATAGTACTACCCTCATTTTTTAACCCTCCGAGAAGCAGGAGTAAAGATCGAGGAAAGTCTTTCTAAGACAGAAGTTGAGAAGAATAATTTATTCATATAGTTCACTCCTAGAAAGTATGAAAAGCTTGCCAGTACCATAGTTTCAACCATCAACAACATCTCTTAGCCTGCCACTTCATGGGCACCCGAAAGTGGCCCTAACCGAGTTAAGAAGGAATACACCGAGCTTTATGCTCCCTTCCCTAAAATTTACCAGTCCCTTTTATATGAAAACCTTATTAAGATATTGGACCCTCGTCCATTACCAAACCCACTTCCCAAAAATTTCAAACCAAATTCCCATTGTGACTTTTATCAAACTTCCGTCCACACAACTAATTATTGTTTTCACCACTAAAATGTGATCCAAGGTCTGATCTATCAGGGTATCATCGCCACACCAGCCAATCCTAAACCAAACACTACCCACAATCCACTACCAAATCATATAAATGTCATCTTCCTAGAAGAAGACACATAATTTAACCAATTTATCCAAATTTTACCTAGTAAATCACCCATCATAGCCATATACTCTTCTAAACCTCTCCAAGTTTGCCCATATTTTCTCCTACACCCTACCAATTTTACAGATCAGGCTTTGTCACTCCTTACTAGAGTATGCATTGCTGTTAGTACCCATTCTGGAAGAAAAGATATGGAATTGTTCGAAGTGTTGAACCAACTTTTAGAGTTTGGGCTGAAATTTCCATTTAAGATGACCATTGACTGCTAAAGATTCAGTACACTATTCTTGGAAGCTCGAAAATGGGCTCGAGAGTTAGATAATTGGGTGTTACCTATCGATGAAGTCAATTTAGATGATGTGGTCCAGATCATAACAAACTTATTTTGACAAGCCGATGATATTTATAATACGTCCAAGCTACCTAATACTTTGAAACTATAAGGGTGCCTGGTCCCTTCACTTTTACATCTCCCCGTCGAATGAGAGAACCTATATAAAGAAGCTGTTGAGGTTGTAGAGTCTATTGACCTTTTATGGTAGGATAATGTCGTTGCCACCGGATAGGGGGAAGAATTCAATGATTCAAAAGAAGAGGAAAGCCTATAAAAGACTAGCCTAAAAGTCATCATATGTGAAATGATATCATTTGAGGAACTACTATGAGTAATTAACACGGTAGCTAAAATAACTAGAGGTCGATGAGGAAATAGGGTTTCTATTTTTCCCCTCTTCCGTGAACCATATGATCAGGTCATGGAGGCATTACCAAGTTCCAAACCTGCGACCATCTATAATCGACAAAGGAAAAGGTGATGAGAATCTTCCTATGCTCAAAATGACCCTCGAGGAGAGCAAGATACTCAATCATTTGAAGAAGACCCAAGACAATATCACCTTGTGGGGACTCATTATGTCTTTCCAGCTTCACCGGAATGCCTTGATCAAACTACTCACTGGATCCACAGTTCCTCTTTCTACCATGCCAGAAGAAGTAGTGAATCTGGTCGAATCCCAGACCTCTAATAGAATGCTCTCTTTCTTCGAAGAATAAATTCCTAAGAATGGGCTAAATCACAATTATGCTCTCAACATCTCTGTCGAAGTCATCGTAAAGACTGTCCCACTCTTTCTTATCGATAATGGATCAGCACTTAATGTTTTCCTATTGAGAACCCTTAATTTCTTAGGATTGAAAGTGAGCGAACTTACTCTAACCTCTGCTACAATACGAGCTTATGATAATTCCCATCGAGAAGTGATGGGATCCATTCAACTTGTAGTAGGGGCTCGCCCTATAAATCCTGTTGTTGAATTCCAAGTCATCGATATCCCAACTTATTTTAATCTGTTGCTTGGACGAATTTGTCTCTATAGTATCAAGGATATGTCTTCTTCCCTTCATCAGAAACTAAAGTTCTTCGCTAATGGTCAGGTCATCACCATCTTCGGAGACAACGAAAATACTGAGTATGCAAGCACCAGTAATCTAGTACTTGAGATACAATATGGGGCAAATGATATGCTTTTGTTAGGCTTCCGAGTCAAACCACTTCTACTCCTAACAGAGGATGATTTCAAAGATGGGGTTTGTTTGGAATATAACCCTCATATCAATGTCAATGTGATCTAAATATTAAAAAATATACACTTTATGCCCGGGATGGGGTTGGGATGGAAACAATAGGGGATACTTGAACCCATTGTGTTGAAGAAAGCTTTTCCTGCTTATGGCTTGGGTAATCATCCATCAGTAGAGGAGCTCCAAATGTACCTCCAATCTCGACTAAAGAGAAGGCTAGAAGTTGCCAAGACTATCTCAAAATATTCCTTGAACGAAAGATTCATAAAAAAGGTGAAGATTTTCCCTTTTGTGGCTTTCTCGAACCGTGGTATGATCACGTGGACAAGAAGATGAAACCATGAATGGAGATCTTTTTCCAAGACAGCTACTCATGGGCCGAAAGTTCCTAGTATCATGTGCAACCACTCATTGAGAAGACTACAGTTGTAACTAGAAACTCCGAGGGAAATTAATTTGAGGATTCATTTAACTTAAGACTCTGGGGATGACACTCTGTATGATCCACTCAAGCACTACATCATCGGATCCATCCCATTTGATCAAAGTTGTCCTCAGCTGGCATGCTGTACCCATTCAATTTGCTAAAATTCAACACAATTATGTTGTTTATCCCATTTTTTCTTCTTTTGTTGTTCCTCCTTATTCTGATGTAATCAAGACCTCATTTGATGAGGTTCTCAATACTGTTTTTCCTAATAATGAAATAAACAAAAATTTTGAGTATCTTGTTGTGTCTTACATTAATTGTCTTGATTATAATCAAACTCTTGATGATAACGATTTTCCAAATGAACAATTCTTAACTGATCTTAATATGGTTAATAATAAACAACATAATCGCGTTCAAGTTAATGAAGATGAAACTGTTGTTATTAATATTTCTTCTAGTAGACAACTACGCGAGATTAGGATATGGGCCACCCTTGATAAGAAATAGAGTGTGAAACTCGAGGAATTATTAAAATAATTTATGGATGTATTCTCATGTCCCTATAATAACATGCCCACCATTGATCTCGAGATAGCTCAATAGGATATTCTAACACTCCTAGAATGCAAATCGATTAAACAGAAACTACAAAAGCTCCGTACTGAATGGTCGTTCAAGTTTAAGGAAGAAGTGGTCAAATAGTTGAATATGGGTTTCATTCATGTGATCGAATATCCCACATGGCTAGCCAAAATCGTACCCGTGCTAAAATCAGGAGGAAAGGTTCACATGTGCATTGATTACCGAGGCTTGAATAAGGCCTCTCCGAAGGATGATTATTCGCTACCTAATATTGTCATGATTGTGGACAACACGGCCAGTCATGCTCTTAAATCATTCATTGATGGTTTTACCGGATATAACCAAATCAAGATGCACTAGATCATCAAGAGAAAACCACATTCATCGCCCCTTAGGTAGGCTTTTACTACACCGTCATGCCATTAAAAAATGCAGGGGCTACCTACCAAAGGGCTGTCACCACTATCTTGTACGATCTAATAAACATATAAGTCAAGGTTTACGTGGATGATATGATTATAAAGTCTAAGACTAAAGAAGGTCATGTTCTCTCTCTCCAAAAGTTCTTCGAGCAACTACGATAGTACCAGATGAGACTTAACCCACAAAAATGTGTCTTTGGTGTTACCAAAGGAAATATGTTGGGATTCATGGTTAGTGAGAAAGGGATAGAAGCAGGTCCTGCTAAGATGAAAGCCATACTCGAGATGCCATCACCTCAAACAGAGAAGGAAGTCCGAGGATACCTTGGAAAATTGTAGTATATTAGTCGGTTCATCATCCAGTTGACTTTTATATGTGAACCCTTCTTCAAACTCCTCCAAAAGGATTCAACCAAGGTTTGGAACAAAGCTTGCAATGAAGCCTTTGACTGAATGAAGCAATACCTAACCCTACCTTCGGTACTCATGCAGTCACAACCTGGTCTTCCCCTACTCCTATACCTGGTCGTAACAGGCACTGCAGTTGGGGATTTTCTTGACCAATACCTTGAAGAGTCTCATAAAGAAAGAGCCATCTACTACGCAAGTTTCAAGATGGCTGAGTACAAAGTTAACTAAATAGCCTTAGAAAAAGCATATGTCTCCCTTGTTTGGGTCACCCAAAAGTTACGGCATTAAATGCTCACCATTCCCATCAAACTTCTATCCCGAATGGATCCTATCAAGTACCTACTCGAGAAACCTGCCTTTTCCAACCCAAATGGCCCAATGTTTAATGCTTCTATCTAAATCTGATATTGTTTATGTGACGTAAAAATCCATAAAAGGAAGAGCCATATCTGACTACCATGTAAGGACACAAATTTCAAATTGAGTCCTTTGTGGTTTTGGCTCAATTCTAGACAAAAACATTTAAGTCAAAGGATAGTTTAATTTGTATCCATTCAAGCCTATGACGTGTTTGTTGAAGACGTAGCGGCCAAGATATTAAAGCTTCATCAAATGCCGAGTTTATTGTGCCTAATTTCTACATCATCAACATGGTTCCATTACTCCTAAGGTATGAATGCATTTTAATATATATAGGAGCTTGGAACAATTATATTGGGTGTATCTTGTTTTAAACTGTTGTTTATTTTCAGAAAGTTTCATTAAAACTTTAAAATAAAGTTTCTGGGCTAAAATAAATTTTTTATACTTTCTGGAAGTTCGTTCGATATTGTCGTTCAAATGAGTTTGTCATTCTAATGGGTTTGTCGATCGAATGAGAATGTCGTTCGAACGAGGTTTGCCAACGAGTTCCCATATTGGCCGCTAGAATATCGTTCGAATTATCGTTCAAACAAAAATGATGTTCGAACGAGAATTCCAAGGATATTTCTAACGAGTTCAATTTTTAATACACTGGAACATTGTTAGAAAGGTCGTTTGAATGTGACTTCATTCGAACAAAAATATCGTTCGAACGAGATTTGGCGGGAGCAGTTAATTGACAGTTTTTGAGCAGTTTTTCCCACCTTTTCACTACTTTTTCCACTAATTCTTTTCCTGAATATCTAAGTGCGGGAACCAACTTTTTTAACTCAACTTTTTCATACTATTCCAACTCCTAGAGAGAGTTTTAAGAGTTCAACTTTACAAGAAAAAGTTCATTGTTTAGAGTGTTAATTTTTCAAGAAAAACTTTAAAACACTTATGTTTTACACCTATAGTTTGTTTATCCAAGTTCCTTTATATATATACATTGCTTGGAGTTTTGGCACCGGTTTACTCTACCTATTGAAGAGTTCGTTTGGATTTTCTTCTAAATCCCTCAAAGAAGAAGAAGTTTGTTTTACTGCGGTATTCTCACATGGTGAAAGGCACCATATGTAGTTGACGGTGTACCTATGTCTCATTGGTGAAGTCCAAGGTTCCGGTGGAGCTCCGGGGTTGTCGACTAGGCGGAGGTGTTTACAAGAAGATGTGTCAAGGCTTGAAAGGGGTCGAGTCAAGGCAGTAAGCAATCTGTCTTGTAATTATAAAACCATACTTAGTGGACTTAAGGCTAGGGCCGTTCAAGGTTTTTTCCCATTGTGGGTTTTTCCTCGTACATCGCGGCGTAGTGATTCATTGTTTATCTTATCTTTTGAAAAACTCACCTAGAACGCATGCTTAGGTAAAAAGATAAAATTGGTTTAAAATCACTACTTCTTTAATTTGGTGCTAAATTAAATTGGGTAATATTTATTTAATTTAATTTAATTTGATAAAATTTGGCTTGACTTAAAATTGCAAAAATGATTCATGAAGATTATTAGGTAAATTTCTAGGACTTGAATTGGGTTAAATTGGTTTAAGTGAAATTAACATAAGTGTGTGTTTAATCCTATTTCAGTTGATTTAATTTTAATTTGAGATAGATTAAAATTTGTTTAGGTTGAACCATCTCACGCTTCCGCATCTCATAAAAGGAAATTATGTTTTTATAGTAAAGATTTTATAAAATTGGGGGCCTCGTGTTCCAACAAGTGGTATCAGAGCGGGATCGCTAAATTATTGTGTTTAAGATCCTTTAAATATTTTTGGCTAAAATGGAATTTTCCCCATTTTCAAAATTTCCTGTTTTCGAAGGTTCTAATTATGCGTATTTGAAATCCCGGATGAAATCGGCACTAAAATCTCTCGACGAGAGAGTTTGGATGTCTGTTATTAACGGGTGGTCCCCACCTACTCATTTATTAGATAAAGAGCGTGTTTTCAAATCCGCCGATAGATGGAGTGAGAATGAATTTAAACTTTCGAATTTTAATTCCCGTGGTTTAAATGCCTTGTTTAGCGCGATCACACCGGATGAATTCCGTCGTATTATGACGTGTGAAACCGCTAAAGAAGCTTGAGATATTTTACAACTCACTCATGAAGGTACTAGTGTCGTTAAAGCTTCAAAACTCCAAAACCTCACCACTCAATTTGAAACCATCAAAATGAACGAAAAAGAAACTTTTGATAAATTTTATGCTAGACTTTTCAATATTGTTAATTCATCTTTTAATTTGGGAGAGAAAATACTCGACAACCGAGTTGTAAAGAAAATTTTAAGGTCCCTACCCGATAGATTTATTCCAAAAATGACCGTTTTAAATTCTTTACCAAGTTTAGCCTCTACGAAATTAGAAGAGCTCGTAGGTGATTTACAAACCTATGAACTGGACATGTTTCTCTCTTAACTGAAAAGAAAATAGAAAAGGGCGTTGCTTTAAAATCCTGAAAAGAGGAAAAACAAGTAGTAGAGAGTGAAAGTGATAATGACTCGGAAAATATGGCTATGTTTGCTAGAAAGTTTCAAAATTTTCTTAAATTTAACAAAGATAAATTTAAAAATGATTTTAAGAAATTTGAAAAATCTACGCATGACAAAGCCGAGAAGATCCTAAAACTAGTTGTGAGCATTTGAATAGGGACGAGTCAAATAGGTGTTTTGGTTGTGAAGGGTATGGCCATAGGGCAAAAGAGTGTCCCACTAAACTAAGGAGAGAGGGTAAGCAACCAATTTCTTTTAATGCAACCCTCAGTGATAGTGATAATGAAGAGGTACCCGATTCCCCCACTAAGCCCAACTTTTTGGCTTTTATGGCTAGTCATGTGAGTGATAGTGAGAACTCATCTTTTGATGAAATTTTAACACATGACACTTCCAAGGTCAAATTTTACGATTCCATTGTCTTTGACAGTAGTGAGAGGGGAGAGGAAAGAAAGAGTGAAAATGAAGAAGAGGTTGATGTGAGTGAACTTCAAAATGATTTTCAAGAACTTATGAAGAATCTATTAAATTAAAAAGAGCTAATTTGAAGTTAGAAGCGAGTTTAAAAGAGCGTGTCAAGGTCGTTGATAATAGTGTGTTGGTTGAAGACCTTAGGACACGAGAGAGATCTCTTCGAGAGAAGCTAGAATATATAGAAGGTGAGAGAGATAGCCCTAGAGGTTTAATGGAATCCTTGAAAAAGGAACTTCTCGAGTTTGAACAGAGAAATGGTTGGTTAGAGTCTAGAATTTTAGAACTAGAAGTAAAATTAAAAGACTCTAGTAATGTCAAATTTGATTTGGAGTGTAGGTTTGAAAAACTAGATAAAATCTTAGGCACGGTCTAAATTAAAAACGACACTTGTGGTTTAGGCTTCGACACTTGTAATGAATCAACTCATAAAGCCAAAACCATTGTTTTAGGAGAATCACCTAGGAAAGCTTTTAGAAATCATTCCTTTGGTAAGTCTTTTCTCTGAGTCCTTAAGTGCTCACATTGTAGTCGAAAGGGCCATCTTAGAAAATTTTGTTTTGATCTTAAACGAGTTCCTTGAAAATCCAAATGTAAGGCAACCAAGGTAGCCAAGATTCCTACACCCCGAGATCGTCATTCGTCATTAGTTTGGGTTAGGAGATCCGACTTGGTAGCTTTACAAGATAGGATTTTTTATTCTCATTTACTTTCACATGCTTCCTCCCTTGAAAAATCTAAAGGTTGAATGTGTTAGTTTTGTTGGCATACTTTAGCTTTTATACTTCATGCTATACTATCATGCTTAATGTATGCTTGTTTAATCATGTTCTAGTCTATGCTCCATGCTTAATCACATGCTAGAATAATGATTTTTGTTTATCTTTCGTGTTATATTTCTTTCATTTCAGTTTGCATTAAATGAAAAATACAAAAAGATTTTTGTTTATCATTAGTGTTTTATTTGTTTAGTACTTTAGGCTTTATGAAAAATTCAAATGATCTTTGTTTTGTCTTTTGAGCAAATATATTTATTTTTGTTTAAAAAATTTCAAAAAAACTCAAAAATATTTTTCTTGTGTGTATTTTAGTTTGACACACTTTATGTGGCATATACTTGTGTTAGAATCCTATCTTTTACGCTCTATTGTGTCTAGAAATTTTGGTTTAGATTGTCAATTCTTATTATGTTCTTTACCATGCTTACTTAGAGTAGTTGGATTTTTTGTTGCTTAAATGGATTCTATTTTTATATGCCTTAATTCACACATGCACGAGCTCTTTTGAAATTTAATCATCACATGTTACATTTGAGCTTTGTGAGGTGTTCTTCTATCAATCGTGTCATCTACATATTTGTGACCTAGGAGGACCAGTGCATGTCAAAATCCATTGCACGTGAGATTTGTGAGATAAAAATGTTATATATGATTGTGCACGGGGAAGGGTTCCGAAAGGATTTATTATCCTTTGCGAAAAGTAAGCCACCGTTTGGTTGAACCTAAAAGAAATACGTGTTCCAAAGGCCTAAAAATAAAATTATGGCATTAAAAAGAAAAATAATTTCTAAGGCCTATTTTTGTTTGATATATTCATTCAAATATATATTCTTATTGAGGGGGATTGGATGGTATGTCAACGGTTTTCACAATGTCCGTTTATCCTAGTTGCGCTTTCAATGTCATGACTCTATTGGTTTGTAGAATCATCAACATGCTAGGCTTGTATGCATTGTGTATGTTTGTTCATTGAGTTCAATTTATATTGTCACATGAGCTTATATTCAAATGTGATGAAGTTTGCAATCAATTGAGAACTCCGTGAACATGTTTTAAGTGAGTGGGTTTAAATTCAATTGTTACTAGTTCACACCCCAACACTACCGTTTCCATATGACACATTTTTTCCATAAGAGTGTGGAAGACTCATATTATATTTTGTGTGTGTCATTTTGGTGTTGATATCTATATATAACTACTCGTGTCTATTTGTTATATATTATGTATATATATATTTGATATTGTTTTATTGGTCTTTACCTTGCTATCTAGTCCATTTATGCCTCAATTCATAATTGGTACCTTGTTTGTTGCATAGTTTGTTTGATATCACATGCTTATAATCTTATTTGTCAATTTGGTATCATTTGTTTTCGCATCATAGTTGGTATTCATTTGTATGGATTAGTTATGTTATTGTTGCCCATATACTTTCATGTTCTTATCACTTTATGCATCATGTTTAATCTAGTTTTATCCTTTGTCTATTCATGAACAAGAAGGGGGAGAATGATAGGGGGAGAAATGGTATCTATTCCTATGATAATCATATCTTAGTTTGGGGGAGATTTATCTTAGAGGGAGACGTCTTTCTAAGTAAGTCATTTGTTTGATAAAGGGGAGAATTAATCTAGGGGATGTATTCATTTTATATGCATTTAATATTCTTGATATTCCATATGTGTTTGATAGTTTGCTTAAGTGTGCATGCATACTTCTAAATGGAAACTTTCTTCATCGGCAAAGATATTGATCCTTGGGTTGTTTGAGTAAAGCATTGTATTTTTATTTTGGGTGGGACATTTTGATTAGTCTAGTAGAGCTTGACGTCCCTTTAGGATTTTTGTTGGTTTTTGTCCCGGAATAGCCAAAGGGGGAGATTTGTAAGGACACAAATTTCCAATTGAGTCCTTTGTAATTTTGTCTCAATTCCAGACAAAAATATTTGAGTCATTGGATAGTTTAATTTGTATCCATTCAAGCCTATGATGTGTTTGTTGAAGACGTAGCGTCCAAGATATTAAAGCTTCATCAAATGCCGACTTTATTGTGCCTCGTTTCTACGTCATCAATTTGGTTCCATTGCTCCTAAGGTATGAATGCATGTTAATATATATATAGGAGCTTGGAACAGTTATATTGGGTGTATCTTGTTTTAAACTGTTGTTTATTTTCAGAAAGTTTCATTAAAACTTTAAAATAAAGTTTCTGGGCTAAAATAAAATTTCTATACTTTTTGGAAGTTCGTTCAATATTGTCATTCAAACGAGTTTGTCGTTCGAACGAGAATGGCGTTCGAACGAGGTTTGCCAATGAGTTCCCATATTGGCCACTGGAATATCGTTCGAACGAAAATGATGTTCGAACGATAATTCTAATGAGATTTCTAACGAGTTCAATTTTTAATACATTGGAACATCATTAGAAAGGTCGTTCGAACGAGATTTGGAGGGAGCAGTTAATTGGCAGTTTTTGAGCAGTTTTTCCCACCTTTCCACTACTTTTTCCACTAACTCTTTTCCTGAATATCTAAGTGCAGGAACCAAGTTTTTTAACTCAACTTTTTCATACTATTCCAACTCCTACAGAGAGTTTTGAGAGTTCAACTTTCCAAGAAAAAGTTCATTGTTTAGAGTGTTAATTTTTCAAGAAAAACTTTAAAACACTTCTGTTTTACACCCATAGTTTGTTTATCCAAGTTCCTTTATATATATACATTGCTTGGAGTTTTGGCACCGGTTTACTCTACCTATTGAAGAGTTCGTTTGGATTTTCTTCTAAATCCCTCAAAGAAGAAGAAGTTTGTTTTGCTGCAGCATTCTCACCTGGTGAAAGGCACCATGTGTGGTTGACGGTGTACCTATGTCTCATTGGTGAAGTCCAAGGTTCCAGTGGAGCTCTGGGGTTATCGTCTAGGTGGAGGTGTTTACAAGAAGACGTGTCAAGGCTTGAAAGGGGTCGAGTCGAGGAAGTAAGTTATTCATCTTGTAATTGTAAAACCATACTTAGTGGACTTAAGGCTAGGGCCGTCCAAGGTTTTTTCCCGTTGTGGGGTTTTCCTCATACATCGCGGCGTAGTGATTCATTGTTTATCTTATCTTTTGTAAAACTCTCCTAGAACGCATGCTTAGGTAAAAGGATAAAATTGGTTTAAAATCACTACTTGTTTAATTTGGTGCTAAATGAAATTGGGTAATGTTTATGTTAATTTAATTCAAGTCATTTAATTTAATTTGATAAAATTAGATTTGTCCTAAAATTTCAAAAATGATTCATGAATATTGTTAGGCAAATTTCTGGGACTTGAATTGGGTTAAATTGGTTTAAGTGAAATTAGTATAAGTGTGTGTTTAATCCTATTTCACTTGGTTTAGTTTTAATTTGAGATAGATTAAAATTTGTTTAGGTTGAATCATCTCACGCTTCCGCATCTCATAAAAGGAAATTATCTTTTTATAGTAAAGATTTTATAAAATTGGGGGCCTCGTGTTCCAACATACCTTGCCGACTCCCCTATTTAAGAAGTCGATGTTTGGATTTTCGAGTTCTCGAACAAGAACATCCTTTGTACCTCTTAAGAATACCTCCGATGGAAAATGTTCTTTGATGATGCCGCCAACAAGAAAGGGTATGGCATTGGGATCCTACTAATTGACCCCAATGACTCTCATACTCCCATTGCCATCAAACTGGTGTTTCCCTGCACCCACAACATGACTGAATACGAGGCGTGCACGATAGGTCTCAAAGTTTCTCGCAAGAAAGGAATTCGATACCTCGATGTCTACGGGGATTCAACCCTCATTATCGATTAAGTACTCAGAAAATGGAAAGTCAATGATAAGAAACTCTTACCCTTCCATGCCCACCTAGAAGAGTTAGCCTCCCAATTCTAAGAATTCGACATCCACTACCTTCCCCGAGCAAAAGAAAAACCTAGTCGATGCCCTTGCTACCTTAGTCTCCAGGATTGACATGCCCGAAGGAATAATAATGGCATCTTGCCTAGTTTAAAAGAAATATAAACCAACCCATTTTTACCATATTGATCTCATAATAGAAGAAGATCCTAATATAGTCGACTGCTGGTACTATGATATTTGGCACATCCTCAAGTATGGTAGGTATCCTGAAGGTTCTGACAAGAAAGACTAAGCAACCCTCTGTAAACTGGATGCCCAGTACATTTTCTTTGATAAAGGACTGTTTAAAAGAAACTCCGATGGAACCCATTTACACTACATCATTGGGGTTGACATTGAAGAGATGATGCAGAAAATCCACAGCGAGGAATGCGGACCACACATCAATGGCCATATGCTTGCTAAGAAAATCATCCGACAGGGTTACTGCTGGACTACCGTAGTTCTGGATTGCATCGCCTATGTTCAGAGATGTCTTAAATGACAATAGTTTTCCAAACTCCAACACTTGCCTCTATGGGAATTATACAACGTGACTTATCCCTGGCCGTTTTCCACATGAGGCATTGATATCATAGGGAAAGTCACACCCAAGGCCTCCAATGGGCACGGATTCATCCTGGTTGCCATTAATTACTTCACTAAATGGGTCGAAGCCGAGTCATAAATAGTTCTAAATGCCAAGAAGGTCATAAATAAAAATATCATCTGTCGATATGGGGTACCACATGACCTGGTGTCAGACAACGGGTTGCATTTTGAGGCAGAAATCACATAAGTGGTTGACGAGTATGGGATTCATAGACACAAATATTCTCGCTACCAACCTCAAACCAATGGACCAGTTGAAGCTGCCAATAAAAACCTCAAAGACATCATCAACAAGATGATCGAGAGTTATCTATATTGGGCTGATTGGATCTCTTAAGCCCTCTGGGGCTATCGCACTTGAGTTCAAACATCTACTGGGGCCACTCTTTACTCTCTAATTTATGACATGGAAGCAGTCCTACTCATGGAGCTAGCAATTTCTTTACTTCGCATCATTCTAGAAAGAAAAGTCAGCGAGGAAAACTGGCATCAAAGCCGTCTTGACGAGTTGTCACTTTTAGATGAAAGAAGACTAAAGGCTCTGTATTACATACAAATGTACCATGGCCAAATAAAACGTTCATTCAAGAAGAGAGTCAAGTACCATGGTGTTCGAGAAGGGTATTTTTCCCTTAAAGAAATAGTAGAGCCCATCTGGGACCCCAGAGGGAAATTCATGCCCAATTGGAGCGGCCCCTACATCGTGAAGAAGATCTTATCAGGAGGGGCCGCTGTTCTCACTGAGCTCGACGGAGAAGAGATGGTTCGTACAGTCAACTTGGACTGTCTTAAGAAATTCTACCCTTAGTCCAAAATCTTGGCACGCTACGACTCTTCTCATTTCCCATCTATTCTAAAAAAATATTCTTCATTTCCCTCTACTCAGAACTACGCGGGGCATGATCCTCTAAAAATATTTTTACTTTAAAAAATTAAACTCATAAAATTTTGAAAACCCACAGAGGTATGTAGGAAGGCCATATGCTTCACATGAGCACGACCTCCTTTTTTTCACAAAATACTATTCTTTTCTTATCTCCGAGAATGATAGTTCATTTTTATCATTTAAAAGGATAAAAGGATTATGGATTCCTTTGCAATTGGTATAGATAGTTCAAATGAAAAAACTCATGAAAAGGCACAACAATATAATTATAATTTTTTTTATTCATTAATAAAAATTCCGTTACAATTACATCGACGTAGAGAGTCAAACAATCTCCCTTGACAACCTAACCTTACTTTCCTGAAACCAAACAAAAAAAGCTTTACACATAAAGAATCACTAGGGATTCTACCTGCAGCTGCTAGAGGAACAAGACCCATCATCATCCACATCGTGGGGTCTATAAACTTCCCCTGCTTGAATACACTATTGCAGACGCTCCATGGAACGATAAGCTCTGACCAGCTTAGGAAAAATAACAACACCTCCCTCCATGGTGTCAGATATGGCGAACCACCTTTGCCCAGCCCCCACAACCAGCATCTTGCAAACTACTCTCTTCCACAACCACTTCATGTAGTCCCTACAAATATGCCATACTTTACCAACAGACTGGGAGGGATAGGTCTACGATCGATGAATCCCCCACAGAGAGCCCGTCCCTATGCGCATGAGCTTTGTCAAGTCCTCCAGCATAAAAAAGTCCAGTGTTCGAGGTGGCATAATCTGTTCCCAACCAATTTGGCACAAGAGCCGCCAGGGAAAGTATAAAGAAGTTTTCCTGAGTCCAACCAACCTAACATACTTGTATTCCCCTAGTTTCAGAATAAGCAGTAGTTCCCCCACTTAGGCACTGACCAATGCAAGCCTCGAGCCCCGTGTTCCACAAACCAGTTCTCCCAGCTCTCAATTTCTAGGCCTACAAAAATAAAGTGGCATGAAAAGAAGTTTGGCATAGTTGGAAAAGGATATTCAGGAGGAACCTCCATACGAAACCTCTTGATTACCGCGTGAAATGTGCGCGTGTGTAAGTTGCGTAGTCATTGTTTCCGTTTCACCACGATAATACAAACAAACCTAAATTACTACTACACTTGCGAGGTAAGCACAACGGTTAGTTGGGTATCAAAAATCCACAAGGACGAGATGCTAGAATTTATATTATTTAATACTCCGAAATAAAAGTGTAAAAGGTGATTACAAACTAAAAAGGAAAAGATGCATAAAAGGGAAATATTAATCTAGGCAAGAGTAATGAAACTAGATTAACAAAGCGAGTAAACTATAGGTTGTATCGAATATCCCTCACCCGAGTTAATTTGTATAAAATGGATACATGGATCGACGAGTTATTTAGAATGCATCTCGTTTCGACAGTTAATTGAACCAAGGCTTGTCACGCCCCTAAATCCTCATAAAAGCCTAATAAGATTATGGTGTCAATAAATACCCCAGAAATTGCGCACGCAAGGTCGTAAGCACGGGACATACATAATATGCCCCGTCAAATCTTTTAGGCGCAATAACTAGGACAACGCACCCGAAATAGACCCCTAAACACCATCACCAAAGCAAAGCAACACGTCAACTCGAGTGAGTTCAATTCAAACACAACCTAATTTAAATTATCTAGAAAACATGTTAAAAATGCAGTAAATAAAGCGGTAAAACTATACTACAAAGCAAGTAAATAAAAGCATGTAAATCTAATTATGAAAGAATGTAAACCTAATTAACAAAGCTAGAATTAAAGGAAAACAAGATATATTAATGGAGAGGAAGTTGAAAGTACAATCTTACAAACCCAAATGTTGTCACACCATATGAGGAAGAAGAAAAGAGATCTCAACTCATAAACCCTAACCTATAACTCTCTAAAATCTATTCTAAAGCTTAATATCTGATTATTACAACGAAAATGCTTTATATAGTAAGTGGGAAATGAAATAGAAAAGAAAAGAGAAAAGAAAATAAAAGGCAAAAATATCTCCTGGAAACAGGGGATCGATCGATCAAACCAAACCGTTGATCGATCGATGATGAATAAATTAGCCCACAGTCGTGAAGGATCGATCGATTGACCCCTTTGGTCAATCGATCGATCAAGCAGGTATCAGCTAAGCTGCTTGCTGTTTTTGCATGTTTGCATTTCCCGTCCGCTAAAATTGCCGTAACTTCTTTGTTCTGAATCGGAATCGCGCACCGTTCGCGGCCACGCGAAGCTTGCGAGGAGGGATACAACTTCCGTGAAGATGTTGGGCCAGGTTCCCAAGCTATGGGAAGACTAAAATGCCCTTGAATGTGCGACTGCGTATGAAAATCGAGCGGAATGCGTTCGAACTTCACACTTAGCATCCAAATACCTATAAAAGCTCAATTAACCCCTGAAAAACATGTTAACGTAGAAATCCGAGGTTTTTTGGTTAACGTGCATAAATATAGGGAATAAGATACCCGAGGGGGATAAAATGCATATGTTCGAGGGATGAAATACGCAATATCTGCGTCGTATCACACCCCCTAACTTACACATTGCTAGTCCCTAGCAATGAAATAGGATGCAACAACAGCTATAAGCAAACCAAAAGCAGGAGATAATACAAAAGTATGGTATAAAAGCAAAAGGCCACTTTCGCGGGCGATTCACTTGCATTTAGCGTATGCAATAAGCCGTTAAACCTTAGGTTATCCTAGTGGACGAGTGTCATCTCAGGAGGGTTTTCAGGGATCATACCCACAAACATCCCATGGTTTCCTCAAAAAATGCCCAACCCAACATGCGATAAGCCCAACAATGGCGAAAAATATTTCATACGCATTATTACCAAAGTGAATGAATTCAAATAGAAGTCCAAATCATTAACATTATAGAATGCACCTCATAGAATTAAAACCTTAAAATGTGGGAGGGGGAGCAAGCACATGCAAAGTATGATTTGGCGAAAAACTTATATAAACCGGATAAACATTAAAGCAAGCATACATTCAATCCTCACGGGCATTACACTCATCAAATGAAATTCACTTGAAACAGGGAGGTAACACACGGAACATGCGGGCTAAAGAGTAAATGTAAATGGAAACTACGCCGCACACATGTCACGGATGAAGAATGCTATATATAAACTGAAAAATTGTAATCTCAATGAAAGATACCTCACACTAAAAGAGACGAAATGCATTTTCACAAATTATCAAAACTATTATGACTTTTGAATTACATGAACCTAAGATCACATAGGACTTTAATAGGGTTGTAATGTAGGTTTGGCTAGGGTACGAAATGAAAGGAATGTTTGTTCGAATTTAAAGCGTTCGGAAATGAAAACTCGGGATAATGGGAAAATGCGGGTAAAATCAAAATTGAAAAACAAGTTCCAAAACGGCATTAGATATATCATCGGGGAGAGTAATCAAAGCTTATTGAGCTATATACAACATTTACAACTTTCTCTTTCTTTTCTTTACTTATTTTTCTCATGTTTTCTTTTGTTTTTCACTTCTCTTTTTCTTCTATTTTTTCACATCTCTCTTTTCTTTACTTATCAAAGTCTCATATGCCAAAATTGCGACCGACATCACAACAACAACATTCAATCCCAAGTAACATTCCAAACAAAGGTATGGAAAGTGTATGTATGGGCTAAAACTCCAATTTGGAGTTGGTTATGGGAATGGGGTTATGAATTGAAAGGCTATATTTAGGTTCAAAGGGGTTAACGAGGGTAAACATATAAGGGTGAGATCAAGACTAATATGGGTTATATAAAAAAGATTGCCTATGATCATTTCCAAAAGTTTATGCAATTTTCGAATCAAAACACTATATGAAAATCATGATCAAGTAACACATTGCAAGTATGCACTCAATTAATGAACGATCAAATGAAAGAATAGAGAGATTGCCAACGAATTCAACGTTTTCAACGACGAAAGAATAGTGTATACACTCATAAACGACGAAAGGTACAAATCTTACTCGGTGTAAGTATATACAATGCAACAAAAGATTACCGAGCTAAAAAAATCTTAAACCAAATCAATAAGGCAAGAAAGTGCATGTCCTCATGGGATTAAAGTTTAATTCATAAAGTTATTCATAATATCAATAATCGAAACTAAAGTCTAATAACTTCTAAAATCGAGAACATGCATCGTTGGGTTGTCTATTGGATCGGGCAATTATTGAAATTTATCATCGGAAACAAAGGCTAAATTCCCAAAAAAGGAGAAAAAAGAAAGAAAATCTTTTTGAAATTTTCAATTTTTTTAAGAAAAGCATACTAAGTAATTAACATGTGAGCAAAAACATGGACTAAATAAAGAAATGGATAGAATATCCCACACCCCCTAACTTAAAACTTGACATTATCCTCAATGTGAATGAAGAACCAAGTTAAAGAGAGGAAAAGAGCGATATTACCCAAAATTGAAGCGATCCCCATAAGAACAAGTCCAAAGAATCTACAAAACAAGTTAGTACCGAGCATAGCAAAAATAAATAACGAAGACTTAACAAATTACACTGGACTAAATTAAAAAGGAAAGAAAAAATAAAAAGAAAGAAAGAATAAAAAGCTAACTATATATAACCTACTATTTAGGCTTCACACTAATTGTACACTGGGAGTCTAAATAACTGAGGGTCCACCATGAAAATGATTTGACTTTGGAGGATAACCGGTGTACCCTTACATACAAGCATGCCTTCCAAAAAATATGAATTCCGTTTGAACAACGAAAGTCATGTGTAAGGCGAAATAAATGAACCATCGCCAATTAAAAGTTTTGGAAGGACGATGGGGGGTTTGGATTGCACGGGTGACAAAAACATGTGGGGATCGAGAAAAGCTGAATATCCTCCCAATGATTTTGAAATTGGAATGGGAGGCAGCGCACACGAAGGTAAAGATGCGATCATGGAAGGCAACTCGAGCAAGTACTCCTCATCGGCGAAAAGGTTTAAAACATTGAAGTTTGAAACCGAATCATCGGGTACTTGTGACGGTGTGATAATAAAGAATGAAAATGGGGATGAAAGAAATTCAAACTCATGAGATGAATCATCATCGCATGAAGATTGAGTTTCGAAGGAAATAATATCATTTTCAATGAAATGTTCTTCTTTGGGGGCCGAAGAAGAAATCATTTCATTGCAAATAGATATTACGTCATTTTCATCCTCACTTTCAATATCTATTACGCAATGGGTAAAGTCAAGAATGGTTTGTTCCAAAGTAGGCTCAAAATCCTCATTTGGTTCAAAACATTTCTCGACTTCAAAAGTCTCGGAAGAAAAATCGTCGTCGGACTCAAATAATAAATCCAACTCATGTTCCCAACAACGATTTTCTTACGGATAACGAGTTTCAATTTTCTCATTCTCATACATACGCAAAGCCTCACCGAATGTCATAGGTCGAGGTACGGATGCATGAAAATGGAAACTTTGAAAATTACCATCGGATTTAAACGAAAAATCATTATTATAGGAATTTTGAAAACTATTCGAATTCGTTTCAAAATTCCTATTATAAGGAGGTAAAGGCCCAAAATCATTATCATCATCATCAAAATTCCAATTACCCAAATTTTGACTTTCTTTATACTCGCCCAAAGTCATATTTGAATTTGTAATACTTTGGGATTCTAAGTATTCATCAAAAGTCATAGGTTTGCGATAATTGTGAGAATCATAACAATGATTACCGAAAGAATTGGAATAAGACATGCTTACCCCAAAAATGGCTCGATGTGGTGAATTCCACAAAATAGGTGCGCGCGGGAAAAATTCAAGCATTTCTAAGTGCTCAAATGTGGAAGTCCTGCAAAAAGATTAGCAAATAATACAAATAGAAAGAAAATACTATGAAATACTGAATCAAATAAAGTCTAAAACAAACTCATCCCCGGAAACGGCGCCATTTTGACCGCGTGAAATGTGCGCGCGTGTAAGTTGCACAGTCGTTGTTTTCCTTTCACCGCGATAATACAAACAAACCTAAATTACTACTACACTTGCGAGGCAAGCACAACGGTAAGTCGGGTATAAAAAATTCACCGGGACGAGATGATAGAATTTATATGATTTAATACTTCGAAATAAAAGTACAAATGGTGATTACAAACTAAAAAGGAAAAGATGCATAAAAGGAAAATATTAATCTAGGCAAGGGTATTGAAACTAGATTAACAAAGCGAGTAAACTATAGGTTGCGTAGAATATCACTAACCCGAGTTAATTTGTATAAAATGGATACATGGGTCGACGAGTTATTTTGAATGCATCTCATTTCAACAGTTAATTGAACCAAGGGTTGTCACGCCCCTAAATCTGCATAAAAGCCTAATAAGATTTTGGCATCAACAAATACCCCGAAAATTGTGCACGCAAGGTCGTAAGCACGGGACATACATGATATTCCCCGTCAAATCTCGTAGGCATAATAACTAGGACAACGCACTCGAAATAGACCCGTAAACACCATCACCAAAGCAAAGCAACGCGTCAACTCGAGTGAGTTCAATTCAAACACAACCTAATTTAAATTAGCTAGAAAGCATGTTAAAAACGCGGTAAATAAACCGGTAAATACATGCGGCAAAACTATACTACAAAGCAAGTAAATCAAAGCATGTAAATATAATTATGAAAGCATGTAAACCCAATTAACAAAGTAAGAATTAAAGGAAAACAAGCTATATTAATGGAGAGGAAGATGAAAGTACAATCTTACAAACCCAAATGTTGTCACACCATATGAGGAAGAAGAAAAGAGCTCTCAACTCCCAAAACCTAACCTACAACTCTCTAAAATCTATTCTAAAGTTTAATATCTGATTATTACAACAAAAATGCTTTATATAGTAAGTGGGAAATGAAATAGAAAAGAAAAGAGAAAATAAAATAAAAGGCAAAATATCTCCTGGAAACAGGGGATCGATCGATCGACCCAAACCTTCGATCGATTGATGATGAATAAATTAGCCCACTGTCGTGAAGGATCGATCCATCTACCCCTTTGGTCGATCGATCGATCAAGCAGGTATCAGCCAAGTTGCTTGCTATTTTTACATGTTTGCATTTCTCGTTTGCTGAAATCGCCGTAACTTCTTCGTTCTGAATCGGAATCGCACACCGTTCGCGGCCACGCAAAGCTTGAGAGGAGGGATACAACTTCCATAAATACAATGGGCCAGGTGTCCAAGCTATGAAAAGACTAAAATGCCCTTGAATGTGCGACTGCGTACGGAAATTGAGCGAAATGCGTCCGAACTTCACACCTAGCATTCAAATACCTATAAAAGCTCAATTAACCCCTGCAAAACATGTTAACGTAGAAATTCGAGGTTGTCTGGTTAACGAGCATAAATATATGGAATAAGATACCCGAGGGGGCTAAAATGTGTAGGTTCGAGGGATGAAATACGTAATATTTGCGTCGTATCACACCTCCTAACTTGCACATTGCTAGTCCCTAGTAATGAAGTAGGATGCACCAAGAGCTACAAGCAAACCAAAAGCAAGAGACAATACAAAAGTATGGTAAAAAAGCAAAAGGCCACTTTCGTGGGCGATTCGATTGCATTTAGCGTATGTAATAAGCCGTTAAACCCCTAGGTTACCCGTAAACACCATCACCAAAGTAAAGGAACGCGTCAACATGAGTGAGATCAATTCAAACACAACCTAATTTAAATTAGCTAGAAAGCATGTTAAAAACGCGATAAATAAACGCGATAAAACTATACTACAAAGCAAGTAAATCGAAGCATGTAAATCTAATTATGAAAGCATGTAAACCTAATTAACAAAGCAAGAATTAAAGGAAAACAAGCTATATTAATGGAGAGGAAGATGAAAGTACAATCTTACAAACCCAAATGTTGTCACACCATATGAGGAAGAAGAAAAGAGTTCTCAACTCCTAAACCCTAACCTACAACTCTCTAAAATCTATTCTAAAGCTTAATATCTGATTATTACAACGAAAATGCTTTATATAGTAAGTGGGAAATGAAATGGAAAAGAAAAGAGAAAAGAAAATAAATGGCTAAATATCTCCTGGAAATAGGGGATCTATCGATCGACCCAAACCGTCGATCGATCGATGATGAATAAATTAGCCCACTTCGTGAAGGATCGATCGATCGACCCCTTTGGTCGATCGATCGATCAAGCAGGTATCAGCCAAGCTGCTTGCTGGTTTTGCATGTTTGCATTTCTCGTCCGCTGAAATAACCGTAACTTCTTCGTTCTGAATCAGAATTGTGCACCGTTCATGGCCATGCGAAGCTTCCAAAGAGGGCTACAACTTTCGTGAAGATGTTGGGCCAAGTGCCCAAGCTGTGACAAGACTAAAATGCCCTTGAACGTGCGAATGTGTACGAAAATCTAGCGAAATGTTCCCGAACTTCACACTTAGCAGCCGAATACCTATAAAATCTCAATTAACCCCTGGAAAACATGTTAACGTAGAAATCCGAGGTTGTCTGGTTAACGAACATAAATATAGGGAATAAGATACCTGAGAAGGATAAAATGCGTAGGTTCGAGGGATGAAATACGCAATATTTGTGTCGTATTACCTCTCTGAAAACCACATGAATAACATTATGGGGTTATTTGTTAAGAAGTCAGAATGGCTTTCCCGCTAGGCATCTAGACCGTTTAGAGTCTCTGCTAATATCACCATTGCAGGATTACAACGATACGACATCCAAGAAGTAATCACTGTAAGTTTTGGGTCCACCAACAGTTCCCAGTCACCAACAACAGTTTTAAAATTAAGCTTAGAATGACAGCTCCAGCATATCTAGCATCACCAACATCCCGCAAATGCATAGAATGCATCGTAAAAGGAATAAAAATCACTCCTCTTGTAACTAGTGAACGAGCCGCCGAAGGTGAGATATGGAAAAGTCCCGCTAATAACTCCCTAGCGGGCCGGGAACATTCAAGAATATCTTCCATAATACTAGCATTTATCCCCAACATGGTAGAAAACTCTTCATAGATCAGACAGACTTCGTCCAACCCAAAACAAAAAACATGGTCTTCAGGGTACCATAACTCAATTGCTGCCATCAGCATGTTCCACTTTATAAGCTGGTTGTGCCATAAATAAACTTAACGCATGTTGAAAGCATCGTATGTCCACATTGTATGAGCACATCGCCTCCAGAGTTTCGAGGTAGTTAGCAAATTCAACATTCTTGGGGAGATCCATATTGCAAAAAAAGAAAAAAGAATGCAAAACTTGAACCAAATACAAGAAAATGCATCACGTCATATATGCTGGGCAACATCAACTACCTCGACACAAAATCGAGATAATCATATGTCGCCACCATGTTAGTATAAGACGAGTAAGGTTCGTCGACCATCGCCGCTACCTATGCATCATCCGACATCTCCCGCTCTCGCCTCATGTATATCGGGGGCCTCGCAGGTGGAACCAATACCTACTATACAAATCTTTCCCCAAAGTACCAAGAGTATCCAAACTCATGCGCCAACAGACACTGCATCTCCGCATTCCCCCCAATCAACCATGTATGCTGCATGGCCATTGCCCCAGGATAGAAGATCACCTGTAAAATCCCCGATGGACAAAAATCAATATAAAAAAAGATCATAAAGGAAAAGTCGTCTCGAAGAAATAAATAAGAATTTCCTCGCTTGCTCGTCAGGCTATTCAATACGTGACACACCACCTCCAAAGAATGAGACTTCCTTGATTGTCGTTTGGACTTCCACCACCGATACATCTGGTAGAAATACCCAATAGACTCATACTCTAAATATACCAATTGGGTGTTAATCCCAATCACCTCATAGAACCATGTCTACAAAGTACAAAGGCCAATAATCAAGAAATCAAGAATAAAACGCATACAGGAAAATGTGAATGCATGAACGAAAATGCAAATGCATAAAGGAAAATGTTCAAAATAAAGAACACCTCAAGAAGATACGTGGTGACAGTAAAGGTATGCCGGTAGCACCGAGTGAATGAATCCAAAGAGAAATAAAGGTTTGCCAAAGTCAGGATCCCCCCAGTCATAAAGAGGAATATTCGAAAACACCCTCAAAAATGGAAAAAAACACAAGTGGACGACGTCGCCACTAGGAAACCCCCCCAAAAAGAAGAATAAATAAATGGTCCACCTGTCACACTTACTGCCTGTCCTCCTTATCAATCCTCCGATTCAGCAATAACTCCCTCAAAGGGATAAACGGATTGAGTCCCCATAAACTATCGTCTCCACATCACCTAGCGCCACCGTCACCCGCAAGGTCCTATCTACCTCTATCTGCACCCCATCACAATCCAGCCTCAACAGTTGCTGCACGTTTATGGAAGTCACCATAATCTCCCCCAAACCAAAATGCATGGTGTGGGTGGTGTCCTACTATCTCTCCCCCATAACATAAAGAACAACGGTAGAGCGATGTGTCTCGTCCCGTGTAGATTCCAATCTCCCAAAACTGACTGATGACACCACCCAGACATCCTTTAGCCCCATCGTCCCTTGAGCACACATGTTCGACATAGAGAGATCAGACTATCAAAGACAAAAAGGAAAAATCCTTATTAAAATTCAAGCAAAAAGGAAATATCACCAAAAAAGAAGAAAATAAAACCAAAAGTCATCAACACTTACATAGCCGCCAGGGTTGACCACCCTAGAGGAATGATACCATGTCGGATCGTGCAAAAGAGTCCGCCCATCCACAAATGGCTCGAATGAGTTGAAGGAATTTTTACTGTCCAGTGCAAGGGGAACCCTAGCCCCTCCATTATAAGTTCGCCCAGTCGTCGACTTTTAGCTATGCCATGTGTGTCTTGCTGCTTGAGAAATCAACCATCTCTTGGTATTAGAATGCTAAAATTGTTTGCAGAAGGTAGTTGTAGAAGAAAGAAAGTTTAAAAACTGTGAAAAAGAGGAGAATTCGCCCCCTTTTTATAGGAGGCTAAAGGGCATGCAGATCGACAACTCCCAACAACATACAGATCGACATTATCCCTTCACTTGCTCAAGGTACCCCAAAATACCGTACCACTGTTATTTGGCACATCTCACACCATTTCGGTCAACACCTCCTTGAAATTTTATACAAAAATTCCCGAAAAATAGCAGAAAATACCGAAAAATCCCCAAAATATTCTTAAAATTACCATATAAATTTTAGAACATTTTTCGCCAAGAAAAACATTTTTACCAAACTCATTTTCCCATAGGAACTCTTACCTCCCTAGTGGAATTTCCAAAACCAATTGGATATCTCCCCTGCAAAATTCCCCAACAAGGAAACATCCAATCCTCGGATTAATTCCTCTTCCCTAGCAGAACCAAAAAACTTAAAATCAAATACAACCCCAAAATCCCCAGTGAAACCATAAGATAATTGCCCTAGTGGAGTAATTCCCCTAGAAAATTACAACTTAAGCCTTCGAAATTGGCTTCGATCCGCAGAGTTGGTCATATATACTTAAGCCCTTATAATTAGCTTTAACCCGCAGAATTGGTCATATCTCCGTAAGCCCTCAGAATTTTCCTTGGCACGCATAATTGGTCATCTAAACTCAAGCTCTTAGAATTGGCTTTAATCGATAGAATCAATCATCTCTACTTAAGCCCTCAGAATTGGCTTTGAGCCACATAATTGGTGATCTTAACTTAAGCCCTCAGAATTGGCTTTGACCCGCAAAATTGGCCATCTCAACTTAAGCCCTCATAATTGGCTTTGACCCCATAGAATTGGTCATCTCAACTTAAGCCCTATGAATTGGATTTGACCCACAAAATTGGTCATCTCAACTTAGGCACTCAGAATTGGCTTTGACCCGCATAATTGGTCGATCCCTACCTTAAGCCCTCAAAATTGGCTTTGACTGTTCAATTCTACTGAAGCCCTCATAATTGGATTTGATCTACATAATTGCTCGCTCTCTCCTACTTAGTTCCTCAGAATTAACCTCATTCCATAGAATCATCAATCCCTAACAACTCTTTTGGTCCTCAGAATTAGACTCAACCGGATGAAATGGTCATCCTTATCCCTTTAGGTCCTCATAATCTGTCTCAACCCTCTAAAATGGTCATTCTTTTCTCTTTAAGTCCTCATAATCGGCCTCGACCCTTTAAATGGGACATCCTTTTCCCTTAGATTCGTATAATCAACCTCTTTCCCAAACATCATGTGGTGTCTATTTGACGGATTTCATTTATTCCAAGCTCACCCGTAGAGGGGCTCTGTACACACCACGTTCTAGAATCCCTTAAGTCTCTTCTTAGGTCCCTAAAACCTCCCCATTTAACTAAAAACCCTAGGTCATACTCCAAGTACCGATCTAGAGGCCATCGGGCGCTCCCAGGCCCCGTTTGACTTCGATCAACTCTATAATTGGAGTAAAAGTTCTTTGAATCTTTGAAATGATATGAATCTCCTTTCCAACAATCCACCCCGTGCATGCATCGGCATAACAGTTCTAATGAATGGACCATTTTACTACCAAAATTGATCTGGAGTACACAGGGCGCTCTTGTGCCCCGATTTGACCCCAATCAATTTCATCTTCAGAGTGAAAGATCTTTGAATATTCAAAGAGAACTGAAACCCCTTTCCAACGGTCTTCCTCGAGCACGAAATGACATAACCATTCGGACTAATGATCCGTTTCCCCTCAAAAATTTATTAGGAGGCCATCGGGCACTCTCGGGCTTTGTTTGACCACGTTCAACTCTTCATCTCAAACTAAACTATATGAATCTTCGAAGGGAGATGAATACCCTTTAAAATGGTCCATCCCATGCCCAATTCTGACTTACTGTACGAACGAATGATATGTTTTACTCCGGAAGGTCTCCGAGCACTTTTGAGCCCTGGTTGAACAAAGTCAACTTTCTAAACCGAGTGAATCTCTTTGGATTTTCGAAGTACATATCATAACCTTTCCAACAATCCACCCCGTGCGCGATTCTGACATACCGTTTGGATGAACGATCCATTTTCGTTCGATGATCTCCCGTCCAAAGGACCAACGTGCGCTTTTGAGCCACATTTGACCTAAAGTCAACTCTCGGACCCAGGAGAGGTCCAAAGGACTCTTAAAGGTATCTAAATTAACTTTCTAATTATATGCCCCATGCACGATTTGGATCAATGGATTGTGTTCTATAATCGTCTTTCCTTAAAAATCTGCACGAGACTAATGATTGGCAGGTCCATTTTCCTGCCAATTGGCAGTGTTTCGAGGGTTACCTGCTGATTGGCAGGTCAGGGACCATGACGATCGGCACCACCCTGGACCCTATAAATTTAGGGCATGATCTCACTCCCAAATCACACCTCAGATCCACTAGCATCAGTGATTCCAGCAACAACAATCAGGGAACTTTCTTCATGTGAAATTCCATTCAATATTATATTCCCATCCTTTTCATAACCAATTCGGCAAAATCTCATCCAACCTTTATCTCACATTCAAGGGAGTTCATCCAAGATCAAGATCAAGCTTCAAATAAGTTCCAAATCCTCCCCTCTCTCTTTCAATTTCTTGTTTTTATATTTATTACATTAGATTCATAATCTAGTTTTACTTTTGTTCATACACATTAACATCTCATATTTTTATTAGTTATATTACACATACTTTATTTTCTATAAAAGAAAACCAAAATAAACAAAAAGAGGGTTACGCCCATAAATTCCAAATGGGATTTCCCATCATACTTTTTCGAAACAAAAAACACATTTTCTACACACACACTTATAATAAAATCCCGGTTGAATCTATAGGATAAACCCCACCCCTATTCCACATGAGAACTACGAGGACTTGATGCCTTTATAGGATATGTAGGTGTATAGGATTAAAACCCTAGACTCGAGTCCAATTTTCCAAGTATTCCAATTTTTCCAAATCCCCTATTTTTTGAATTATCATATTCTTACATTCTTACATATTATGTTTTTGATCCTTAGTAGCAGTTCATCCAATACATATTATCTTTTCGTCATAACAATCAATATCATGATACACGCATAAATCGTATTTTATATATATATATTTTTGGGAACATTCCTCTGGATGACTTCACTCATAAAGGAATATAATAGCCCAAGCCCAAGAGAGATCGAAAGGAACGGATTAGTGCCTAACACGTTCTCATTCCGTAACTTATTCCTCGAATCCTTTGAACTATTGGTTTTGTAAGCATCAATTTTTCTTTGATGTCTCTCTCTCGAGGCTGTGACATTTATTTTGCCTATATTTTGCAAAATAGGCTAGCGACTCCATCTCTTTACATTCACCCCACACCGATGATGGTTCGAAGCTCTTATAAATCACAAAGGACGCGAGAGCTTTCATCCCCCTTTTCTTTCCCCCCTTTGCGAAGAAGGAGGAGAGAGAAATGGGGCACATCGCGATCGGTATGGCCACACTCACAAAATTTAAAACTTTTTATTCGAAAATAATTTATTAAAAGGGAAGTAATCTCTTCCAAGAAATAGACAAATCATACAATTTATCACGCGTGATACGATAAGTACAAATGTAGAACTTTGAAGTATATGAAATGTTAAACTTACTTAATACACAAGGCAAATCCTTCCTGAATGCAATATGTGTAGTGTGAATCACTCAAAATAGTTCTAAATATCGTAAGAGTAATTCTTACATTGCCTTGTTGAATAGGAGCTTCAACTTCATATCGCACTAGATATGTCTCTCTTAAATAAACTCCCAGAGATTTGGGTAAAGTGTATCTCTCTTGTGTCTGAGGAGGGGTGTAAATATAAACAAGGTCAAATGTCTCACGCATATACAAAAAGAATGTTCACATGAAAGAAAGGTGACCTCATGAAAGAGTGTTAACCACTATCTTGAGAATGTCGAGTTATTCATCATGTTGATTTTTCGTTCACATGAAAACTTCATCAATGCCAAAAAGTGGAGAATGTAATGAATTAGTGGGAAGTGAGAAAGGAAAAATGGATGATGTTTTATAAGTTTCAAGAAAGGAGATTACAACTTAAGTTGCTAATATTTTCATTTCGCAAAATTTGATCGCATGCTTTTCTTTTTCTTTTTAATTTCTATTTTTTCATTTTCTCATTTTTTTTATATCTATATTTTTTCTATTTGGAACTTTTTTTATGCGATGCGATTGTCTTCAGAGCATGAATAAAGACATTTTACATATATTATTGTAAACCACTATTTTCCTTAAAAATAAGTGTGATAATGGACATGATATTTGAGTATTGTACGGATATATGTATATTGATAGGTAAGGGTGATAAAATCCCATTAGAATGATAGTTTTACAAAAATTGGAAACATCATACCTACCCACATAATGATCCATGTTAAAATGGGTCCTATACAACCAGGTGTATAGTGAACCGAATGTTATAACAACTAGAGGAATGCTCACTCCATGGGTCAACCTAATTGCAAAATTAATCAAGTCCCTTCGTGGTTAATCATTAGGTTTACCAGGAAATAAGAATCGAGATAGCATGCACAAAATGTATGATGATGATGAAGATCATACTAAGGATTCAATCTAGTTTTGAACTTACATAACAATGGTGGGAACAATAAACAGAAGTAAAGTAGTAAAAGATATGAGATGAAGACAAGATATGGCATAAAATATAAGTGATTCAGTCATTAGCCTACGTTATTGTGGAAAAAGGAAGAGTGTTTTCACTATAATGGGTCATAGACTACAATAGATGTTGTACAAATTTCACTCCCACTCCCTAATTTGATGGAGTAATAATAGGGTTTCCAATTATCATCCTGTGAATAAGAAGACGCGATGTTTCTTTTATAGGCTTGGGGGTACATAATACCACCTCCAAGCATGCACTCTATGCTTGAGTAGAAGTAGAACCAATGAGCGTATGACACTTATAGATATGAGTGTAGAAGCTATGATGAGGAATATTCTCCCCATGTGTTTATTTGATCTTCTATAATGGTTTTTTTGGATTTACCTGAATTAACCCCGCCATTGTTCCTATGTGTGCACTAGATGTCTGAGATGATGTGTCTCGATTGGCCGAGACTACTAAAGTTTTGTTCTGTGTAGATGAGCCGATAAGTGATTGGCCAGTCATCTGAGATTGGCATCCTAGTATCTAGCCAAGGTTACTGAAATGGCATTCTAGTGTCGTCTGAGGCCGACTCTGGTATCGATCGTTACTCATTGCTTATTCAGGGAGCCTCCCTAATTGGTCATCAAGAGTGATTTCTTTAGGTCGAGACCACTTTGGATGAGACTAATGATGAAGAATTTTGATAGATGATGGTCGTGTTTAAAGGTGTTTGAGGAATACTCTTCCTCAGTGGGTCATCTAAAGCGACCACACTTATGCATATCAATCACCCCTACACCTTATCCTTTAATTTCGATGGGAGGCATCTGTTGTCTCATCTCATCCTGGCGTTGTGATTCTTAATTTGTTGTCTATTGATGGGCTTGGTTAATATGGGCACAGTTTTTTAGGCATCTTGAGGGCACGTACATAACCAAACGTCATGTTTAGGCTTTGGGGAGGAATTATTTAATGATGAGAAACATTTAGGAAGTGTGCACACAACTTTAGGTGGCAAAGAATCATCCCAACTCCTCATTTCTATCAAAAATGTTTATAGGGCAAACTATGACCCTTTTTCTCTTTAAACTCACTTTATTATATGATTCTCATTTCTCTAATCTCTGGCAATATCTTTTGTCCTCAACCTTCTTTTTTTAATTTCCAAGTGCTCCTCTCACTCCCTCTCTTCATTTTCTTTAATTTAATATCAATTTATGCAATTTTCTCTTTTTTGATTAGTTTTCTGGTCACTCCGGTGACTATCTTGGGGATTTGTATCTCTTTTATGGTGGTTTGAGTGGATAGGAATGAAATAAAAGGAGGTTTAGGTTGAGCTAACAGAAAATTAGGGTCCCCTGTCACTTTTAGCATTACTTGTTGCATTTTTTTGTGTCTTCTCCAGTGAGAGTTACCTAAACCTAAAACTGATATTCTTGATGAAAGTATTCAAAAATATTCCAGTTAACTTAGTTTAATCCTTAGTAATTTCCACCCTGGTTTCCCAAGTGTTTGTTCATGTACCGTAAGATCTACAAACTTGCCAAAGAAATTCATCATCTGCGCAATTGAGTGAGACGAGAGGTGGAAGAGGCTGAGGCTGAGGCTGAGTTACACCGACTTAGGTCTCTTATACCTTTGATCCCCACTCCTTTAGCAGTAAAAAAATCCAACATTACTTTTGACTTTTCCTTTCATTACCAAGACTATAGTTGGGACTCATGTGGTAATTAACATTAGTAGTGACTTTATGTCTTCCTTTATCGAATATAACACTTTTGAATGCTTAGGTCATCGTGATGATAGAGTGAAATCTGAGGCCAAATCCTTGAATGAGGTCATAAGAATCAATGTAGCCCGTCCTGGTGAGATCGAGATGATAAATTGCCCTGAGTTAACCCACATGGGTCATCTCAATAATTCCCCTCTCCATAGAGGAGACCTTGAGCCCCAGGTCTTGACATCTCGGATGATTAGTTTGAGAACATGGTTTATGACAATGTTCCTTCACCTCCTCCAATGTCTCCTCCGTTGTTATTCATGACTAAGGCTGAGTTCTTACAACGTGACCCTTGTAGCAAAGCTCTAGTCATTAAAAAAGAGGAAGAGGAAGATCACTACACTTTAAATACGAGTGTTGCCTCGACCATTCCTATTGATGTCCGAGAGATTGATTTGGTAGTTTGGAGGCACATTTATTTGATTAACCTTCCCTTGTATGATATTACCTAATGAGGATGAGCGTGTCTTCGCTCTTAGAAATAAGGGAGAAGTTATCATCTATGAGAAGATGTTCAGATTCGACTTTCTCCTCTCTTTTAACTAGACCAATTGGGAAATTATTTCCTCAATTGGTGTTGCTATAACCTAATTGACTCCTAATGCACAGAGGATTATTTTTGGGTTGGCTCACCTTTAGAGAATTACCTACGAGGAGGACATTCTAGTTGACGTCTTTCGAGCATGCTACACTATTGTTATCACGAAGTCTACTCCATGCTATTATCACTTTATGGCTCTTCACCATGAACACAAAATACTTCATATTCATTAGACTTCCAACCATTATTGGAAGAATTGTTACTTCTTTATTTTTGGAGACACTGAGTTTGATAAGGTGAGACGAGAGTTCCTTACTACTGGGACTATATCTTTATCTTGTCCAAAGTTCATCTTGACTTCAGTACCGAGATGAGAAAGGAAGTAGACAACCTTGGGGGTGATGACTTAATTATCTTCGAAGATTTAATGACCCCTAGACTCCTTCGATATTTTGGCATGGGGGTGGACCCTAGAGACATTTCGTAAGCAAACCTTTTCATTCTTTTTAAATTTTCATACTTTACTATCATCTTTAAATTATTCTGACTTAACCACAGGCCAATACTGATATTATTTATATTCTTTAGCAAATCACCTAAGCGGTATCTCAAATAAAGTTTGGGAAATGGCAACACCACTATCCAACAATCTTCTTGCTAGTCTCCAGGGCAAAGATGCTCAGCCAACCCAGGCTCGGTAAAAATGAATGACTCCTAGAACCAAAGCTGACAAGGGATTAAAACAAAAAAGGTTTTGGTGGAACCTCGACTTCTCCTACCCAGAAGTAAAAGAAGTGGAAAAAGGGTCAATCGAGATGAGATGTTGAGTCTCACCTCCCCATAATAGATGACACAATGGTAGTTGCCATATGATATAGATCAATGCTAATGTTGACTCTCTTCTGGGGAGTTAGCTGAAGACTGGGGAGGCTATAATCTCTATTGTTCCTATATAGGAGAACTAATATTTTTACTCTCAAGACCCTTTAATGGTTTTTAGTTTTTCTTTTTCATCTCACTTATTAACCAAATCTAAAATCGATATTATTTTTTTCTGAAGCGTAATATCATTGTACTTAGTTATTGATTATTTGTGATTGCAAATTGTCATTGCTCACCAAAATATTCAACAATGGATGGTGGAGGCTGATCCTAAGCTGAAGCTGGATAACAACGTTAGGTCTTAGTTCTCTGAATTGAGGAAAAAGCTGAAGGACCAAAAGAAAGACTATAACACCGATACCCAAGAACTTCGGGACCGGCACAAAGAATGCCTTGGAACTGTGAGGCAGAGATGCAGGTCCAAGGCTGAAGCGCTTGATACCGAACTTAAGTAGAAAAAATTGGTTGAGGATGATCCGGTCAAGTCTGTTGCTAAGAAGGCTATTGTTGACTTCAAAGAGTCAGAGGAGTTCTTTAGTTATGCCATCCAATACCTAGAGAAGGGAGCTAAAAATGCATGTCATCGGGCTACCAACAATTATGGAGATCTCATTACTAACAGTTATGTGTTGTTCGAGATCATCAAGTCCTTTAACTTCACTGATCCTGATAACTTTATTTCTCTCTAGGAGGTGAAGGCTGAGGCCGATGTCGATGTCGTAGTTGCTGCTGATGTTGAGCAGGCAAACGATGAGGACGAGATGACTTAGGTGGTCGAAAGAAATTGATGGAATGAAAGAAATTGATGACCAAGATGGGGCCACTATTAATCCTGATGAGAATCCAGACGCCCCTGAGCCTATTGTTATTCAGGAGTGAGTGACCGATGCTTAAATCATTCTATCTTTCCTAGGTGATCGTCTATGGTCTCTAAGGACCAAATTTTGTAATCCTATCTTTAATTTCTGAATATATATTGCATTTTTAACTTTATAACTTTGGGCATTAATTTTTAATACAACTTGAATGTTGGACATCGCAACTTGTCCTTTTCATTACTTTTCCAAATATAGTATCTGCTTTGTTGCTTTTCCCATGCTATGCGATGTTTGTTTTTAAACATTAGGATAAGTCCTCTTCTCCATGGGTTTTAAGCCTTATTTTCACTATAAAAACTTAACAATTATCTATAGATATTACTTATACCCTGGAGTTATTGATGAGAGTGGTATGAAGATGACTGTAGACCACTATTATACCGCCTAGAGGAATTATAGTCATATACTCACCATAAAATGATGTTACAAATTTTAACCATATTCAAATGATATTAAGTTGTTCACACCTCCCAGGGTTTATGAGGAGTGATGCCTTGGAGCCAAGATTCCAAAGGAATTTTTGTACCATCAAGAGAGAGATTTAATTATTCACCATAATATGATGTTAAAAATTTTCACCCTATTAAAATGATGTAAGTGCTTCCAACCTCCAGGGTTTATGAGGAGTGATGCCTTGAAGCCAAGACCCTAAAGGCATTCTTATACCACCAAGAGAGACATTAATTATTCATTATAAAAATGTTCAGAATTTTCACCATATTCAAATGATGTTAAGTGTTTCCCACCTCCTTAGGTTTTATGAGTGATGCCATTAAGCCGAAACTCCAAAGGCATTCTCGTAACAGCACGAGAGAGATTTAATTATTCACTATAAAATATTGTAAGAATTTTCACCATATTCAAATGATGTCAATTGCTTCCCACCTCCCAGGGTTTATGACGAGTGATGCCTTTAAGCCGAGACTCCAAAGGCATTCTCGTACCACTAAGTTAGAGATTTAATTATTCACCATAAATTGAGGTTAACAGTTTTCACCATATTCAAATGAGGTAAGTGCTTCCTACCTCCCAAGGTTTATGAGGACTGATGCTTAAGGAAATCTCGTACTGCCGAGAGATAGATAGATATTTAATTATTCTCTATAAAATGATGTTAAGAATTTTCATCATATTCAAATAATGTTAAGTGCTTCCCACCTCTCATGGTTTATAAGGAGTGATGCCTTGGAGCCAAGACTCCAAAGGCATTCTCGTACAACCGATAGAGAGATTTAATTATTCACCATATAATGATGTTAAGAATTTTTACCATATTTAAATGATGTGAAGTGCCTCCGACCTCCCAGTGTTAATAAGGAATGATGCCTTGGAGCCGAAACTCCAAAGGTATTCTCGTACTACCGAAAGAGAGATTTAATTATATAACTACATGATTATCAAAATGAAAATTCCAAAATAGTAGATAGCACTTCATTATATTTCTCATAATTATTTTACTACATACATAATTTGAGTACTGTGAGGACAAATTTTTAATCGAGTCAATTTGTATGTAATTGGCATAATTCCGGACAAAACATTTCAGTTATAGGTTAAACTTTGTGTTATTAATCCCATACGCCTATGACGTGTTTGATGAAAGTGTAAAGGACAATCTTTAAAGATTGGATACATCATGTCACGTTTAGTGCCAGTCCACACATTTACCAAGGATCTTGCAGGTATAAATAAGTATTTAATATGGGCCCTTGGATATTTTAAGGGTGTGTGTTTTTTAACTTCAAATTATTTGGAACTATTTTTAAAATGTTTTCTAATGAAAAATATTTTATGATTTTAATCACATTAGAATGGAATTCAATCTCATTAGAATGAAAATAACATTTTTGTTACAACGATTTTCGTCTCGTTGGAACGATCATCAAATGACCATCGAATGAGAATTCTCTGTCAAGAATTTCACATCTCGTTAGAAGCTTGCCACAAGGAATTTTGAAAGAGAATTTTTTTTCGTTTGAACAAAACATGTTTTTGTTAGAACGAAAATCTAATCTCATTCGAATGACCTGCTGTTTTCATTTGAATGAGTTCGTTTCCATGAAATTCCCATTTTTAATATTTAAGACGTGTTGGAATCAAAATTTTAAAGAACTTTTCTCAAAAACCATTTTCCCATATGTTTACCAAAGCTCCAAAATCCTAATTTCACCCTTTACATTTAAAGATCCAAGATTCGTATTTCTTATGCTTTTAAATCTTGATTATGGGCACAAAGTTTGTTTCCCTTCATATTGGGAGAACTTGTTTCGTGCAGTGGACTCCGTGCATGCTACTTGCAGTATAGATAGTTGCTGAGCCTCATCGGTGGATATCAAGATGTGCGTGGACTTGTGCATTGTGGCAGTTTGCTTGGTGGACTCTTGTGTTGTACTGTGGAGGAGCGATGGAAGATAAAAAAGTGTTAAGGCTAGTGATAATCGAGTCGTTGAGTAAGTTTATTGTCCATGCTTTGTAAAACCATATCATAGTGAATTGTTTGGCTAGGTTGTTCGAGTTTTTTTCCTTTGTGGTTTTCTTCATACATCAGGGTCTTGTGGAAAATTTATTTATGTTATCTGCTTATTACTTAAATGCATGACTTAGGATAAAAGGATAAAATTAGGTAATTTATTTTTCCATAAAAAAGTTTTAAAATTAGTGTTAATTTTAATTGGATTAATTTAGTTTAAAGTTTCAATCTTTCAAAATTTTAAAAATATAAAATTGTGCTTTTGTTTGTTCGGACCATCTTTGCCTAGGCGCACACACTATTAAGGGAATTTTTTTAAATTGGGATCAGAGATTGAAAACTTAGTTATTGTGTGTTGATCCCGTGTCTTTAGGCTTGAATTTTAGAGGATTTGATGCCATTAGAACCCTGATGTTTGATGGGCCGAACTACGTGTTTGTAAAATGCGTATAAAGTCAGCACTTAAGACTATATATGAAAGACTTTGGTTAGATGTTGTTAAAGGTTGGTCTCCACCTGTCACTAGAAAAGGTTAATCAATTCACGTAAAATCCTTAGAATAATGGAGTGAGGCTGAGCATAGGTTATCAACTTTTAATTCTCGAGGTTTAAATGCTCTATTTTTTTAATCACTCCAGAGGAGTTCCGTCCTACTATGACTTGTGAGAAATTGAAAGAGTCTTGGGACATACCCCAACTCGCCCGTAAAGGAACTAGTGATGTTAAGGTTTCCAAACTCTAAAACCTCACCCCTTAGTTTGAAACGATTAACACGTTGGAGAGTGATACCTTTGACGAATTTTATGCTAGACCGTTCAACAAGGTTAACTCATTTTTTAACTTGGGAGAGAAGATACCCAACAATCGTGTAATCAACAAAATATTAAGGTCGTTCCCTAAAAGATTTAATCTAAAGGTAAATGTTTTTAATTCTTTAGGTACTTTAGACCCTATGAAACTTGAAGAGCTTTTAGGTTACTCATAAACTAATGAGCTTGACATGTTTACCTCCAAAAATGTGATGAATAAAGAAAAGGACGTTGCTTTGAAAGCTCGAAAGAAGGAAACACCTTTTTTGAATAATGAGTCTGACATCGAGTCTGAGGATATGGCCATGTTGGCAAGAAATTCAAGAAATTTCTCAAATTCCAAAAGCAATCAAAAGATGCAAAAAGTTTTGAGAAAAATAAGCACAACACGATCGATCATTTCTCTAAAAACTAGAATGATAATTTTGAGATGGATGAGTCGAAAAGATCTTATGGTTGTGAGGGTTATGGACATAGGGTAGCTGAATGCCCCACTAAACTAACGAAGGAGTGAAAGAAATCGCTACCATTTATTTTACCCTTAGTGACAATGATCTTGAAAAGGGAAATAATTCCCCTACTGAGCACAACTTTACTACACTCATGGCTAGTCATGTGAGTTTTGTTGAGAAATATTCCCATCAAGATATTTCTTTGCAAGACACTTTTAAGGCCATAGTTTGTGGATCCCAAGTGAATGATGTTATAATGAGTGAAGATGAGAGTGAGTATGAAGAAGAGTAGGAGGAGAGTTAACTCCATGTTGCCTTTCATGAATTGTATGCAAAAAATTTGAAGGTAAAGAAGGCTAACTTGAAGTTGGAAGCTAAGTTGAAAGAACATAGTGTAGTGAATGATGATAGTGTTTTAATTGAGGATCTTAGGGAACATGAGAGGACTCTTTGAGATGAACTAGAGTACATTGAGGGCGAGAGGGATATTCTCCATGGTTTGATGGAGGCGATGTAGAAAGAGCTTATGGAGTTTGAGAACTCTAGGAGTTTACTCGAGTCGATGATAGTGGAGCTTGAGGAGAGATTGAGAGATTCGAGTCGTGTCAAATTTGATTTGGATTCTAGGTCAAAAAATTAGGATAAAATGTTAGGCACCATCCAAATCAAAGATGACAAGTGTGGAGTTGTCTTGGATAATCATAATTCTTCCGTTACTAAAGCCAATACCATGCGTTTAAGAGAGTCAATAGGAACGTTAGGAAATGTCAACCCTTAGGTAACACCCTCGCCATTTTTACACTTACACTCATTGCAGTAAAAAAAAGCCACTTTAGGGATTTTTGTTACGATCTTAAGAATGGTCTTATGAAGTATAAGAATAGAGTCACCAGGTTTCCAAAGTCTTCAAGCGTTATGTTACACCTACGTGGGTTAGAAAATATGATTTGGAGACTTTACATATTAGACTTGTTGATTCTGGTTTGCTTACAAATGATACTTCCTGTGCTATATCTAATGGTTGATTGCATGAGCTTGTTAGTCATACGCTAGTTTACACTTCATGATATATGGTTTCTAGTGATATGACATGTGTATCTCTTATAATTTGATTTTTTATTTTTTGAGTTATATTGAAAAATACAAAATGATTTTGTTTGTCTTTTGAGTGAGAGTTTGTTTTTAAAAATTAAAAAATTGGTATTCTGTTTTGAATTTTTTTAGAAAGACTCAAAAAGATTTTTGGTTTTGTGCATTTTAGTTTTACACATTTAGTGTGTCATATTGGGTTATTCGGATCCAATTCATTACGTACTTTCCACGTGCCTAGGAAATTTGGCTATGATTGTTGATACTTAGATTTTTCTTAGTCATGCTTGCATTGACTTATTTCGAACATGATTTTCTTTATGGATTCGACTTTGTATATGCCTCTGTAAACACATTCACGAGTTTTTTGAATGTTAACTTCGCAAGTATATTTGAGATTTGTGAGATGTTCTCCCATCAATATTTTCATCTATATATTTTGTGACTATGAGGGATTTGTGCATGTAATAACCATTTCATATGAGCTTAGTTGTTTAGTATTGAAAAAAATATAAGGGTGCATGAGAAAGGGCTATGAAAGGATCAAAACTCCTTTGTGGAAAAGCCATCGTTGGCAAGAGCCTAATGCAAATAAAAAAATTTCCAAAGGCCAACGTGTTTAGTTTGGTCAATCTTTCAAAAGCGATAAATTCAAAAGAATTGATAAAAGAAAATAAGATATGGTATATGTTTATCTTTTGAGGGTGTTTAGTTAAAGATCAACGGTTTTGCACAATTAATCCTAGTTAAGCTTGTTTTGTCATGATGCTATTGATTTGCAGAATCATCAATATCTTAGGCTTGTGTGCGTTGTGATTATTTGTTCATTAAGTTCACTTTATGTTTTCATTTTTGGCTAAATTTTAGTTTGCTAAAGTTTTGCGATCAATTAGAACTTCTTGAGCATATTTGAGTGTTTGGTTCCTAATTCATTTGTATCTAGTTCACGCCCATTCATTCCATCCCACATGCTTAGACGCATCGATACTATGCTATTGTGCAAAGCTTATGCGCCTGTGTCGAGTTTTGTGGTTATTTACACACACACACACACACACACACACACACACACACACACACAGATATATATATATATATATAATAAGGAGTAGAATAATTGGCACTATTTAATAAGTTCATAAGCTAAGTAGGGGTCATGATTTAGCCAACAAGGCAAAGATCCAATGGGTGAGATTAAATACCTCTCTTACCATTTTTGCCCCTTAAATATTTGGATTCCCCCTCTTTTGACACACTCTAATTTATTTCCCCCTTTCTTTCAAATTCAAAAACAAGGGTACAAGGGTCTTCTCCTAAGAAAGCATTACGAAAGCTTCGTATCTCACTCTCCCACTCACTTCCCAAGACAACATCACCCAAACACAAACCCTACCCTCACTCTCCCTCTCTCATCCGTCTTCTTTCCTTCTCTCATCCTCCGTCCTCCCATCTCTTTAAATGTAGTCTCCCTCGATTCCCTTACAATACACACACACACACATACACCAACACTTATTTTCCCGATCTCCTAATTATTTTTGTTATTTGTTATTTGTTTTGTTGATCTGAAAATAAGGGGAGATTTAGGGCTTGGATTTCGTTTAAGATCTATTGATAAATTTTGGGCTTTGATCATTTTGATTTCAGTTAAGATCTACTTCATTTTTATTCATTTTGTTTTAGATCTGATTACATGTATTTTTATGTTTTGGTATCTAATTATTTTTTGTGTTTTGTTATTTATTTTTTCTTTTGCAGGTGACCAGATTATACTTGAACACCCTAAACAGGTATACTCCTTTTTATGTTGTCTATTTATATATTTTAGTTTTTGTGTGTGTGTATATGAGGTAATATTTTTAGTTGTTAAAGACATTTCTAAGCATATTATTCATGTTTTATTACATGCATAATTTTATTTGACATTGAAGTACAATTTTTTAGGTTTAGCTAAGTCATTATTTATGTAATTTATTTTTTTAGGTTTAGCTAAGTCAAAAAATTAGTATTAGGTACACATGCAAGGTTTGATAAAATGTACACAGTCAAAAAATAACTGCTACGTACACAGTCAAAAGATATATTTTTTTAGAATCCAAGTTCTTATTTGGGAAATTCTCTTTATTGTTTTCAGTTTTCACATATAGTTTACGTACTATGTGTTTAATAAAATGCCTCACTCATTGCTTCATATAGGGTGTTTTTTGTTTTGATTTTTAGTGTCTGCTAAGGTTTTATTTTTTATGAATTGCATTACTTTTCTTTGTACAACATATCCAATCAGATATCTATTTATGTATATTTTTATACCTGTTTCTATTTGGGGTCGATTGGTTGCAGTATCCTATTGGTATATGTTTAATCTGGTATATATAATCAGTTTGGGGTCGATTTTTTATACCTATTTAATCAGGTATATATAATCAGTTTGGGGTCGATTTTTTATACCTATTTAATCAGGTATATATAATCATTTTGGGGTCGATTTTTATACCTGTTTAATTTGTTTGATTCTCTGGAAAATGAGCTTCAAGTTTGATTTTCTCAGTGGAATTTAATATATTTTTTTCAGCGCGTCTCTTTCATCATTTATTCTTCACACATGGTTACATCTTTACGTAGGTAATCTGTTTGAAGAATTTCCCGGTTGAGTTCTTCACATGTATTGCACCTATTATTACTTGACATCAAAGGATTCTCTTCTACTTGGGGGTTTCAATTTATTCATGTATATGCTTATAATTAGTTCATTCATGAAAATATTGTTTTGGGGTTTCAATTGATTCATGTAATTTTATTAATTAGTTCACTCTAATTGAATTGCTTTTGTTTATCAATTGGGAATGTAAGGGTTTCTTTTGAATTTTGATGTATTTTTATTCATTCTGTAAAATTTAGTATGGAGTCCTCAAATCCAAGAGTCATTTGTTTTAGGGATGCCATTAATGAGTTTTGTAAGTGTTACTACGTGAATACACATGAGTTTTGTAAGAATATTTATACTTTTATCAAACTGATTTGATCAAACTATAACTTCTGTGACACTTTTTCAAATCGCTTCACAACAAATTCCACCATTAACACCAGTGATAGCACCATTCTATGGGTTTTTGTGTTCTGTTATGGTTACCACCACCGACACGGATTATACAACCACGATATGGGTTCACAAAGACCTGCTGAGTTATATTTTCACCGTGTTGATTCTTTATCATATTTTGCTCTGTATACTTTTATATTTATATCATGTTTGGATATGTATCATGATCTGTTGAGTCTTGATATGTTGTGGCATATTTCTATACTTTATATCCATATAATACTATAGCAATTGAACATCATCTATTCAAATTGAAATGTTATGTTTAGTCTGTATCATAGTTCTTTATATTGTGTTATTAGGTGGTGATATTGAACATCATTTGATTTTAATATATGAAAAAGTTTATTTAATTTATTTTTAGTCTAGATGTTGACTGTAATATGTATTGGAGTTACCGTGGATACCAACTTAACCATGCTTGGTTATTGTTTAACGGTCGTCACCTGTCAACTCTTGGAAGTCGACTCAGATATTTTTAGATCGTTGAGTCAAATCAGGTATACTTAGACGTCCTTTGTAGAGTAATCTTACACGGACTAATTGATGTAAAACATTTTTTAGTTGTCTAAGGCTTTATACAAATCAGTGCTCCTACTCATAACAGTCTTATTTGTATTTTGTATTTGAATATTCATTTGGTTTTTTTCGGATGCATATTGGTTTATCTAATATATTTTTTTTGGCAATCAATAGAATTGAAATATCACATTAGATATTAAAAGATATTATTAATATCGAAAAAAGGTAAAAAACAATTGAGTAAGATATTATGCAATGAATGCAATTATGCTTCTCTTTGTTTCTTCTTCTTACTATCTAAAACAAATTCATCATCTGATCCATCATCGGACATATCATCATCGGAATCGGCGATCTTTCTCTTCTTGGATTGCTTTGATGCAACTTTGGATTCTTATTTGAGCTTATCAGTCTTATTAACTTATCATTTTGCATTTTTCTTCTTCTTCTTCTTCTTCATTTTCTGCATTTTAACTTATCAGTCTTATTTGAGCTTTTCTTGGCCATTTTGGAGGTCTTAACAGAGGAAACATCAAAATATTTATCAGTACCTTCACATATTTAGTAACAATCTTGGCTTGGATAACAAGCCATTTTGGAGATCTTCTTTCTTGTCCATTTTCTTAGCCATTTCGGCTAACAATAAAAATGGACAGGTGTATCACATGTGGAGATATCCAAACGTTTTATCATGTCCTCATGGATAGGTGTGCCACATGTGGAGGTATCCAGAAGTTGCTTTGGTGTATCCATATACTACTGTGCAAAAATTAGAGAGGTATCCAAAAGTTTCTTTGGTCTATATTGTTCTTATAGTTCATTTGTTTGTTGTTGCTTTACAGGTTCCATGTTGATTACTGCAGATTTTTGGACCTTGACTACTACAGATTTTTGGAAAGCCTAATAAGCCCAGAAGTAGAATATGATGTGATGATGACAACATTTTGGGCCATTGAATCTATTTATCAAGAGAGGTTTTCTCATTCCTAGAAAATGGCTCTAAAACTCCATAAGAGATTAAAGAGACCTGCCAGAGAACTGGTTTGCATCTTTTATTTTCTTTGTTAGAGGTCATTTTGAATACTACCCATACTAATTGATATTAGATTTGGGCCTAGGATTTAGTGCTCTATTTCAAATTGGATCCTTTAGATAACTTTCCATTTCTTCATTTTTATTCAAGTATAAAACCATCAAATATCTTCTGATTACTAAAGTCTTATTTCATTATTTTTTATATGAAGTTAATCGGAAATCATAGGCTCTAAGTACGATTAAAATCTGATTTGGAATTTTTATTTCATTTTTGTTATGTGAAAATGGTATTATGGCTATATTTTCTAATCTTTCACACTTTCTATATAGATATATCTATGGAAGTGATCAAGCTATGAATGGACTACTACTTGCTTGCCAAGCCCATAATTACTTCAAGAAGAATACGGCACAAAAGTTAAGGTCTAATTGGTATGGTTTCAGTTATAGATTATTTTTTCTTTCATAGTTATTTAGATTTATTTTAAATCTATATATATCATCTTAAATTATTACTCTGTAGCAGTTGCATTTTAGCAATTTTGTATTCAACAGTTTTCTATATAAGCAGCAATTTTATATAGGAGATACCATATATACAATAGTTTTGTATATAAGAAGGTTCCTATTGTCTCTTCATCTCATTAATTTAAGAGTACTACTGATATTAACTTGCGTGCTCAAACACTTATTGGTTTTTCTTGCAAGGTAAGTTCATTCAAGTATTGTAGTTTTTCTTTATATTTAATCTAATTAATTCCTTTTAAACTCATTAGTATGTCGGTGCTAAAGTACTATTATGGAAACACTTCTTCTTTCATTCTTTGTGTTGTAAGTTACCATTGCATTTGGTTTGGTTACTATGAATATGTAGGAAATGACGTAGAAAAATTTGTAATGTATTGAATATAAGCAAAAGTATGCAAACTAATTGAAGTATCAATTAATTTTTGGAATTGTATCTTAAGTAGTGATTTGAGTAATAATTTGTGACATGAGTACGCATTTGGAATTGTATATTAAGAAGTGATGAAATGAAAGATCGTAAAGATGAAATGCTCTCTTATTGGAGTATCAATGTTTATTTGTGATGTAGGGGGCAATAGGCAAAACAGTGACAATTGAGTATAAATTTAGAAACAGTGAAGCAGGGGACACTACCCTGCCGACAATGTTAAAAATTTAGAAATATTATGTAAAAGATCTGAGTATAAAATGGAATTTCACTTGGCCCATTAAGGCTATGTCACTTTTTGTTTAATTTCTGATTCATTTCTTTTTATGGTTTTAATGCGAATTTCATTATATCAAGTTGGTGAATTTGATTATATTAAGTATTATTCTTTCTCTGATTTTGCTACATGCCTAATGACTTGATTCATACTTTTGTGTAATGTGTAAACTCCCTCTATGTGTTCGAACCTATGATTTCTATCATGGATGTGTGGCATTGTAGTTCAACAATCCAAAAATATCTCAAAGTTTGAAGTTCAATATGAAAATAAAGTTGATTTTGATGTCAGCCTACATCATATTTTAATTATAATTTCTTTTGCATTCTCTAATAAGCATCCTCTTAGAAGTAACAAATAACTTATCTGACTGGAGTATTGTTTTCATGTAAACTCAAGTACTATAAGGGTAAATTACAGTTGATTATGAGATATATTTATCCTTCTGCTCCTAAAGAAGTTTCACCGAGGATTTTGAATGCAAATATAGAGAACTCACTTCCTCAAGATCTGCCTTGCAAATACTGTCTTGGCTGTTCATTTTGACCATATAATGCTGGCAGGTGATAATAGTTAAACTACATGCCTTCAGGTTGTTTCATGTGCAATCTCTCCAATGTAAGCCAGACATTCTTCATTTATTAAAGCATGATTGCATGCCATACTGTTGAACTTATTTGGCTACTTATTCTTTTTGGATACCAGGTGTTAGAGAGGCATTTGTAGATCTTAGGTATGGTTGAAGGAAACTTTCGATCAATCAATTAATGTTATGCCAAATGAAAAGGTAATTTTAATCGAAGTCTTCATAATATCATTGAGATAGAACAACTCAAGATCTAAATTTAAGATTTGACTGAACATGTCTAGCATATTAAACATCCTCCACCTCTATAATGTCATTGAACGCCCTTAGCAATTTTAACTTCAGTCCTGCAAATTATGACTCAAGCATCATCTCTCAAATTTCTTTCATTACTTTTTGTTATGGAAATTTTCTCAATACATCCACAAATCATATATAATTTATCATTCATCTTAGAAGAGGTAAAATTATAACAGTACCATTGTTACATAGTTTGATACCTTGGATTTTTCTTTCGTTGCAATCTGTTTTAGGGTGGCGAACTTAGGCTACATGAGAGGTTTTCAATAAAATGCTCGACTTAAAATAAACAGGTGATGGGGGATTTATTTGATCGTCCGAGGAAGGTATTTTTTGAATTTTTTTATTGAATCAGATATAAAAGTTCAGAGATTGAAAGGGGGATCTGAAAACCTAATCAGGAGTTTATGTAATATATTTGTATTTATTTGGTTTTAATATATAAGTTTTTTATGGATATAAAGCTAATAACCCTTTTGAAGAGTCTGAGGATGAATCTAACAGGTCTGTTTTTTTTTTCGTTTTTTTTACAGTTGTTATGCTTCGGGAATTTAAGATCCAAAAGTGTGCAAGTAGTCCATTACAATTTTTTTAATTGCTCATAAATGACTGTTTTAGATTTGAAGTTTTACATGTAAGTGGTATTGATGGTTGAGACTCACTTTTACTATTAAAAAAATGCTTTTATTATGATATGTTGTGTTTTCTTTTATTATGTATAGGAATTTGATTTCTAAATTATTTGTTTACTACTGTGAGGTATTTGTGCAAAGACCATGAGGATTTGTTAGTATTATAGCTTTACATCACTTTCATTTCATGAATTTGGCCTGCTGTCTCTCAACGATTGTGCCCTCTCTTTAAGCAACCGATATTTTTGATTTTATATGCTTCCTTTTACGAAACTAAGAAGCTGTTAATGCAGCTTCTTAGGGTGTTGACGAGTCCTATAAATTATCTATCCCTGTGCACGAAGAGAAAAATTAGGCATATCTTGAGGCACAAATAATTTAGGGGGATCTACATGGCTTGCCAAACATTCGTCCAATTGTGTTATTCTAATTTTGCTACTAGATTGGTTGACGTTCTTTAGGTCCCCTGGACCATTGTATATTCTTACAAATTCCTATTGCGACTATATGATGAAATATATAATAGTTTACCATTATTATGGGGAAAATTAGTTTTATTGTTGTGTTTTAAAAATAAGGACTTTGCACCAAACTGAATTCATGGTTTTGGGTTCTTATATTTGATATTTCAAGATGTTTATTATTCTTTGGTGTTTTTATTATTTTTTTCTTACATATCTGGCAGGATTTTTTAAATTCGGTATAATATTTGTCGTTGTATATCTTTTTGCCCTGTTTTATTTTTTAAGTTTATTTCTTCCATTTTTGTTGCTCCGAAAATACTAATCGCCTGTTTTTAAATTAAAAATCTTGTTTCAAAACGAGGTATAACCATCTCTCCTTAATTTATAACCAAGTTTCACAATGGGTTTTGGGTGTCTAAAGGATTTTCCAGATAATCAACCCGGGTATACCCATTTCGTGAGAAATTTTTTACTCTATGTCTAAAGTAATTTTAACTTATAAAAAATTTCACTTTGTTTTATTGGGGAATTAAATTTTTGCCGTTTTCAATTATGTACTTTAAAAAATTTCGCGGTTTTTTAATTACCTACTTCGGAAATTTACGCCGTGCCTTCAGGCACGGGCATTCTGCTAGTATATATATATATATATATATATATATATATATATATTTTATTGGTATATTTTACATATGCTATATATGGTATCGTTTGTTTTAAGTCTTTTAGAATTTGCATTTAGTCCATATTTGCCATATGGTTTGTCTATGGATTTTATTTGGCATGCTTTGTGATCATATTGATATTTCTCATTATGCGCATTGAAATTCCTTTACCTCAAATTGGTAATTTCAAAATTGGTATCATACATCATTACTTATTCATATTGGTATCTTTTACATTGATATTGATATTATTTGACCATAGTTTGGATTATTTATGCATGAGTTGCACGTTGTGTGTTTGTTGCACTTTACACCATTGCATGATTTATTCTCTTCTACATATTTAAAATTTGTATCTCGTGATCACATATTGAGGGGGAGATTTGGTTTTTTTGGGGGGATTAGTTGTTTTATGCTACCTTGTTTTGTCTATTCCTGAACAAAAAGGGGGAGAAATGGTATATTTCCTTGCGTGATTAGGATATCTTTATCTTAGGGGGAGATGTCTTACCTAGGTTGAGAATGTTTTAGACATTGCTATATGTTTATTCATTTATAGATTTATACTTTTTATATTCTCTTTGCATTTAAAGGCTTGTTTAAGTGTTCAACACTACAAGTTTACATCAATGTAGAAAAAGTTTCCAAGAAAAGCAAAGCTACTCAATTTGTGTGTCCATCGCATTTGTACTCTTTTTCCTTTTTAGTATTGAAGAATGAGTCTCAAAATTTGACGACCGATAGGATTTTTGTTTTAGTTTTGTCCCGGTATAGACAATGGGGGAGATTTTTAAGGACAAATTTCCAATCGAGTTAGTTTATATGTAATGGGCATAATTCCGGACAAAACATTTGAGTCATCGGTTAGATTTTGTGTTATTGATCCCATAAGCCTATGACGTGTTTGATGAAGATGTAGAAGCCAAGCTTCAAATATTTGATACATCTTGTCGTGTTTAGTGCCAAGTATTCACGTTTACTAAGGATCTCGCAGGTATGAATGCATATTCAATATGGGTCCTTAAGGGTGTGTGCGTTTTAACTTAAAATTTATTGGAACTGTTTTTAAAATGTTTTTTAAAGACAAATATTTTATGATTTTAATCTCGTCTGAGTGAAATTCAATCTCATTAAAACGAAAATAGACTTTTCGTTAGAACTACTTTGGTCACGTTAGAATGACTTTAAGATCTCATTGGAATGACCGTCTAAGGACCATTAGGCGAGAATTCTCTGTTAAGGATTGTACATCTCGTTAGAAGCTCATTGGAAGGATGTTTGAACAAGAAACTGTTTCGTTTGAACGAAATGTGATTTTATTAGAATGAAAATCTAATCTCGTTTGAAAGAACTGCTATTTTTATTCCAATGAGTTCGCCGCCCCAAAATTCATGCTTTCATTATTTAAGGCATTTTGGACCCATATTTTTAAGAACTTTTGGCAAAAAATGTTTTCTTATCTGTTTACCAAAGTTCGAAAACCCTAGTTTCACCCTTTACGTTTAAAGATCCAAGATTCGTATTTCTTATGCTTTGAGATCTTGAGTTTGGGTACCAAAGTTTGTTTCTCTTCATCTTGAGAGAACTTATTTCGTGTGGTGGGCTCCACGCATGCTGTTTACAGTATAGATGGTTACTGAGCCTCATCGGCGGACACCAAGACGTGTGTGGACTCGTGCATTGTGGAAGATTGAGTGGGTGGTCTCCTACGTTGTACTGTAGAGGGGCGAGGGAAAATAAAAGAGCATCAAGGCTTGTGGGAATCGATTTGTTGAGTAATTCTACCGTCCATGCTTTGTAAAATCGTGTCATAGTGAACTGTTTGGCTGGAAAATCCGAATTCCCTTCGTGGTTTTCCTCGTACATCGGCATTTTGTGGATGACTTATTTATTTTATCTTCTTATCACTTAGATGCATGATTTAGGATAAAATTAGGTAAATTGTTTTTCCACAACAATGTTTTAAAATTGTTGTTAAGTATAATTGGGTTAATTTAGTTTAATGTTACAATCTGTAAAATTTTGAAAAATATAAAAGTTAGACTTTTGTTTGTTGGGATAATCTTTTCCTAAGCACACACTCTTAAAGTGCGTTTTCAAGTACAAATGAGAAACTGCTTTCAGCTATAACATATTATCTTTCTATCGATAATATATCTTCAAATGGTTTGCATTCCAAGGGTTGGAGAATAGTTCCCCTTCAAGGTTATTCAACCGATGCATTATTGGGACGACCTCTTTTAGGATTCTGTAGGGATCGTTTCGATTATGATAAAGGTTGTTATTTTTTTGGATTCCTTTTTCAATACGATATCACCTACTGCAATAGACTGAGACTTAACTCTCTTGTTATAGCGGATATCCGCTGATAAGACGACCGTTTTACGGTCGTATATTCCGTTTCTTTCTTCAATAAGATTCAATTCTAGTATATATTCCTCTAGATTTACTTCGGGGTTTTAAGTATGAACCCTGTGACTTGGAAATGCTATTTCTATCAGAATGACGTCTTCTTACTCGTACACAAACATGAATGGAGTCTCTCTCGTCAGTGTTCTTTATTGTCCTGTAAGCCCAGAGGACACTCTGTAGTTCACCAAACCATTTTACTTTTGCGTCCTCCAACTTATTCTTTAATACATCTAGTATTGTCCTATTTGCTACCTAGGTTTTTCCATTTTACTGTGGCCGTATCAGTGCAAAGAAAAACTGTTTGATGTCGACCCTTCCACAGTAGGCTGCCAAGGACTTGTTCTCGAACTATTTTCCTTTGTCAAATATTAAGGTGTTAGGGAGTCCGTATCGACAAATAATGTTCCTATAAATAAATTTGAAACATTTATTTTCTGGGATAGTAATCATGGCCTCAACCTCTATCGACTTGGAAAAATAAATTATCGCAATAATAAAAAAGGAGATCCCCTTTGCTCTGGGTAAGGGGACGATGAAGTCAATCCTCCACATGGTAAAAGTCCAAGGGGCCAATATTAGAGAAAAAAGTTGATGGTGTTGATGGGGTATGTTAGCTAAATATTGGCACTTATCACACTTCAGAATATACTCGATTGCGTCCTTGGCAAGGTTCGGCTAATAATAACCTTGAGTGACGATCCTCTTGGCTAAGGTTTGTACACCAATGTATCTTACACAAGAACCCTGATCTATGCCTCTGAGCACGTAATTGACCTCGACCGGGTGCACACATCTCAAGAGGGGAAGAAGATAACCCCTTTTATATAATACATCTCCAATTATAGTAAATTTATCTTCTCGGTATCATACCTTTTTATGCTCACCTTTGGTCTACGACATCTTTCCATCTCTCAGATATTATATAACCGGGTCTATCCAAGATGGTCCCAGATTCAAATTCATAGATATTTTAATGTTGGCTTCTTCACTCTCTATACTTGGCTTCAGTAGGATCTCTACCGGAAGTAGTCGGGGGAGATCTGTTCTGGTGGCCAGCTTGAGACTTGCCGGTGCATCTTCCCTCCCATTTTCATTTTTGGGTATCCTCTTGATCTTTACTTCTCGAAAGCTCTTTAATTCCTTCTTGACCATGGACAAGTACTTACTATTTTCTCGTCCTTTGCTTTATAAATACCCAAAATTTAGTTAGCAACCAATTGAGAATCACTATAGATAAGTATGTGGCAGACATTCAATGCTTTAGAAAATGAGAGTCCTGCTAACAGGGATTCATACTCAAGGCATACTCAATATCAATTTCATTTGGCATCGATAATATCAAACGTGTTCAACTTCCATTTAAATAAGATGAGCCATCAATCAACAAATTCCAAACTGGTGATCCTGGAGTAAAAGGACCTTTAGCTAAGGCACCATTTTCAGTAATAGATCTCGTTTCTATGTGCATGTTGTGGTGTTGGCTGATGTTCCCTCATTTGTGTTTTCTTTCCATTATGGACGACCTCCGAGATTTTAGTCGGTATTTCTTTAATCATGTTGTCCATTGACTCCCATGTGAACTCGGATATTAAATTTTACAAAGCCTTCCCTTTGATTGCATTCCACGGTTGATAGACGATATCAAACTCACCTAGGTCCACCGGCCAAGCCATTAACCTACTTGATTGAGAACTACCATTGTATGATCTTGAAAGTAGGACATCATTTTTCTTAATGCATGGATTAAGCGTATGCAAGCTTCTCCATATTAGGGTATCTCAGGTCTCCCCCTTTCAATACTTGCTACTGAAATAGATAGGTTTTGAAAACCCATTGTTGTCTTTGATTATTACTGCACTGATGGCTAACTCCGAGACAACCAAATACATATACAATTTCTCCCCTTAGATATGCCAAGAAAGAAGCATTAATGAGACCATATAGTCCTTCAAATCTTGAAATGATTTTCCACTCTCCTCATCCCAAATGAAAACTTTTCTCAAGATCTTAAAATATGATAAGCACTTACCTGTTGCCTGTGATACAAACCTGTTCAACGTGACAACTCGGCCCATTAATCTTAGAATGTCTTTGATCATTCTCAGCGTCTTCATGTCAATAAGTGCCTTTATCTTAGTAGGATTTTCTTTGATTCCCCTCTGATTGACGATGAATCCCAAGAATTCTTTGGCCCGATGCTTTGGAAAATGTGGTATCAAATGTTCTTTCCAAATCGACCACGTGATTCTCAACCTTCAGACTTTTTTTAGCATATCATCCACATAGACCTCCATTGTGTAACTCCCCGATTCGGATTAGAGTTACCGTTGGAATAACAAGTATCCAATAAAACATTTTACTAAATTGGAAAACAGTTGCCACATTATACTTCAAGAAAACCTTTGATTTCTGTTAGTGTAAAAAGGTGAGGTCCATATCATGCAGGTTAGTATTCAATTAACAAGTTAACAAGTAAACCTTTAACAAGATTTAATCCATAAACAGAGCATAAATCCCTGTATTATTACAATTTCCAAATAGTTCTAGTTCAAACCAAATTGTCTTAACAAAACATAAGGTATTACAGTTCAAAATAAGTCCATGGATTAAAATCGGTTACAGAGCCTCTAACGACGACTAACACTTTCGGCGACCTTTCCAACGTCCTTACTCGATATACCACCTGTTGTACCTGGGGTTTTGGAAAATAGGATATGAGCAAAATGCCCAGTAGGGTGGGAAATACTAAGAAATAATTTTCATAGCAAAATACTATACTTATATAATGCATTTTAGTAATTCCGAAAACAATCATTGTCCCATATTCATTAATTATCATTAATGGTTATCTTAGTTAACATTTAAATATGTTAATAATATTTAATAAGTATTCATTATATTCAACTAAGTAATCATTATATTCAACTAAGTTATCATGTATCCATACTAACAAGATTCTTTAATTTAGTCATGAATGCACCTGTACGCAATGCCCTGGGCTACCTGCCCACTCACACATAGCATTTTCGATGTCCCATGCCAGGGACGTAATTAATTCCAATTATGTCATCCACATAATTATTAATGAATTCTTATTCATTCATTAGTTTACTTTTCATAAATTTTTCTCATTCAGTACTTAATATCATTTTTGGGATTTTGCCAATAAACACTCATGGACTTCGTGGCCTCACACCACCGGTCTCCGCCGCTATATACTACTGCAGTTGGTTTGGGGTCTTTCACCACTAGGGACGTCATGCCCTCCTTAATTATTTTCTCTCAGCGTCTTCCAAATATCATTTATCTTTCATATGTTCAACATTATTCTCAATGTTCACATTCAACATATCCGGTTTTATCATTTAAAACCCGTTATTAGCCCTTTCCTAACAAGCCGGAGAGGCTACTTAGTGTCAACACTGAACACTAAAATGTACTAAATCACCATTTTACATTTTAATTTAACAAAATGCCATCTTACACTTTTATTATCTAAAAAGCATTTCCTTAGCATTTTTCAAGTACTTTTCATGCAAAAACACCTTTTAAATGACTTTTTCTCATATTTACCAAATCTGCCACCAAGGCATTTTTTTAACCAAAAATCACATTTTTAAGTAGAAAAATAATTCTTTAATGTACTACATGTTTCCACCAACATTTAAACCTTTATTAGTGATGTACAACCCATTTTAGCACAATTTTATTTATAAATTCATGTACATGATTATAAGCCTTATTTAACATATTCAGTAGGCTTAAATTAATATTTCAACATATTAGATTTTGGGGTTGTTTTTATGAGATTAATAATCACATATTTAAACCACTATATTTCAACATTAATCATGTTAACGTCAAGATTAACACATACTACATACACTAATTCATGAAAATGGGTCCTCTTCCTTAGAAAACCCAACAAATGCATTAACTAGTCATTTTCTTGTAGTATTACATTTTTTACGTTTATTTCATGAGATTATTACATTTATAGCATGATTTCAACATATATAATAATCTAAAAATTTATTCTAAACATTATCTTCTCCATTTATCATTTTTCACAAAATGGGTTTTTCATAGCATATGAAAATAAGGGAGAAGAGGTAACAAGTCTAATTTTTTTCATCATCTTGTTCATATTAGCATTTGAAATTAAAGAGTTTAAAAGTGAGGAAAATCCTACTTGGAAATAGGAAGAGAAGAAGGTTGTAGAAGATGGAAGAGGAACACCACAAAACTTCACAAAGCCACTACTCAAAGGCTCCAAAGCCACCTCTATTTTGCTCCAACAAGTTGTCCTACTTCTTAAGCAAGCTTTAATGGAGTTTGAGACCTCAAAAATGGTACAACAATGGTGGGAAATGGGTGGTAAAAGAGACCCACGAATTTAAAGAGAACCACATTGCTTTGGCTATGGAAAGAGAGAAACCTGATGGAAATTGATGAAATTTTGGGCTCCAAACCCTCACCCCTTACAAGACTCTTATAAGCCAAAATTGGTTATTTTCCATCTTATAGCTAAAGACTAAGAGCTAGGCACTTTTCAAAAGAGTGAAAGAGATTATTAAGATCTGAAAATTCGATGGGTGAAAGAGACTACACAACCATATCAAGTCTCTCATTTCTCACACATAAGTTGACACCATATATAAGGGGTATTTTCGGCACTTTCTCTCTCCTACTCAATTTTTTTTGGACTTTTAATTTGAGATTCATATTCCTTACATTCTTTTGGCTAAAAAAACATATTTACAATAGTCGTTTGGCCTCCCGGATTGTCCTGTACAAGATGCGCAAAATCGGGACCTCCAAGAAAAAGTATTTTTTTTTCGATTTTTCTCTTCATAGAATATTCCTTATATCTTTATGAGTCAAAAAATATATTCACAATATTTTTTTGACCTTCCGAAATGTCCTAAACAATACGCGCAAGAAATGGGACCTTCGCGTAAAACATATTTTTTTTCGATTTTTCTTCGCATGGTAATATTCCTTATATTTTTATGAGTCTAAATATATGGTCGGAATATTTTTTTGACTTCCTGATTGCCCTAAAAAATTCATGTAAAACTAGACTTTCATTGTGTTGCGCGTCGTAAGACAATTACTACACAAGCACGCGTAGCGTTCGTTGCTCATTCAAATTGCATGAAACTTAACCAAAACACTTAAAATAATTATACGAACACAAATCATAACTCATAAGGGAAAAAGCGACGTGAATTTTTTATGAATGAAGCGTCGCTAAATAAAAGAATAATCGTGCAAGTACAATTTAAAGGTGCAGATATTTCACATTGTCTTCCCAATCTGGTTCTTGAACATTTTGTTGACTAAACTCTGGTAGGTAGTCCTTGCATATTTAAATCCAAATGGAATCATTTTGTAGCAGTACGTTCCTTTATCTATGATGAAGGATGTCTTCTCGGCATCCCCTTTATATGTTAAGATCTGATTGTACCCAGAATAAGCATCCATGAAACTAATGAGTTCATGGTCGGCTATATCATCTATCATTTGGTCTATTCTCGATAAAGGAAATCTATTCTTTAGAAAAACTTTGTTAAGGCTAGTGTAGTCTACATACGTCCTCCACTTTTTGTTCTGTTTAGGCACTTTGATAACGTTAGAAAAAATTTATAGGTATTGAAATTCTTTGATAAAGTTTGTATTATGCAGCTTCTTTACTTCTTTTTGTACAACTTCGTTAAAGGCTTATCATCTTTGTTTCACTAATTGTACTGTCTCGTCCAATTTAGGCCGATGATAGATGACATCGAGGTGAATGCCTGGAATATTGTTATGGCTACACATAAACACACTTTGTCTTCTTTTAAATAACTCAACCAGTTCCTTCTTTATATATGGATTGAGGGATGATCCTATTTGGAAGATTTTTCTAGTTCATCCTCATTAAAGATAACAAATTCTTTCTCTTCTATATGATCTCCCTTATTAAGTTTCTTCTCGTCTATTGGGTCAAGAGCGTCAATATTATATTAGTTTGTTTTTCTTTTGTGGGCCTCCATCTCTTCCGTCGAGGTGAAGTAGCACTAGCGCTCTTCCACCTGATCACAATTCATTTCCCCTACTCTATAAGGAGTCGATAATTTTATCACTTGGTATAAGATGGGAGGCATAAGTTCGTACTCCTTTAGTGCTCCCCTCTCCAGAATGATGTTGCTGGCCGAAAAGACATTTTGGTCCATCACAAAAAGGATGATTTTCCTGATCAAGCACCTTGGTCAGGTTCCCATACAAACATCCATCTTAAATACTCCTAGAGTGTGGACTTTCTCTCCACTAAACCCAATAATTGGGTGGTGATTCGGGACGAGTCTCTTCTTTCTTAGCTTCAGCCCTTTGAAATAATCGCCTAGCATGACGTCTGTCGAACTTCCTCCAATTACCAGAATATGAGATACATTATAGACGTGTACTCATGTGCTGATGACGAAAGTATCATCGTGTGGGGATAAAATCCCTTTAACTTGTAACTCCGATTGATGCGTGGTCTTCAATATTAGAAAGATAATTGTAATAAAAAATTTTGAATCAAGTAAATTTATATGTTTTGGCTTATTTCGTGTTTGGACATAACCTTTGTCTTAGGTTAGGACTTGAGTGTGTTTACCTTTTAAAACTATGCCATGTTGTTTGAAGATCACATCAATTATGTTACAGGGTTACATCACCGTGTCGTGTTTTATGCCACGTTTCCTCTTCAACATTCAAGAATCTCTCAGGTATGAAAGCGTATATTTTTTATCCTTGAATATTTATAATTGGGTGTTATTTTTAAAGTGTTTTAAAAAATGGTTTGAGGGATTCTTTGAAATGATGTTAAAAGAAAATATATTTTGGCTTTAATTCGTTCGAGCATTTTTATATTGTTCATTCAATAAGATACTTGTGCCGTTTGAACAACCTTCAAACGAACATTAAATGAGGTTTCTTTAGTTCCTAGAAATATGTCATTTTAAGCTCATTCAAAGTATGATCAAACGAGATTGTTTGTTTCTTCGAACGAGGTTTAGGTTGGTTCAATCGAGATATGCAGTTTCGTTCGAACAACTTCTTATTTTCCCTCGAACGAACCCTAAATAATGTACTACCTCAAAAAAAGTGTTTCTATATATAGAAGTGTTAGCATTAGTTTTTAAAGTGACTTTTGGCAAAAATCTATATCCTATAATAATCCAAAAACTTCCAAACTCTAGTTTTTACCAAGTAGTTTAAGATACAAGTTTCAATTCATATATTCTTTGAGATCATAGTTTGAGCACCTTAGTTTAATACTCTTCACATTTTAGTATTCATTTCGTGCAGTGGTATCCGTACTTGCTGCTTTTTACACACGGTGGAATCTGTGTTGCGATGTTACAATGAAGACGTGGTAGACTCAGTGTTCAGATCCATACATAGGTGTTAAGCTTTATGGGTGGATACCAAGGCGTGTGTGGACTCACACGTTGTGGATGTTTCACGAGTGAACTCTTGCCGTGTCACTATGGTGAAGGTTGTTGAACAAAGAGCATTAAATCTTGTGTGGGCGTTAATGTCGTTGTGCAAGTCTACTGTCGCGTCCTTTGGAATTTCGTACATAGTAAATTTGCATGGCTAGGAAGTCCGAGATTTTTCCAGTTGTGGATTTTCCTCATTCACTAGTGTATGTGTGATGAATTTTATTTTATCTTGTTATCCCCTACATGAATATTTTAGGATAAAATAAAATTGGTTAATCATTTTGACACAATAATTGATTAAAAGGTGAAAGTATAATATAATTGAATTTTTTTAATTGAACTTAAACTTGAAAAATTTAAAAATAGTGGTTTTCTTATTTTTTACCCTGTTTATATAGATATCTTATGTCTTTTAAGTGGTATCAGAGGAGGTGTCCATAATTGGTTTAGGCGTGCATTTGGGCGTATTTTATATGTAGGGTCAGTCGCTTTCTTGGCCATCGATGCTTGATGAGTCTAATTACACGTATGAAAAAGTGCGAATGAAATCATCAGTTAAGACTATAGATGGGCGAGTATCGTTAGCTGTTGTTAAGGGATGGTCCCCACCCAAGACTATAGTAGGTGAACTTCGTGTCCCTAAACCTGCAGAAAGTTGGAGTGAGGATGAGTACAAAGTGTCTAATTATTATTCATGTGGTTTAAATTCTTTGTTTTGTTCAGTCACACCAGAGGAGTTCTATCATATTGTGATGTGTGAAACATCCAAAGAATCTCAAGATATACTCCAACTAACCATTAAAGGAACTAATGTGTTAAGGCTTCCAAACTGTAAAACCTCACCACTCAGTTTGAAACCATTAGGATGGGGGAGAATGAATCCTTTGATGAGTTTTTATGCTAGACTATCTGATATTGTGAACTCATCGTTTAACTTAGGAGAGAAAATATTCGAAACCCAAATAGTCAAAAAAATCTTAAGGTCCTTACCTAAAATATTTAATTCTAAATGACTATTATGAATTCTTTGGGTACTCAAGACTCTACAAAACTCAAAGTTCTTGTGGGTAATCTTCAAACCTATGAACTCGACATGTTTTTCTCTAAATAGATGAAGAAAGATAAGTACGTGTTTTAAAAGACTAGAAGGAGGAAACAGTTATTTCGAATGAAAAGTCTCACACCAATTCTATTGATATGGACATGTTTGTAAACAAGTTAAAAATATTTATCAAGCTTGAAAAATGTTGAAAGATGAAAAGAAGTTTGAGAAAAACAAGTTTAACACAACTGTAAAATTCCCTAAAAATCCTAACGATAATTTTAAGAGGGATGAGTCCGATAAATTCTTTGGGTGTGAGGGCTATGGCCATAAGATAACTGAGTGTCCCACTAAGTAAAGGAAGGAAGGTAAGATGATGAATGGATAAAAAGCCACTTTTAGTGATAGTGAATTGAAAACGGAGGTCTATTTTCCCATTGAGAGCAACTATAACATGTTTATGGCTAGTCATGTGAGACTTGCTGAAATTTTTTCCAATGAATATAATTATATGCATTACGGTTCCGGGGCCAAGTGTGAATCCCATGTGAGTGGTGATGATGAAGAAGATGGTAAAGATGATGAGAAGAGTGAACTTCAAGTTTCCTTTCGAGAGTTGTATACACAGTTAAAGAAGTTGAAAAAGGATAACTTGAAGTTGGAAGCTAAGTTGATGAGAGTATACTGATTGAGGATCTTAGAGAACGTGAGAAGACTCTGAGGGAGAAGCTCTTATTTCTTAGGGAGAGGGGGAGGGGGGGGGGGGGGGGGCGAGACAACCTTCATGGTTTGATGATGATTTTGAAGAAGGAATACCTTGTTTTTCATGAGTCTCGTTGATTTTTAGAGTTTAGGATTTTAAAGTTAGAAAATAGATTGAACGGCTTGAGAAATGTCAAAGTTGATTTGGAATCTAGGTCGAAAAATATGGATAAGATGTAAGGCACCGTCCTAATCAAAGATGATAATTATAGGATTGGCTATAATAATCCAAATGCTTCTGCAACCAAGGCGAAGACTATGATTTTGAGAGAATCAATTGTTTCTAAGGACATTTGAAAAGGTCAAACCCAAGGGTAAATTTACCCTTGTCTTCATGATGAATGCATAGTTTTCTATTATTTAGGCTCAAACCGCCGTTTCATAAATAATCAGCTTTTAGAGTCATTTTGGTAAATAACAAGAAAAATACAAGTTTGAATAAAATTGAAATTAAAAATACATTTTTATTAACTCCAGGGGGTAAAGCCATAATTTTCAAAACTTATGAGCCTGAAAATAATTTTAAATATTTATATTGGCGAAATAAAGTTCTCTCTGAAATTTAGTTGAATTCCGAATTAAAACGAACAACTTATGAATTTCGAGGTCTAAAATATAATTAAAAGTAAATTGATAATTTTTTAAAATTTAAGGCGATGGATTTGAATTCATATAATTTATTTATATTTTCTATGTATTCTTGAAGTTTGGTGAAGATTCAAGATCATCTGGCAAAGTTACGAAGTTATGAGGTTCAAAATGGTAATATACAAAATTCAACTTAAAGAAGAGTTTAAAGATAACTGGATGCAACAATATTATTGAAACGTTGCTTGACACAATGGTCATGCGTGCACGAAGGTATCTAGAGGCCAGGGGTTCAATTCCCCCATACCCTTATTCTTAGTAAAAATTCAGCAATTGTCAGAGTCAGATTTGGATGAATATCCTTATCAGATTGGTATAAAAAGAGTTCCACTTTGTGTCAAACACCAAAAAACGTGAGCATGATTTTGATGGTTATTTTCGGAATAATTACCAACCTAAATGCAACCAATACAATGGTGTTTTGACCCGAATCAAATACCTCACCCCTAAGCGTATAAATAAGACCAATGGGTTCATTATTCTAGATAGAAAATTTAGAGAGCCTTTAGAATATTTTTTGGTACTTTTATTTTAAGAGTATATTTTTTTGAGAGCCAAGAATTATTCTTTTGTGGGGAATTTTTTTTTAAAGATCAATTGTAAGACACGATAAATTTGTAAGTTTATTTTATTAATGAATGTTATTATTCATTGTTGCACTTTTATTTTGTCTTTAATGATGCTATATTAATTTCTTTAATAAGACTAGGTGAAGTTTCTTAGGTTTGATTAATATTTTATGTAATTTATATTTGTCTTTATTTCTCGACATGTTCTAAAAATTCGGTACTCATTTATAATGGCACGAGAGTGTGTTTTAAATCTTTGACTTTCTTTAAAAAAATATTTTTTATTTATTTTAAGTGTGAGTACTTTTTGATAGATTATGCTTGCACTCAATTATTTTGATAGTCCATGCTTAAAGACTATACTTTGAAATTTAAAAGTGAACTTTTGAAGGGAATATATATTTTAGTCATCTAAATTTAGAGACGTTAAATTTTAGTGTGAACTTAACCATGTTAGTTTTCGAATTAAATATGGAGAGAGTTGGTTTAATTTGAGTTATAAAATCAGGAATGTCAAGTTTAAATTATTGGATAATATTAGTTAAACATGATAAATGAATCCAACGTCGTATCTTCTCGTACACTTGATTAGATATTTCATAGTTGCACTTTTTATTTGTGTTAACTTAGTTAATATTCCATCTCCTCACTAAATCCATTTCATCTAGTTGGACAGTCATAATTATTTTACATGTAAAAAATAACAAATCTTCGTGGGTTCGACCCGTACTTACACTCCATATTCTATAATAGCCCATCTACTTGTGCTATTTTATAAATTGACAAACAAGTTTTTGGCACCGTTGCCGGAGATTTGTTCAATTTTTTTTAAAAGTAGTTGTTACTTTGGGACTAGTTTTTTTTTACTTTTCATATTTTTAGTAGTAAAACTTTAATTAAAAATAAATAAAGGAAGACAATAAAAAAATCCGTAGCTAATATTTTATATTATTTAGTTATAAAAAAAATAATATTATAGTGTTTTTATAGTAAAGGGTAGTTTTAGCAGTTTATCATAAAAAAAAATTAGAAATTTGAAAAAATTCCAAAAAATGTTTCCTGAAAATTTCCAGAATCATTTTTCTATTCTAAAAAAGTCAAGGTATTTAGAATTATTTGTTGACATGAACAAAGTCAAGGAAAACCTCTGAAATTATTTCAACATTGAACGTTGGAGATATAATAGTTCCAAATCGAATCTCTTTAGAAAGAAGATTTTTTGTCTCTTTAGAAAGAACGTTGGGTGTAAGTAGTAAAAAAAAAGAAAATTCAAACAAATAATTTTATTTCTAGTAGCAATTTCGCTATTTATAGAATATAAAAAATAAAAAATAAGTCAAAATTTGTTTTGTAAGTGTGCTTGATTATTTTTGTTTTGTATTAAATACATCACTAAGTTTATATGTTATGTTTTTTAATTTATTTTTTTGTGTCTCACTTTACGTTTGGTGTAGTTTCTATTATTTTATTTTCCACGACCATATTAGGAAAAAAGAGGAAGAAGGAAAAAAAAGAAAAAAAGGGACATAAGTGACGAAAAATTTGAAAAAAGTGTGCAACGGTGAACAAACGTGAAGAAAACTTGTGGAATCTTGCCAGGAGCTTAAGGAACTCTCGAGGTTGACTGAAACGTAGGTGACATTTCTCCCTGATCGACATTAACTTAAACTTTGGCTCGACGTAAACAAGTGACTATAAAAAGTCCATCCCGGAGGTACTTTTTTGTGTGCGCCTACGTGGTTTAATTTCACATTTAATTTAGCACGTTGCATAAATTGACTTAAGAGAAAAATTCGCGTGAAAGATAGAGGGGATTTCATCACCCTTCCATGGTCCGAAAATCACTAAATAACTAAGTATTTTCGTCTCGATCCATCACATTCAATTTAAAATCAAGTAGACATTGGCCTTAGGATATCACATAACTTATAGGAAACCTCTTAATGAGTCTAGAATTAAAAGCTTCTCTAATGCGTACTTGTCAAATCATTTTTTTTACCTTGTCTAGGATTGGTGATTTTTAATGAGTCTTCGTACCGACCACCTACTTGGAGGAAAAAACGGGATTTGATGCTATTATCGTTGATGGTCGTCTTTTAAACTCTCACTTGTCAAAGAGTAGGAATTTTCTAATTAGGGAGATTAATTCAGAGACCCCCACTTTCATCGATTAATCTCGAAAAAAACTAGATTTTGAAATTGAAATCCTTCTTACCTAAATTGGATAATTCAATTTTCTTTGTGTTAGCTAGGAATTACATGGTTTGTGTCAAATTATTTTCTTTTAATTTTCTTCACAAAAAAATTAAAATAGATATAAAAAATAAAAAAAAGAATTTTAAAAAAGAAAAGAAAAATTCTAGTGAGCTCAATGTATGCGAAGTAGGTTTCGAGATCAAACCGATCGTTTGTTGACTATAGTATGTAGATTTTCAATATTCATTGAGATGGGAGATGGGTTAGCAGCACGTGCCCTTAAATATTAGCTTTATAGTTAACCTTTATGCATACTTCTACCCGAGCACAATGCGAACAATTTTCAATTCCATTCGGGAACAATCCAAATATTGTCCATGTTTTGAGGAGCTGAAAAAGAGTATCCCTACCTCCACATACATGAGTTTGAAGAGATTTGTGGGACCATTAAGTACCAACAATGCACCGAAGATATTTTTATACTCAAATTTCCCCCCTTCCCATTGAAGACAAATAAAAGAGCTTATTTAACTCATTAGTACATGGGTCCATATCCACATAGAATCAAATGATTGTTGGATTTTTACAACAATTCTTTCCAACCAAAAGACAACGTCGATACATCACACCATCATCACATGTAGCTAAAAGGAGGAAGAAGCCTTATGGATGTATTTGTGGCGATTAAGGACTTACTACTGCAATCTCTGCACCATGGGATTGGTGTGGGACACCATGTCTAAATTTTGTACGTGGGTTTGATTGTAATACTCTAACAATGCATGAGTCACTATGTAATGGTGATTTTACCGAGAAAAGTGAGGTCGACAGGTGGGTATTCCTAGAATCCATAGCGAAGAAGTCCCAGCGTTGGGAAACCATTAGAGAATCTAGGTCCACGTCCAATGAGGGTTTCGATCACCAAGTCGAACAAAGTTATGATTTAAATGTTGAAGTGGAAACATTGTCATGACGTTTAGAAGCTTTTAAGATGAGCAAAGAGGGCAATCGATCCACACCTGCGACTGTAAATCATGTAGGTTACCGTATGGGTATACTTTGTGAAGCATTCAACCATTTATTCAAGTATTGTCCCGACCTTCTCGCCCATAAGGAACTCACTGAGCAAGACAATGCCCCCTATTAAAAAAGGCCAAAGTTTAACTCATATTCCAAAGCGTACAATCCAGGTGGTGAGACAACCCCAAATTTTCATGGTTTAAGGGTCAATACCAAGGAAGTGGAGGATAATCTTCTGGTAACCCATCCTAGAGTTTCCAAAAAAATGCTCCAAACCAATGTATCCTTAATCCTAAAAGATCAAAGCTTTAAAGGATATGGTGAATTTACTTTCTCAAAGTACCCTCCAATTTTAGTAGTCGACTCAAACTATCCTCCGATCCACCCTAAAAATCTTGCACGTGAACACTCAATCCATAGCCAAACTCGAGGTTCTAGTGAGACAACTAGCGAACGCGTTGAGTGAAAGAAATATAGTAACATGACTAAGTGAAGTCGAGCCCAATCCTAAAGGGAGCATGCCTAAAGGTTAATATTTTATTCAAGGCAACATCGGCTCATCACAAACTCAAGAGGATTTCATAGCCATCATCACTCTTATATCTGAAAAGAACGTACAGAAAAATGTTTCATTACCCACCAGAGTGAATTCGAGAAGCGTAAGGAGAAAAAAGATCCACCAGTGGATCCAACTTCCTTACCACCCTCATCTTCCAAACCGTTTGTAGATACCTATGTAACAAAAGCTTCATTTTCCCAACGTTTGGTGCCCCAAAATAAAAAGGCGCAAGTTGACAAAATGTTGGAAGTATTCAATCAATTACAAATCAATATACCACTACTTGATGGTATTTAACAAGTCCTGTACTACGCCGAATTTGTGAGGGACCTTTGTACCTTCAAAATAAGCACCAACATACCCAATAAAGCTTTTCTTACTGAGCAAACAAGCTTGATCATTTCTTATCGAACTCCTATCAAGTATGAAAAAGAACCACTTAAGTTGTTTAATACAAGATTAAACCATCTAAATAGCTCCGAACAGTTTGTTGAAGAAATTATTTTCTTAAAATAAATTTTAAACACAAGATGTGTAAAACAGTATGAACGAGTAATTTCAGTTATAGGTTCACCAGTTTTGAAAAACAAAACTTTAAACAAAATAAACCAACACAACTTAAGAAAGGGACAAGAGGAAGATTAAGTGTACACAAGCAATTTCAACGTGGTAAAACCCCACCCAAATGGGGAAACATCCATGGTGAAATTTATGCCACAAAGTAAAAAGTACACTAAAAATAAGTAACAGATTACAAGCTATATAACAATCAAGAGACACAATCAAACCTAAACTAAGTTCAGAAATGTACTAACTCCTCTGGCGTTTTCTGGCTTCTCCCAAGGTTTTGATGTTGTTGATGTTCTCCCAGCTTCGTAACTTTACTCCTTCAAGCTTTACGTCGACTCTAAAAGTCCAATATCTCAACATCAACACTTTTTAGTGTAGTAGTGTGAAGGTGTATGTGGTGTAGTGCTCTAAACTCATGCATGCAACTCACACACACTTAATTATAGACAATATGAGTAACAAATTACATACAAATCTCTCAAGATTCAAGGGTTTCTAAAATAAACTTAGTCAAATAAATCAGACTTTGGATGTTTCAAATAGTCGCAGATCAAGAGGGAATCTTGTTGTACAAGCTAGCCAAGATCCTATACACTTTATTTATTTGAAAACATTAACTTATTTCACAAAATGTGAAATAATTTTGAAAGTGAAATCCCTAATCAAGATCCCAAACTAGATCTAAGTCTGAAAGTTTGAGTAAGTTGAAATCAGAAAGGGTTTTGTAGGTTTAGGGTTTGAAAAAAAAAATTATTTTGAAAACAACCAACAAAAATTAGATTTCTCAAAATAACAAATTAGATATAGCAAATAATCAAGTGATCTTTATCACATAAATCAAATCTCAAGTTTCTATGCAAAGAAATAGAGACTTAATCAATATGATTAAGTTGACAAAGAGATATAAGATAGTAGAGGAAGAAACTTCACAAATATCTAACTAAAAACACTCAGAAAAAGATTTTCTAGTTGGGATTTGGTTGAAGTTTGAGTTAGGGTTTGTAAAAACTCTTTGAACTCTCTATTTCTCTTCTCTCTATTTTCTCTCAGAGGTTAAAATGACAAAATTTGCAAAATAAGAGACAAAGTCTCCTTATATACTGAGATGAGAAGGATCTAGAACATCGAGGGAAAATGAACGAACATGATTAATTTGAAGTTAATCTAATGGCTACCAACCCACAACTTTTAAAATAGTTTTGTTTGTTCGAAATTAAACACGGGGATTAAGTGAAAACACATACAGTTCGCTGATTACAATAGATCCAATGGTCCACAGAGAAGCTTAACTATGTGAGAGGGAGAAAACACATATATGGCCGTTATATAAGAAACACATGTAAGGCTGAGATGCAGTGTAAAATGCGTGTTTTTGAATTGTTAAAAATATAAATTATTCCCACATTATTCTCAAACTCTTTCGATTTCTACCCATCCAGATTTTATGCCTTAAAAACAAATTATAATCTATCCCCAAAGGTTTTTAAGCCATTATTTTTATTTTCAAAAAATCATTTTAAAATCTTAAAAATTATTTAAAAATTCTCCAAAAAGTAAAAAATTATTTTTAAAGGAATTAACTCACACAGCTAAATATAGCATGATATAATTTATGTATGCAATCCTCATGTGTGGTGTTGGTGAGATACCTTTAAGAACTTATAGTGTCATCATGTAGAGCCTGAGGTTCTTTGGTAACTAGGGGTGGGACTCAAATTTTGTCACAATTTCCAAACTAAATGAGCACCTATGTAGTATAGACTTAAGTAACTCAAAGATATAGGGTGCTTCAAAGTATAAGGATCCTGGAACTCCAACGATCTCTATAAAGATAGTGGAGAACATAATTGATATAACCCTTCAAGATTTATGGACAAATAGAAACCTTTTGTTGTACACCGTGTACAAGAAAGTAGGTTTGTGGGAATTGAAGATGACTAGGATTACCTTTTCCTTAAACGACCATTTTTTAAAAACTTTGAGAGGTATCATTGAGGACGTCCTAATTAAAGTGGTCAATTTTGTATTTCTCATCGATTTCTTTGTCTTCGACACCCAATAAGTGCAATATCCTGTTGCACAAATCCCTGTTATTTTGGTTCGTCCTTTGCTCGCCACATCTGATACCGTCATTAGGTGTCGTAGTGGCCAAGTGAACCTGTCGTTTGGGAACATGACCATAGGATTGAATGTGTTTAATTTGGAGAGGCCATCATATGATTAGGGGGAGAATGCAGTCAAGTACATTCAAGAAGTGAATGATGTCACTACCTCGCAGGATAGTAACACTGCCTATCTACGTGCGTGGCCACCTGATTTGTCTCTAGATATGAGTCTTAAAAATTTTAAGAAAGAATTTGGCTCAGTTGATGAGGATCTTACTGTTGAAGTCAATTTGTTATTGGACTCATTTCGTTACTTAGAGGAGAGATCTCTAAACGTGAACTCGAGCCTTTCAAGAGTATGCTGACATGTGACGTTTTATTTATTAGTGATGAGATGGTAGAAAAAATCATTCTAGAATTTCCACCTGGTGATGCACGTTTTGTCATACCGCATTATCCTTTTCCACCACATCCACCCATGCCATTTGAGAATTTGGATGAGAGTGAGGACAAGATAAGAGTATCGTCTGACTTAGAGATCAATTTATTCATAGTTTGAGGTTAACCTGGTCTTAACATGTCTTTTGAAATTTCATTGTGGTAGTCTTTTCGAGTCTGACTATATATGTTATATTTTGACTGCACATATCTGTAATTTCACTCACCGTATTCATTATGTGTCTTCCTATGTATACTTTGTTGATTGCATTGACTCCCAATTGTTCATACTTTTGGTTTATGATTGGTGGCATGTGAGATAATTTGGAAGTTAGTAACAAAAGTGGAAATTATGGGTAATATCATCCTTTTACTTTTGTACTTTATTTACTTTGTCCATATTTTATTTTGAGCACACATTGAGGATAGTGCAAAATTTAGGTTTGGGGGAAAGAATGGCATTTTTGACAAAATAAAATGAAAAACTAAAAGAATAATTAGAAAATTCTCAAAAATTGAAAAATATTTTCAATAAATTAAGTTTTGAAATGATTTATTATTATAGAATTAATTCATGGATTTCTCAACTTATGATTTTTTTACACATTAACCTTATAATATGATCAAAATTGGATATTTAGGTGAAAGCTAATATGCTAAAATGAATAAATATGGAGATTTTAGATCGATGAGGTTTTTGTGCCATTCATCATTTTCAAGATATTTAAATCAATCCGAGTTAAAATAACTCAAACTTTCCTTCAGTGGTAAATCATTGATGATCTTAAGTTCTTTGTTTTGTTCGATTATTGTAAACAAAAAGTCAAAATGTGAATCTTAAGCACTAAAGTCTTAGTAAGTAATCTTAACACACAAATTAACATAATGAAAATTGAGAAATGAGATTAGGCCATCATTTGAAAGCCCAAAATTAACCTTAACTCCAACCTTTTTACATTATTCTGTTGTAAGGCCAATTGAGTCAAAAAGAAAATAAGCTTCTTCTTGAAAATCCATTATCGTACCCAATTCTAATTGGGGGTTTAAAGCCCATAAAAACAATCCATACACATTTTAATGAGAATATGAGGGTAGAATTACGGTAGGAAAATGCCAAAAGAAAATGAGGTTCCAAGAATGAGGTGTGAAAATAAAAGAATAAAAATAAAGGAATGAAAAAATGAAAAAATAAATCGAGCTTGAGAAGAAACGGGAATGAAGAAAGGAAAGTGGAGGTTAGAAAAAGTTCCTAAAAGTCATAATACTGGAAACTCTATATTCTCATAAATTTTGAACTCCAAAAGTTATTCTTTCTTGCCAAAACCCGATCCTTAAATACAACCAAAGAAAGTCCTAATCAATCTTAAGTGAAGTTAGTTATAGTGTGGAAAGAAGATGAATAGGATCTATGGTATGATTCAATGTCTTTAAAAGTTATCAATTTTTCGTTCATGAGATGATATCCATCCATTATAAAAAAAATCCATTTTTGACTATGTATATGTGAGCTTCGCTTATCGGAATCTACTCTTTTATCCACATATACCGAGAGAAAATAACTTATTTCCGAGTGTTTGATTGAAGTGCATCCGGTGAGATTTTAAAATCAAAGTGAACTTTCGAATAAGAAACGTAATGATCAATTCTTTTGAAATGGGAGGTTATTTTGGATATGCACACACACACATGATAATTTAATATTGAAAAGGGAATTTTTACTATATTTATGAAATTTGCGTACAATCTTAGTTATATTACTTTTATGTCTTTTGTATCAAGCCAAGTTTTTAAATTTTGTGGGTATATTTATTGCAATCCCTCATGAGATAAAACTCGTTCATTAGGGTAACCTAGGGGTTTATTGGCTTGTTGCACATACTAAGTGCAATCGTGATTCCTACAGCAGTGAGTTAAATTTTGAAATTTTAATTTTGCTCGAGGACTAGAAAAGTTTAGGTTTGGGTGTATTTGATGAGTGCGCAATTTTATATTATTTATACTCAAATCTAGGCCTTGTTAGGTCTCTTGTTTAATAAATGAGTTTTAGAGTCATTTTGGTAAATAAAAAGAAAAATGCAACTTTGAATAAAATTTGAATTAAAATGCAATTTTAGTAACACCAGGTGGTGAATTCATAGTTTTTAAAACTTTATGGGCCTGAAAATAATTTTTAAATGTTTTATCTAGGTGAAATAAAGTTCAATATAAAATTTCATTGAATTTCGAATTAAAACAAACAAATTATGGATTTCGGGGCCTGAAATATAATTAAGGTTAATTTGGTAATTTTTAAAACTTTAAGGGCATGAATTTGAATAAATATAAGTTATTTTTTTTTACAGGCCCTCGTGAAATTTGGTGAAGATTCGAGATTATTTGGAAAAATTTATGAGGTTCAAAATGGGAATATACAAAATTCAACTTGAAGATGAGTTTAGAGATAATTGGATGCAACAATACAATTAAAATGTTGGCATAGTGGTCATGCGCGTGCGAAGGCCTCTAGAGGTCAGGGGTCCAATTCCCCCCGACTCTTATTCTTCCTAGTAAAAATTCAGCAGTTGTCAAACCCAGATTTGGACAAAAATCCTTATTAGATTGGTATAAAATAGAGTCCCACTTTGTGTCAAACACTAAAAAACGTGAGTATATTTTTAATAGTTAATTTTGGGATAATTACTAACCTAAATAGAACCATTAAAACGGTATTTTGGCCCAAATCAAATACCTAACCCCTAAGCCTATAAATAAGACTATTGGGTTCATTATTTTAGATAAAATATTTTAGAGAGCCTTTAGAATAATTTTTGGTACTTTTATTTTGAGAATATAATTTTTTGAGGGCCAATAAGAAAAATTTCGTCAAGATCAATTGTAAGGCACGATTCATTTTTAAGTTTATTTTGTTAAGGAAAGTTATTATTAATTCTTCAACTTTTATTTTGTCTAGAATGATGCTAGCTTAATTTATTTACAAGGACTAGGTGAAGTTTATTATATTTGATTAATATCGTGTGTAGTTTAAATTCGTTTTTATTTCCCGGTATGTTTAAAAGTCTCAAAAAATGATACTCATGTAAAACGACACGAGAGTGTGTTTTAAACCTTCAATTTCATTTGAAAAAAATCATTTTTAAATTTTAAGTGTGAATACTTTTGGATGGATTATGCTTACACTCGATTATTTTGATAGTCCATGCTTAAAGACTATATCATGAGATTTAAAAGTAAACTTTTTAAGAGAATATAGATTTTAGCCATCTTAGTTTAGAGACGTTATATTTTAATGTGAACTTAACCGTATTATTTTTTGAATTAAACGTGATGAGAGTTAGTTTAATTTGAGTTATGAAATCGATAATTACGAGTTTAAATTATTGTAGAGTTTTAGTTCAACGTGATAAATGGATCCAATGCCATAGTTTTCTTTGACACTTGATTATATATTCCGTAGTTACACTTTTTATTTGTGTAAGCTTAGTTAATACTTCATTTCCTCTCTAAGCCCATTTCGTCTAGTTGGACAGTCATACTTATTTTAAAGGAAAAAATTAATTAGTCTTCGTGGGTTCGACCCGTACTTACACTCTCTATTTTACAATATCCCATACAATTACAATATTTTATAAATTGACAAACACTTAACATGCACAGATTGTGGTAGGAAAGGTCACCTTAGGCATTTTTTTCTTTGATATTATAAAAGGACCTAGGGAGTCTAAGATTAGAGTCACTAAGATATTCAAAACTCAAGAGCATCATGTCACACTGATGCGTGTGTAAGGAAATTGGATTTGGAGGCTTCAAACATTAGAATCTTTTATTCTAGAATTCTTGTACATGATACTTCTCATACTAAATATAATTATTAATCGTGTTTGCATGTTTTCATACACAAGCTTTTTTACTTCAAGATAAATGTATTTTTCTAGTTGTACGATGTTTGAGTCTTTTGTATTTTAATTTTTCATTTATTGAGTCCTATTGAAAAATATAAAAAGATTTTTATTTTTCTTTTGTATTTCGTCTTTCAAGTTGTGTCATTTTTGGAAAATATTTAAAAAAAGCTTAATTTTTTTTAATTTACGTGTAGTTTGGTTTTACACATTTTTTGATTCATATCTGTGTGTTTGAATTCACTTAGCTAGGGCTTTTGATTATTATTTTCAATGGTTAGGACTGTTCTTAATCTTGCTCGCATAGAGTTGTTCGACTTTAATTTTCTTATTGGAATCACTTTGCATATGCCTACGCACTCACATGCACAAGCTATTTTCGATTTTAACTTCATATGTAATATGAGATAAGTGAGGTGTTCTCCCATCAAGCTTATCATCATACATGTTTTTTGACTATGAGAAATTTGTGCATGTAAGAACCACTGCGCATGAGTTCACTGCTTTACTAAAAATATGAGTGTGCACGGGAAATGTCTATAAAGGGAGAAATATTTCTTGCGTGTAAGGACACTATTGGGAAGAGCCTAAAAAATTAGGAGGCAAATAAATAAAAAAACATGGCTAAGGCCAAGTGTTTCATTAATGCTTTAAATACATTGGCATCTTCAAAATGACATAGAAAAAGAACAGATTGAATATTTATAATTTTAAGGGTGTTATAAGTTGAAGATCAATGGGTTTTCTCAATGAGGCCTCGTTAATTCACGTTTGACACTATTATTTTGAGAATCATCAATATTTTATAGGACAATGTACATTGTTCTTGTTTGTCCATTTATGAGTTCACTTTATCTATCACTGTATGGATAAATCTTTATTTGATAAAGTAAATGAAGTCAAATAGAACTCCTTGGACATCTTTTAGTGATTGGGTCATAATTCTTTTGTTTCTAGTACACACTCCTTCACTTCGTTTACCACATGTTTGTTTAGACACATCGATACTATGCTAATGGGGAAAACTTAGGTGTTTTGTGTCTTGTTTGTGGTGTTTATACTTATATATCTATGTTTGTGTGTTATTGGTATCTTTTTTCATATTTATATATATGGTATCTTTTGTTTTAAGTCTTTGCATTTGCATTTATTCCATGTATTCCATATGTTATGTCTTGAATTATAAATTGGTATGCTTGATGATGAAATCGGTACCATTTATTCCTTGTTTGGATTATTTGTGCTTATGTTGCTACTTTGTATTTTTCCTTGCTTGTTACACTTTACGCCACTGCATGATATAGTTGTTTTTCCATTATGCTTATCCATGTTTCATTTAAGGTTAGAAATGGATATATTGGGGAGAAATTGTTTATTATGTATCCTTAGCTTTGTCAAATCCGGAACAAAAAGGGGGATAAATGGCATCTCAATTTTTATAATCACAAGGAGCTTTTAACTTGGGGGGAAGACGCCGGAGATATTGTTTGACAAAGGGTGAGGGTTTATTCTTATGAGGATTTATATTATTATATATTCTCTTTGAATTTGAAGGTTGTTTAAGTTTCTAGGTTTCCGACGATGTGGCGAAGTTTACATAAGAGCAAAGCTACTCAACGTGAGTCTGCTAATTGACTGTACTTTTTCCTTTTCGGGTTGACGATTGAGTCTTTTAGAGATCTTATCACCCCATAGGTTTTTATTTTTTGTTTTATCCCGAAATAGCGGAAGGCGGATATTTGTAAGAAAAATTTTCCAAATCGAGTCAATTTGTATGTTTTCACTTATTTCGTGTTTCGACAAAACTTTTGAGTAATCGGTTATGACTTGAGTATGTTTACCTTTCAAGCCTATGACATGTTTGTTTGAAGACCGTAGCAGCCATGCCAGAGCGTTACATCACCGTGTCTTGTTTGGTGACACATTTTGTTTTCGACGTTCAAGCATCTCTCAAGTATGACTGCGTATATTTTTATCCTTAAATAATTGGGTGTTGATTTTAAAGTGTTTATAAAATGGTTTGAGGGTTGCTTTGAAAAATATTTTAATAGAAAAATATTTTTCGATTTTAAGTAAATCGACTGACTTTATATTGTTCATTCGGGCAACATGCTTATGTCATTTGAATGACCTTCAAATGAACATCAATCGAGGTTTATCTAGTTCCCAGAAGATTATCATTTGAAGTATGATCGAATGAGATTGGATGTTCGTTCGAATGAGGTTTTAGGTTAGTTCGAATGAGATATGTATTTTTGTTCTAATGACCTTTTGTTTTGTTTCAAAAGAACCCTAAAAAAATGTGTCGCCTTGAAAGTGTGTTTTTTAGATAAAGAAGTATTGGCACCAGTTTTTAAAGTGACTTTTGGCAAATTTGTTTCCTATACACGTCCAAAAGCCTCAAAACCCTAGTTTTTACCCAACTAGTTTAGGATCCAAGTTTCAATTCATATATTCTTTGAGATACAGTGATAGAACCTTGGTTTAATACTCTTCACATCAAAGTATTCGTTTTGTGCAGTAGACTCCGTACTTCCCATTGTTTACAGCCAGTGGACTCCGTGTGGTGGTGTTGCGGTGAGAAAGTAATGGACTCTAATTTCAGATCCATAGACAATTGTTAATCCTTATCGATGGATACCGAGGCACGCTTGGACTAACACATTACGTCATCTTCGCGACTGGACTCCTATATGTAATTGTGCAGAGGTTGAGGAATGAAGAGCATCAAGGCTTGTGAGGGCGTCAAGGTCATTATGTGAGTCTACTGTTGTGTACTTTGTAATTTCCTATATAATGAAATTTACGTGGCTAGTCCATCTGAGGTTTTTCTTATTGCAGGTTTTACTCGTGCATCAAAGTGTTATGTGATTGATTTTATTTTATCTTTCTATCCCCTAGATGCATAAATTATGATAAGATAAAATTGGTTAATCATTTAAACCTAAAAATTGATTTGCAAGTTTAATTTGGGTTAATTTGTTTAATTAAACTTAAACTTAAAATTTTTAAAAATAGTGGTTCGCCTATTTTTTACACTGTCCATATAGAATCCCTATGTTTTTCAAGTGGTATCAAAGTAGGTGTTTATAATTTATTTAGTTATGCATCGAGGCGATTTTAATATAAAGGATCAATCGATTTCTAGGCTATCGATACGATGGTTCTAATTACATGTATCATAATGCACGTATGAATTCGTCACCTAAGGGTATAGATGAGTGAGTATGGTTATTTGTTTTTAATGGGTGGTCCTCACGCACGACTCTAGTAGATGAACTTCGTGTCCCTAAACTCGTATAAAGTTAGAGTGAGGATAATAACAAATTGTATAATTATAGTTGATGTGGTTTAAATGCTTTGTTTTGTGCGGTCACACCGGAGGAGTTCCATCATATTATGATGTGTGAAACATCCAAAGAATCTTAGAATATAATCCAAATAACCCATGACGAAACTAGTTATGTTAAGTCTTCAAAACTCCAAAACCTCACCACTCAGTTTGAAACCATTAGGATGGAGGAGAGTGAATTTAATTAGTTTTAAGCTAGATTGGTTGATATTATGAACTCGTCATTTAACTTGTTACATAGAATACTCAAAAATCAAGTAGTCAAGATGATCTTAAGGTCCTTACCTAAAAGATTTAATTCTAATATGACTATTTCAGACTCTTTGAGTTCTCTTGATCCTGAAACTCGAAGAGCTTATGGGTGATATTCAAACCTATGAACCTCACATGTTTTTCTTCAACAAGATCAAGAAATATAAGGGTATTGCTTTGAAAGAACTGAAGGAGGAAATAGTTATTTCGAATGATGAGTCTGATTTTGATTCTGATGATATAACCATATGTGTGAAATAATTTCAAAAGATTGCTCAATTTTGAAAACTAATCGAAAGATGTAAATAAGTTTTAGAAAAACAAGTTTAACAAGATTATGAAATTCCCTAAAAATCGTAACAATAATTTTAATAGGGATAATTCAGATAAATACATTAGGTGTGTGGGTTATAACCATAGGAAAAATAAGTGTCCCACTAAGAAAAGGAAGGAAGGTAAGAATTTGAATCCATATAATGCTACCCTTAGTGATAATGAACTGGAAAAAGGAACCAGATTTCCGCATTGAGCGTAACTACACCGTGTTTATGGCTAGTCATTTGAGCCTTCATAAAAAGTCTTTCGAAGAAGATAATTAAATGCATGATGGTTCCGAGGCCAAGTGTTAATTCCAAGTGAGTGGTGTTAAAGAGAATGGTGATGATGAAGAAAATGATGAAGAGGAGGAGGAGAGAGAACTTCAAGTTTTCTTCCGAGAGTTTTATGCAAAGGAGATGAAATATAAAAAGGATAACTTGATGTTAGATGATAAGTTAAAAGAATGTGCCATATGGAATGATGAGAGTATATTGTCTAAGGAACGTATGGTATGTACGAATACTCTTTGGGATAAGCTCACATTTGTTGAGGGGGAGTGAGATAACCTTTGGGGTTTGATAAAGATTTTGAAGAAGGACTCCCTTATTTTTTATGAGTCTCGTCATTTTCTCCAGTCTAGAATTATGGAGATAGAAATGATATTAAGAGACTAGAGTAATGTTAAATTTGATTTGGAATCAAGGTAAAAAAAATTGGATAAGATGTTAGGCACCATCCTAATCAAAGATAACAATTATGGGATTGGCGTCGATGATCCAAATGCTTTCGCTACTAAATCGAAGACCATGATTTTCAGAGAGTCAACCATTGCTAGGGACTTTAGAAAAGGTCAACCGAAGGGTAACATTCTCTATGTCTTCGCATGCACAAAAATTCGTAGGAAATGTCACCTTAGGTTTTTTTTCCTCTAATCTTCACTAAGGTTCCCTAAACATGAGAATCAAATCACACCTATGTGGGTTAGAAAATCATATTTGGAGGCTTTAAATATTAAACTTAATGATTCTCAAATGCTTGGACATGATACTTCTCATGATAACTCTAATGGTTGGTTGTGTTTGCATGTTTCCATACACTAGCTTTTGTACTTATGACATATGGGTTTTGTTAGTTGTATGATGTTTGAGTCCTTTGTATTTGATTTCTCATTTATTGGATCTTATTGAAAAATACAAAAAGATTTGTGTTTGTCTTTTGTTTTGCTTCTTCTAAGTGGTGTTACTGTTTTTAAAAAATCTTAAAAAAGATTTTGTTTATGTGTAGTTGGTTTTACACAATTTTGTGTGTTATATCGGTGTATTTAAATCCATTTCATTCCTGTATCCACGTGTCTAGGACATTTGATTATGATTTTCAATGCTTAGGATTTTTTCAATCATGCTTGCACGGAGTTGTTCAAATTTGATTTTCTTAATGGATTGACTTTGCATATGCCTCCGTACGCACATGCACAAGCTCTTTTAGATTTTAACTTCATATGATACATGAGATAAATGATGTTTTCTTCCATCAATCTTGTCATTATACATATATTTTGACTATGGGGGATTTTTGCATGTAAGAACAATTCTCATAAGTTTATTTCTTTATTCAAAATATGAATGTGCACGAGAAAGGGCTACGTAAGGAGAAATATTACTTGCATGAAAGTCCACTATAGGCGAGATACAAAAAAATTAAGAGGTAAATAAAAAAAAATATAGTTGTTGATGTAAAAAACTAAATGTAATCTAATTAATCAATCACAAATAAAAATGAATAAATAAGACAATGGATTTTTAAAGTGGTTCGGCTATGAAAATGTCCTACGTCCACTCTTGTTGTATTACTAACTGTTTGCCTTAAATCTCGATGATGGGTTTACCAAGAGATCCAAAAAGTCCCCCTCTTATGACTGGGTTACAATGTATTTATAGCCTTGAGGCTGTACATATGAAAAGGTAATGCACTGTTATCTATTAGACATATACATCTGTACAATAATAATGCGCATTAAATCTGACGTTCATTGAATGCGTAGTTTCCTTTTAGTTTTCTTGATTAGATGCTCTGCATGCTAAGTAGCTCGGACCGCCTGAGTTACTCGGTACGCTCGAGTAGCTCGGGATTCTTGAGTAGCTCAGTGAAAGTATATATTTGCCACGTAGTTTTACACGTCTTCATGTAATTGGTCCATGTCAGCTGACTAATTTTTGTATCAACAGAAGCCCCCAATGTTTCACAGTTAAAAATAAATAAGAAAATGTGGAACATTTTGCCCAAAAGATGCTAGGATCACAGATCTCCAACACTTGATTCATTTTTATTATTTTTCTTTCCATTTGAGCGCGTAATGGCAAACTTGTAAATATTTTGAATTTTTAGCAACCGCTTCGATATTTGTGCTTTTCTCATAATTTATCCGCCGGGAACGCAAACGTCTTTCCCGATAATCATTTCTTTTCTTTTTTCCCAATGCAAGGTATTTAAGAGCGACAGAAATCAAATCGTCTTTTACTTTTACCATCCCAATTTCTGATCTCTTTATTTTCTCTCTCTATTTCATACTATCGTTCTTCCGTCGTCCATCATTAGCAGATTTCTCTGTTCTTTGTAAGATTTTCTTCCTTCATCTTTCTTTACTTTAGTCATCATGGTTTACCTTGTTAAATCTTTAGATAAATTTTGGACTAATTTTTCAATTCCCTCTTGGGTTATTTTGGAGGAGCCTTCTTGTCCTTCTGATTTATTTTCTCTGAAGGAGGGATATTGGTTTCCCTCCCTTTTTGTAGTGGAGTGTAGCTTTTCGTTCCCGCCAAATCCCCTGTGTTTGGAGTTTTGCTAATATTTTGATATTATACCTGCAAGAGTAGCTCCAAATACATGGAGGGTAGTTAATGGCGTATATAGGTTGAATCAAATTCATGGAACTCATTTGGGAATTCCTGAAATTATGCATTGTTATAAATGGGTTACTAGCGACACTACTTTTTATTTGAAAACTAGGTTTTCGAATAGAGCTTTAGTTGTCAATCTTCCCGATGCCAACAGGGACTATTTTGATCATGGGGTTGTGATGAAAAATTGGCAACACCCCCCACTAAATGGAAATGATGTGTACCAAGGTCCCAGATGTCCGCTTTACGGCAATGGGATAGGTTGTTTTTATATTTTGAATTTAGATTTCTTTATGTTTGACAAAATTCTTCACTGACATTTGTTTGTTACAGTTGAAAGTAAAAGGAAGCACCCAAAAGAGATTGACGTTAATATAAAAGACTTAAAACTTATCTAGAGCTTGCATTAATCAGTTGCTGGAGAGCACATTAGAGTTGCTTCTTATTTGTTGAGGTACAAAGACACCACCTCGTCTTTCATTGCCCGTCCTATTTCACCTCCTATGGTAATCGATCTTAATCAACCGCGATCATCTCGAGCAAGTGTGAGAGAGCCCTTGTCTGATTTGGATACTTCCATTGTCAATTTGATGATGAAGAAAAGGAGGACGATGCCTGAGTTCTTTATCAAAGATGTCCCTGATGTTGGCGGGTCAAAGAAAAGTAAAGGGGATGTCCCAGCTGAGGGGACAAAGAAAATGGATATTGCCCCATCTAAGGGAGAAACTACCACTATGAAGGAGGTTGGCAAGAATCCCCCAGTTGTTCCAGAAGAGGCAACACCTCTGATTGAAGGTACTATCACACAAGGAGAGGTAACACCTCTGATTGAAGGTACTCCTATAAAGAGATTGAGAAGAGGTCTTGCTGAAAGACCTATAGAAGTTGTTACTTAACCTTATGATGTTGAGGTTCCTTTGAAACCTATTGTTACAACTCCCACCGCTCCGAGCTCGGTCAAAGGTTTGATCAAATCTTGGGTCATTCCTGAATATCAAGTGGCTGAGGATTCCCTTTCTCGGGAGAAAATTACTAACTTAGCTGCCTAACATATTGCTTCAGTAAGTATCATTATCCTTACTTCTTTGTTTCTAAATATATTGTATTCATATTCTGAGTTGAGCTTTTTCTTTTTCAGTTTATGACATGCTTTAATAGCATCTTGAAGAATAATGAAGCTATTAGGGCTTCAACTTCCTTGGATGGGGTGGAAAAAGCTTTCGCTGGTTTAACCCTCTCTTTGAATGAATCTCGTAAAAATTATGAGGAAGAAAAAACTTCTTGGGAAAATGAACTTTGATCTGTTAAGACAGCTCAATATCAAGCTATAAGTGACTCCACAAAGTTGACAAAAAAATTAAAGGACGTCGATAGCAAGCTTGAAGAAGCTGAGTGACGTAAGAAAGAGCTTGAGGATAATCTGACATCTGTCGAGGAGGTTTAGGCCAAGCTTAAAGATGCTGAACGACGTAAGAAAGAGCTAGAAGAAAAGGTAAAGCTTGCTAAAGAACGCGCTTCCTCAAAGAAAGTAAAAAGGAAAGCAACTGTAAATGAGTCATTTAGCTATGGCTGGGATAAATGATGGAACAAGGTCTTAACTGTCATTACTTGTCAGATGGAATATGCCATCTTGAAGTATTTTAGAGATGGACATGTTGCAGCCTTAAAAGAATTAAAGGTTGCAGATGATTCTGAACTATTTCAGAAACATACTCATGGCCCTCCTCCCGTCATTGGAGAAGAAAAAGAAGATGAAGCCCATCTGATGAGTCTTCTATGATGGTCGCAGAATAAGTACCCGCTGCTATCATTCCCCAACCTTCTGAGCAAGTTCAACAAGCAAGAACTTCTTCAAAGCAACCAGCACTGCAGTCCGAGCAACCTGCTCTTCCCCCTAAACCAACTAAAGATATTATAGGGAATAAGGAGAAGGTGTAAAGTTATTCGGTTCTTATATTATTCTCTTCTTTCTCTCGGTTGTAACTTGGAATGTATTTTCCTTTTGTACGATGAATAAGAATGAACTTTTGTTGTTTATCTCGCATATTTCATTGACATATCTTGTATCATTGTTGATGGTTTTTATTTTCTCCTTGCTAGTTTATGGCCAGGGTGGGACTCTTATCATCTAATGATACAGAGTTGATGAAGAAATGCAACGATTATTTTAAAGCTGGTCATCCAGACTTTACTGAGGCCCAAATAATCGACATCCTCGGATCCGATGCCTCTGAACGAGCAATTGACGCTTGCCAGTACTTGAAGTGTCTACTTGATCGTGATTTGTCCAATAATGTGGCTTACTACGAAATGATTGAAGATCTTCAACGAATGATCGAGGAAGTTCAATAGCAGTACAAAGACTCCATCATGCTCCTACATGAAAGTGCCAACAACTGAGCGCTAATAGGGGTTATGATAAGTATCTCTCTACTCATAAGAGAAGAGAAAGTTTTCTGAGTCATGAGGTCAAAGAACATAGGCACATTGCCAAGATGTTGGAAGAAGAGAATGATACGCTGCAAGAGGAGCTAAAACGACTTAAAACTATTGCCCCTTATTCCTCGGGAGCTTTGGTTCCGATCAACGATGAGGGCTATTCCTTCTTTGAGATTGAAAATGATGCCTTGAGAGAAGAGTTGAAGACTTTGAAATGAGCCAAACCGACATCCTCTTCAAGGGGTAGAGGTAGAGTTGTTTCGAAAAAGTGTTGAAGAGACGAGGACTGACCAGACTTTAATAAATCAAGCCACTCAGATAAAAGCCAAAACTCAAGCTTTGGTGGAGATGTCTTAGAAAATGCAAGTTTTTACCGACCAACTCTCCAACTAAAATTCCGCACCGAAAAATAAGGATCTTTTGGTAAAAAAGATCCACGAGCAGCTTGATAGATTGACTTATCAATTTCACAAGTAGCCCAGGGAATTTTGGATGGCTAGGTATAATGAAGCTCTGTATCATCTTGATGCTCGCTTGCAGCAGTAAAATAATGAGGGGTACAAGCAGGGATGGTTAAATGCTATGTGCGTGTTGAAACTGGAACAAGGGCACTTCTTATGGGATTATTATAAGCCTAGAGTGCTTGATTTGCTCGTGCCTCCCTTTAAACTTGATTTTAGTTGGATTCCAGCTCATGCTATTCCTTGGTGCCTGATCTCCAAGTATCTTGGTGATTATAGTCTTCATTCGGATTTTGAGATATCTCGTCCTGAGCATTTGCTTGATCGACCATCCATAATTAACGTCAGAATGCTGCGAAATATGAACTTTATAAACTCTCCCTATGCATTAGATGATCCTCCAGCTGGGGTGGAACCTGTTTCAAAAGCAGAGGGAAAGAAACCCATAGAATAGGGCATTTGTATATAAGTAATCAAATTTCATTTCGTATGTAATCTTCTTAGTTTTAATAAGGAAAGATTTAGTCTTTGTACAATTTTATTTCCTTGGAAATATTTTATAGAATGTCTTCCTTTGTTATTTGCTGATGAGTATATATATATATATATATATATATATGTAGAAGGACAAAATGCCCTGTTTTGTTTTAGATAATGGAACTTGTCCCATTTGTTGTTTGATTATAGTGACTTGTCACTCTTTGGGCCTAAGCAATGGAATGATTTTCATCCCATGTTCCTGCTTAGTTGTAGTAATCTTGCCAAGATTACCTTGTTGCCTAGGCGATGGATGCCTCGGGAGGTCACCCATCTTCTTTCCTAGTTTGGGGTGTCCCTTGAGATCACCCGTGATCAAACAGGCTTTTGCCTAACCAACTGGAGTTGGTGGTTGATGAATTGTCGACCAACCGGAGTTGGTGGTTGCTGAATTGCCGACCAATCGGAGTTGGCGGTTATTGAATTGTCGGCCAACCGGAGTTGGTAGTTATAGTGTGTAGCACTAATACTCTGAAGAAAATTCAACAAAAAGGAAATAGAGGCGAAACATCACTTTTATTCATACTGAAAGAAATGTGTTACATATGAATTTTTATTACTGATAATACTTGCACAGATGTTCTGCGTTCCACGCGTTCTTAAAATCTTCTCCCTCCAAAGTTTCAATTCTGTAAGTCCTAGGATGAACAACTTCAGTTACTCTGTAAGGTCCATACCAGTTTGCCTCTAGTTTATTGTGCTTCTAGATCACCTTCTTTAACATATAATCCCCCTCTTTCAAGTCGCACTTCTTCACCCTTTTATTGTAGAACAAGGTTGTTCGTTGTTCGTAGGCTGCATTCCTAATCGTTGCCTCTTCCCTAACTTATTCGAGCATATCCAGTCTAATCTTCTCATCAAGTCTCTTACAAGGGAATTGAAATTAACCACCCTATGTGTGGGTAGACCCAACTCAACAGGTATGACGGCTTCACTTCCGAAGGTTAACATGTACGGAGACTCCCCAATTACTATTCGTGGTGTAGTGCGATAAGCCCACAATACATAGTGTAGCTTGTTAATCCAGTTTCCCTTTGCATTATCCAACCATTTTTTCAAACCATTCAGTAGGGTCCTGTTCGTCACTTCAGTTTTCCCATTGCTCTGGGGATGGCCTGGCGCGGAGTTGATCTTCTGAACATTGGATTGGTGACAATATGCAGCAAATTCCTCGTTGTCAAATTGGGTTCCATGGTCAGTAATGAATGCGTGTGGGAGACCATATCTCCAAATAATACTCTTCCAAATAAACTGATAGACCTTGTCATATGTCATATCAATGAGAGGTTTGGCTTCCACCCATTTGGTAAAATAATCCACAGTAACTACCAGATACTTGAATCTCCCTTTGGCCGTTGGAAGTGGCCTGACCAAGTCTATACCCCACGTGGAAAATTGTCACGGGGACGTGATGGGTGTTAACAATGCTTGGGGAGTTCTTCGGATGGCAGAGAAACATTGGCATTTATCGCACTTATTAGCGTAAGCTGCGCAATCAGCTCTCATCGTTGGCCAGTAATATCCATGTGTTGTTATCCTTTGAAAAAGCGTCATACCTACTACACGAGCTCTACAAGAGCCTTCGTGAGCCTCTTCAATCAAATCTTTAACTTCGGAGGGATGGACACATCTCTGTAGTCCTACTATAATGCCTCTTCTATACAAAATGCCACTGGTCAGTACGTAACGAGCAACTTTAAACTTCAAATTCTTGGATGGGAGTTTATCAGTTGGCACACCCCCTCTTCGATATAGGCCCTAATAGGGTCCATCCAAGATGGTCCCAAGCTGAGGGCAATGAAGTTCACCATCAAACCTTCGTCTATGCTCCGATCTGCCAGGATTTCTATTGGGATTGTTGTTTGTAGCTCGGTGCGTGTTGCTGAAGCCAATCGAGCTAGTGCTTTAGCTCTTGCATTCTCCAATCTCGATATTCTGATCAACTGAACTGCGACAAAAGTTGATACAACCTCCATAGCTTTTGCATGATACTTGCATATTAATTCTCCCTTTGCTGCATATAACCCAAGAATTTGATTTATAATGAGTTGTGAATCACTGAATACAATGACCTGCTCTGCATTCATGATTTTGGCCAAATTTAGACCCACAATCATAGCTTCATATTCATCTTCATTATTGGAAGCCTTAAATTGAAAACGTAGAGAGTACTCAATATCAACTCCATCAGGATTGTTTAAGATTATTCCTGCTCCACTGCCCGTAGCACATGAAGATCCATCCACATATAAATTCCATATAGGTACATCATTATGAAACTCTTGGTTGGACAGAGTTCCTCGGTGGAATATTGGATACTTCCTTTTATCTTACCCCATCACTGGGCAATTACCCGACACTTCTTGCTGCTCGTTGTTTATCTCCTCCTGCCCATCTATTAATGGAAGTTGGTAGGGGTTGTCTTTGATGATCCCGTAACATCCACGGGTTGGTCTGCATTAAGCTCCTACTTTTTGGATGTTTCAGAGTAAGTAAACTCCACGATAAAGTCCGCTACTGCCTGCCCCTTAAGTGACGACCTAGGCTCATAGACTATGTCATATTCACCAAGTTCTACCGCCCAGTACATCAATCTTCTCGATTTCTCCAGTTTGTGCAGAGTCTGTCTTAATGGCATATCAGTATACACTACTACAGTATGGTCTTGGAAGTATGGCCTCATCCTTCTGCTTGCTTCGATCAGTGCTAGTGCCAACTTTTCCAACCTTGGATATCTGATCTCTACTCCTCGGAAGGCCTTGCTGGTGTAATAGATCGGTGTTTGCACTTCGCCTTCCACTCTTATCAATGCCGAGCTGACTGCGTTCTCTGAAACTGCCAGATACAAGTATAATCTTTCTCCCGTCACTGGCCTAGATAATAACAGAGGTGTCCCCAAATATTTTTTCAACCCTTGAAAGGCCTCCTCGCATTCATCATTCCACTCAAAAGTTTTTCGAAGTGTTTTGAAGAATGAGAGGCATCTGTCTGTTGCCCGCAACACAAATCTGTTAAATGCTGTAACTCGCCCTATAAGACTTTGCACCTCCTTCTTCTAGGGGTGGCAATTCGTGTGTGTCGTGTTGTGTTCAGGTCGTGTCATGTCGGGTTCATGTTAACTATTAGTCAACCCTAACCCGACCCATTTAACTAATCGTGTCAGATGATCAAACACTAACCTGACCTGTTTATCCTAACGTCGTGTTCGAGTTGACCCGCATAACCCATTAAGTAAAACATAAAATAAACCTTTTCTTCTCTCTTAACCAATCATACCACTCATAGGCCTACGTTAACTTAAAATTTTATTAATTTCAACTTCTTGTGACATATTAATAATTTATCATCCTATTCTCCATAAATTTCGTACAATGTCTATCAAGATATATAAATCATCAAATATATTCTCTATAAAATATGAATTAAACGGGTCTATTCGTATCATTTTTGAGTATACGTGTTTGACACTAACCCAATCAGTTTATTATTCGGGTTCATGTCAAGAAATCGCTAACCCTAACCCGTTAACTTCATGTCAAGTTCATGTCGGGTTATCGTGTCGGGTCAAAAATTGCCACCCCTACCTTCTTTGTAGTTGGAGATCGTAATTCTAGTAGGGCCTTGATATTTTTAGGATTCGCCTCGATGCCTCGTTGGTTAACAATATACCGGAGAAACATGCCTTCTCATACTCCGAATATGAATTTGGTGGGATTTAACTTCATTTGATATTTCTCTAGCTGATCAAAAGTCTAGCCAGGTTAACTGAATGATCAGCATCTTTCTTGCTCTTTGTCAGCATATCGTCGACATAAACCTCCATGATATGACCGATTTGCTCTGTAAACACTTTATTCATCAGCCGCTGATATGTTGCACCTGTATTTTTAAGTATGAAAGGCATAACATTATAGCAATAAGTTCCCCTTGGGGTAATAAAAAAGGTACTTTCCCTGTCCTCTGGTTTCAACTTAATCTGGTTGTAACCATAATAAGCATCCATGAAGCTCAACAATTCATGCCCCGATGTAGCATCCACTAGCTGATCGATTCGGGGGAAAGGAAAATGATCTTTTGGGCAGGCTTTATTAAGATCAGTGAAGTCCATACACATTCTCCACTTAGTGTTTTTCTTCTTTACCATCACAACATTTGCTAGCCAATCAGGATTCTTGACGTCCTCAATAAAAGAGGCTTTTTGTAGTTTCTCCACTTATTCCTATATGGCTTGGTTCTTCTCTGAGCTGAACACTCTTCTTCGCTGTTTCACTGGATTGATCTCCTTGTTAACGTTGAGCTCATGGCAGAGGATACTCGGGTCTATCCCCGGCATGTCTTCATGACTCCATGAAAAAGTCTACTTTCTGTGCCTTAGAAATGCCACCAGTTCCTTCTTTATTGATAGGTCCAATGACACACCAATTTGGGTTGTTCGTTCTAGGTGTTCATCTTCTAGAATGATATTCTTCGTAGCTTCCATGACCTGACCCTTCATGAGCTGAGATTCATCTCTAGGGTCCAACATTTCAATCTCTGCATTATATGTTTCATCCACTTGATATGTAGTAGTCTTCTTCCTAAATTCTTCCAGTTCTTCCTGTTCGGCAGATGAATAGTAGCATTCTCGAGCTACTTTCTGGTCGCCTTTCATAACTCTCACTCCGAAATTGGTTGGGAATTTTAAACATTGATGTACCATAGATGGCACTACTTCAAACTTCTTCAGACCTACCATCCCCATAATGATGTTGTAGGCTGATTGAATATTCTTATCCATTATGAAAAACCGTACTCTTTCTGTTCGACAAGCAGGCCATGTACCGATAAGCATGTCTAACTTGATCGTCCCAAGTGTAAAAACCTTTTCGCCAGTGAAATCGAGGAGGGGCCTATAATGAGGCTCCAACTGGGCTAATTTCAGATTCAAGCTGTCGAAGCATGGGTAGAACATGATATCTGCAGAGCTACCATTGTCCACCAATACCCGTCAAATCACCACATCCTTCATTCTCATCTTGATCACCAAGGGGTCTTCATGAGGATATAATACACCTGCCAGGCCATTCTTAAAAAAGTCCATGACCAGTTTGTCCCTCTTCACCTTCCTCGGGCGATCGTCTTCAGCCAAGTTTATGCACTGTATGTAAGAGCAAGCTTGGTCCTCATTGAGATAAGATTTCCTCTCTGCAGTAAGATCTCCACCTCCTGCATCTCCACCTGTAATGACATTACATTCAAATGATCCAAAATGGATTGAAAATACCTCGCCCTCGAGTTGCCTTGGCCTTTTAGGGAGATCGGGATCATCTTCTAGATCATCTTCGTGATCTCTCTTTTTATCATCTTTTGCTCGGTGAGGAGATTTAGATCTTTTCCTTCCTCTGTTGCTGATCCTTCCACCACTTTGGCGATCAACATACTTAGTCAATTTTCCTTGCCTGATGAGTGCTTCGATTTCATTCTGGAGAGCTATGCAATGTTTGGTTGTGTGACCATGGTCTTTGTGGAACTCGTAATATTTGGACTTGTCCCTTATATTAGGATCTACCTTTATTTTCTCTAGCCAGGTTAGCTCGTAGCTGTTCTTGATCTCCTCCAGAATGTGATTTATATTTACCTTCAAGGGAGTATAATTTCCATACTTCTTCATCTGTTCCAGCGTTTGTTTGCCTTTTGACCGCTTACTACCACAATTATTCTTCTGATACTTCTTCTCAGTCTTACTACCCTCAACCTTGGTCTCCTTAGTGTCAGTATTCTTCTTCGCAGCCATGGCTTCCTCGGCGTTCATGATCTTGGCTGCATTCGCCATCAATTATTCCATGTTCCTGGGCGGATCCTTGGCCAAAGTATATTACAATTTGTTTGGTAATAGACCACTCATCATAGCAGTAATTGTTGTCTTCTACTCGTAATCAATCACCTTAAGTTTATCGTCATTGAAATGAGTAATATAATCCCTGGTGGTTTCTTCTATTTTCTATCGAACGCTCAATAAGTGTGCTACTCTTTTGACTGGCTTCGCTCCAAAGCAAAAATTCCCTATGAAAAGCTCTGCCAACTGATGGAAAGTTAAAATCTTCCCCCGGGGAAGGTTATTGTACCACATCTGGGCTGACCCGATGAGAGTTCCTAAAAATGCCTTGCATCTCATCTCATCTGGAACCGCATAGATATCAGCAGCATCTTGGTATTACTCTATATGGAGGACAGGATCAGTTTTTCCATTATATTTAGGTGTCACCATAGGAGATTTGAATTTTGATGGTGTGGGAAAATCAGCAATTGCCTGCACAAAGGGTGTCCCTTGGATAAAAGTTCTTTGCAGAGCGTTCTTGGCCTTAGCCATTTCCCCTAACCTGTCTTCCAACCTTTGAATAAAACCTTTCCATGCATCATTTCCAACCTCGGACCTATTTGTCCGAGCAACTGATCGCGCTGAGTTTTCCTCTTGGGACCTTTCAATACGGGCTGTCGGGCTTGAATGGGAAGAACCTTCCCTTAGATCGGATGGTCATTGAGAGTTCCTCGACGCAATCCTAAGAGGGTTTTTATTCCTCCTGGGCCCAATCGATCAAAAGGAGAGACTCTAATCAATCTTTCCAGAGCACTAGTCTGTTCTGGAGTTAGAGTGACATTCCGTTGAGAATCTGTAGCTCGTACTGAAGAATTCCGTCCAGGTTGATACGAAGGATCATTGAATCTCTCAGTACGATATGAACTATGACGCCTAGATTGAGATACCTCTCGAAACAACGTTCGTCTAGTTCTTGAATATGGCAGATGGGTATTTCTCTTAACGCTTTATTGTCCTAACTGGGCATGCACTCCATCTCGAACACTTTGTATAAGTTCACATATGGTTTCTTGCATGGTCGTTTGCACTTAGGCTAAATTAGCCATTATGCCAGCCAGATCTTGAATATTTGGTGGAGTAGAGGGGTTTGGTGGGACCCCAACAGTGTTTTGATTACTGGATTCTTGAATCTCAGCCATAGATGATGAATTTTTTTGGTGAAAAATTCTAAGTATAGTCGTTTTCCACAGACGACACCAATTTGTTGATGTAAAAAACTAGATGCAATCTAATTAATCAATCACAGATAAAAATGAATAAATAAGACAATGGATTTTTAAAGTGGTTCGGCTATGAAAATGGCCTACATCCACTGTTGTTGTATTGCTGACTGTTTGCCTTGAATCTCGATGATGGGTTTACCAAGGGATCCAAAAAGTCCCCCTCTTATGACTGGGTTACAATGTATTTATAGTCTTGAGGTTGTACATATGAAAAGTTAATGCGCTGTTATCTATTAGACATATACATATGTACAATAATAATGCGCATTAAATGTGACATTCATTGAATACATAGTTGCCTTTTGGTTTTCTTGATTAGATGCCCTACACGCTAAGTAGTTCGGACTGCCTGAGTTGCTCGGTATGCTCGAGTAGCTCGGGATGCTTGAGTTGCTCGGGATTCTTGAGTAGCTTGGTGAAAGTATATATTTGCCACGTATGTTGACACATGTCTTCATGTAATTAGTCCACGTCAGCTGACTAATTTTTGTATCAACAATAGCCAAGGCCAAGTATTTCATTGATAATTGATATAAATTGGTATCTTCAAAATGTGTGGGAAAATTAAAATATTGAATATTTATAATTTTGAGCATGTTATAAGTTTAAGATCAATGAGTTTTCTCAATGAGTCCTAGTTAATTCACGTTTGATGCTATTGAATTGGGAATCATCAATATTTTTTAGGACAATGTACATTATTCTTATTTGTCCATTTATGAGTTCACTTTATCTGTCACAATGAGGCTAAATTTTTTCTTGATAAAGTTAATGAAGTCAAATATAACTCCTTGGACATTTTTTATTGATTGAGTCTTAATTTTTTTATTTATAATATACACCCCTTAACTCCGTTTACCATATGTTTGTTTACATACATCGATACTATGCTAATATGGGAATCTTATGTGTTTTGTGTCTTGTTTGTGGTGTTTATACCTAATTATCTATGCTTTTGTGTTATTGGTAGCATCTGCGCGCGTGCGTGCCCCCCCCACCCCCCACAGATATATATATATATATATATATATATATATATATATATAATTTCAAACCGGTAACATTGATGATTAAATTGGTATCATTTGTTCATTGTTTGGATTATTTGTGCATATGTTGCCACACTGTACTTATCGTGGCTTCTTACACTTTACATGACTGCATGATATACTTGTTTTTCTTTTATGCTTAACTATGTATCATTTCAGGGGAGAAATGGTTTATTATTCATCTTTAGATTTGTTTATTCCTGACCAAAAGGGTGGATAAATGGTATCTCAAACTTTATTGTCACAAGGAGATTTTTACCTTAATGTGAGACGTCCTAACTTAGGCGAAGGGTTTATTCTTATGAAGATCAATATTTTTATATATTTTCTTTACATTTAAAGGTGTGTTTAAGTGTGTAGGTCTGCTACGATGTGGTGAAGTTTAGACAAGAGAAAAACTACTCAACATGAGTTTGCCTAGGATCATTACTTTTTCCTTTTAGAGAGATGACACCCCATATGTTTTTATTTCATGTTTTGTTTCGAAATATCCAAATGGGGAGATTTGTAAGGACACATTTTCGAATCAAGTCAATTTGTAAGTTTTGGCTTATTTCGAGTTTAGACAAAATCTTTTTGGCATATGTTAGAACTTGAGTGTGTTTACCTTTCAAGATTATGATGTGTTTGTTTAAAGACCTTAGTGTCCATGTTAGAGCATTACATCATCGTGTAGTGTTTTATGCCACATTTTGTCATCAACGTTCAAGGATCTCTCAAGTAGGAATGCATATATTTTTATCCTTGGATAATTAAGTGTTGTTTTTTAAGTATTTTATAAAATGATTTGAGGGTTGCTTTGAAAAAGAATTTAAAAGAAAAAAATATTTTTTGGTTTTAAATCATTTGAATGCCTTTATATTGTTCATTCGAACCACATGATTATGTCGTTTGAACGACATTCACATGAACCTCAATCGAGGTATCTATGGTTCCCAGAAAAAATGTTCGTTTTAAGTATGATCGAACGAGATTGGCTGTTCATTCGAATAAGGTTTAGTTTGGTTCGAACAAGATATGCAATTTTATTTGAATAAACTCTTCTTTTCGTTTGAACGAACCCTCGAAAAACATGTTTTTTTATATAAAAAGTGTTGGCATCATCTTTAAAGTGACTTTTAGCAAAAATTTATTTCCTATACATATCCAAATGCCTCAAAACGCTAGTTTTCACCTAACTAGTTTAATATCCAAGTTTCAATTGAATATTCTTTTATATATTAGTGTGAGTACCGTGTTTTAATACTCTTCACATCTGAGTATCCATTTCATGCGGTGAGATCTGTACTTACTTTTGTTTACAAATAATTGACTTCGTGTTGTGATGTTGCAGCAAAGAAGTAGTGGACTTCGTGTTCAGATCCATAGACGGTTGCTGATCCTTATCGATGGATACTAGTAGTGGCAAAATGTGGCCCAAATAATGAAACAGTCCATATTAGCCCAAGCATCTAAATATGGGGCCCATATTTATAAGTTGTGAGTTAAATATGGGGCCCATATTTCAAAGCTATGAGTTAAATATGGGGTCCATATTTCAAAGCAAGAAATCAAATATGGAGCCCAATTTTAAAAGATACAAATCAAATATAATACTCATTTTAAAAAGTTATGAGTAAAATATGAATTTTTTTTATATATACCTCGAATTATAATACTTAATTTAGTAAAAAAATAATGGGTTGGTCCAACCCATATTTGGTCCGCCCATATTTGGCCCAGCCCACATTTAACCTAACCCATATTTGGCCCAACCCACATTTAGCCCAACCCATATTTGACCGGCACAAATTAGGCCCAACCCATAATTTTGCCAGTGCTAATGGATATTGAGGCTCTCTAGACTCTACAAAAGTCAAAGACCTTTTGTTGATCTTCAATCCTATGAACTAAACATATTTTCCTCTAAAAATACGAAGAAGATAACGACATTGCTTTGAAAGATCGAAAGGAAGAAACGATTATTTTAGACTATGAGTTTGACATCGATGTTGATGATATGATCATGTTTACAATGGATTTTAAAAAATTCTTATGTTTGAAGAATCATCAAAGTGATGAAAAGAGGTTTGAGAAAAGCAAGTTTGACAAGGCTGTAAAATTTCCTAAAAATCATAATGATAATTTTAAGAGGGATGAGTCAGATAGGTGCTTTAGGTGTGAGGATTATAGACATAGGGTAGATGAGTGTCCTACAAAGATAAGAAAGGAATGCAAGAAGCCTAATTCATACAATGCCATGCGTAGTGATAGTGAACCAGAAAAGGAACCCAATTTTCCCATTGAGAGCAACTGCACCACTTTTATGTCTAGTGAAACGAGCCTTGATGAAAAGTCATTCGATGATGATAATTACGTGCATGACATTTTCGAGTCGAAGTGTGAATCCAAAGTGAATGGTGGAGAAGAGAATGGTGATGATGAAGAGTAAAAGTGAGTGAAGTTCAAGTTTCCTTTCGAGAGTTGTATGCAGCGACAATGAAATTAAAAATGCTAACTTGATGTTAGAAGATGAATTGAAAGAAGGTGCTAGAGGGAATGATGAGGGTATACTAACTGAAAAGCTTAGGTCACATGAGAAGACTCTTAATGGAAAAACTCACATTTGTTGAGGGGGAGAGATAACCTTTATGGTTTGGTGAAGATTTTAAAGAAGGACTCCCTTATTTTTATGAGTCTCGTCATTTTCTCAAGTCTAGGAATATGGATTTAAAAGAGAAATTAAGAGTCTAGAGATTTGGAATTTGGTTTAAAAATTTGGATAAAATATTAGGCGTCGTCCTAGTTCAATATGATAATTATGGGATTAGCTTAGATGATAAAAATTCTTCCTTTATTAAAGCCAAGACCAAGCTTTTGAGAGAGTCAATCGTTTCTAGCAGCATTAGAAAAGATCAACCCGAGGATAATATTCCTCATATCTTAACATGCGCACATTGTGGTAGGAAAGGTCACAATAGGAATTTTTTTCTTTGATCTTTGAGAAGGTCCTAAGAAGGGGTTCCCGAAACCCAAGAGCATCATGTCACACCAATATGGGTTAAAAAATTAGATTTGAAGACTTTAAACATTGAACTTGTTGACTCTCAAATACTTGCATGTGATTCTTCTCATTCTAAGTCTAATGGTTGACTAAGTTTTCATGTTTTCATACACTAGCTTTTGTACCTCATGATATATGTGTTTTTCTAGTTGTATGATATTTGAGTCTTTTGCATCTTGATTTTTCATTTATTGTGTCTTATTGATAAATAAAAAAATATTTTTGTTTGTCTTTTCCGTTACGCCTTTCAAGTGGTGTTATTTTTTAAATAATGTATAAAAAAAGTCAAAATTATTTATGTTTATATGTAGTTTGGTTTTACACATTTTACGTGTCATATCGATTTATTTAAATCCACTTCCTTCCGTGTATCCATGTGGCTAGGATTTTTTTATTATGATTTTCAATGCTTAGGATTGTTTTTAATCATGATTACAAGGAGTTGTTTGACTTCGATTTTCTAAATGGATTGACTTTTCATATGTAACTTCCCGCGTAATTCTGGCATCATCCGCCACTAAATGGCCCCATGAGAGGCATGAACATCTCGCACGGTACCAATATAGCTCATAGGAACTGATCGTGTAGTAAAAGGATCCCAGTTTGGGAAAAGTAAATTCTCATATAAGAGGACTTAGGTTGAAAATATTCCCCTAAGGGAAACCCTAAATTGCCCCCAAGTTTCACCTGACATGGGACCAAAATAACTTGTAGGAACTGCCGAGCTTTACTAAATTAAATACCATTCTTAGCACGTGACAGATATGAGACATATAAAAAATTTCATCCTCAATAAATAATCAACCATGCAATAATAAAATCGATCAGCATGCTAAACTGCAAAATAATCCAACTCGATAATTTAATTAAAACTCCAAATGAAATAATCCAATAAAGCATCTGATTAAAACCATAAACAACTTTGGAACTGAATGGCCTAATAACATGCACAATGAAGTCTCATAATAGAGAGCAACTGAATAAGATGAACCTATACTAATAAAGAAAATAAATAAGATAGAACTCCAGTTGCACCTCCAAAATGATCTCCAATAAATCCTATGCAGCTGCTCCAAAGCTAATACCTGAAATGCTAGTCAACGCAATGGGTCAGAGCCCATTGCATGGATACCAACTACTCCTCTCAAATAGGTTCCTTGAACCCAGACAATAACATTAAACGCATTAAACATGACAGTAGAATATTTTAAATTAAACAAGATGTATTAATCAATAAATAAAATAATTCACGATCTACCCATAGAAAAGTCTACCCAAAATTGAATTCTCAATATTTAACTTCCAACAACTTCCTATTTTCCAATTTAATTTATTTACTCATATTTTTTATCATTCGCATTTTACTAACATCAGATGTTGTACTCCCGCATTTAAGTCTTACACCATATTAGTTGTGGGACTCCCACTAAGTTTACATTATTTTATATGCGGGACTCATACTTAACGTCTTTCATTATTTGGGTGCGGTACTCCTGCTAGTTCTACACCACACCCATTTCCCTTACTATGGCCAGTCAGCCCAATTCACTATTAGCTCTGCACACACTCGTGAGGTTCCACGTATTACACGTCACTGTATCCTGTCATCCCATTTAACAATCATCCCACACATACTCATGACGCCATACATACCCACATCGCTATAGCTAGTTGGCACGTTTAACTGTCAGCCCTGCACATACTCACGCCGCCAATATATTTTAATACCTGTTTTATCATCTTAGGTATTAATTCTCAATTTATCAAGTTTTTCTCATTTATCGCAAATTTGCCCCACCCGTATAATCGACATAAAATCCTCAAAACACCCTTAGTCCTATACCTAAAGGTATCCAACACACAAGTATTTTCTAGCCATTCGTATAAGAAGAAAGTTTACTCATCAACACCCCTTAGCCGCACCCCTAGGTTTGCTAATTCAAGGAACAACGTAAAAATCAACCCCACCCAGTAATATCTATATGTAAACCGTCACCACAATCAAGTCCCACACCTAGAAATTGATAACTACCCAAAGTCTACTGACTAGTCCCATACCTAGAATGCAACCTAAATAAAGGTGAGCCTCCTATCCATCCCATAACCCCGTCGTTCCCACGGTGTCGAACGTATTAAAAATAAATAATTTTCAAGAGATTAAATTTCCATTCATCAGAATAATTTCACCAATTTTATCCACACACCGTTAATTAGACAATTAATTCCCGTTTAATTATATAATTAATTAAACCATGGTTTCGCATAAAATTATTTGATTTAATATCACATGCAAGTTTATAGAATTTACTACAACAAGAATTTACTATCGTGCAACATCCACAAAATTTTCGTGTTGTGACATGACTCTCTCAATTAATTACTCAGTATCCTCACTCGGTGTACTCGGAGAGTAACTTGATGGGTAACTCGAAGGGTAACTTGCTAGTGAGTTTTGTGGTGTAGGAGATGGAACCCAAAATTAAGGAACGTTAGGAGTGTGTGGGCTATCTAGATTGTACTCAACTATTAGATTTTCATGAATGCATGTGGGATTGACTTGAGGAGTTTGTTGCGGATTTTGCATAAACGGGCTTCTGAGAGATGTTGTGTCTTTTTGGATTTTTTTTATATTTTCTGATTTTTTTTTGGATTTTAATGAATTTTTTGTCAAAGTTTTAGATTAACTCAATCTAATCTATAGTCTACCAAAATCCTCGGCAACGGTGCCAAAAACTTGATTCGACTTAAAAAGTGTCTAAAGTTTGTGCTTATATAGGCTCAAGTGTAAGCCTATCACGTAAGTAATAAACTCGATAAGATGGGGTTGAATCCACATGGAAATAGGACGAATACTCACAAAGACGAACGGTAAGACGATTAACCCTAACGTGACTCTAAAAAGAAATGAAAATAAATGATCAAAGTGGGAAAATTTCTATCAACTAAATGTAAGTTAATTAAACTAATTATGAAACTAAACATGCAAGAGTAAGCTAATTATGATTTACTAAGCATGAATGAGAAAAATAGGTTAGAATGCAATTCCCTAACCCTAGTACGTTTACCGGCTATAAAACTAGTTATGAATTAAATAATTGATTAAATCCAGTCTTTATTAATATCAAGCATTACATATATGAGGGTACATATGTGTAATGTGAAGAATCCTAGGTTATGTAAACTTTTAATTCACTTGAAAAACGCTCCAAGAAACTGATGAGCCCTCTCTTCAAGAACCATCCAAGAACCTAAGGAGAATTCTCTTTCTCCTCTAGCGTAACAATGGTGATGCCTGCTACGGACCATATGATTCCTCCTAAGCCAACTGATTCTGTGTGGACCAAATCCTTCGCAAGTGTCCTCATGAATCAACAACCAAAAGATCTGGCACTGAAGAATCCAACCAGTTTTAAGGGAGAGCCTGCTGTGATGTTCTCTCAAGAAGACATTGAAGCCCTAGCTGAACCATTTAAACATTCAGTTGTGGGGAAATTCTCTCATGGAAGACATCCAATTGATTATATTCGAAAAATACTTCAAACCTTTTCCTTGAAATCTGCATTCTCGATCGGGCTTCTTGATTCAAAACATATCCTGATTAGATTAATTAGTGAGGAAGATTTTGTAAGACTTTGGCTAAGAGAAATCTGGTATATTGGGAAGTATCCTATGCGCACTTTTAAGTGGACTACTGAATTTAAACCAGAAGAAGAAAGTCCCATAGTCCCTGTCTGGATTAATCTCCCGAACCTTCCATTACATTTCTATGCGAAATCAGCCTTATATTCTATCGCCCAACTTGTGGGAAAACCTCTTAAATTGGATGCATCTACAGCATCTATTTCCAGACCAAGTTTGGACAGAATTTGTGTTGAAATAAACATCTTGAGAGAGAGAATTAACAGAATTTGGATAGGAAGTGGCAGTTCTGGTTTTTGGCAAAATATAGTTTATGATAACTATCCATCTTTCTGCGAGTTCTGTAAAAAACAAGGTCACTCTGAAAGTAAATGTATGATCAAATTCCCTCAATTAAAGCCTAAGAAAGATGTGGTAAAAGTTCAATCCAAGAAAGTGGAAGATCAAGAAGAGCCCAAGGAAACTGTTACAAAGGCATCTGCTGAACAAGAGCAACACACGGATACTGCTGAAAATCAAATTGAGGTCTGTATTCCGGGTATAGCAGATAAGGTGGACCCTAACTTTTCTGATTCTAGAGATGAAGGTAATCAACCTGCTAGAGTATCTAATAGGTTTCAGGTCTTACAAGAAGATAACATTTCAATGTCAGATGAGGAGAACCAAGAGTTTCAAAACATTTACTCAACTGATGGGGTGAAAAGAGCGCAGGGGCTGCTGTATTCTCAATATCTGAACGCTGATGAGACCTACATTGTAAACCAAATAAATCTCTCACCTAAAGCTTCTAAGCTACCTGCTGCTATGAAACATCCAGCGTGTATGAAAGACAATGTATCAGATACTGAAGTCTCATTCAAAAATTCTCCTAAGATTGAGGAATCACTGAGGTTTGCAAGATGGTTTGATGTCAAATGGAAGGGTATTCAGAAAGATAAAGAAGAAAAGGAAAAAACAAAGAAAGGCCCATACATATCCAATGCTCATTCTAAGATATCAAAACAAGTAATTTCTACTAAACAAGCTCCTTTTGATCCTCTATTCAGAAGAATCACCAGAGCAGCAGGTAAGTCCTCTTCCTTAAACTTTAACTCTACTGTCTAAATGCTGAATTTCTTGTGCTGGAACATTAGGGGGGTAGCTAATAAACCAACTAATAGAAGATTGAAAAATCTTATCAGGAAATACAAACTCCCTGCAATTGCCCTTTTAGAACCCAAAGTAAATATTGATAAAATAACTAAATATAAATTTAAGTGGAATTTTCCTAATAGTGAGTCTAATATATCTAACAAAATATGGTTCTTTTGGCAAAATGACTTAACTGTCAATATAATCCATAACACTGAACAACTGCTTTGTCTTAAAATAAACTTTGTTTATTTGAATTCCACTATTTTGGTGGCCTTAATATATGCCAAATGTACTGCGCTGGACAGGAAAAGTTTATGGTCTGATCTCTGTCAGCTAACCTTTCAAAATTCTGATTTGCCTTGGCTCATCATAGGCGACTTTAATGTTGTCTCGAAGCAGGATGAAAAACTAGGTGGTTCTGATATAGATTTTCAATCTATGGAGGATTTTAATGACATGATTACTTCTTGCGCTTTGACTGATCTTGGCTACACAGGATCTAGATTTACCTGGTCTAATAATCGTATTCATGGTACTATATTTTGTAGATTAGACAGAGGTTTGGTTAATATGAATTGGCTTAATAAATTTCCATCCACTACTATCTCTCATTTACATAAGGCTTGTTCTGACCATTGTCCTCTTCTTCTGTCTATCAAAAGTAAATGTGATGAGATGCCTAAACCTTTCAAGTTCTTATCTATGTGGTGTATTCAATCTAATGTGAAAGATATTATTCAGCAATCGTGGAACTGTGATGTTATTGCCCCTCCGATGAAACTCTTCTCTATTAAACTAAAAATGCTTAAAGAGAAACTTAAAATTTGGAATAAAGAAGTTTTTAAAAATGTTTTTCAATCTGTGAGTGATCTAGAAGATGAAGTTTTGATTAAAGAGCGGGCTTTTGAGCATGATCCTTCGGCATCTTCTAGATCTGAGTTATTTAAAACTAGAGCTAATTTGCATATTGCTCTTCAAAGGGAGGAAAGCTTTTGGTTCCAAAAAAGTAACAAAAAATGGCTTAAACAAGGGGATATGAATACTAAACTATTCCATGCTTCTGTTAAGCTCAGTCACAGAAGATTGAACATTACCAAGATTAAAGATTCTCTAAACAATTGGATGGAAAAACAAGAGGACATCGATAGAGTGTTTGTATCTCACTTTCAAAACATCTGGAAATCTGATCTTATCAATATTAATAATAATTTCCTAAATATTATTGATAAAGCTATCACTGATGAGGATAATAAATTCCTGACTGATATCCCATCTGAAGAAGAAATTCTTAGTGCTATAAAAAACATGAATATTTCTAGTGCTCCTGGCCCTGATGGTTACGGGGGAGAATTCTATTATAAGTTTTGGGACATCCTAAAGCATGATCTTATTAAGGCCATTCACTCTTTCTTTGTTGGAGCTGAAATTCCTAAAAGTTGGACTGCTACTAATATTGCCCTTATCCCCAAATTAGATAATCCTATAAATTGCTCTCAATTCAGACCTATAAGTTTATGTAACTACTCTAATAAAATTATTTCTAAGATTCTTAATGACAGGTTAGCCGATATTCTTCCTAATATCATATCCCCTAACCAATCTGGTTTTGTAAGAGGGAGAAGCATAAACGATAACATATTGCTTGCTCACGAGCTATCTCAAACTTTAGGAAAAAAAGTTCGTGGCCATAATGTTATTATTAAATTAGACATGGAAAAGGCCTATGATAAAGTATATTGGCCTTTCCTATGTCAAGTTTTGAGGAAATTTGGGTTTAGTGAAATGTTTATAGACATGATTTGGAGGTTAATTTCTAATAATTGGTTCTCTATTTTCATAAATGGCCAAAGTAAAGGCTTTTTTCAATCTTTTAGAGGGCTTAGGCAAGGAGACCCTTTGTCTCCTAGTTTGTTTATTATAGCTGCTGAATGTTTTAGTAGAAATATCGATAATTTGTTCAAAAATGGTAAAGCTACTCCTTTCTCCCATCCTAGGAATTGTAACTTGATTTCTCATTTGGCTTATGCTGATGATATTATAATCTTTGCTAATGGGTGCAAGAAAAGTTTACTTGCTATTTCCAAATTAATTAAAAATTATGAAAAAACCTCCGGTCAGTCTATAAATGTCTCCAAAAGCTCTATTTATATTGATCATAATCTCTCCCCGGCTATTAGATCTAAGGTGGGAACTATTTCTGGATTATCTATTAAATCTTTGCCTATGAAGTATTTAGGTTGTAACATTAATAAAGGGAGGATGAAGCTGTCTCAATTCTCTGATCTTATGTACTCTATAAGAGATAAGCTTAATTCTTGGTCGTCTAAGTTGATATCTCAAGCAGGTAGGGCCACTCTGATTAGAAGTGTTCTGTTATCTATCCCTATTCACATCATTTCTGTTATTAGCCCCCCTAAAACTATTATTAAAAGATTGCACAATATCTTCTCTAAATTTTATTGGGGTGGTGTTAATAAAGATAAACCTTACCAATGGTCTAATTGGGATAAATTGTGTTTTCCTTTTGAAGAAGGAGGTTTAAATTTTAGAAGAATGGAAGATATCATTAACGCTTCTAGCATGAAATTATATTGGAAGTTTTTATTTGATAAAGGTATTTGGGCTTCTTTTATGAGATCTAAATATCAAAATATAATGTTTTCGAAGTCTGGATCCTCTACTATTAGAAGAATTAAATCTATATCTAGCATGGCTGATGATCACATAGATTTAGAAAATCAAATTTGGATTCCTTCATATTCTGGAGATTTCTCTTTGAAAGATGCTTTTCAAATATGTAGGAAAAATAATCCTATTTCTCTCACTTGGAAAATAAATTGGGCTATAGATTGTCCCATAAAAAAATTCTAATTTTATTTGGAAACTTCTGAATAATTATGTGCCTTTTGAGAATGAAATCCAAAAAATTGGTATAAGACTCGCTCCTGTTTGCAGGGAATGCTTAGCTAATGATGATAGCGATAAACATGTTTTGCTTGATTGTAATTTAGCTAGAAAAGTATGGCAATATTTTTGTCATCTATTTAAAGTTTCTCCTAAGTATACTTCTTGCAGGGCTATGCTGTTATCTTGGTGGATGATTAAACATAAAAAAGACTTCCTTCAAGTTCTTTTTGTCATAACTCCTAAAATTATTTTTTGGGAATTATGGAAGGCTAGAAATAGATTGGTTTTTGAAAACTCTAAGTCTTCTGATAATTTAGTCATAAATCAAATTATTTTTTAGCTTCTTCTGTTCTACAAAATATAAAAATCTATGATAGTCCTAAATCTGAAGATTTTCAAATCACAAATCTATTTCAAGTTCACATTAGTCCTAAAGTTGTTCAGATAATAAAATGTGTTTGGTCTAATCCCCCAAGTGGAGTGTTTAAATTAAACATTGATGGTGGCTCGAAAGGAAATCCGGGAAATAGTGGTATTGGAGGGGTAATTAGAGATTCCAACGGGAATTTCATTGTTGGGTTTGAAAAATCTATAGGAGTTCAAACCTCATTTATTGCTGAAAGTTTGGCCTTTGTGGAAGGTATGAAATTGGTTACTCAATTAAATATCCAAAAAGTGATAGTGGAATCTGATTGCAAGCTATTAATAGATGTGTTATTGAAGAAGGCTAAACCTCCTTGGCAAGCTCGAAAGATTCTTCGAGAAGTCCAATGTTCTGATGAAGTGATTTTTAAACATATATGGAGACAATCAAACTCAGTTGCTGATCATTTTGCTTCGAGGGCATCTCTGTTTAACACGCACTTTATTTACTGGGATCAAAATTCTCTTCCGAGGTTGGCTAAAGGATTACTTAAGCTAGATAGGCTGCACACTCCACAAATAAGGCATAGAATCTTTAAATTGTAAATGGGGTTGAGATAAATCCCCATATTTATTTCAAGTTTTTCATGTAATGGGGTTATTATAAATCCCCATATTTATCGCTTTCTAGCTAGAGTATTGGACCCAACCTCTAGTTTTTTAGTTTGCTTGGGTTTGTAAGCTTTGGAGAGGTTTTTTCTCCTAACTTTATTAATAAAACGTGTGGGGGTTCCCTCCCTCTTTGCTAAAATATATATATATATATATATATATATATATATATATATATATATATATATGAGGGTACTAGCTCGCACCTTACATAATCAAACGTAAGAATAAATCGGTGTCGTAGTAGCTACACGCACGTCGCACTCTTAAGCATCCCAGTTACCTATGGTAAATGAGATCAAAAGTCCTACAATAATTGTGATTACCACACAACATGATTCGATCATTTACTTAATTCAGGGAACTAATTTTACAGATATACTGAACACATCGAGTTGGGTTCTTGCATCCTAACCCCTAAAAGTCTAGCATAGCGTGGTGCAATTAACAAAAACTAGGGTTTCTACGGTGCATGCAACTGAACTCATGATGAAATTACTTCTAAAGAAGAATAAAGATGTAATATCTACTGGGAATAAACTAATCATGCAAGAATTATTAAAATCAAACAATAGAGAAGAGAGAGAAATCAACTTTACTGTAGAAATTATAATTGAGAATTAACAACTCTAATTTGTGATCTTCTAGAGTTCTTCTCTACTTTCTCTCTTTAAAACTATGTAAAAATAATCTCTCCCGTGTTTTGGGAACCATTTTGAATAAATAACCTACAAAATTACAAGAGTTTTAGCCATGCAAGACTATAGCTGAAAAACTGGATAATTACAAAATTCAACCTCCAGACCGGTTCGGCCTGATATTTTGGTTCGGTACGGTGTATACCGGATCGGTTCGTTTTCTTATTATATCGGATTGGTCCGCTTCACAAAGGTTAAAGAGTAGAATTCAAGAGGGCCAGATCAGATCATTTTTTATGGAATCTGGATCAGTTGACTTCACTAAACTTAGACAATGGACTTCAAGAGGGACAAATCGGTTCGTTTTTTATGTAATCCAGATCGGTCTGGGGTCCTTGGATCAATTTCTCTTTATTTTCTCATCATTTTCTCATGATTATCTCACATCTTTCAAGTCTCATAACTTTTTCTCTGGGACTTGGATTTTATATGCCGTTTCTCCTACGTGCTTGTAGACTCGAAATTTTCAACTTTCATTTTGGGTCCTCATCCGAATTCCGGCTGCAAATTACTCTTTTGCCCTTTTGAGTTTTCTTCTTTTCTTTTCTTCCGATTTCTTTCTTTCTCTCATGTATTAAATACCTGCAAAATTTATTAGAAATACGCAAAACTCGAGGTATTTGTTAAAAGATATTAGTATCACAGATTTGAGATAAATCAACGCATTTTACATCGCCTGAGGTGATAAAGGCCTCTAAATTAAAGGGATAAATCGAAAGAATTTATGCGTAATCAGTAACTCAGAACTAAAAGACCACATGCCTAGTTTTTGGCTCCAAACATTTATATTCCTGTTTTTGTGAAACTCTTTTAGTGTAGTTTTTACATATCAGCTTTTGTATTTCACTAACGAAATCAGATATATATATATACTAGGGTATGCCCGTGCCTGAAGGCACGCTGAAAATTTTCAAAATATACGTAATCGCAAAACGGAGAAAATTTTCAAAGTATATAATTGCAAAACGGAAAAAATTTCGTTCCCTAACAAAACAAAGTGTAATTTTAAAAAAATCGTCATACTTTCCAAAGTCATGCGCATGCCTGAAGCCACAAAGACAATTCTCTTGTATATGAATCGTGTGGTCAAATAATAATAGTTTTGTATTATAGTATAATTTTCCAAAATATCAATTATGGTCAATTTTTCTTAGGGTCAGATATTTTTTTCAAAATTATTTAATCGATGCTAATTTTCGAAAGTGTACATCATTGATAGGACCATACATCATAATATGTTAAAACATTGACGAAAAACCCTTACACGAACCATCTTAATCGCAAAACGATAAATTTTTTCCAAAGTACGTAATTTTGAAACAGAAAAAATTTCGTTCCCCAACAGAACAAAGTGTAATTTAAAAATTTGGTCATAATTTCCAATGTTGTGCGCGTCGTGACTCCTATAGTAGATTGCACGGCGATAATTTTTTTCCCGTAATGAAATTGTGCTCGTGTCGATGGCACGCTCGAAATTTTATCCAAGTGCATTTTTGTTAGTGACCTATCATTACCATCACATAAGTTACACACACACACACACACACACACACACACACATATATATATATATATATATATATTAAGTTATTGAAAATAAAAGTTGTATGTAAATAAAATAATAATTGAAGTTGATTTCACAGTTTAGACAATTGTTGGCATTTAATGTAGGAAGAATGATTTTTTCTCCTTACGTTGAAGCAATTTTTGTCACTTCACAATCTTCTTCCATGATTAACTTCCATCAGTTACTCTTTTTTGCATGGTACTTCCGTTAGCTGTAGGGACCAAGTTAACCCTTAAGGTTAAATATTCAAATGCAATTGGAGTGAAGTAAATGCCCTCTACTTTAACTCGATTAGGTAGTTGTATAGCTCATTCATTTCTAGGCACTGCTCATTAGTTCAACAACTTTCTAGATTATGATATTTGGAACACAATGGAAGGATATTTTTTTTAAACAAAGTTTACATAGTAAATACATTAAGTAATTGAATTATTTGGGTTTAATACATAATAATTTAATTCAATGCCAACATTTTTTAATTTCCCCCCTTTAAGGTGTAACTAAAAAGTAATGGCACGACACAATGGAAATGGAGTTAAAACCATTATGTACACTTTTTTATATATGAACAGATTTTTTTATTTATTAATTTTTGTATATGAATCAAAAAGTAAGTACGGCATTGATAGGTTCCATATGCTTTTCTTATATGAATACAAAATGTACTTTTTGTTTAAATTATGTTAAAAAACTAAGTACAACCTTATTTTCTATTTCATGACTTATTTTCCATTTTAAAACCTCCCGTGAATAATTTCATCTCTATAATATTTACTATGCAACAGAGGATACAACTACCATATCTTTTGAGATATTTTTTTGGCTACATATGTACTTTTGTACTACTATGTCTAGGATTGGAAGGAGATAAGTCGCAGTCACCTAATAATTTTTGAAATCTCCAAAATCATCCTAAGTACTTGGATCTTCTTCTTTATTAGACAAAAACCATGATCAAAAGAAAATAAAACACAAACTAAACACTGAAGTGCCGAGAGTAAAGTTGTCTAAAATTTGTTTAAAATGAGGAACATGAATAAAATTCTTTTCTCAGTTCCCCCACCCCATTCATTTATATCATTTCCTTCTTTGATAGGATTCATTCCTCTAGAGTGATAAGAAGTTCATAAATTAAAAAAAAAAATCAATATGTACACACGATTGTTAAGAATGCATAAAATTTTAAAGAAAGTTTCAACAACATAATGAAAAGAAAGATAAACAGAAATATGAGTCGTATCATCATTATCCACTTATCCAAATGTATGAATTAACAGAAATAATCAAAGCCAAGGCCAACATACCAGTACCCAATAAAACCAAAAGTACAAAAGTACCCCTCGCATGTAAAAAATTAACATCCCAACCATTAGTAGATAGGGAAAGGGAAAAGGAAAGGGAAAGAACAGATTTTTACCTCTAATCTCGCTCATGAGTTGGCGAGATTAGAGGCGGCTAGCTCAAGCTCTACATTGATTAATATCATTGGAAGTGAAAACATCACCTGCCTCTTACCCTCTTCCAAATTCAACATCTTATAACACCATCTTCTACGACTACCCTCTTCATAGTCGCCTTTGTCTAGGAGTGGCTCAAAAACTGATCCTTTTTTTAAGACATTTAATTCTTACTTATCCCCTTTTTCTCTCTTCCAAGTCCCCGCGTCTCGTGTCCTGAAATTTTTTGGATGTCACCCAACACAAAAAATAAAAAAATCAGCTCATAACAAACTAAAATCAGAAACCAAAAATTATATCCAAAATCAAAAATTAGAGACAAATAGTAAATTAGAGAGCAAACTAATACATCCAAATACTAACTTAGAATAAAAAAATTCTTGTTCGATTGCGTGAACTGAATGGGTCGTGTTCAGAGGAGAGACTAACTCATCCAAGGGCTAGGAAGCACACACGCCAAACACAAATTTCAGGCGGAAAAGTAGGTGGCACACACCCATGCTTCAAGATCTGGGATCTTTGAGTCCAGAACCTGCAAAAAAAAAACGTTCAGCAAATCTAACACTCCTACCCAAACACATTACAACACCCAAATCAAAACATAAGTTACATTTGCTCCATATTTGTAAGATCTGAACCTCCACATCTGTGAGAGAAACGGGTTTAGATCTGGGATCTTTGAGTCCAGAACCTGTAAAAAAAATGTTCAGCAAATCTAACACTCATACCCAAACGCATTACTACACCCAAATCAAAACATAAGTTACCTTTGCTCCATATTTGGAAGATATGAACCTCCACATCTGTGAGAGAAACGGGTTTAGAAAATGTTCAACAAATAAAAAAAGATCGGCATTTTGTCTTCATGTCCGATCTTGTTGGTGCGTTTTTCCACCCGATCTGAGGTGAAGAAAAAATGGGCGTTTTCTTGGTGGTGCATAAAAAATGGGAGTTTTTCTTGGTGGTAAGCTAAGGAGATGATGGTCCCAACAAATGGGCGTTTTTCCAATAAAAATGTAACAATAAAAAATGGGCATTTTTCTTCACGTCCGATCTGAGGTGAAGAAAACCCGATCTGGGCGTTTTCTTGGTGGTGCATTTTTTCCAACAAAAATGGTAAGCTAGAGATATGGTGGGCTGATAAAAGCATAGAATTTTTGCAGCAAGAATATATTTTTTTGGACGAATGGAAAATGGGGTTTGTGCGTGAAGGGCGGGGATTATGAAAGTGTAGAGGGAGAGAGAGAGAGTATGCGAGTGAGTGAGTGGGTGGGATGTGGGATTGTTTGGGATTTGTTAGTGAGTGGGTAGGATTGTGTAAGTAGACAGAGAGAGAGAGTGGGTGAAATTGTTTAAATATGAATTCACGTTATCAATATTTCTCGAGCCCTGTGTGGGCAGATATCAGACGTGTAAGATATAGATATGGGAAATGATCTCATCCCTCCATTTTGTGTCTAGGTGGCTTAAATCTCAACCCTTAAATGTCTTAAAAACTTATTGAACAGTAAAAATACCCTTACTACTTATTATATAGATATATATGAATGATGGATTTATTCATATTTTAATTCCTTATCTTCTCATCTAAAATCTTATGAAAGATCTTTGTCTTAAATAGATTTCAAAGGAAAATGACCAATTATCTCGAAAGATTATTTATTACAGGAGGAAAAGTCCATAGAGGAGAAGGGATGATGGCCTTAATTAACCTATAACTCCCCTCACAGTGTAAAAGTATTTGGAGATATGGGATACTTATATTAGCCTTGGGTGATCATAATACCCACTCTCAGTATTCGAAGATACAAAATTCTTATATGAGACTTAAGGGCTCCTAAGTCTCATTATTATCCCTGATGGCTCCAAATACTCATTATTAGCCGTGGGTGGATTATTGACAACCCATCTGGGGAGGCTTAAAAATACCTATCTTGGGGAGGCTTGATAATACCCTTTACCCTAAACCATAAACCATAAACCCTAGCCTAGGGAGGCCTAAAAATATCCGTACATTCGTGGGTGGCTTATTGACAACCCAACTTAGGGAGGCTTCAAAAGGAAGATGATGTGTAACTCTGTGAAAGAAGCCACAGTTAAATCAGGAGGTGAGCCTAGGACATGGTTGTCCGAGGCAAGGGAAATTGTTCCCAATAAGCCATAAAAGTACACCATTGCTATAACAACAATTCTAAAAGGGACTAATTTCTAGATACAACAACACTCATCTAATGAATGAAAATTAAAAATTCAAACATACGAAGTCCATAGCCGCGACCATCTTAGCCACAACTAATTTTGCTACAAATTCTACATTGTTACGGCCTCAATAAAAAATGTTTGAATTTCTATGCGAAGATTACCACCTATGTCTAAAGCTACTAAGAAAAACATTCAAGATTAAGCAATAAAAGGCCGCAACCCGTTTAAGACTCAGCTACATGCATGCTGATATTAAACAAAAGATAAAGATGAAAAAGAAAGAATAAAATTCATTAAGATTAAGGACGAGAAGTAAATTATACATGTAAATTTAATTCAATGTACAAAGAAGGAAAGGGAAAACAAAGTATAAAAATTACAAGGCAAAGAAAAAGGAGACTACGAGGCTGCATACTCCTTAACATCATAATTTGTGTCATCGGCTGCAGTCTCTGTCTCATCATCTCCATCAGCTGCCTCCTCAAGACCCTTTTTGGCCATATCCTTCACAGCCTTTATCCCAGCCATGCATTCCATATGCTCCAGATCACTAAGCTTCTAGTAAAAAATGGTGTCTTTAACCGCTGGAAAATTCTTTGTGACTGTGTGCCTTAACTCTTGGAAGCCACAAAGATATGCTTTATTGATAAACATATAGAAATCTATAGAGATTTTGAAGGAGTACATGACTTCATCAATAGCTTTCTTTAAGGCCACGACATGCTCCTCATCCTTCCTCTTGATTGCCTCAGCGTGTTATTCTGGAAGTGACTTCAAGGTTGCGACATGATTGGTTGATAATTCTTTGTTCAGTGCCATAGCTGTATTCAACTTCTCTTGGAAGTGGGGAGCCTACTTGCCCACCTCAAAATTTTGGGCCTTAGAGACTTTCAAGGCATTCACAGCCTGCTTAAAGTTATCTTCATCCTCCTTTTGGGAGTTGGCTACGACTATCACCTTCTTGTCCCCATCCATTTCATAGGCCTGGAGTGAGGCCTTTAAAGACTTCATTCCATATTTAAAGGAAGAAATCCTAGCATTCGGTAACTCGGACTGGTGGCTAGAGTCTGTAGCCCTGTGAAGCTTGAACAACCCTTCATACTTGGCCCTTTGGTCCATACCAACCTTTATGACATGAAATTACAAAATTGTGTTAGTATAACCAGGAAGTTATTATCTGCAAAAAATAAATAATGGAATATTACTTACCCGTAATAGACTGTGGAAGGCATATTCCTCAAATTCATCCTCATCCTCCTCCACTAGATAATGTAGGTCAACAGTGACTACAACCCTCCACATTTTGAAGATTGTTATGAAAGTTATACCCATGGAGATTTAAGATCGAGATTCCCTAAGACGAGGACATGAATGGCCTTCAGTATCCCTTTCTACCCTGCTCTAAGGGGTGGGAAGATTCACATTTACTTCTATGATGGTCGGCGAAGGGGACACAATTTTTGAAATATTAATAGGGATAGACCCCCTTAAAAGTCCCCCTAGAAGAAATTAGTCCCATTGTGACAAGCTCAACACCATTGTCATCACCAATTTGGGACTTATTTTGTGTCCCACCATCCACGGCATCATCAACAGAGGCCGCTTCCTTCTCAGCATAAGGGTTAGCCTCAGCCCCAGCGACAGTAGTTGACTCCTACTTGTCAAGCTTAGGGGCCGCATCCTTGGGTTCCCTCTTCCTATTTTTCCCCTTCTTTTGGGGGGCTTATTTGAGGCCAAGAGAAATATCATCCATCTAATTGAGTTGGGAAAAGAGAAGCTCGCAATCAATTACCTCGACACCTCTTTAGAAAGAATTGGGAAAATACCAGCAAGTGCAAAACACACACCGCGACAAAAGGTTTAAAAAATGTGGATACCTTCTGTAATCATTCTTGGAACGCCCTTATCTGGGAAATAAGCTCTTTTGAAAAACTTCCAAGAGGTTACTATGTGAGGAAAATGTTTCTCTTCATCGCATCAGAAGTTCGCGTCCTCAACCCTCTTCCCCTACCCATTATTGAGTTCCAGGCCTGTGAAAGATGTATTTGTAAGAGTGGAGTTCATAGAAGTTGTGGAAAATATACAAAGATAATCTACAATGTATGATGCAAAGGAAAAAAATAAAAGACATGGAAACACTTTACCTTTTTTGGATGGGCGACCAAATTATCGCGAAAACCTAGCTACTTTCTCCCGTTCATTTTCCTTGGAGTGGGTCTCCCAGCTATCCCCAGAAATGAAAAAGAATTTGTCTTTCTAATTTTTGACATTGGAAGTACTTCCCATCATCAGATAATGGTCCTCTTTCCACAGACTAAAGTAATAGTACCATGGATTTTCAACGGAGTTCTCTATGGGTCTATAAAACTCAAGAACTCCGTGATAAACATGTAATTCTCGAAGTGATTCTTCCAAATGACTTTGGCAGCAAGAATGGTCCTCCATCTACTTGGTTTAATTTGGGATAGGGAAAAATTCATGGTAATCAAAAGAATTCTTACTGTAATAGGCACTAACAACCACATACCTAAGAGGAAGGCATGTAGAGGGAAGCATATACCGTCATTGGAGACAACAGAGCATGACCTCTGCTCCCAGCAGAAAGTGTGCAAATGGTTCCTTCAGGGAAATCAAAGGCCTCATCTAATGAACTTAACCACTCCTCATTCATAATACAATTGTGGTTAGGTGCTATAGGAGTTTTCTAGATAGATTGATCGTGCTAGAAGTCCCGACCTCAGTATTCCTTACAACAACTATAACATTTACTTCAACAATGGGAATGCTACTTCAACAGAGTCTATCGTCACACAGTTGGTAAAATATTTGAGATTGAAAGGCCCAATGGTTTTTAGGGGTTTTATGTGGAGCACAACCGGAGGAGGAACACCAAGGCGCCTCTTGCAGAAATCCTCCAAATATTCCCATGTGTTCCAATGCATAAGGCCACAATAAGGACCTGAAAAGTAGAAGGAATTTGCAGTTAGTTTCCTCAGCCATTATGATCAGAAGGCCATTAATGAGTTCGAGACTATATTAAGATCAAAATATAAAAAAATCATAAGCAAATTGAGGTCGTCGTAACAACAAGAATATGCCAGAAATAAAGCAGAAAGCATTAAGTTCAAACCAAAGGATGCAGCCATCTAACCTAAAGATCCTAATAAGGTACAACAAAAGGGAAATTTGTCTTGGGAACAAGGTAAAAATAAAGGTTGTATCTAGTTAGTTTAAGAAAACTAAACGACTGCAGCCAGGGGAAATTTAGACTAGGATTGAAAGGAGGCTACTGCAAGCTAGTGCAGATCCATAATCAAGTCATGGGCGAGGGATAAACATGTATATAGTAGGTGTTTAAAACTTTCAAGGATAAAAAACCAAAACCCTAGGGTTTTGGCCGAGAACATCAAGAACATGTTCTTCATGTTCTTGGACAAAAACAAAATCCAAAATTGGGGATATGTAAAGATTCAACCTAGAAAACACCAAACACCATGATATTTTAACCTAAAAATGTATCCGATGTCATTTTAAACCTTGAAATTACCAAATACTATCTTAATTCCTATTTAGAAGTCCTAAATCCATTCTAAACCCATAATTATCAACATATTACCTAGAAAGTCAAAATAAATATTCAAACCCAAAAATCCTAGTTATAGACAGGTTCAAACAAAATAGAGATTTTAACATAAATAGGAATTGAAATTATAGCATGGAAAATAATTAGAAAGGATGGTTACCTAGGAATCGATGAAAAATAGAAGGATTAAGGGTTGTGTTGCCTTAGCTCAGCCTTGAACCACCAAAAACCACTGCTAGAAAATTACCAAAAAATGTAAATTGAAATCGAAAGAGATTTATCTCGATTTTTTTTCAAGAAATTTTTTGAAGTAATGAAGGCCTCAATGTCCTTCCATTTATATAAGAAGGGGTTGGAAGATAAAATGTTGCGACTAATTGGTCGCGGAACCCTTCGTATCCCATAAGATAAGAACAATTCCATCACAGCCAAGGGTATAAAACATAGTCGTAGCATCAACTCGCCACCTCTTGGCACTAAGGCTCGAGGGATTATTTATATGCTCAATACTGGACATGACCCAAAGACTAAGTGAATAGGCTACTGCCTAGGAACAAATTGGCCGTGACTATCATTTAGCACCAGCCACTACTGGGGTTCAAATAGGCCACAATCGCCTTTTCCTTTCATAGTGATTATGTTATCGCGAACAACCAACATGCTAGTCACTTGACAACTGTCCTACTTCTAGAAATATTCCTCGATCATGCAACTTATACACATATCACATTCTTGGTGCATATGATACTTCCTTTTGACTTCTATAAATAGAAGTTCTCACCTCACGAATACTAACATGAATCTGGCGGCTAAGCCCTGCCAAAATCTCTACCCTACCTCTCTCTATAAGCTACCACACTTGGGGGCTTACCTGGGCCCAGCCATCTAGAGACCTCTTCTACTGGTTGCATCCTAAACTGCCCACCCTTACTGTACTCATGTATTCTCCTCTCAGTCTCTCTTGTATGCCTCCAACTAAACAACAATCTTGTACTATTAAATATAAATAATGAGAGTAGAGCAACAAAGTGGCCATAAGCTCATTTTTATAGCCGACCCACTCTATAACCTGTGCATTTTTCGTCTTACTTTATTTATTTACACTTTTATACTTAGTATGATGGTTGTGAATGATGTATGTATGGTTTCTCGCATCATCACCTATGACGTATTTTTTGAAGGACGCAGTGTCCATGTTAGAGCATTACATCATTGTGCCACGTTTCGGTTTTAAATTTCAAGGATATCTTAGGTATAAATGCGTATTTCTTTATCCTTGGATGATTGGGTGTTGTTTTTAATGTGTTTAATAAATTGGTTTGAGGGCTGCTTTGAAAATGGTTTTAAAAGAAAAATATTTTTTGGTTTAAAGTAATTCAAATGACTTTATATTGTTCGTCCAAATGACATGCTTTTGTTATTGGAACGACCTTCAAATGAACATCAACCAAGGTTTCTCCAGTTCCCAGGAAAATGTTATTTGAAGTATGATCGAACGAGGTTTAGATTAGTTTGAACAAGATATGCAGTTTCATTCGAACCACCTCTTATTTTCATTCGAACGAGCCCCAGAAAAAATGTGTAGCCTCAAAAAACATATTTTTTTAATATAAAGAAGTGTTGGAATCAATTTTTTAAGTGACTTTGGTGAAAATATGTTTCCTATACACATCTAAAAGCCTCAAAGTCCTAGTTTTCACCCAACAAGTTTAAGATCCAAGTTTCAATTGATATATTATTTAATATGTTAGCTTGATCACCTTGGTTTAATACTATTCACATCTAAATATTCATTTCATGTGGTGGAATCCGTACTTGCTGTTGTTTACACCTGGTGGACTCTGTGTTATGGTGTTGCAATGAAGAAGCAGTGGACACCTTGCTTAGATCCGTAGAAGGTTACTGAGCCTTATCGGTGGATATCAAGGCGTGTGTGGAATCACATGTTATGGAAGATTCTCATATGGACTCCTACATGTCACTATGTGGAGGTTGAGGAACAAAAATCATCAAGTCTTGTGCGGGCGTCAAGTTGTGTAAGTATATTGTCATGTCCTTTCCGATTCCGTACATTATAAAATTTTCATAGTTGGGCCGTCCGAGGTTTATTCAGTTTTAAGTTTTTCCCAAACATCAGCATGTTGTGTGATGACATATTTTTTTATAAGATAAAATTGGTTAATCATTTTTAACATAACAATTGATTAAAAGGTGCAAGTTTCTTTTGGGTTAATTTGTTTAACTGAACTTAAACTTGAAAATTTTAAAAATTGTGGTTTGCCTTTTTTTAACCCTATCCATGTAGAACCCTTACATATTTCAAGTGGTATCAGATAAGGTGTCAATAGTTTCTTTAGGCATGAATCCAAGCATAAAATGTTGGGTTACATGGATTCACTTATATATTAGGTCACACATACACAATTAATTTTCAACAAATTTGATCTTGATTTAACTTTAGTATGCATGCAAGACAAATTGTGAATCCAATAGCCAAACCATATATCCAAACCTAAATAAATTGATAAGTAGATAGAGGAAAGATTCCTTTCAGGTAAAACCTATATTTAGCACTGTTTAAGACTCAACACACCACGACAGACTTAGAAACAGCTTAGAGCTCAACTAAGTTTAACACAATAGTATCTTTGAATCTTTAATAGAAACCGATGCAGTCCAGCACCGTCCACAACAAGCAACTCTTACCTCGGTATCCATTGAACAACTTCTGGAATTCATAATTTCTTTATTCTTCAGTCGTAGAGCCTCAACTCCATAAATGAGCAGTAGAGAAAAATATCTACATGGGTTTAGAACTCAGATTGTGTTCTTCTTAGATTAGCAAAGTGATCCTAAAAGATCCAAGTGTTTTAGACGAAAAAATTGTAGCGTTTGACCACAAATAGGACTCTAAAAAAGCTTCAAACAAATGCATCCCCACATCTCTATTTATAGGGAAAGAGGTTTCAAGGAGATAGGGATAAAATATTGCATTTTATTTGGGATAAAAACTAAAAACATACATACTCGTTCGAAACAATAGTCATGTAGTTCGAATTAAGTACCTATTTTTTTATCTTCCAATGAGACTTCGAATGAGATTTCAGAGTTGACCCAAAAGGCAACGCTTCAGAATTCGTTCGTATGAAGGAAACTCATTCGAATGAAGGAAACTCATTCGAATGAAGGAAACTCGTTCTAATGACTAGCAATATCTCATTCGAGCGACATGTCAAGTCACTCTAACGAACTACCGAGATTTTTAAAAAAATTGTAAAAAATATTTGCAAAAACTTTATAAAAACAAACTCGTTTAAAAAGACCCCTAAACATTTAAGATTGCAAAAATAATCTCATAAAACTTCTCAAAAATCATAGTGACGCTGGATCTTTAATTCTAGTAGATGATCACTAGTTCTTCTTCTTTTTAAAGACTTGAGAAATTTCATGAAGGTGCACTGGGTGTAGCACGACAAGCCAGATAAAATGACCAATTATAAATTTTTCTCTAACAAATCTTCCCCTTTGGCTATTCTGGAATAAAACATAAACTAAAGCCAAATTGATCCCTAAGACTAATACAACTAATGCCCTCCTAAATGAAGAAAGTAAAATGCATAAATTTATATGTCTTCAATTAGAAGTCTTCATTTTTTCTAATCCAAAAGGTTATCATCAAGGCAGAATGACCTATAGAACCATGATGCATACGAGATTTTAACATAAATAAAAACTTTTCCTTAATTTATTCTCCTTTTTTTTTGCCCGTAATGGGCAAATCTTAAGAAACTAAGCATGAATAATTAGCATCATTCGAATCCAAATGAAATATCATCACAAAGATAATCAATAAATCCCGTGTAATGAAATACCAAAGAAGCAACCAACTATTTTTGAAACTTTTCAAAATTTTCAAGTATGAAAAGTATATGTATAAAAGGTACACATAAGTACAAATACATCACACCATAAAATGGCACTAACATATCCAAATCACGGAAGAGAAATGAAATTATGTGAAATTTTTCCATAGGAAAATCAACATAGGCATACGTAACAAAGTTGCACAAAGTCATGAGATACTTCTAAAGAAAGAATTTAATTTCAACCTTGTGTAAGAATGTTGAACAAAATGAAATTGACTCAACTTATGCAGCATGCCATAAATTTAAATGCTTCTGAAAATAATAAATCCAAACTATTTAATGCTTTCCAAGAGAGTACGTTGGGCAAACCCATTGATGTTTTACTTTGTAACACCCTCAAAATCTTAGATAATTAAGAATTAACTCCCAAATTTTTGAATAGATCATAATGCTCATGTGTAGTGAATCATCAATGAAAAACAATTAGCCTTGGCACTTCTATTTTGTGTGTCGTTAATGTTATAGGCTCTTTTGGAAATGGTGGATTTTAACACAAAGATAATTTTCTATTTTATCCCCTTTCCATTGCTTAACATAAAATAATTTTTCTCAGAAACGAAATCCGAGCAATGGTTCTTATAAGTACAATTTATGTTTAGTACATTTGGTTAATTATTAAACACTATTGAGATGAAAACATTGTATTCGGCATATTATAAGCAAGTATAATGTTCAAAAATTCCATCATATGTGCAATGAAGGTTATAAAAAGTCTAGCATGAAGGCATTAATCATTAATGAACAACAAAATGCTAGCCACGCATTATTAAGCACACTAGAAAAATGAAGATATGTATCAAAACACTATTAAAAAGTCACATGAATGGATGGACTATAAGGGTGATATGAACATCTTAAATGCACATCCATATATGGTGAAAAAATACAAAAATCTTTTTGGGTTTTTCAAAAAATTTAGCAAAAATAAATTCTTTTTGAAAATTTTCGTACATTTTTTTTAAAATCAAAAATCTTTTTGGAATTTTTAAAGAATATAAACATATATAAACGTAAAAATACAATCTAGCAATATGGAAAAATGATATGAACATGATAATCACCCTATATTAGATGCAATGCCCAAACTTAATTATTGGCCTGAATGATGTTCTCAAAGGACTAGACATCCTTTCAAATTGCTCCATCAAAGTTTGCAAAGTTTTAAACAAAACTCAACTTGCTCTTGAAAAGTCTCAAAATCTCTACGATCGTGTATGGGACCATGTGGAGTAACATGTGTGGGAGTTCGTGTGTGAACTCATGTGGAAGCATACCGGGAAACACGGTGTGCGAAACTCTTCTTGAATTAAAAAAAAATTCCCTAAGGTTACCTCTTTGTTTGCAATGGGAACATATATAAACATGCTTGGGCCTACCTTGGTCAAAACGTATAGGTTGAGCTCTCCTTAGTGAGTTATGTTGAGGCCCATAAGGATCCATCACAAACTTAGGAATTAGTTCGAGTGCGGTATTGAAAGTGGATGTATCATCGTAACCTATTCCTTGCCTCTCATCACCTCCTAACTTGGGCCCGAGGAATATCTTACAACTTCTTAGATGTGTCCTCAATAGTGACCTTGACCTCCCGGGCACGTTAGATATCTTTCTTGAGTTAGGATACATGAGCTTCGAGTTTATCATGAGTCTCCAAATAAGCTTGAAGATCTCTCATAAGAGTTGACACAATGTTGGTCAAATTGGTCTTTTCCCTACCAATCATAACCAATGTCTCACACAAAGAGACTTTCAACTTCTCGATTTAACTCACCAACACCTCACACTCTTTCAAAAATTTCACCTCCTTATCTAAATCAAACACCCTAAGAATAAAAATCCTAGTTTGCTTTTTGCTCTCAATGACTCTTTGTAAAGTTTTCCATAGGCATGTTGAAATCCACCTGCTCTCTCACTCAAATTCTCCTTACTAGTCTCACTCTCTCCAGAATGGTTCGATAAATTGTCGAGTCTATCACATTTAGAAATGTCCTTACTAGTATGGGATGAACTATAAGTACAAGCGTGACTCGCCATGAACAAACATAAATATAGTTCAAGCAGTGATTCATCCTAAAAATCCACCGACTTGACGAGACTATCGCTAAGATTGGCTTTGTATGTAACTTTGCTTTTGCCCTGTCTTTTAGTGGAACACTTGTGGGATTTGCGAACTTTGCTCTCGCATTTATAACATCTCACTTTATCATTCTCAGAAACGTTCTTGCACTCATTGACATTTTTATTTTTCTCAAAACTTTTGTTTTCTTTAGAAGAATTCTGATTGTTAAAGACGAGAAATTTTTTGAATTTTTTTTTCAATTAAGGCAAGATCATCAAGCTCAAAATTAAACTCAAACTCAGATCCAAATATATTTTCCTTATTCTTTTTAGATTGGGCTTTCAAAGCAATCACTATTTACTTTTTTCTTTTTAGTTTAGGGAACGTATTGATTTCGTAAGTTTGAAGGTATCCTACGAGTTAATCTAATCTAAGAGTGTCTAAAATTCCCAACGGATTAAGGACCATGACTTTAGGGATAAAACTGGACGGTATGGATCTCAAAATCTTTTTTCAGAATTATCATCTCAGGAGTTCTCTCACTCAAATTAAAGCTATATTGACTATATCAGATACATATGCATAAAACTCATCAAAAGTCTTAGTCTCTAGCATGGTAATGGTCTCAAACTGTGTGGTGAGATTTTGTAGCTTAGAATCATTCACAGCGTTGGTGCCCTCGCGAGTGAGTTGGAGGTATCCCATGCTTCCTTAGACGTGGAACACATCATAAGGCGATGAAATACACTTAAGCCATGGGAGTTAAAATTACTCCATTTAAAATCATCTTCTGTCCAAGCAGTGATAGATTTTAGACTATTGACATCGTCATTAGTCACAGTGGATGGTGTCCACACTCTTTCACAAATAATCCGGACTCGCTCATCATTCGATTTTAATGCAAACCTCATTTGATCTTTCCAATATACAAAATTATACCCATAAAAAATAGGTAGCCTAATATACAAATTATCCATGTAGTCCTCAAATAAATATCACACAATAATTAGTGTAACCATCTCAGATACTAATTGTAAAATAATGGGTTATATTAATTCATTTATATATTAGGTCACTCATAAAAATTCCTTCTTATCAAATTTTATCTTGATTAAACTTTAGTGAGCATGCAAGATAAACTGTGAAGTAAATATCCAAACCAAAATAGAATGAGAAGAAGATAGAGGAAAATTCCTTTTTGGACAAAACCTATATTCAACACTATTTAAGACTCAATAGACCATGACAGACTTACAGACAACTTAGAGCACCACTAAGTTTAACGTAGTAATGTCTTGGAATCTTCAACAAAAATGATGCAGTCACGCGCCGTCCACAATAAACAACTCTTCCCTCAATATCAACCAATCAACCTTATGAATTCACAATTCCTTTCTTCTTCAGTCGAAGAGCCTTGACTCAACGAATTAGCCATAGAGAAAAATCTCTATAAGGGTTTAGAACTTAGATTGTGTTCTTCTTGGTTTAGCAAAGTGGTCCTAAAAGATCTGAGAGGGTTGGATGAAAAAATTATGGAGTTTGATAAAAAAAATAGAACTCTAAAAAGGTTTCAAAAAGAAGTATCCCTGTATCTCCATTTATAGGGAAAGAGGGTTAAAGGAGATAGGGGAAAAATTGCATTTGAATTGGGATAAAAATTAAAAACACGCGTACTAGTTCCAACAAACTGCAATCTCATTCGATCGAAGTATCCACTTTCGTTCGAACATCATCCAATGAAACATCGAATAAGATTCCAGACCTGATCCAAAAGGTGATGCTTCAGAATTCATTAGAACTAAGGAAACAAGTTCTAATGACCAACATCATCTCATTCGAATGGCATGTGAAGTTGTTCTAATGAGCTAACGAGAATTTAAAAAAAAAATTAAAAATTATTTTAAAAATATTTTGGAAAACTTTGTAAAAACGAGCTCTTTTAAAAAGACCACCAAATATTTTAAGATTGCTAAAACAACGACATAAAACTTCTCGGGAACCATAGTGACACTCAGTCTTTAATATTAGTAATTGATCCCTAGTTCTTCTTCTCTTTAAAGAGTTAAGAACTTCCACGAAGGTGTAGTGGGGTGTAATAGGATAATCCAAATAAAATGAGCAATTACAAATTTTGGTCTTACATGGGCAGTTTTTATATGTACGGCCAGTCAGTTTCTAGGCCACCAATGTTTAATGGGTACCAAAAAGTGCATATGAAATCAACACTTCAGACTATACATGAGTGAATACGGTTAGTTGTTATTAAGAGGTGGTCCTCATGCACGACTCGAGTACGTGAACTTCGTGTCACTAAACCTATAGAAAGTTAGAGTGAGGATGAGCATAGACTCTCTAATTATATTTCAATTGGTTTAAATCCTTTGTTTTGTGAAGTCATACAGAGGGGGTTCTTTCATATTATGACGTGTGAAACATCTAAAGAAGATTAGGGTATACTCCAACTAACCCATGAGGGAACTAGTACTATTAAGGATTTAAAAATCCAATACCTCACCACTAGGGGTGTTCACGGGTCGGTTCGGTTCGGTTTTGGACCGCAATTCAGACCGAACCGATCGGTTCGGTTTTGGAAAAAATCAGACCGAAACCGAACCGACGATGAAAAAAACCGCCGGTTTCGGTTCACATCGGTTTCGGTTCGGTTCGATTTCGGTTCGGTTTTAACCGATTTTTAGTTTTGGTCGGTTTTTTGTAGGTCGGTTTTCGGTTTTGGTCGGTTTTGGAGGTTGGTTAATGGTTTTTGGATATAAAAATAAAAGATATTTAAGGGTTTTTTAATATATAATATTGATGTCGGTTCGGTTCGGTTCGATTCGGTTTTTTCTTTGTCTAAACCGACAACCGAACCGATATTGTCGGTTTTTTAAATCCTTAAACCGCAAACCGAACCGGGCTAAAAAAAACCGTCGGTTTCGGTTCGGTTCGGGCCGGTTCGGTTCGGTTTTCGGTTCAGGCGTTTTTTTTGCACACCCCTACTCACCACTCATTTGAAGCCATTTGGATGGAGAGATTGAATCCTTTCCCGAGTGGTCTAGAAAATCTTAAGGTAGTTACCAAAAAGATTTAATTCTAAAGTGATTATTTTGAATTATTTGGGTTCTCTAGACTCTATGAAACTCGAAGATCTTGCGGGTGATCTTCAAACCTATGGACTCAATATGTTTTCCTCCAAAAAGAGAAAGAAAGAGAAGGGCATTGCTTTGAAAGATCAAAAGTACATAATAATTGTTTCGGATGATGGGTTTCACATCGATTCTAATGATATGACCATGTTTCCATAGAAATTTTAAAAATTTTCTTAAGTCTGAAAAACAATCGACTTATGAAAAGAAGTTTGAGTAAAGCAAGTTTAACAAGGCTGTAAAATTCCCTAAAAATCATAATGATAATTATAAGAGAGATGAGACAAATAGATGCTTTGGGTGTGAAGGTTATAGCCATAGGGAATTATAGTGTCCCATTAAGATAAGGAAGTAAGGCAAGAAGTCAAATGCATACAATGCCACCCTTAGTGACAGTGAGCCGAAAAAAGTACCCGATTCCCCCACTGAGCAAAACTACACCACGTTTATGGGTATTTATGTGAGTCTTGATGAAAATTCTTTCGGTGAAGATAATTAAGTTCCTAATGGGTCTAATTCCAAGTGTGAATCCCAAGTGAGTGGGGGTGAAGAGAGTGGTGATGATGAAAAATTGGAGGAGAGTGGACTTCAAGTTTCCTTTCGAGAGTTGTATGTAAAGACGATGAAATTGAAAATGGGTAACTTAAAGTTAGAAGCTAAGTTAAAATAACATGCCATATGGAATGATGAGGGTATATTGATTGAAGATCTTAGATCACGTGAGAAGATTATTAGGGAGAAACTCACATTTTTTAGGGAGAGCGAGATAACCATTGTGGTTTGATGAAGATTTTGACGAAGGACTCCCTTATTTTTATACGTCTCATCGTTTGCTCGAGTCCAGGATTGTGGAGTTATAGGAGGTATTAAAAGACTCGATCAATGTCAAATTTGATCTTGAATCTAGGTAAAAAAAGTCGGATAAGATGTTAGGCATCGTCCTAATCAAAGATGATAATTGTGGGATTTGTTTCGATGATCCAAATGCTTTCTGTACTAAAGACAAGATCATGCTTTTGAGAGAGTCAACCTTTGCTAAGGATGTTAGGAAAGGTTAACCCAAGGGTAAAATTACTCATGTCTTCACATGAACACTTTATGGTAGGAAAGGTCACCTTTGGCGATTTTTCTTTGATCTTAGAAAAGGACCTAGGAAGTCTAAGACTAGATCACCGAGGTTCCTAAAACCCAAGAGCATCATGTCATACCTATGTGGGTTAAGAAATCATATTTGAAGGCTTTAAACATTATACTTTTTTATTCTAAAATTTTTGCATGTGAAATTTCTCATGCTAAATCTAACGATTGATTGTGTTTTCATGTTTTCATTCATTTGCTTTTGTACTTCACGTTATATGTCATTTACAAGTTGTGTGATGTTTGAGTCTTTTGTATTTTAATTTTTCATTTATCAGGTTTTATTGAAAAATAAAAAAAGATTTTTGTTTGTATTTTGTGCTACATCTTTCAAGTGGAGTCATTTTTGAAAAAATGTTTAAAAAACATCGAAAGGATTTTTATTTATGTGTAGTTTGGTTTGGTAAATTTTGTATGTTATGTCGTTGTGTTTGAATCCACTTTGTTCCATGTATCCATAAGGATAGGAGTTTTTATTATGATTTTCAATGCTTAGTATTTTTCTAAATCATGCTTGCATGGAGTTGTTTGACCTTGATTTTCTTAATGAATTCACTTTGCATATGCCTATGTAAAGACATGCACGAGCTCTTTTGGATTTTAACTTCATATGTGACATGAGATAAGTGAGGTGTTCTCCCATCAATATTATCATTATAAATATCTTTTGACTGTAGGGGATTTATGCATGTAAGAACCATTCCCATGAGTTTATTGCTTAATTGAAAATATGATTTTGTATGGGAAAGGGATATTAAGGGACAAATATTTATTGCGTGAAAGGCTATCATTGGTAAGAGCCTAAAAAATTAAGAGACAAATAAAAAATAAGATAGTCAAGGATAAATGTTTCACTGATTCTTCAAATAAATTGGTATCTTCAAAATGGGAGAGAAAAATAAAAGATTGAATATTTGTAATTTTAAGAGTGTTATAAGTTGAAGATCAATTGGTTTCCGGAATGAGTTTTTAACGCTATTAATTTGAAAATCATCAATACTTTTTAAGAAAGTGTACATTGTGCTTGTTATTCCCTTTATGAGTTCACTTTATTTGTCACTATGAGGCTACATATTTATTTGCTAAAGTTAATAAAGTAAAAAAAAAGTCCTAGAAATTTTTTGAGTGATTAGGTCATAATTATATTGTTTCTAATACACACCTCTTCATTCCGTTTACCACATGTTTGTTTAGACACATCGATACTATGCTAGTGTGGAAAATTTATGTGTTTTGTGTCTTCTTTGTGGATTTTATACCTATATATCTATGCTTGTGTGTTATTAATATCTTTTGCATATTTATATATATGACATCTTTTGTTTTGAGTCTTTGCATTTTAATTTAGTCCATGTATGCCATATGTTACGTCTTAAGCTTCAAGTAGTTTCAAATTGGTAAGCTTAATGATTAATTTGGTATCATTTGTCTATTATTTCAAGTATTTGTGCTTGTATTGCCACATTATGTTTATCATTGCTTGTGGCACTTTACATTACAGATGATATACTTATTTTTCCTTTATGATTACCCATGTTTAATTTAAATAAAAAATGGTTATATTGGGGAGAAATGTTTTATTATGCATCTCTAGCTTTGTTTTTTCCTAAATAAAAAGTGAGAGAAATAGTATCTCAATCACTAGAGTCACGAGGAGATTTTTACCATAAGGGGAGACCTCCTAACTTAGGTGGATATTGTTAGACAAATGGGGAGAGCTTGACGTTCCATAGGTTTTTATTTTTTGTTTTGTCCCGAAATAGCCAAAGGAGGAGATTTGTTAGGACAAATTTTCAAATCGAGTCAATTTTTATGTTTTTGCTTATTCTGTGTTTGGATAAAATCTTTGAGCCATAAGTTAAGTGTGTTTACCTTTTAAGCCTATGATGTATTTGTTTGAAGATCGTAGCAGACATGTTAGAGCATTAAATCATCGTGTCATGTTTTGTACCACGTTCCATCTTCAACGTTCAGGGATACCAAAGATATGAATGCATATATTTTTTATCATTAGATAATTGGGTCTTTTTAAGTGTTTTATAAAATGGTTGAGGTCTGCTTTAACTCTGATTTTAAAGAGAAATATTTTTTAGTTTTAAGTAGTTCGAACGACTATGTATTCTTCGTTCGAACGAGATGCTTGTGTCTTATGAATGACCTCCAAACGAACATCAAAGGAGGTTGCTATGGTTCCTAGAAATATATCGTTTGAAGTATGGTCGAACGAGATTGGCTTTTTATTTGACTGAGGTTTATGTTGGTTTGAACAAGATATGTAGACTCTCGTTTTCATTTGAACGAACCCTCAAAAGACATGCTACCTCAAAAAATGTGTTTTCGCTATAGAGAAGTGTTGGCATTAGTTTTTAAAGTGACTTTTGGTGAAAATTCCTATACACATCCAAAAGCTTCAAAACCCTTGTTTTTGCCAAGCTAGTTTAAGATTCAAGTTTCAATTCATATATCCTTTAAAATCTTAGTTTGAGAACCTTGGTTTATTACTCTTCCAATCTGAGGATTCTTTTCGTTTGGTGGAATCAATACTTGTTGATGTTTACACACGGTGGTCTCCATATTGTGGTGTAGTTATGGAGAAGAGTGGACTCTGTGTTAAGATTTGTAGATAGTTGTTGAGCCTTATCAGTGGATACCGAGGCGTGTGTGGACTTAAATGTTGTGGAAACTTTATGAGTGGACTCATGCGTGTCATTGTGGTGAGGGTAGAGGAACGAAGAGCATAAAGGCTTGTGAGGGCGTTAAGGTCGTTCTATAAGTGTACCGTCATTTCCTTTGTAATTTCGTACATTAAGAAATTTACGTTGCTGGGTATGTGGTTGATTTTATTTAATCTTCCTATCCCTTAGATGCATGTTTTAGGACAAGGTACAATTGTTTAATCACCGTAACACAACAATTGATCAAAGGAGGCACATTTAATTTAATTTACTTTGTATAATTGAACTTAAACTTGAAATTTTTAAAAGTACTAGTTTGCCTATTTTCTGACCCTATGCATATAGAACCTTTACGTATTTCAATAATTCAAAGATCTACCTATTTATGGTTCCTAAGTTACCCAATCATGAAATTTTATTAGTCCAAAATAGCCCTAAAGTGGTATGTAGTGTGAATTTCTTCAGTCGAGAGACCCTAGTTTTTTTTTTATTCGAGCTCTAATTGGTGCATGGCCTTCACTGTTTCAAAGATATCTCAAATATATACAACATTTGTGTTTACCACTTTCCCAAATTACGAAGTTTTGTAGGTCCAAAATGTCCGTAAAGTGATATTTACTGTAAATCGTCTCAATCGGGATTACCCCTAGCTTCGACCTTTGAAGTGAGGCATAAAGATAATTAAAGGATGTGATAAAATGTGTTTTGATATATAAGGTACTTTGTAAAGTTGGTTAAGTCCATGGTGGGTCAAGTTTTTCGTATTTACACGAGTGCCCCTACGATCACGAGAGGTTTAGGGTTTTACTATCACCGAATTTGGGAATTTTAGGAAATCAGTTATGACCTTGGGAAGTTAGTGAGTTTTGAAATATCACATGACTCACACTCTGATTGTAAATCGTGGTGCCCAAAAAGACGAACGACTAAAAGTGTTCACTTGAGAATTCTCTTCGTTGAAATTTGGTGATCACACCGATCCTTAATGGTGGAAGGATGTGTTTTTTTATCCAAGGGGATAAATGTATGACCGACACCGAAATGGTATCTATCTAGGTCACATGGGGATATATGGTAAGAGAGAACCTAGAGGTGTGGTGCAGGACCGATATGGGTGCTCGACGTTGTGTTAGGGATAGGAACGTTTGTTTTAGGATTACCTCACAACTGATTAACCTTCTAGGTAGATTAAGTATGACTATATGGTAACCCACACTCCGGGATGGAGAAATATCTTGATGGATTTATGACTGTCTCACAAGTGGTTAACCTTCCTGATTAGTGGGAACCGAGGGAAAATAACTTAAATATGAGTTCACGGTAACCCAAAATCTAGGAGGGAGAAAGCTCTAGAGGTGGGGGTGATTTCCTCACGATTGTCATCCTTCATGTTTAGTGGGAATCAAGGGTGGGGAGATTAAGTGTGAACATATGGTAACCCAAACTCGAGGAAGGAGAACTTTCGGTATTCTGATTACCTCACGACTGTTTATCCTTCGTGATTAGCAAGAACCGAGGGTAAGGAGATTAACTGTGAACATACGATAACCCAAAATCTAGGAGGGATAAAGATCCGAGGGGTTTCTCATCACCTCACTACTTGTTATCCTTTCTCGTTAATAGTAACCGAGGGTGGAGAGATTAAGTGTGAATACACGGTAACCCAAACTCTAGGCGGGAGAAAGCTCCAGGAGGGTGAAGGGTATCCTAATTTTTAACTTTAGTTTTAGCAATGATTTAGAATGTTCCTTTTATATTTTAGGTTTCTTAGAGGGCCAGACCCATAAACATGGGGTTTTGATGGCATCTGTTGGGGTGAAGGGTATCCTGATTTTCGACTTGATTTTAACAAAGATTCAAAATATTCCTACGCCTTCTTATTTTAAGTCTATTTTGTTGTAGGGTATGCTGGTTTTCGACTTTGGTCTCAATAAAGATTCAGTATATTCCAACCCTTTTCTAATTTAGGTAACATCAAGAACCAGATATAGAAACACAGGATTTCAACAGCATCTATTGGGGTGAAGGGTTCCTGATTTTTAACTTTGGTCTTAGCAAAGATTCATAATATTCCAACCCTTTATAATTTTAGGTCGCATTGGAGGATCAAATTGATTTGAAGCATATGGAATTATGTTTTGGTTCACATTAGGGATCGAATTGGTTTTGAAGAGCATGGCTTCCTTTTTTAGGTTACGTAGGGGACCAAATTGGTTTTAAAGCACGGGCTTCCCATTTTAGGTCATGTAGTGGACTGCGTTTTTTTGAAGCGCAGGGATTCCTATTTTAGGTCATGTAGGGGACCGAAAATGCTTTGAAGTGAAGGTCTTTCGATTTGAGGTCACGTAAGGGACCATGTTTTTCTAAAGTGTAAGGCTTCCTATTTTATGTCACGTATGGAACCGAATTGGTTTTGAAGCATAGGGGTTCCTGTTTTAGGTCACATAGGATAATGGAATAGAGTAGATGACTACTTTGGGTTTTCTCGGGCGAGGCTTTAGTTTTGTTTTCTCGGGTGGAGTTTGAGGCTATCATGTATTATTGAGGGGAGCAGAAGGTTTGTTTTATAATATCTTGGGTATGGTGTGCCCTGAATGGTGTTTAGGAAAATGATTAGAGTTTGGTTTTAGAATAGTTTAAGGTCTTGGTAAGATGCCCGTAAGTGTTTGAGGCTTTGGTGAGTTTGTTTCGATGGAGTTCAAGGCTTTGTAGGGTTTTTCTTATGTGGTGTATAAGGATTAGATGAGTGGATCACAAATAAGTGAGGTTTTTATTTGTTCGGTTTAAGTCAAATGCTTTGGAGAGGTGAGCTCTGAGGAGGCTGAGGGTTTGTTTTAAACTATCTTGGGTAGGGTGAACGCTGAAGGGGCTTTGGGGAAATAATTGGGTTTTTAGAAGAGTTTAAGGTCTTGAATAAGATGGTTGAAAGTGTTTGAGACTTTGGTTAGTTTTCTCTGGTGAATTTCGGGGACTAGTACGTTTTTTTCAGGTGGTGTATGAGGCTTTAGGCGAGGTGCACACATATGAGTGAGGTTTTTTCGTGCTCAGATTAAGTTCCATGTTTTGGAGAGGTGCGCTCTTAGTGTAGTGAGGCTTTTGTCTTCTCGGGTGGAGTCCGACTCTTTTTTTATAGGTATGCTCAGAGGAGACTAAGCCTTTACAATGGTTTGCTCAGGTGGTGTCCGAAGATTTAAGTGAGGCTCTCAGAGTATTGAGGCTTTTTTTTCTTGGGATGAATCCAAGGCTCTTGAGAGGTATTCTCAGAGGAATATGAGTCTTTACCATGGTTTGCTCAGGAAGTGTTTGAGGATTAAGTGGGGTGATCAGTGTAATGAAGCCTTTGTTTGCTCGGGTGGAGTCTGAGGCTTTAGAGAGGTATGATCAGAGGAGACCGAGGCTTTGTTACGGTTTTCTCAGGAGGTGTCCCAGTATTTAAATGAGGCAATCAGGGTAGTGAGAATTTTATTTGTTCGGTTTAAGTCTGAGTCTTTTGAGAGGTTTTTTCAAAGGAGTTTAAGTATTTATAGTGGTCTGCTTAGGCGACGTCAGAGGATTAAGTGGGTTGCTCAGGGTAATGAGGATTTTATTTTCTCAGGTGGAGTCCGAGGCTTTTGGATTGGTATGCTAAAAGGATATTGAGACTTTGCAATGGTTTCCTCAGGTGGTTTTCAAAGCTTTAAGCTAGGTTCTTGGGTTAATGAGGCTTTTGTTTGCTCAGGTTGAATCCAAGGCTTTTGATAGGTGTACTTAGAGTAGTTCGAGGGTTTCTAGTTGTTTACATATGTGGTGTCTGAGGCTTACATGGGGTATTCAGGGTAGTGAGGCTTTTATTTGATTAACTAGAGTCCAAGACTTTAGGTGAGGTATGCTCAAAGGAGACCGAGCCTTTGCAATGGTTTGCTTAGGCAGTGTCAAAGGATTTAAGTGAGGTGCTTAGGGTAGTGAGGCTTTTGTTTGATCGGGTTGTGTTTGAGGATTTTGATGGGTGTGATCAGAGGAGTCTGAGGCTTAAGTGGGGTGCTAAGGGTAGTGAGGCTTTTATTTTCTTAGGTTGAGTGATGCTTTTGAGCAGTATAGTCAGAGGAGTCTGAGGGTTTGAAGTGGTTTGCTCCGATAGTGTCTCAGGATTAAGTGGGGTGCTCAGGGTAGTGATTATTTTATTTGCTCGAGTGGAGTCCAAGGATTTTGGAGAGGTATACTCAGAGAATACTGAGGCTCTCTAATGGTTTATCGTGAAATTTTCTAGGCTTAAGTGAGGTGATCAGGGACGAGTGAGGATTTTCAAGGGTTTGCTCAGGCAGTGTCTGAGGCTTTGGTTAGGAGTTTTCTCGGGTGGAGTCTGAGGCATTGAATAGGTTTTCTTAGAAGAGTCTGTGGCTTTTGTTTAGGATTTTTCATACGTGGAATCGGATTCTTTGGGGAGGTATTCAGAGGGTCTGAGGCTTTTGATTAGTCTTTTTATCGATTCGGGTCCGAGGCTTTGGGAAGTTTATCTCAGAGGGGTCTAAGGATTTTGGTTAGGAATTTTCTATTGTGTAGTCTGAGGCTTTGGGTAGGTGCTTAGAGGGTTTTGTGGAATTTAATCTTGTGGGATCCGAGGCTTTGGGCAGGTTGTCTCATAGGGGTCTGATGATTTTGGTCAGGAGTTTTCTTGGTTGAACTTCAAGGCTTTGGGGGGGTGTTTAGTGTGAGACTTCATTTTAGTTAGAGTCAATGGATCCCAATTCTAGGGATGTAGTTAATCAATACTTTCTCGATATAGTTATGAGGGGAGGTGGTGTATTTTGTAGAAGGTGGTTGCTCTTCTGAAGGAAAAATAGGATTCTAAGTAAAGGGAGATTTGGTACGGGCCATGAGATGATTGCGCTTTGAGAGTTTTTCATTTTTTAATATTTCTTTGGGATTTATCGATCACTTTTTGAACACAAAGATCACCCGTCTGATGTAGAATCAACACATAGTTTTTCTTTTGGGGTTAAAATTATGGGCAAATAGGATGAATGGTTACCTGAAGATGGAGGGTAACTTTTAAGACCATTATAAACTCTTACATTAAAGTTAGATGTTTGAAAGATTTTCTTATGCTCATTCTCAGACATGAAATCTTTCCCCAGTATTTGAAGATTCCCTAAATAGTGGATTTGATCACAGAGGTTGCCTTTGGCTCGAAAGGCTTTGAAGAAATAGGGGATATATTTTATAGTGTGACTGAGGCTCTAAGTGTACTGCTTACATATCCCTTATGGGGAATCAGGTCAACTGTAGTTCAAAAGGTGTGGTGGATTGTATAGTAACTGGACTGAATGTTAGTTGTGCATGATGTTTTTTGTGTCTTATCTTAAGAACAAGGCTTTTTATAGTAGAAAATTGAGGAGAGGGGAACATGCTTTTCCGCTAGGCCTCATAAGTTGTGGTCATAGTGTACTGAATTTTATGTTATGTTTTAAATAATGAGAATTATATGGACTTTTAAGACTTTAAAGTACTTTTTATTAAATGTTGTCGTTCATTAGACCATGTAAAGTCTTTCTCAATTATGACAAAATGACCATATTTCTTGGGAAAGTACGTTGGGGTTTGTGTTAAATGTTTTACTAGGCTTGAAGTGATATCTCAGGTTACCACGTATCTATAATTTACAGGCAACGATGTGTCTATATTTGAATGTTTGCGATAATAATATAGTGGAAAATCAAGTCCATATAGTTATGTCAAATTGAAACATTCGGGCCTCAAAGTGTTTGAGCTGACTTTAAGCTAAAGGTTGGTGGTAAAGGTGGGCTTTTTGATCTAGGGTTAGGAATGTGTATGGTTCTAACATTTATCTTCCTAGCTCATCCGTATTCTATTATTTTACCCTAGCTAGTGGTATTTCGGGAATTTTTAAGCTTCACCAAGTTCGTTTCTTCGTCCTTTCGGTGTATTTTTCTTTTGTTTGGAATTGGGAATTTAATAATCTTTTTCCTTTTTCATTTATTTTTCTTTTTTCTTTTTTCACACTGGCTTCTACTCATGTTTAGGACATAGCTAGGGACAATGAATTTTTTAATAGTCGAGGTTAAAGGTTTGAGGGAATATGACCCCATCGGGGTAAGCCAAGGTGGCTTCCCCACTATTGTTTATTTTAGGTGAGAAGGTATAATAACCATTTTAATTGGTATGAACTTGACTTTTAGAGTGTGAGTGGAATTCAAGTTATCCTTTTAGACTAGGTTGTCCCCTCAGATGCCTAATTAATTTCTCATCATAGGTTATGGCAAAGCACCGTTGGTTGGGAAAAGTCCCCCATACATACATATTTAGATTACTCGACATTTCCAAAGTTACTCATTGTTGTATCTCCATCTATAGGAGTTATACAACCGTTTTGATATTTGTTAAGATTTTTGAGGTACTTTAAGTATTTTTTATCCACAGAGTCTCATTATTAGTTAAGTCGTTTGATTAATTTAGAATGTTCAATTACATACATATAATACACAACGTTAATTACTTAGAAACACTACTTATAATTCCATCAAAGAGAGGAAAAACAACTTTAGAAAGGTCGGAGGGGTCCAACTCTTAGGATGATATGTCGAGACTTTATTTTTTTAATCAGTTAGACTTAAGAAGTTATGGTTTATTTAAACGACGCAGTACCGGTGGTGAGGGGCTAGGATATTTGTAGTTGCTTTGTCGACGGGCTCCAATGAGGAGGGGGTAAGGAGAATTTTTTATTATTATTTTTTTCATTGTCATCTTGAATGTGCATAAGTTTTAATCTTAAAATTCTTATCGTAATGTAAGAATACCTTTTTTCAGTCTAAGCAGAGATGACTTTGCTCGTTGAGTGGAGGATTAACTATCTTGACATGTGGGGTATATTTTTAGAATTCTGAATGAGGTGAGAAGGACGTGGGTGAGGTGGATTTAGACCCATAAAATCTCAAAATCTTTACAAGCTTTTTATATGGATTTAGACCCATATAGATGGAGATTGGTCTTCCTTAGTAGACATGGACTTACTATCTTTAGAAGATTTCTCAAAATCTAACCCATTATAGATGGAGACTGGTCTTCCTCAGTGGACAAGGATCGTACTTGTGACCCCTCGCCTAATAAAATACCGGGTGCTCAGTCCTATACCAAATTAAAACTGGAATTCCAGTTGGTTCATCCTTAGCATCACTGTCGAAAACCTTTTTAAAACTTACTAACCACTTAGTATTCCAAAAAGTTGGTGCCAAATTTTATCTTATTAATTAAACCAAACAGTACATGCGGAAATAAATATAATCCATTCACAAAAATGAATTAAATCACTAAACAAATAATAAAATGACATGCCGAATAAACCATCGGCCACAAAAGTAAATAGTCCAATACAAATATTCAATACTGGAATAAAATAAATCTGGAAACTGAACTGAAAGTCTGGGAAATAAGCCCTAAATAAAACTGAACTGATAAATGATTCCTATTCTAGGAATGAAATAATTATACGTCTAATCCAAGCTCCTGCTAGCATCCACATATGCCGCAGCTCCAAGTCCCTGGAATCGAATATCAATCCTGGCGTCCCTATGGCTGGACACCTAAAAGTTTTTAAAAATAGTTTTATAGCAAGGGTTAAAACTCAAAGCATTTTGAAAATATTTATCAAGTGAATTAACTGAAGTAATTTAAAATGTATGAATGCGCTTCATATATAAGTTAGTGTCGCACTCTCATGAGGACATTCTTACCCCTCCACTATTGTGCACACCTAACCGGTTACCTTAACCCCACCTAGTTGTATTACCCCGTCCAACTAGTCCTGGTATAATCTCCCCTTGCCATACTACTCTAACCTGAGTATAATAATCCATGGGTTATAAGTTATCTCACTAATTAACTTAATTAATTTCCTTTAAATAATATCATATAACTGTGACACAAGTTATATAAAACAATTACATCACACATTATATTATTACCCGAATATTTACTACCATTATATACCTACATGTACCAAAATATCCACACATATATCATATGTATATCCATCCCTTAGAGTATACCCTCTCTTGATGATTCCCTCTAAAGTGCTATCTTACTAGGTGTGCTCACATAACCTAGTTACCCGAGTTGGAATCGCTCACCAACTTGGCCCAAAATATAAACGTAGTGGAGGCGGTCATATTCCTTCCCTGAAAGTAAGATAAATCCCTCACCCATGTACCGGATGCTACGACATGGGGATATACTCACCCTATTCCTCAAGCTAGGGGATTCACCCACATCGCGCAACCTCCCTTGATAGCACTAGAGTATATAAATTAAATAAATATCTAGTCACTGATATTTAATAGCACACACAATACACACACACACACACACACACACACACACACACACATATATATATATATATATATATATATATATATATATATATATATATATATATATATACTATCACTACACCGTATATATATTATAAACCCGGCTTTACCGTGTACTCAAAAACCCATAACACTAGCCTGTAATTTTCTGAGTCTGTAGCCCGACTCAACTTAATTAATTTTCTCACTTATTAATTTATCATATTAATTATTACCAATCCGAGTCTATGGTCCGACTCTAATTTAATTAATTTTACACATTAATTAATTTATACCAATCCGAGTCTATGGTCCGACTCCAATCTAATTAAATTACACATTAATTAATATAACACTTGGTGTGGCCCAACCATTATACCCGAACTCGCTCACTTGGCCCGTACCATCGTTAATACCCGATTCTATATTTCGTCCCATAACTACTTAATTACACCTCAATTCCTTTAATAATGTAGAGCCTCTTAACTACAATACCCGGATATTTTCCCTCGGTCCAAAATCAATACTCATAAATTATTTCCCGAAACTTATTCATCTCATGGCATATAATTATTACTCTCCTAAACCCAATTATATCACCCTATAATTCCTAAGGAATATGTGTCACATATGAATTTATCACTAAATAAAATGTAATACCCCGTATTTTTGTGATATTTATTTATGGGATTAATTAAATTAAATGTGTATTAATTGGTGTAGGTGCAAAAAATCTCACCCGTCGGAGGGTGTCAATTCATCACGATACAAGTATAAAAATAAATACAAGAGAGACAAAGATTTACGTGGTTCGACCATGAATGGCCTACGTCCACGGGGCTGCTGGTGTGTTTCATTAGAATGATCAGAGAGTTTTACATGAGAGTGTTTCTCTAATTTCTAAGCCCCCTTTCACAATGGGGGGTGTCCCCTTTATATAGAGTTAGGGGTTACATTAGGGTTACAAATATGGATGAGTAACAAATATGGATGAGCCCTATCTTCGTGGAGTTTCATTCCAATCCGATACGGCTCCTCGGTCTTCTCGTTTACTAAGGACTTTAGTCGTCCCTATATTGTTGGCACGTCGCCATCTTCGTCGGGGTGCTCCCCACACGTCCTGCTATTCCTTAGGCATATATATTGCCCCCACAATAGCCCCACAGGTCGCAGTTCAGCTGAGTTGATTCTGAGATGAGCTGGGAGCTGGTCCACAATCTCTTTAAACATATGCAGTTGGTGGTGTGAACTGGACTGGCATTCTTTGATCTGTCGTTCAACTTTTAAGCCTTCTTTGGTTGATCTTCTCTCCTTCATAGGTTTTTAGATAAGTGCTTGGCTTGAGTTGAGAGGCGTTCAATCGATATGGGGACCGGACTCGAGAGTGTCGAGTTGCCTACGTACCCTCTTGGGATCAGGTCGAACGTAGTTCATTGTCTGTTTTATTGTATGGCCCAATTTGTGAGGCTGACCACAGGCCTGTTCAGAATCTGTTTGCTGAGGCTTTATCGAGCGTGTATCAATTTCAGGGCGTCTTCCTATATTTTGGTCGCGTATGGTCCATTTGTTGAGGCCGACCACAGGCCTATGCGTCGAGTCTTGCTCGAGCATGTACCTAGTAGGGGTAAGACCCTGCCTTAGGTTTTTCATATGGTCCAATTAGAGAGGCCGACCAGAAGCCTATGAGTCGAGTCTTGCTCGAGCATGTACCTAGTAGGGGTAAGACCCTGCCTTAGGTTTTTCATATGGTCTAATTGGAGAGGCCGACCAAAGGCCTATACGTCGAGCCTTACTCGAGCATGTACCTAGTAGGGATAAGACCCTGCCTTAGGTTTTTCATATGGTCCAATTGGAGAGGCCGACCAGAAGCCTATGCATCGAGCCTTGCTCGAGCATGTACCTAGTAGGGATAAGACCCTGCCTTAGGTTTTTCATATGGTCCAATTGGAGAGGCCGACCAGAAGCCTATACGTTGAGCCTTGCTCGAGCATGTACCTAGTAGGGGTAAGACCCTGCCTTAGGTTTTTCATATGGTCCAATTGGAGAGGCCGACCATAAGCCTATGTGTCGAGCCTTGCTCGATCATGTACCTAGTAGGGGTAAGACCCTGCCTTAGGTTTTTCATATGGTCCCATTGGAGAGGCCGACCAAAAGCCTATGTGTCGAGCCTTGCTCGAGCGTGTACCTAGTAGGGGTAAGACCCTGCCTTAGGTTTTTCATATGGTCCAATTGGAGAGGCCGACCATAAGCCTATGCATCGAGCCTTGCTCGATCATGTACCTAGTAGGGGTAAGACCCTGCCTTAGGTTTTTCCCGCAATTTAATGTGATACCGATTACGTTTGCATTTTTCCATTTTCTAATGCCTCGCATGTAAATATCCACCTATTTTACCTTTTAGGTTGTGCCGTCACACTTCCTTAGGCCTAAAAGGCGATGGAAAAAATGCACCTGGTTTAAGGGTCATCCACCCGTTCAGGATTTTAACCGACCAACATAGTTGGCGACCAACCTGGGTTGGCTTTTTGCCTAGGGATCCCCCGTAGGGCTTTTATTGTTGCCTGGGCAACTCGTGAGGCCATTTGTGTTTGGAGATAACAAAGGCCTGTAGACGTACTTAATCTAGTGGGAACGAGTAAGAAGGCCGTCGTAACTAAATCAAGCTTAATCATGATCGTCATTTGAAAGACTAATTCTGGTGTTAGCCATGTTGGCATCTATCTTGAGTTGACCTCTTCTATTTTGCTTTAAATGTTGTAGTGAATCTATTCACGTATCATTGCTGTTATGGAGCCCCCAATCGGGCTGTGAAGAGAAGGCCGCCTGACCGTCCATTGGGTCACTAGATCTGTATAATCGAGATGATAAGTGTGCCCGGTCATTCCTTGGGCTTTGTTGTGTCGAGGAGTGTCACGTTGATCGTTCGTCGAGCTGGATATAATTAAGGATTATCTTGCTCATATTGTTCCATGTAATGTATCATTCCTCGTGGCGCACTTGTTCGTCGACCATGCATGGTGGTTCCGGGAGGCTGTGGAAGACTTCATATAGCTCGTGCAACTAACGAAATTGATATGAATTCAACGCGTCCCTCTGCAGAAATGCGTTGATCTGATATGGCGTTCAAGAAACGTTGTTCCTCTGAAGTGGATATCGTGATGTTGACGACGCGTTAATTTGTTGCTTGGTGATCGTCGATCACCGTGGGTTGTCTGACGATGTTGCTCGATACATTCAGGGTGGTCTGGTGTTGTTATCAACATGTCTTGCTCATTGACTGTGATTTTGCTGGATATGTGACTTCTTACATGTTGGATCTGTCCTTGTTAATAAATACAGTTGATCGTTGCTCTTCGTGCTGCTTTATGTGCTAGGTTGAATTAAATAGGAATTGTATTGCCCAACTGTTTATTGGAGCTTGAGATGTGATCACACAATGTCAACTATCCATCGAAGTTGAAGGTCCGTCGAGGCAAAATTGCAAAGGACCTTAGTAGATGTTGCGAACGATCCATGCCTGAGCATCTGTCGGAATATTGATGAGATAAATGATGCCTGAATGCCTGTCGAGGCAAAAACTATAGAGGATCTGGTAGATATTGCAGGTGATCCATGCTCGAGCATCCGTCGAGGAAAAGAGGACCGAGCAAGTATTACGAATGATCCTGTATTGTTAGTGAAAACTAACCTTCCAATAAATGCAATGTTGATTATTAATCGACTCTGCCAACCATCTGTTGGGACTGAATATAAGAGTTATCCTTACCAACCATTTGTTGGGGATAAAATGCGACATGCGAGGAAAATATCTTCGGGACTAAATATATAGAAATATTTTGCCGAGCATTTGCCGAGATGAGCCTTGAATATGCCTGATCATCCTGCAGGTCAAGAATCATAGATCCAGATAACCCATTCTGAAATTCAAGAAATATCAACATCCGAGCATTTGTCTGTTATAAATAATATTGCCCAAGCATGTGTTGGGTGCAAAGTGGTGTAAAGTGCTCAACCATCTGTCGGAGCATTAACAAAATAAGTGGTGCCAGACTGGTTTGCGGGGGCGAAGTTGTACAGGTCCGAGTAGATAAAGAGAGCGATTCGCGCTCGAGCATCTATCGATGTGTTAATAAGATTTTCAAGAGCTTAAGATTATTGCCGAGCATCCGTCGGGACTGAATCTTATACCTGTAGAAGTTAATAAGTTGCTCGACTATTTATCGAGGCTAATTCAAATAGAATTCATCATGCAATATGATGTGCATCCTCTCGACCATTTGTCGAGGAAAATATTCATAGTATTGAATGAATGACATGAATTATCCCATAATTTTTATGATAAAATCTCACGAGGATGGCCGCTCCCTAGCATTCGTCGGGGCTACTCTAAGTATAAGTAAAGATATTACACCGACCATTCATTGATATAACCAATAATCGCTAGACGACAATATTGAAAATTAAATGACCGGATAAATGACATGAGTGCTCTTCTAAGTGCGCCCCAATATTTATGTGGACAAAATAATTGTAATAAAGTCGAATGAAAGATGCAAAGTTTATCACATATATCCAGATGTATGGCACAGGAGTTAATTTGGAACTTGTGCAAATAGATTTAAGCAAATACTTAAAATACAAGTTTGGTTCCAAAAAATTGTTTTCACAGAAAATTTGTGTAGTAGCAATCAATTGTTTTTCTCATGTGAAGTATAGAGTATAGATAGCCCCCTGCTAACAAATTTATGATGATAAAAATCGTGAGCATAATTTGTGAGCAAATGAAGTATTATGAGATGGAAACGAACAATGTACAAATAAATGTGTGTATCCATCAAGTGAGGTTGTGCTAAATACAAGAATTATCCTGACCAGCTATCCACTGGGGATAAAATGCGACATGCGAGGCAAATATCTTCGGGATAAAATATATAGAAATATTTTGTCGATTATCTGCCAAGATGAATCTCAAATGTGCCTGACATCCCTTCAGGTTACCGAATCATAGAATCCGAGCTTCAGTCGGAGTAATAATAATTTTGCCCAAGCGTTTCCTTGGGTATAAGGTGCCATAGTGTGCTCGATATCTGTCGGAGCATTAATAAAATGAATGGTGCCTGGATAGTCCGCCGGGGAAAAGTTGTAGAATACCAAGTAGATATAGCGAGCAATTCGTGCTCGAGCATCCGTCGAAACATCGATGAGATTTCCAAGGACTTAAGATTATTGTCGAGCATCCGTCGGGACTGAATCTTGTACCTGTGGAAGTTAGTAATTTCCCCGACCATCTGTTGAGACTAAATCAAAATAGAAGTTATCATGAAAATGATATGTTCAACAAAGTATATAAGATATGCATTCGCTCGGCCATTTGCCGAGGAAAAAATTCAGAGTCGCGTACGAATGTAATAAAGACCCAATGAGATTTTATCATAAAAATTTCACTGTGATAATTGTGCCCGAGCATCCGTCGGCGCTGAGCTAAATAACCAATAATCTCGCTCTGGTGAGATTAAATTGTTGTAGCTGGATGACAATATTGAAAATTAAAATGTTCGAATAAATGACATGAGTGCTATATCACTGCGCCCCACTTATTTATGTGAGCAAAATAATTTGTAATAAGATCGCATAAAAAAGTGCCAACTAAGATCGTTGTTATAAAATCACACGGTCCCTTAAAATTATTTAATTTTTAGAGAGAACCAAGCAATGCAAAAATTAGTCAAATATACTCCAAGTGTAAGACAAGGATTAATTAAGAATTTTTGCAAAATTATTTGAAGTCCAAAGTGGATACTTAAATACAAGTTTGGTTTCAAAAATTTACTTTCACATGAAGATGTGAATTAAGATAAATAAAAAATTTACTATCTGGTGATGCTCCTGATACACTCAGGTAGGGGTGGATCTCTGTTGTCGTTGTCGACCAGTGATTATGGTCCGGTGGTCGCGATCTGAAGAAATGGACCATAAGAATTGCTCCCTGCTGGCTCGTCGCAGCTCGTCCTCGCCGCCGACCAGCTGATGGTAGTAGCAAGCTGGTCGTCGACTACCAGGGGCTCCGATAAATCCCTCGCTAGTGCTCGATCGACGAGTTGTGGTTTCCTGGCGAGTTGGGACACGGACTGGTTGTGATTTTTGCTGCCAACGTGGTCGCTGACCACCATGGATGGCTGGTAACATAGCTGAGGTTGCCCTTGTCTTTGCCGCCGACCAATGATGATGGTCGAGGAAGATCGAAGAGAGCCCAGGTCGTAGCACTGGTACAGTGGTCGCTGATGTACGCTGATGCTTGACCGGGAAGTTAGTAGGTCGGAGATGAGCTCGCTGATGCTCGATTGAAAGGATGACTGTGCTCATCTTCGCCGCCGACCAGTTATTTGGTCGTGATCTTCTCCGAGCTCGTCACTGTGGTACGCTGTTCGCCGACCTCGCGTTTTGGTTCAAATCACTGGTTGTTCTCGGCAAGATGCGTGATGATGGTCGCCGCGAAGAGGCCGATGATCGCAGGCCGACCAAAAATAATATTGGGTGCAGATCTCCCATAACTCTTGATGAGGATGGACGGCGCTGACCGTGGATAAAACTGGGGGAAAAATACATGAAATCCGACCAACAGGGGCAGATGCTATGTAAAGACGGTGATGAGGACTGGATCTCCATGGGTCGGTGACGATGGATGTGATGGGCCAGTTTGCGACGACTCCTTATCTCAAGTGGGCATGTCAGTGTACCCGGCTTGGAGATGACAGATCCAAGATGCCCGCCTCCAAATGGGGTGTTACGTGACCCAATAATTGAGATCTTTGGTGGTCCAAAAATTTCAGAAGAGAGAGAGAGAGATCGTGCCCAGATCGTGATCGTAATCATGCCCAGAGAGGGAGACCATACGTTTCATATGTGCTTGACCCTGCAAGAGTCCAAATATTTGGAGTCTTCATAGACACATCTGATAACGAATTTCTTATGAAACAAACAATGAAAATTGTCTAGAATCAAAGCAGTTGTGCAGATTTGCAGATAACAATTAAATATAGGATTTGTAATTATAACTGTATGCAAAATCATGTATCAATGAAACGATATTTGTTCAAAACAAATAATTATATATGAAACACATAACTGCTCGTGCACAGATCAAAAAGGAAAACTTATCTCTTGATTATGTGAGCAGTGTAGGCACCATTGCTCTAGAACATAAACCTAGATCTCTTCTAGCAAGAAGGGGACGGCCTTTTGTGCCGTTTCCCACAGACGGCGCCAATTGTAGGTGCAAAAAATCTCACCCGTCGGAGGGTGTCAATTCATCACGATACAAGTATAAAAATAAATACAAGAGAGACAAAGATTTACGTGGTTCGACCATGAATGGCCTACGTCCACGGGGCTGCTGGTGTGTTTCATTAGAATGATCAGATAGTTTTACATGAGAGTGTTTCTCTAATTTCTAATCCCCCTTTCACAATGGGGGGTGTCCCCTTTATATAGAGTTAGGGGTTACATTAGGGTTACATATATGGATGAGTAACAAATATGGATGAGCCCTATCTTCGTGGAGTTTCATTCCAATCCGATACGGCTCCTCGGTCTTCTCGTTTACTAAGGACTTTAGTCGTCCCTATATTGTTGGCACATCGCCATCTTCGCCGGGGTGCTCCCCACACGTCCTGCTATTCCTTAGGCATATATATTGCCCCCACAATTGGAAATTAATCCGGATAAAAATATTAACGAGATGTGAGTTAGTATTTGATTATAATGTGTATATTTGGCAATATATGAATATTGGAAATATTGAAATTGTCGCGAGATCGAAATACGGCAATTTGGGAAATTTTGTTGGGACGCGCGTGACAGTCGCGTCAGGAAAATAATTATTTGAATTAAAAAGTGAATTTTATTTTTATCACCCGTATGGTCATTTTGAGTGCGCCAACGCGTCCGGAAGGGTCGAAATAGTCATAAAACACTAACCGGGGGTTAGGTTTGGGTCCCGGGGCATTATTGGGCCATACCGGTAACTTATAGGGGCATTTTGGTAATTTCGGAAATCTGGGAATTAATACCCACGAAAATTAGAAACAAAAATCTGACTTATTCTAAACCCACTAACTACACTAAGGGACTTAATGGGCTACGGGAGAAGTTAAGATATAGTCCCAACTTACCAAAAACCAACCACACCTCCATTGTCATCATCCTTAGAGAAACTTGTAGAGAGAGAGAGAGAGAGAGAAGAGAATTCTGCAGAAAGAGAGAGGGAGAACAACTCAGCCTTCAAGATTCAACATCAAATTCAGAGAAAGATTAAGGCAAGTGGTTTAATTACAATTGATTCAATGCCATGCGTTTCCATGTTTAGGAATTATCAAATTTATCTTGGAAGATGATATAGACCCATGAATTGGAAGTTTAAAACTATGAACTATGTTAGGAAATGCATGTAGAAACATTCTGGACGAAATATGAACTCAGAATTATGACCCTTGATGATTTAAAAATGGATTTTAGAAGAAGTTTATTAATGTTCGTGAAAGAAATAGAAATCTGGAATTCTTGATGAAGATTTGATCCATACAAAGCCCTTGAATGATGAATTATTGGTTTTAGAACGTTTACACTGTTGTAGGATGGTTGTATGATGATATTATAACGTTATCTTAGAGTTTCATGCTTGTTAATGGTGTTTTGGGTTGATTTGTAAACTGCAAAACGAAGCAGTCCGCAGCCTACCTGGTGCGATGGATCGATTGACATTCATCAGTTGATCGATCGACCACCATCGATCGATCGAAGGTCCAGGTCGATCGATCGACCTTCCCAGAATGATTAAAGTTTTTCCCTATTTAAATTTTAATGATGTTAACCCTTGAATAATATTGTTGGATACCATATGAATACCCTTAACCTTAAGGAAGACCAGTAGGCATGGTTATGAAATTTGGACCTTAATTAGAATCCAATTTGAGGAATTATTCTAAACTAATGAAATTCGATAAGTGAGATAATATTTGGGTTAATAGTGTAAATTTGAATAATTTGATGAAATGAGGTTTGGGGCAGAGGTAAGGACCTTAGGAATAAAGATGTTATACGTGGGAATAATAGGAACTTAATAATCTATTTTAGATAGGTTTTAAGTATAAGAAACTACGACGTGAGACGTGTCGACAGTTTAACTTTTATATTATCGGGAGACGTAAAATATACAAATTTGGAATAATGGTATAAGGATGTAGAGTATATCTTTATTAATACTGAATTATCTAAGATGTGTGAATGCTTAGTATATGATTTTTATATGTATGACATACCTACCATACTTTCTATCACGGGAGGGTACGTTCGCTTAGGGCCTTCTTATCCTTGTGTTTTCCCGGATTTAGATTGGTACCTCAAGGACATAGTTCAAGAGAACGACTTATTTGTGAGTTAATAAGCCAGCTGACTATGGAGCGTAGGTATGTACGTGACCATGGATATGTTGAATTATGTTCGCCTCCATTTTTGTGTGTGGTGTTTATTCCAACAATTCCTGAGAGATTCGGAATTTGTGATCCTTATGTACGTGATGTACTGGGATGGATAGCAGAGTATGTGTGCACCGCAGCTTAGCCTTTGGGTGCTCGTATTGTATATTTATGATGTGAAAATATACGGTTAAATGAAAAGGAATTTACCATGTTAAATTGTGAGTATAGTTATGGTAATGTTATGAAAAGATAAAAGGGGACTTATATCAATAAATGGTTTTGTTAATTATTGGGAATCCGAGAATTAAAGTAGAACTCTCTATTTAATTGTTAAGGTTGGAAATTAAACGTGAACCGAGTATAAGTGTTAGAAATTCTTTGGAATTAGATAGTTATGAGATAACACATGAATGGGTACAGGAACGTTAGGAGTGCACAGTTAGACGAGAGGTGAGTATTTCATGTGAGAGCACGTCCTAACATGTATCTTGCATTCATTGTTTTAATTATTATTAAAGCACTTGTTGTTTTTAAAATACTCTCCACATTTGGGCTCTGACCCGTTTGCTTTCAAATCTATCTTTTTGTAAAAACCATTTTAGGTGCCCAGCCACAAGGACACCATGCTTAGGATCCTCATTCAGGTGACGAGTTGTAGCGGTTTGTGGAAGTTACAGGACATTGATTATAGACGCTTCATCTATCTTGACTCTATACTCAGTATTTATCAGTTGTAGGGCATGTCGCCCATTTATTTTTGAGGCATTTCATTTATTCCAGTTATTCAGACTTTGGTTTGTAATTATTCAGGTTACACTGTTTTATTTATTTCAGTTAGTGGGATTTTATTGTGAGGAGTTTTCCTTCGGACTTATTACTCTTTGTTGGTTATTTCATTACTTCATTGTGGTGAATAGATTATGTTGTTCTTCCATTATTCTTTTACTGCATGTTAATCAGACTTAACTTAAAATTTGACAACTTACTTTTTAAATACTAGGTGGTTAGTAATTATTAAAATGTTTTCGGCAGTGATGCTATTAACTGAACCAACTTGGCATTTTGTATTGATTTAATAAAGGAGTAGCTACCAGGTATTTAATTAGTCGGGGTGTCACAGGTGGTATCAGAGCATCAGGTTCTAGTGTCCTTTAGGATCTGAACGGCTTATTATGTTTACGCTGAGCTTTCTTTGATATAGAGCCCTATATTTTAGGACTGTTGTATTCTTTTGTATATACTACATTCTTCAGTTATTTTAAGTTTATAACTGCGAACTTACAGACTTTATTCTTATTTCAGAATGCCTCCACGACGTACACCACGGGTTCCCAAGAATGCAACGCCAGAACCACAGCCCACACCAGTTCAGGGCACGATGAACGCCGCTGAGGTTGCAGCCATAGTAGCCCAAGCGGTAAATGCTGCATTAGCCGTAGTTCAGCAGGCACCACCTCAGGCGCCAGTTGCCGCGCCAGTTCATCCATATGCATTCCCGTCTGCCTGGGAACGTGTACGTGATGCTTTTCAGAAAGCACATCCACCGGAGTTTGCTGGCAGCTCCGATGTTGTTGTTTCGAGTCAGTGGAGAAAGGATATTCAGAGGCACTTGCGGATGTATGAGTGCACTGACGTTCAGAGGCAGGTACTAGCTACTTTTAAGCTAGTGGGATCTGCACTACAGTGGTGGGAGTCTATTACAACTGCAGAGGAGAAAGATACTCTCACGATTCAGGAGTTCTGGATGCGGTTTGACCGCAAGTACTTTCCGTCTGCTGTTCACACAGAAATGAGGAGGAAGTTGATGAACCTTCGACAGGAGGGTAAGACTGTGGCCAAGTATGAGGCCGAATTCACCAATTTGCTGAATATTGTCCCAGATGAGATACCAACGGAAGAGAAGAAGATTCAGAAATTCATAGATGGATTGACTTGGAGGATCCGTCAGCATTTATTAGGGAACCTCTCGTTGGTCACTTATTCTGACATGGTTAACGCTGCATTGCTCCATTGCCAGGACCACCGCTTTCACTTGACAGAGGGGAAGCGATCAGGAGAGTCCAGCCATTAGGGCAGGACAGGGGGAAATGGTGCCAGCGGGGCACAGTCAGCTCAGGGTCAGTATAGGCAGAATGATCAGGGTTCCCAGCAGGGGGATCATAAGAGGTTCCGATCAGGGGGTTTCAGGAACGCTCAGGGAGGATTACGGAATGGCCAGCAGGGTCATAACGGCCATCAGGGCCAGCAGGGTCAAAATGGTCAACATCAGCAGTTTCACCAGGGCCAGCAAGGCCAGGGAAAAAATGGTAACGGCCACCAGGGCAGCAGGGACAGTGAGGGGGAAATCTCCCAAGGATGTGTTTCATTTGTGGTAAGATTGGCCACAAACGTCAGGATTGTCCTGATAAGGGCAGGGCCCCGCAGCAGCAGCAGGGTGCTCGACATGAGCCACATAGGACACTTTTTCCACCTGCTCTTCCAGCTCCAGCCCAGGTGCCAGCACTACCAGCCATTCCAGAAGTTCCTGTGTAGCAGGGGCAGTTACAGTATGGACGTGTCTATAACGTCCACCAGGTAGCAGCTCCACAGGTACCACCCGCGATTGAGGGTATGTTTCCTATCCATGGTACTATGGGTCGGGTTTTGTTTGATACGGGGGCAACGCATTGTTTTATAGCTACACATTTTGCGAAAGCCTTAGGGTTGTTAGCTACGGCAGAGAGCACAGTAACGTGTGTAGACTCACCATTAGGGAGTGGGTCACTTATTTTCTCTATATGCCGGGGAGTAGGGGTAGAGATTGGTAGTCTGGTGTTACCTGCAGATATGTTAGTATTAGGGATAACCGAGTATGATGCCATTATTGGTATGGATTGGCTTGTGGCATACCGAGCCATGATTGACTGTTTCAGTAGGAGTATTATCTTTGCCATTCCCGGGTAGGAGATGTTTTTGGTGGCGATGCCTCGTTCCGAGGGAGGATCGTTCACTCATTTGTATTATATAGAGGAGGAGACCTCTAAGGAGGTGGTGATACCACTTGATTCGATTCTGGTTGTTCGAGAGTTTGTCGATGTATTTCAGGATATACCTGGATTACCCCCCAGTCGTGAGATAGAATTTGTTATAGACTTGTTACCAGATACGAGACATATAGCGCGCGCACCGTACCGTATGGCTCCGGCAGAGATGCGAGAACTACGAGATCAGATTGAGCAGTTGTTGGGTCAGGGGTTTATACGGAGGAGTACTTCTCCATGGGGTGCCCCTGTATTATTCGTGAAGAAGAGAGATGGTTCACTGAGATTGTGTGAGGACTACCGGGAGTTGAATAAGGTCACGATACGGAATAAATATCCGTTGCCTCGAATCGATGACTTATTCGACCAGTTGAGAGGAGCTTCTTTCTTCTCTAAGATTGATTTGCGATCGAGATACCATCAGTTGCGTATCAGGGAGAAGGATGTCTCGAAGACTGCGTTCTTATCGAGATATGGTTCTTACGAGTTTTGGGTTATGCCTTTTGGTTTGACCAATGCTCCAGCCATGTTTATGGACTTGATGAATAGGGTGTTCAGGGATTTCCTGGATTAGTTTGTCATTGTCTTCATTGATGATATTCTGGTTTACTCCCAGACAGAGAAGGAGCACGCCGAGCATTTGAGGCAAGTTTTACAGACACTACGTCAGAACGAGTTGTATGAAAATTATGAGAAATGCGAGTTTTGGCTGAAGTAGGTCCAGTTTTGGGGACATATTATTTCCGATCGGGGAATATCTGTTGATCCGAGGAAGGTATCCGCGGTAAGGGAGTGGGGACAATCCACGACACCGACAGAGATTCGTAGTTTCTTGGACCTAGCAGGATACTATAGGAGGTTTATTCGGGGATTCTCGAAGATAGCAGGTTCTTTGACACATCTGACTCGTAAGGGTGTACCATTCATCTGGAGTGATGCCTGTTAGTTGGCATTCGATGAATTGAAGGATAAGTTGACCTCAGCACCTGTGTTAGCATTGCCGAGACCGGGAGTTGAGTATTTAGTTTACACCGATGCGTCCTTGCAAGGACTTGGAGGTGTACTGCAGCAGGAGAGTCAGGTCATTGCTTATTCATCCCGTAAGCTAAAGCCTCACGAGAAGAATTACCCCACTCATGACTTGGAGTTGGCGGCAATTGTATTTGCCCTTCGTATTTGGAGACATTACCTTTTGGGGGAAAAGTTTCGATTGTTCACGGACCACAAGTCCCTACAGTACCTATTCACGCAGAAGGAGTTGAATATGCGGCAACGGAGGTGGCTTGAGTTCGTGAAGGACTATCAGTTTGATATCCAGTATCACCCGGGGAAGGCTAACGTGGTGGCAGACACGTTGAGCCGTAGGCCATTAGATGAGGTGGCAGGGGTGTGGAAGGCCAAGTGGAAGGAGTTGGGACACCATGATGCAGTGGCCCGATCATTCATGTCTATGATGATCGTTACACCGTAAATTGTCACGAAGGTGGTAAAGGCATAGGCAAAAGATTCGTTCTGTCAGGAGCAGATAGTTCGATTACTAGCAGAGGGAGCCGAGTCCTATACCGTTAGCTCAGACGGGGATTATTCTTCAATGGGAGATTGGTAGTTCCGGAAGGGGAAGAATTGGGGCACGAGGTGATGGCAGAGTCGCACGGCTCACGGTTTGCGGTACATCCCGGTGGGGACAAAATGTACCAAGACATGAGACGTCAGTATTGGTGGAGCGGGATGAAGAGAGATATTGCCGTGTTTGTTTCTAAATGTGCCACTTGCCAGCTTGTAAAAGTGGATCATCAGAGACCGGCAGGACTGCTACAACCATTAGAAATCCCGATGTGGATGTGGGAGAGCATCTCCATTGACTTTATCACGGGGTTGCCTACGTCATAGAGAGGTCACGACTCCATATGGGTAATTGCGGACCGGTTGACCAAAGTTGCTCATTTTCTACCCGTAAGGATAGACTACACTGCGGGACAGTATGCCCAGCTCTTTATTTCAGAGATAGTGAGACTTCACGGTGTGCCCTTAAATATCGTGTCTGACCGAGACAAGATATTTGTTTCATAGTTTTGGGAGAGTTTTCAGGAGACCATGGGAACGGAATTGCGGTTGAGTACGGCGTATCACCCACAGACCGATGGGCAAACTGAGCGTACAAACCAGATGTTGGAGGACATGCTACGTATGAGTATCATTGACTTTGGGGGTGGATGGGAGCAGTATCTTCAACTGGTGGAGTTTGCTTACAACAACTCCTACCAGTTCACCATTGGCATGGCTCCATTTGAGGCATTGTACGATAGACCTTGTCGTTCCCCAGCATGTTGGTTGGAGGTGGGGGACAACAAACTACTTGGGCCTCAAGTGATTCAGGATACTTCGGCAAGGATAGAATTGATTCGGAGTCGCATTCGGGTAGCTCAGGACAGGCAGAAGAGCTATGCTGATGCGAAGAGGTTCTTTAGAGAGTTCCAAGTTGGGGACCAGGTTTTTCTCAAAGTATCTCCTATGAAGGGGATTATGCGTTTCGGGAAGAAAGGGAAGTTGACACCGAGATATGTGGGACCATTTTCTATTATTGAGCGGATTGGACCGGTTGCGTATAGGCTTGGATTACCGGAGCATTTACATCGGATTCACGATGTATTTCATATTTCCTCGCTTAGGAAATATCTTAGAGACGATTTGGCTCATTCCCACATTGCTTTGGAGGACATCGATCTCCAGCCTGATAGCTCCTACGAGGAGGGGCCGATTGTTATTTTGGACCGAAGTGAGCGAAAACTGCGGTCAAAGATAGTCCCGTTAGTGCGTGTTCAGTGGCGACATCATAATGTTGAGGAGTCCACATGGGAGCGCGAGGATGAGATGCGCGAATGTTATCCAGATTTGTTATTACCAGGTACTTTCTAGTTCCGAATTTCGGGACGAAATTCAGTTATTAGGGGGGAAGTATGTAATACCCCGTATTTTTGTGTTATTTATTTATGGGATTAATTAAATTAATTGTGTATTAATTGGAAATTAATCCGGATAAAAATATTAACGAGATGTGAGTTAGTATTTGATTATAATGTGTATATTTGGCAATATATGAATATTGGAAATATTGAAATTATCGCGAGATCAAAATACGACAATTTGGGAAACTTTGTTGGGACGCGCGTGACAGTCGCGTCAGGAAAATAATTATTTGAATTAAAAAGTAAATTTTATTTGTATCACCCGTATGGTCATTTTGAGTGCGCTAACGTGTCCGGAAGGGTCGAAATAGTCAGAAAACACTAGCCGGGGGTTAAGTTTGGGTCCCGAGGCATTATTGGGCCATACCGGTAACTTATAGGGGCATTTTGGTAATTTCGGAAATCTGGGAATTAATACCCACGAAAATTAGAAATAAAAATCTGACTTATTCTTTATCCACTAAACCCACTAACTACACTAAGGGACTTAATGGGCTATGGGAGAAGTTAAGATATAGTCCCAACTTACCAAAAACCAACCACACCTCCATTGTCATCATCCTTAGAGAAACTTGTAGAGAGAGAGAGAGAGAAGAGAATTCTGCAGAAAGAGAGAGGGAGAACAACTCAGCCTTCAAGATTCAACATCAAATTCAGAGAAATATTAAGGCAAGTGGTTTAATTACAATTGATTCAATGCCATGCTTTTCCATGTTTAGGAATTATCGAATTTATCTTGGAAGATGATATAGACCCATGAATTGGAAGTTTAAAACTATGAACTATGTTAGGAACTGCATGTAGAAACATTCTGGACGAAATATGAACTCATAATTATGACCCTTGATGATTTAAAAACGGATTTTAGAAGAAGTTTATTAATGTTCTTGAAAGAAATAGAAATCTGGAATTCTTGATGAAGATTTGATCCATACAAAGCCCTTGAATGATGAATTATTGGTTTTAGAACTTTTACACTGTTGTAGGATGGTTGTATGATGATATTATAACGTTATCTTAGAGTTTCATGCTTGTTAATGGTGTTTTGGGTTGATTTGTAAACTGCAAAACGAAGCAGTCCGCAGCCTACCTGGTGCGATGGATCGATCGACATTTATCAGTCGATCGATCGACCACCATCGATCGATCGACCTTCCCAGAATGAGTAAAGTTTTTCCCTATTTAAATTTTAATGATGCTAACCCTTGAATAATATTGTTGGAGACCATATGAATACCCTTAACCTTAAGGAAGACCAGTAGGCATGGTTATGAAATTTGGACCTTAATTAGAATCCAATTTGAGGAATTATTCTAAACTAATGAAATTCGATAAGTGAGATAATATTTGGGTTAATAGTGTAAATTTGAATAATTTGATGAAATGAGGTTTGGGGCAGAGGTAAGAACCTTAGGAATAAAGATGTTATACGTGGGAATAATAGGAACTTAATAATCTATTTTAGATAGGTTTTAAGTATAAGAAACTACGACGTGAGACGTGTCGACAGTTTAACTTTTATATTATCGGGAGACGTAAAATATACAAATTTGGAATAATGGTATAAGGATGTAGAGTATACCTTTATTAATACTGAATTATCTAAGACATGTGAATGCTTAGTATATGATTTTTATATGTATGACATACCAACCATACTTGCTATCACGAGAGGTTACGTTCGCTTAGGGCCTTCTTATCCTTGTGTTTTCCCGGATTTAGATTGGTACCTCGAGGACATAGTTCAAGAGAATGACTTATTTGTGAGTTAATAAGCCAGCTGACTATGGAGCGTAGGTATGTACGTGACCATGGATATGTTGAATTATGTTCGCCTCCATTTTTGTGTGTGGTGTTTATTCCAACAATTCCTGAGAGATTCGGAATTTGTGATCCTTATGTACGTGATGTACCAGAATGGATAGCAGAGTATGTGTGCACCGCAGCTTAGCCTTTGGGTGCTTGTATTGTATATTTATGATGTGAAAATATACGGTTAAATGAAAAGGAATTTACCATGTTAAATTGTGAGTATAGTTATGGTAATGTTATGAAAAGATAAAAGGTGACTTATATCAATAAATGGTTTTGTTAATAATTGGGAATCCGATAATTAAAGTAGAACTCTCTATTTAATTGTTAAGGTTGGAAATTAAACGTGAACCGAGTAGAAGTGTTATAAATTCTTTGGAATTAGATAGTTATGAGATAACACATGAATGGGTACAGGAACGTTAGGAGTGCACAGTTAGACGAGAGGTGAGTATTTCATGTGAGAGCACGTCCTAACATGTATCTTGCATTCATTGTTTTAATTATTATTAAAGCACTTGTTGTTTTTAAAATACTCTCCACATTCGGGCTCTGACCCATTTGCTTTCAAATCTATCTTTTTGTAAAAACCATTTTAGGTGCCCAGCCACAAGGACACCATGCTTAGGATCCTCATTCAGGTGACGAGCTGTAGCGATTTGTGGAAGTTACAGGACATTGATTATAGACGCTTCATCTATCTTGACTCTATACTCAGTATTTATCAGTTGTAGGGCATGTCGCCCATTTCTTTTAGAGGCATTTCATTTATTTCAGTTATTCAGACTTTGGTTTGTAATTATTCAGGTTACACTGTTTTATTTATTTCAGTTGGAGGGATTTTATTGTGAGGAGTTTTCCTCCGAACTTATTACTCTTTGTTGGTTATTTCATTACTTCATTATGGTGAATGGATTATGTTGTTCTTCCATCATTCTTTTACTGCATGTTAATCAGACTTAACTTAAAATTTGGCAACTTACTTTTTAAATACTAGGTGGTTAGTAATTATTAAAATGTTTTCGACAGTGATGCTATTAACTGAACCAACTTGGCATTTTGAATTAATTTAATAAAGGAGTAGCTACCCGGTATTTAATTAGTCGGGGTGTCACATAAAAGTAGGGATTAAATCCTAAATTAATTTCCCTTATATATATAAAACTAGCTGAATTGCCAAAGTTCAGGGACCATCGATCGATCGATCCTCTGGTTCGATCGGTCGATCGAGTAGGTCCCTTTCTTCTCCGGCTTGCTGTTCAACCGTTGTTAACCCATTCGAGCTTCTACTATCTCCCATAAAAATATCTGATCATAATCTACCATACTAACATATGAAAACAGGTTTCACTCAACCTAGAAGCCTTAATTCAATGACCAATTTTCACAAATCTTAACGTTTTACAGATTCTGGTTTTACCCGGGTTTCAAACACCAAAACACTTCACATTTTTAATATCAGAATTTAAATGTCCATGATGCTGGATTTAATCATACGGTTCATATTCCTAAACTACAGAATCATGAAACCTACTAATGCCATCCCAAATCTCATCAAGATATACCATTTTCCAAATACCTATTTCTCCCGAATAACCATTTATTCTCAAAACGGATTTTGGTTTACACATCACAAAAATATAAATTGATTATCACCAATTTAGAATCATAATAGTTAACCACTTCCCTGGAATCGTTCGTAGGGTCTGATCCGTTGGTGTAGTTAAGGTGTTGATGAAGAACACCCCAATTAGTCCCTTAATTTGGCTCCAAAAATCCCCAATTGGCTCTTGATTTCCTTTCCTTTGTGTCTCTCTCAAACCCTAAGTTTAGAACTTGTTAATTGTCGTTCAACTTTTCCCCTAATTAGGTTTAAAACCCCAAATCCCGTTTTAGGCCATACGGGCCTAATTAAAATAGCCCAAATCACCCTGCGTGGGCCCGGCTATGCCCAAAAATACCCCGAGACCCAATTACTACCCACGGGCACTCTTTTCTGACTATCTCGACCCATCCGGACTCAACCGTGCACTCAAAATTATCATCCGAAATACTTTTTGACATTTCCAAATTTGACCTAAAAAATGCGACGCACATTAATTCGAACAATTTAACTTAAAGTCGCCAATTAAAAATAATTCTTCCCACTCAATTAAATTCTCCAAATCATAAATTTAAGTTTCTCCAATTTAAATATTTCTATTTCTCCCAAAAATAGTTAAATTTTAAATCCTCAAAATTGCGGGGTGTTACATACTTCCCCACTTACAAAGGAATTTCGCCCTCGAAATTAAGACAAGCCTAGTGCTCCAAGCTTCAAATATCACTCTCTAGTCATGTGCCTCTAAGCTCGCTATATCTATTTCTCCCACTTCTAACTATAAATTACACAAATATGCATTTTAATTAATCAGGGTGCCCATACACCCTGTACCCGTGCTTGACCTCACAAAAGTTGTTTTAATTAACTCGGGTGACCATACACCCTATCCCCGTGCTTTACCGCACGAAAGTTACCCGACTATGCTAGTCGTGACCCATATTATAACTTCCAACCCGTAGTCATATCATATATATGAATAATAACCGGGGTACCCAACACATGTACTAATGACCAAACATCTCCCCACTTCCAACGTTGCGCTAAGTTTCATGCGTGGGACGTCTCGCAAAGCGAAATCCATACAAGGAACCCACCGATACACTACTACCTAACATTGTCGGTCGTTGAGATCGGTTAGACCCTCAGTTCATAGCACGTACCCTCAAACACTTGTTTATTAACACAAAAGCAGACATGCCTACTCTTATGCTACAAAAGACAACATAAAATACCGCCCTTACTATCACTAGTTCTTGCGCAAAATAAACCCCGAGCTATCTCTCCCTGCTCGAAAATAAATCTAACCACCCTGATTCAATTCAGTAAACACCCCTACTTACCGGGATAAAATATGAGAACACAAGACTTCATTATGTGTCTATCGCACTACATAATATAACATATATGCATATATATATAGGCTAGACTCCCTCTCAGGTGATACCTAGTAAAAATCATTCATACCCTAGTGTCGCGAACACCAAAACTTACCCCCACTATTCACAATAATTCAATCCATCGCTAATCAGCCGATAAAAATTTATCTACCCTACTTCCATAATTCTCGAAATTAGTAACCATTCGCATAATTCAAACCTTCTCTGTGTGTACACCCCCACTCTCTCGTGGCCAACACTAAAGAAATCCACTACCCCACAGAAATATAAATAAATAACATGGTTGCTATATCCAGCGCACCCACTAAATTCGACTTACCCGCGAACTCTAGTGAAAAATAATTCTTATATTGTGACACCCTCTCTATCACTCAAAACATACCACATGCCCATAGGATGAAAAGATAATTACCTCCATACTCTAGCTGCAATGGATGTTCCTCGAGTTCCTGAGCAGCTTCCCCTTGCTCGAACGCACCCATGACTTGTTGTAGTGGTTGTACATCCAGGACCTCGTCCTGTAGTTGATCCCTACCTCGCTTAAGATAATCTCTCTTCATGTGTCCCGCTTCCCCACAAACGAAACACCTTCTAATAAATTTACCCTTCCACTGTTCCCTTCCTTGCTGGCCCTGTTGGAAGTCCTGACCATCCCATCGATAGCCCCTAGATCTAAATCGCTTGGCCTGATTACCCTGCCCCTGGTGCCTCCCTGTCTGCTGTTAGGATACTCCACTGGTATTGTTCCCTCCTGCTTTATGCGACTGACTGGGTTCCACTCCCCTCTTGCTTACTTTCATGTGGAAGCGATATTCCTGGCAATGCAGGAGTGCTGCATTAACGATGTCCGTATAAGCTACTAAAGCTGGATTACCAATCAAATGTTGTCTAATCCTCCAGACTAACCCATCCATAAACTTTGACTTCTTTCTTTCTTCATAGCATACCTCATTCGGTACAAAATTTGCCAAACGAGTGAATTCTTACTCGTAATCGGCCACTGAACGGTCCCCTTGAGTCACCTCAATGAATTTTCTCCTCATTTCAGCCTCGACTATTGGCGGGAAATACTGGCAATCCAACCGAACCCAAAACTCTGCAATAGTTAATGTATCCCTTTCCTCAACTGTGGTGATCAACTCCCACCACTTTAGCGCTGCTCCCACTAACCTAAAAGTGGTTATCATTTACTTATGTACCTCGTTGCAATCTATCATGCGTAGGTGACGCTGGATATACCTCTTCCACTAACACTAGCACCACATCTGAACCCCCTCGAAACTCTGGTAGGTTGCCCTTTTGAAAGACCTCTCGTACTTGCTGCAACTCTGACTGCCCCTGGTGGACCTGAACATCCGATACCACTAACGCCTGTGGCTGATCTCGTGGAAAGTACCTTGCCATCGCGATCATCATCGTTTGAACTGCCTGTGCCACTAATTCAGTTACTTGTGCTGCCGAAATCATCTTAGGCAGTTGCTATGGTAACTCTGGCTCCTGATGAGCCTCCCTAGTCTCATCTCCCCTTGCTGCCCTAGCTTCTCTCTCTCTCCTGGACGACATCTAAAATGAGAATCGAAACGTATGAGTTCACTCTCAAATATAAAGTAATTGGAAGAAGAACGTAAATACGCATACGTATGAGAATACAACAATACTATGATAGGGTTCTATATCAAACAATGCTAAGTAGAAACGTGAAAAGATGCAAAGATCCTAAGGACACTAGAACCTGATGCTCTAATACCATCTGTGGCACCCCGCCTAATAAAATATCGGGTGATCTGTCCTATACGAAATTAAAACAGGAATCCTAGTTGGTTCATCCTTAGCATCAGTGTCGAAAACCTTTTTAAAACTTACTAACCACCTAGTATTCCAAAAAGCTGGTGCCAATTTTTATCTTATTAATTAAACCAAACAATACATGTGGAAATAAATATAATCCATTTACACAACTGAATTAAATAACTGAACAAATAATAAAACGACATGACGAATGAACCATCGGCCACCAAAGTAAATAGTCCAATACAAATATTCGACACCGGAATAAAATAAATCTGAAAACTAAACTAAAAGTCTAGGCGACATGCCCTAAATAAAACTGAACTGATAAATGATTCCTACTCTAGGAATGAAATAACGATGCGTCTAATCTAACCTCCTTCTAGCATCCACATATGCCGCAGCTCCGTGTCCCTTGAATAGAATATCAATCCTGGCATCCCTGTGGTTGGACACCTAAAAGGTTTTGAAAATAGTTTTATAGCAAGGGTTAGAACCCAAAACATTTTGAAAATATTTAGCAAGTGAATTAACTGTAGTAATTTAATATGTATGAATGTGCTTCATATATAAGTTAGGGTCGGACTCTCTTGAGGACATTCTTACCCCTCCACTATTGTGCACACCTAACGGTTACCTTAACCCCACCTAGTTGTACTACCCCATCCAACTAGTCCTGGTATAATCTCCCCTTGCCATACTAATTTAACCCAAGTATAATAATACATGGGTTATAAGATATCTCACTAATTAACTTCATTAATTTCCTTTAAATAATATCATATAACTGTGACACAAGTTATATAAAACCATTACATCATACATTGTATTATTACTCGCATATAATATTTACTACCATTATATACGTACCTCTACCACAACATCCACACATATATCATATGCATATCCATCCCTTCGAGTATATCGTCTCCGGATGATTCCCTCTAAAGTGCTATCTTACTAGGTGTGCTCACACAACCTAGTTACCCGAGTTGGAATCGCTCACAAACGTGTCCCAAAATATAAACATAGTGGAGGCGGTAATATTCCTTCCTTGAAAGTGAGATAAATTCCTCACCCATATACCAGACGCTAAGACTTGGGGATATACTCACCATACTCCTCAAGCTAGGGGATTCACCCACATCGCGCAACCTTCCTTGATAACGCTAGAGTATATAAATTAAATAAATATGTAGTCACTAATATTTAATAGCACACACAATATATATATACACACACACACACACACACACACACACACATATATATATATATATATATATATATATATATTATAAACCTCGGCTTTACCGTGTACCCAAAAACCCGTAACACTAGCCCGTAATTTCCCGAGTCTGTGGCCCGACTCAACTTAATTAATTTTCTTACTTATTAATTTATCATCTCCCCGAGTCTATGGTCCGACTCTAATTTAATTAATTTACACATTAATTAATTTATACCAATCCGAGTCTATGCTCCGACTCTAATTTAATTAATTTACACATTAATTAATTTAACACTTGGTGTCGCCCAACCATTATACCAGGACTCGCTCACTTGGCCCGTACCATCGTTAATACCCGATTCTATATTTCATCCCATAACTAATTAATTACACCTCAATTCCTTTAATAATGTAGAGCCTCTCAACTACAATACCCGAATATTTTCCCACGGTCCAAAATCAACACTCATAAATTATTTCCCGAAATTTATTCATCTCATGGCATATAATTATTACTCTCCTAAACCCAAATATATCACCTTGTAATTGCTAAGGAATATGTGTCACATATGAATTTATCACTAAATAAAAGTAGGGATTAAATCCTAAATTAATTTCCCTTGTATATATAAAACTAGCTAAATTGCCAAAATTCTGGGACCATCGATCGATTGATCCCCTGGGTCGATCGATCGATCGAGCAGGTCCCTTTCTTCTCCGGCTTGCTGTTCAACCATTGTTAACCCATTCGAGCTTCTACTTTCTCCCATAAAAATATCTGATCATAATCTACCATATTAACATATGAAAACAGGTTTCACTCAACCTAGAAGCCTTAATTCAATTACCAATTTCCACAAATCTTAACGTTTTACAGATTCGAGTTTTACCTGGGTTTCAAACACCAAAACACTTTACATTTTTAATATCCGAATTTAAATGTCCATCATGATGGATTTAATCATACGGTTCATATTCCTAACCTACATAATCATGAAACCTACTAATGTCATCCCAAATCTCATCAAGATATACCATTTTCAAAATATCGATTTCACCCGAATACCCATTTATTCCCAAGACGGATTTTGGTTTACACATCACAAAAATATGAATTGATTATCACCAATTTAGAATCATAACAGTTAACCACTTTCCTGGAATCGTTCGTAGGGTCTGATCCGTTGGTGTAGTTAAGGTGTTGATGAAGAAGACCCCAATTAGTCCCTTAATTTGGCTCCAAAAATCCCCAATTGGCTCTTGATTTGCTTTCCTTTGTGTCTTTCTCAAACCCTAAGTTTATAACTTATTAACTGTCGTTCAACTTTTCCCCCAATTAGGTTTAAAACTCCAAATCCCATTTTTGGCCATACGGGCCTAATTAAAATCGCCCAAATCACCCCGTATGGGCCGGGCTATGCCTAAAAATACCCTGAGACCCAATTACTACCCCCAAGCACTCTTTTCTTACTATCTCGACCCAGCCGGACTGAACCGCTCACTCAGAATTATTATCCGAAATACTTTTTGACATTTTCAAATTTGACCTGAAAAATGCGACGCACATTAATTCGAATAATTTAACTTAAAGTCGCCAATTAAAAATGATTCTTCCCACTCAATTAAATTCTCCAAATCATAAATTTATGTGTCCCCAATTTAAATATTTCTATTTCTCCCAAAAATAATTAAATTTTAAATCCTCAAAATTGCGGGGTGTTACAGTACTAAGGAGCACACTTGACAATCGTGGGTGCGAGATCCTTGATGAAAACTATATGACTGAATGAAGGGCGTACTCAGGTTTCAGGGTAAGAACTTAGGTCAATTCTTTGCTTGTATCGATACCCTCAGAAAAAGGCAGAGCACATTCATTCACGACTTAATAGATAGAAGGACTAACAGATGGACAATACACAGGGGGAGAAGAAATCACATATACATGAGTTTTTCTAATGCAATTATTTTATCTATATTTAACCGTATGTGGACAAGGGTAAGATCTCATTTGTCGTCTATTATTTTCTTAAAAATAAACAATTGGGTAGGGGAATCCAGCGTAAGGGAATTTTGCATTGGTGATTACTTGTGAATTCATACCATTCATCTTCCATGTAAATATGGGGAGATATTTCGCCAGAATCTGAGGGGTTTTGGGCCAGCCTTCAGCCATCTGATAATTTTTTTAAAACTTTTATTAAAGCAAATGACCCATAAGTGTCTATTCTTTTTTGTGGAACAGTGTGTGTTCCTAAAGATTTATTTCTATATTAAAAAAAAGTAATACGACTCGGTGATCTATGGATTGCTTATCATCGCCATGGATCACGATATAATAGGATGCTTGGACTGAGCAACCTTTATGGTACATGTGAAACCACTTTACCCTAGTACTGAATAGCTATGAAAGCCTACTGATATACCTCAATATTGAACAAACTTCAAACGTTCCATATCATCGAGAGTTGGGGATCAAGAGAGAATTTTCCCGATATACTGAATGAGTAGACAAAAAGAGTGAGGATAATGGCCTTTAGGTTGACTTCTTTTGTCCTCGAGGGTATAAGGTTTAAACAATATGAAAATCAAGACTATGCAATGCATGATGCAAATTGGTAATCTTTATTTTTACATACAAGGGGCCCTAGGCACATATTTATGTTTTGAGGGACTCTAAAACTAAGGTTGCTAAATAGTTCTAAAATTTGAGTAAATTAGTCATGCGAGAGATATATATTAAGCATATAAGAAATACTAAGTACAAGGATAGTTCGGTTCTCTTATTTCATCCTCAGGAGAGTCTCCATTGGGGTGTTGCGAGCCAGGAGCAGTGATGCATCATGGGGGATAGCTTACGTTCGTTCAATGGTGGATTTTCGAGAGTTCTTATTTTTAGGTCCACTGCTTCCCCTAAGGTCAAGTCTGTTTGACGTAGGTCGATGACTTACCCCTAGAAGCTATTTTACGTTATATTCAGTTTGAGTGGAATGCCCCTGGTTATAGGCTTAGGGCCTAAATGTAGTTTTCAGGAGATTGTGACACCCTGCCTAATTAAATACCGGGTGATCAATCCTTTATTAAATTTAAAATAGGATATCCAGTTGGATCAGCCATAGCATCACTGTCGATTTTTTTTTATTAATTACTAACTACCTAGTATTTAAAAAGTCAAATGTCAAATTTTATCTTGAATTAATAACCAACCAAATAAATGAATAAACAAACATTCAGCATTTAATACAATCTCATAGGAAATGAATTGAAATAATGAATTAACTGAGTTTGGAGTAAACACTTTCGGAATAAAATGCCACTACAATAGCATGATATGAAATAAAGCTTTATAACTGAAATAAAAATAGATGTCTGAAGTATCAATCTCTTAAACAACAATGGGCAACATGCCTTGACTGATATAAGTTTTCTGAATGAGTCAAGGATAAGTGGAGGCATCTAATACCAAGGTCCTGTAACTTCAACAATAGCTACAACAAGTTAACCAATGGGAACTCTAAGCTTCGTGTCCCTACGGCTGGAAACCTAATGTAATATATATATATAGATAAAAGGAAGAAATTTGCAAGAAACAGGTCATATCCCAAGGTGAAAATAGTTTTAAAACAGCAAGTGTTTCAATTGCATTAAACAATAAATATTATAAACATGTTAGTCACGTGCTCTCACTTGATATTCTCATCTCTCAACTATTGTGCACGCCTAACACATTCTTCTAACCCATCCTAGTTACACTATCCCACTTAACTAGTTTGAATTAAGTCTTTGACTATGAAGCCTAAGACATTGTACCCACCCGTATCACCTGAATAATACATTCTTGCATTTCCAATATTAATTAATCGAATTCAAGTATCTCATTAATCCCTTGCATTTCCACGCACTTAATATATTTTTGGCATCATTATCATCATGTTCTACTAAGCAACACAGTAGAATAAACACAGGTATGTATATATATATATATATATATATATATATATATATATATATATATATATATATATATATATATATATATATATATATATATATAATTCACCATTATAATATATACAAATACCGCACCCCACATAGGCGAAACTAACAGTGCGTACATACTCTGCTATCAAGTCCCGGTACCTCACGTACATAATAAGGACTATCGATTCTGAATCTCTCGAAAATCGCAATAAAATAATTCACACACAAACTGGAGGTGAACATGGACCACAGCGTAATAGGCCATGCACATACCTACGCACCCATATAACCCAAAATTATCCAATCACAGATAAGTACTCCTTAGATCCCATGCTCTGAGGTACCAATCTATAATCCTCCCCTAAAGGCTCCTCAAATACAAGACTATCCCCTCCAAGACCTCCCAGCAATAGCAAGTATGGTAGGTATGTCATACATATAAAAATCCATACAATAAGTATTCACACAACTTAAGTATTTATACGTTCAATATTAGTATCCACACATCCCATAGTACAAGTCTCACACATTGTATTTATAACCCGTATATCATACGTAAATTTAATTAACGCCATAACTCTCATCATATAAATTCAAGTGCATTTCCCTATCCCAATGGTTTAAGAAGCGACCCAATTAATTCTTAGGTTAATTCAGTACTATAGTGTCCCCCTACTGCTGGTATTAACCCTAAGTCATAATTTCTCCGAATTAAACCCCAATACATAAAATTTTCAATCGTAACACATTCGAAAAACACTCGTAAATCTCCCCATTCAATCCCATATATAATGATACTTTCCGGGCCTTAACTATAACCCTACTGACCTTCCCTACATCCCATTATATTCAATTAATCAACATTAAGGGTTCTTGAAAGTTGGGGTTGAATCAAAAGTAAAGAGGAAAATAAGTCACAAATTTCAGGGGAGTTAATCGATCGAAGAAATGGGTCGATCGATCGACATTCATAGGTCGATCGATCGATCGAGCAGTGATCAACCTACGTTTTCTTGCATATTTTTGCCTACGGGTCTCTTCAAATTTAAACCTTAAATCCTCCACTACAATGTCCCAAACTCCTAAATAATCGTACTAATTGTTATACCATCATGTACACATAAGTTCTAACGTATAAGAATCATCAAATCATCATGGGGGCATCGATTTCTTGGATTAATTGTCATGAACATTTCTACAAACCCTAGTTCTTCAAATTTTCTTCAAGAACATCATAAATCTTAGATAAATTTTTGTAATTACTAACACTTAGGTTATGATTTCGTTTTTCCAACATTTCCAGAAGATCATCTACATGCAAAACCTACCCATATTCAATGTTTAATTCTCCAAATTCATAATATTTTAATTATTCAAAGTTTGTCTTCAAATCTAAACTATCATGTATAATATATGAATAAATATTTTCAAGATAAATCAATTACCTTTAATGAAAGTTTTGAACCTTTGAATAAGATGGTATTGGGGATGATCCTCTCTTTTCGATCTACGCGTGGGTGGTGACGGTGGTGCAAACGGTGTACCAGTGGTGGCTCTAGGCTTGAAAAATTTCTCTTCTTCCTCCTCTCATGAACTTCTTAGATTTTGTGAATTTTAACCCTAGAAGACAACTCTTTCCCTCAGATATAACACTTGAATTTTCATAGGTTTAATTATTCTAAAAATTATAATAACCGAAATACCCTCCCGGTGTGCCGGTTTGTCCTAAAACTGCCCCGGAACCCAAACTTAACTCCCTAGTAGACTTTTCTGACTATCTCGACCCTTAAATACATGTTGGAACACTCGAAATGACCATATGGGTGACTTACACATATCATACTTTTATTCCATTAAATTTAGTCCCCACACGGCTGTCACGCGCGTCCCGACTTAATTTCCATAATTGTTGTATTATACACTTGCAATAATTTTAATAAATTCATAATCATATATTACTTTACTCACTAAGTAATATTCAACATAATTCACAACAATAATACTAACTCCCATCATGCTACTAAATATCTATTTAAATTTGAATTAATCATAAATTTATTTCTCATTATTTAATTCAATTAATCCCATAATTAAAATCATTAAAATTTAAGGGGTGTTACACATATAAGGGGTGGGTTGGTTGTTCAGAGTCGCCACTTTGTTTTATACAAAAACAAGCAAATGATTCGGGTTAGCCCTTTCAGGATAATCCTAAAGTAGGTTTAAGAATGTGAATGGTCCAGAGATTCTTGTTGTACAGTTTCGAGAATCGAATTATGAGTGGGAAAGGTGTTAGGAGCCACTTATTCTTTATGATTCCTTAATTATATGCTTATTATTACTCTATAAATCATTTTTATTACTTTTATTTATTTTTAGAACTTGTTTAGAGACCCTAGGTTTGAATCCCTTAAAATGTGGATAGGTTCTTAGGTAAGAAAACGGTATCAGTATTATGTGTAGAAACATCACTTAATCGATGTAGGTACAGAAGGGTGATTGTGCATGACTCAATGCTTATATAATGGTTGGTTGTTATTAAGTATGTAAGTGTTCGAGAAACCTCTACTTGGCAAATGGGGGTCATTAATGTGTGGATGGATGGATGTATGCGCGAGAAATGGCGGCTTGAGATAGTTTGATATCTCGTTAGGGGATAAAAAGGTAATAGAGGAGAGATAAGAGACGAGGGCATCTTCATGGGGACAATATATCATGAAACATATTCTCAAGGCTCGTGCCCACGAGAAGGATTCAGTATTGCTCCTACGTACCCAAGAAGATTGAAGCCTATGGAGTTTGATTGTGTATAATATGTATACGTGTTTGAACATTTGTATGGGTGTGTACGAAAGTTTACATTTTTAAGATAATTTGATATCTCATTAGGGTTAGAAATAGGTAATGGATGATAAAAGGGATATGGATGCATCTCTGTGGGGACAATATAACATGAGACATATTGTCAAGGCTTTTGCTCACGAGAATGACTCAGTATTGCACCTACGTACTCATATATCAATAAGATCATAACCTACATTGTCTTATAGTATTGCACCTACGTACTCATATTTGTGAAAGTGTAGGACTTGGATTAATAAGGGGAGAATCCATCTATTAGACAATGGGTAGCTTCAGTGGGGGTTTAGAAAGGCAGTGGAACTGAATACACCAATAAAGGAGTAATTTTTTATGATTGTCAGACAATTACTAGCGAGAAAGTATGGTCCTTCTATAAAAGCTTAATTTCCATTTAGTTATAAAACAGACACGGTGCAGAAGCGTAAAGGTGATGGTTCAACTTTGAAACAGCAAATTTTAATTTCTTAAACAAATTAAAATTACACCAAGTGAAGTAAAATTAATCAATTAATATATTCACTTAAACCAATTAATTAATCCAAGTCCTAGAATTTGCCTAAGTCATGTTTATCAATCTTAGCAATTTAGGCGAAACCAAATTTTAGCAAATGACTTGAATTAAATAAACTTTACCCAATATTTAATATAAGTCCCAAATTAAATTGAGTGTGATCATTTAAACCGAATTTTATCTTGATTTATCCTAAGCATGCGTTCTAAATTATTTATGCAAGATAAAATAAACCAATCACACTACGCCGCGATGTACGAGGAAAAACCCAAGACGGGAAACAACCTCGGACGGCCCTAGCCACAAATCCACTAGATACGAAATTACAATTACAAGGCAGATAGACTTACAACGCACGACTCGATCCCTCTCAAGCCTCGATGCTTCTTCTTGTAGGCACCTCTTCCTAGCGGATAACCTTGGAACACCACCGCGGTCTCGGAATCCACCGATAGGACTTTATATGGTCACCGTCACCCGTACATGAAGCCTTTCTCTAAGCGGGTAAAACAACATAATAACACTTCTTCTTTCTTTGTGGGTGGTAGACGCAAAACCCGAAACTTATCTTCAATTCGGTGTAGAGAAAATCGGTGCCAAACTCCAAGCAATTGATAAGTATATAAGAACTTGGAATAAACTCATTTGGGTGTAAACACTAGAGTGATGAAAATTTTTCTCTAAAAATCTCACTCAAAACATGATCTTTTTCCCTCTTTGAATTTTCTCTCCAAACACTCTCTAGGAGTTAGAAGGTTGTGAAAAAGATGGATTATCAAAGGTGATTCCCGCACATATTAAAGTCTGAAAAAGTTGGTTAAAAACCAAGTGGGGAAGTGGGTGCAAAACTGCCAAAAAACTGCCAATAACTGTTCCCGCCTGGCATCTCGTTCGAACGACATTTCGTTCGAACAAAATCTCGTTCGAACGAGACTTCTAACGACGTTCCAGATTGAACTTGTTAGAATCTCGTTAGATATCTCGTTCGAACAGAAGTTCGTTCGAACGACATATCGAACGACATGTCATAGGCCTATACTGGAACCTCGTTGGCAAACTCGTTCGAACGACATCTGGTTCGAACGAAAAAACTCGTTCGAACGACATATCTAACGAACCACCAGAAAGTTCAAAAAATTCATTTTTATCCCAGAAAACTTTATAAACATTTATTTAAAGTTTTAATTAATTCTTTCTTAAAACAAAACGCAGTTTTTATAAAACCTAACACCCAATAAACTCGTTCCAATCTCCTATATATATAATATTGCATTCATACCTTGGGAGCATGGAACTATGGTTGATGACGTAGAAACGAGGCACGCAAACCGGCATATTTGATGAAGCTTTATACTCTTTGCCACTACGTCTTCAACAAACACTTCATAGGCTTGAGAGTATTACAATTACATACTATCCTATGAATAAATGTTTTTGTCCGGAATTGAGGCAAAACTATATATGGACTCAATTGGAAATTTGTGTCCTTACAAATCTCCCCCTTTGGCTATTTCGGGACAAAAACCAAACAAAAATCCTAAAGGGCCGTCAAGCTCACTAGACTCAAAAGATAACCCAACCAAACTTAACTCAACCCAAAGATCAATCGCTTTGCCATTGAAAGATGCCGCGCGTTAGAATAATTCCTTCACACTTAAGCAAACTCATCAAATGCATAGGGAATATCAAAGTATTAAATTCAATTTTAAATAATTACTCCCCCTAAATTAATTCTCCCCTTTATTTATCAAACACGTGACCTACTTAGAAAGACGTCTCCCCCTAAGATAAATCTCCCCCAAACTAAGATATGATAAAAATAGGATTAGATACCATTTCTCCCCATATCATTTCTCCCCCTTTTTGTTCAGGAATAGGCAAAGGATAAAGAACTAATAAACATCATGTTGAATCTTAAAGTGATAAGATATGAAAGCATATGGGCAATAAAAGCAAGGCGAAGATAAACAAATATCATATATATATATATATATATATATATATACTATAAATATACCAATGAAGCACTTGCATATATATATATATAGATATAAACACACATATAACACAAAATACAATAAGTTTGCACACTCGTATGGCAAAAATGTGTCATATGGAAACGTAAGTGTAGGGGTGTGAACTAGCAACAATTAAATTTAGACCCAAACACTTAATAAACATTCACGGAGTTCGCATTTGATTGCAAACTTTATCACATTTAATTATAACCTCATGTGACAATATGAAGAGTGAACTCAATGAACAAACATACACAATGCATACAAGCCTAGCATGATGATGATTCTACAAACCAAATAGAGTCGTGACATTAAAGACAACTAGGATAAACGGACATTGTGCAAGCCGTTGATATACCATCCAATTCTCCCTCAATAAGCATATATATTCTTTTACTTTTGAATGAATATATCAAACAAACATAGGCCTTGGTAATTGTTTTCTTTTTAATGCCAAATATTCTGTTTTTAGGCCTTTGGATCACGTATTTCTTTTAGATCCAATAAACGGTGGCTTACTATCGCAAAGGATTTAATTCATCCTTTCGGAGCCCTTCCCCGTACACATTTAGATATATAATTTTTTTATCTCACAAAGCTCACGAGTAACGGATTTTGACATTCACTAGTCCTCCTAGGTCATAGATATGTAGATGACTAGATTGGTAGGAGAACACCTCAAAAATCTCAAATATAACATGTGACATTAAGATTTCAAAAGAGCTCGTGCATGTGTGAAAAGAGGCATATAAAAATAGAATCCATTTAAACAATACAAAATCCAACTACTCCATATAAAACATGGTAAAGAACATTTTAAGGATTGAAAATCTAAACCAAAAGTTCTAGCCACGTGGGAGCGTAAAAGATGGGATTCAAACACAAATATATGCCACATAAAGTGTGTCAAACTAAAATACACAAAAAATAAAATCTTTTTGAGTTTTTAACATTTTTAATCAAAAATAAATATTTACTCAAAGGGACAAACAAAAATCATTTGTATTTTTCATTACTCTCAAATGAAACAGATAAAACACAAATGATAAACAAAAATCTTTTTATATTATTCAGTTAATTCAGACACAAAATATAATACAAAAAGATAAACAAGTCATAATTTCTAGCATGTGATAGGAAATAAGGCAATGACTAGAAAATGACTAAACAAGCATACATTTAGCATGTGAATATAGCATGAAGTACAAACGCTAAAGTATGCAAACACTAACACATTCATCCTTTAGATTTAGCAAGGGAGGAAGCATGTGAAAGTAAATGAGAATCAAAAACCCTATTTTGCAAGGCAACCAAGTCGGATTTCCTAACCCAAATTAATGAAGAATGATTATCTTGGGGTATTGGAACTTTAACTACCGTGGTTACTTTACTATGGGGTTTTCTAGGAATTCGTTTAAGATCAAAACAAAATTTCCTAAGATGACCTTTTCGACCACAATGTGTACAAGTGAAAACATGTCGAAAAAATTTACTTAAGGAGTGATCTTTCAATGTATTCCTAGTAGATTCTCCTAAAACATTGGTTTGGGCATTATGAGTAAATTCATTGCAAGTATTGAAGCCTAAACCACAGGTGTCATTTTTAATTTGGACCGTTCCTAAGATTTTATCTAATTTTTCCGAACGACACTCCAAATCAAATTTGACATTACTAGAGTCTTTCAATTTATCTTGCAATTCCAAAATATTAGACTCTAATAAAACATTTCGCTCTTCAAAAGAAACAAGCTCCTTTTTCAAGGATTCCATTAAACTCCCGAGGCTATCTCTTTCGCCTTCTACATATTCTAGCTTCTCTCGAAGAGTCCTCTCACGTGTCCTAAGGTCTTCTATTAAAGAATTTTCATCAACGACCTTGACACTCTCTCTTAAACTAGCTTCTAACTTCAAATTAGCTCTTTTCAATTTAATAGATTCTTTATAAAGTTCTTGAAAAGCATTTTGAAGTTCACTCACATTAACCTCTTCTTCATTTTCACTCTCTCTTTCTTCTCCACTCTCACTATCATCAAAAACAAGAGAATCATAAACTATGACCTTGGAAGTGTCATGTGTTAACGTCTCATCAATGGATGAGTTCTCACTATCACTCACATGACTATCCATAAAAGCCACAAAATTTTTCTTAGTGGGGTAATCGGGCTTCTCTTCCTTATCACTATCACTAAGGGTCGCATTATATGAAATGGGTCGCTTACCCTCTTTCCTTAGTTTAGTGGGGCACTCATAAGCCCTATGGCCATAACCTTCACAACCAAAACACTTATTAGACTCGTCCCTATCTAAATTTTCATTACTAGGTTTAGGGATCTTTTCGACTTTAGGAATCTTCTCCTCTTTAGAAATCTTCTCGTTCTTGTCATGCTTAGAAGATTCAAATTTCTTAAAATCATTTTTAAATTTATCTTTGTTAATTTTAAGAAATTTTCTAAATTTGCGAGCAAATAAAGCCATGTCTTCCGAGTCACTATCACTATCGCTCTCTACTGCTTGTTTGACCTCTTTTTGGGCTTTTAAAGCAACGCCCTTTTCGATTTTCTTTTCAGATTTAGAGGGAAACATATCTAGTTAATAGGTTTGTAAATCACCTACAAGCTCTTCTAATTTCGTAGAGGCTAAAGTGGGTAAAGAATTTAAAACGGTCACTTTTGGAATAAATCTATCAGGTAGGGACCTTAAAATTTTCTTTACAACACGGTCGTCAGGTATTTTCTCTCCCAAGTTAAAAGATGAATTGACAATATCAGAAAGTCTAGCATAAAATTCATCAAAAGTTTCTTTTTCATTCATTTTGATAGTTTCAAATTGAGTGGTGAGGTTTTGGAGTTTTGAAGCTTTAACGACACTAGTTCCTTCATGAGTTAATTGTAAAATATCCCAAGCTTCTTTAGCGGTCTCACACGTCATAATACATCGGAATTCATCCGGTGTGACAGCGCTAAACAAGGCATTTAAACCTCGGGAATTAAAATTAGCAAGTTTAAACTCATTTTCAGTCCATCTATCGGCGGGTTTGATAACACGTTCATTTTCAGCTAAATAAGTTGGTGGGGACCACCCGTTAAGAACAGACATCCAAACTCTCTCGTCGATAGATTTTAGTGCCGATTTCATTCGTGCTTTCCAATACGCGTAGTTTGAACCATCGAAAATAGGAAATTTTGAAAATGGGGAAAAATCCATTTTAGCCAAAAATTTAAAGGATCTTAACGAAATATTTTATCATTTTTGGCTATGATACCAATTTGTAAAAGCTTAATTTCCTTTTAGTTATAAAACAGACACGATGCGAAAGCGTAAAGGTGATGGTTCAACTTTGAAACAGCAAATTTTAATTTCTTAAACAAATTAAAATTACACCAAGTGAAGTAAAATTAATCAATTAATATATTCACTTAAACCAATTAATTAATCCAAGTCCAAGAATTTGCCTAAGTCATGTTTATCAATATTAGCAATTTAGGCGAAACCAAATTTTAGCAAATGACTTGAATTAAATAAACTTTACCCAATACTTAATATAAGTCCCAAATTAAATTGAGTGTGATCATTTAAACCGAATTTTATCTTGATTTATCCTAAGCATGCGTTCTAAATTATTTATGCAAGATAAAATAAACCAATCACACTACGCCGCGATGTACGAGGAAAAACCCAAGACGGGAAACAACCTCGGACAGCCCTAGCCACAAATCCACTAGATACGGAATTATAATTATAAGACAGATATACTTACAACGTACGACTCGATCCCTCTCAAGACTCGATGCTTCTTCTTGTAGACACCTCTTCCTAGCGGATAACCTTGGAACACCACCGCGGTCTCGGAATCCACCGATAGGACTTTATATGGTCACCGTCACCCGTACATGAAGCCTTTCTCCAAGCGGGTAAAACAACATAAGAACACTTCTTCTTTCTTTGTGGGTGGTAGAAGCAAAACCCGAAACTTCTCTTCAATTCGGTGTAGAGAAAATCGGTGCCAAACTCCAAGCAATTGATAAGTATATAAGAACTTGGAATAAACTCATTTGGGTGTAAACACTAGAGTGATGGAAATTTTTCTCTAAAAATCTCACTCAAAACATGATCTTTTTCCCTCTTTGAATTTTCTCTCAAAACACTCTCTAGGAGTTAGAAGGTTGTGAAAAAGATGGATTGTCAAAGGTGATTCCCGCACATATTAAAGCCTGAAAAAGTTGGTTAAAAACCAAGTGGGGAAGTGGGTGCAAAACTGCCAAAAAACTGCCAATAACTGTTCCCGCCTGGCATCTCGTTCGAACGAGACTTCTAACGACGTTCCAGATTGAACTTGTTAGAATCTCGTTGGATATATCGTTCGAACAAAAGTTCGTTCGAACGACATATCGAACAACATGTCATAGGCCTATACTGGAACCTCGTTGGCAAACTCGTGTGAACGACATCTGGTTCGAACGAAAAAACTCGTTCGAACGACATATCTAACGAACCACCAGAAAGTTCGAAAAATTCATTTTTATCCCAGAAAACTTTATAAACATTTATTTAAAGTTTTAATTAATTCTTTCTTAAAACAAAATGCAGTTTTTATAAAACCTAACACCCAATAAACTTGTTCCAATCTCCTATTTATATAATATTGCATTCATACCTTGGGAGCATGGAACTATGGTTGATGACGTAGAAACGAGGCACGCAAACCGGTATATTTGATGAAGCTTTATACTCTTTGCCGCTACGTCTTCAACAAACACTTCATAGGCTTGAGAGTATTACAATTACATACTATCCTATGAATAAATTTTTTTGTCCGGAATTGAGCCAAAACTATATATGGACTCAATTGGAAATTTGTGTCCTTACAAATCTCCCCCTTTGGCTATTCCAGGACAAAAACCAAACAAAAATCCTAAAGGGCCGTCAAGCTCACTAGACTCAAAACATAACCCACCCAAACTTGACTCAACCCAAGGATCAATCGCTTTGCCATTGAAAGATGCCTCGCTTTAGAATAATTCCTGCACACTTAAGCAAAATCATCAAATGCATAGGGAATATCAAAGTATTAAATGCAATTTTAATTAATTACTCCCCCAAAATTAATTCTCCCCTTTATTTATCAAACACATGACCTACTTAGAAAGACGTCTCCCCCTAAGATAAATCTCCCCCAAACTAAGATACGATAAAAATAGGATTAGATACCATTTCTCCCCCTATCACCTTCAAGCTAGTTTTGGAGGAGTCAATGAGAAGTTGTGTGGAAATTAAATGTTTTACGGTTCAAAAATTGAGTAAAACACCACACCTTAGGGTTGGAGTGGACCAGAAGCCACCATCATATATCTATGTATCCCTTATCAACATAGATAAAATCCTAGAGGTATTATAGTGCTCAGATTGGTTTGAGGTGATGAAGGAAGGGGGTTTGGACTAGATATGGAGGCATCCCTAAAAAATAATATTCCGAAAGACGTATTATGAGGCTTGCATTTCATAACTTTGACTTGATATAGAGCCTATGTACCCAAGATGACTTGGAATCTAAGCCAACGTAGTTCCAACAAACTGGACATATTTACGGGTGTAGAAGATGGGATACTGAGTATATAGTATACAACATTAGGGTATTTATGGAGCTTAGTCCTTAATCTAACATTTCTGTTGTGCTGGATTGAAATTTTATATGTTAAAAATACATTCATCAAAGGTCTACGTTTGACAAATATTGATATGAAAACACATATTTGGGGATGCCACCACGCAGATGGGATTTATTCGCTTGGAGAAGCGGTGGGAATAGTCAAATTTTAGACTTTGGCGCATGCAAAGTTTTAGGCTGATTCAGCTCACTAACACTTCCATGAGAAGGTTTTGAAAAGTATGTTTTCTTGTTTGTATTTAGTCGTTGTGGCATTTAATTAACATTTATTTAGCAGATGAGCATGTGGATTCAATGAACTTAGGTGTTGGTTTGAAAATTGGGCGTTAAAATATAAATGTTGTAAAGTGCATACCTGATCCCTAAACGGGGGTCGGGTTAAAAGAGATAAACAAACATGGATGGTTTATCACAATATATATATATGGTGGTTGGCCCGAGATTCAACAGAGTTTCCTTACCCTTATAGCATGAAGAGAATTTTTTTCTGGGGAGTGTCCCCACATGAGATGCCCATGGTGGGCAGAGCTCCATTTAGTCAGGCAGATATTCATTTAGAAGTGTCAGCTTTTGTGAGAGGTTTAATATGTTTTTCTCAAAGGAAATTTTTTAGAGGTAGGAACCTCGTTTGGGATTGTAGAGGAAGTGATTTTTCAGAAGTATGAACTTATCTCGAGGGAAATGATTTCTCTAAAGTATGAACTTATTTCATGACTTTTTAGAACAATCTCGAGTATCTTGGGTGATCGGGACTAAGAAAATTATCAAACCAAATCAATGTTATGTTTGAGGTACGTACTTTTAAATGTTGGTGGTGACCTCTATTTATAGGGTGTGATTCAGGTCCTTTGATCGTGTGGTCAAAGCGCATGGTGGGTGGATTAGAGTGGGGTGACACATATAGGGACATAAAAATATCTTTAAAGATATTGTAATGATTATAAGAAGAGGGATGACCGTGCGATAAAATCCCTTTAGCCACACGGTCAAAGGGTGGGGAATAGTCGTCTTTTAGATAAAATCTAAGGGATAACTGTAAAAAATGGTTAACTGGGTGATTAAATGGTTAACCATGTGGTCAAAGTGGTTAGCTGCATGGCCAACTGGCCATTCTGGATTTTGGAGAAAACATTTAAAAAAATCTTTTGATCACATGGTCAAATGGCCTTTAATCGCACGGTCAAAGGAGTTGGCCTCAATTCACGTTTCATCGCGATTTCATAACTTTTGACTTATAACTCCGATTGACGTGTGGTTTCACCGTTGGAAAGATAATTCAAATATACACCTCTTTATGATTCCCAACTTACCCAATTATGAAATTTGGTGGGTCCAAATACCTTTAAAATGGTATGTAATGTGCATTTCTTCAGTCCAAAGACTTTAGGGCTTTAATGAAATCATTGACTGGCACATGAGCTTCGCCCTTAAAATGGTATATACAACTTTTATGTTTACTAATTTCCTAAATTATGAAGTTTTGCAGGTGAAAAATGTCCATAGAGTGATATTTAGTGTAAATCATCTCAATCAAAATTACCATTGTCTTCGACCTTTTAAGTGAGGCATAAATGGGTGTAAGATGGATTTGATCAAATGTATTTTGATTCATAGGGTACTTTGTAAAGTTAGTTAAGTCTATGTTAGGTTAATATTTGCATGTTTACATGAATGCCCTAAAAATCATGAGAGGTTTAGGGTTTTCCTATCACTGAATTAGGGATTTTTAGGTAATTATCTGCGACTTTGGGAAGTCACTGGGTTAAGAAAACCATGTCCCATTAAGGATAGGAGTGTCACATAACTCACACCCTCATTGAAAATATTGGTGTCCATATACATCAACTAAGTTTTATCGAATGTAACATCCTACAAAAAATTAATACGGCTTGAGGAAAAAATTTGGCCAAATAATGTACACCCCCAAAATACCGCCAATATGTCGAACCCCCGCTTATTGGTCCAACCACAATACCTCATCCTATTTCCCCATTATAATTTATATAACCCAAACCATCAATATGTTGAACACCGGCTTACTGGTCCAACCACAATACCTCGTCCTCTTTCCTCACTATAATTTCGATAACCCAAAACCCAGAGGCTCAAAATCTTATAAGGGACACTTGTGCACCAAGGTACTTGGAGTGATGCTCATGTCCTTCACATCCTTGGAAATTCGATCGCCTCCACATGTGTCAAAGAAATACAATCTCTCCCCATATAGATCAAATGAATTCGAGATAGTTAGGTTAAGGGTCGATTACAGGTCGTACGAGAATGATGAGTTATCAAAATTCAATTCGGGGACACAATAATGGTACCCTCACCTGCCTTAGCCTCCCCCTTTCCTTTATCTTTCACCTCCCCCTCCCTTTATTCGTGACTGCACATTTGACAATTTTGATCATATGGTTCATCGTTTGTTGGGTACTTTCCAATTTTTTCATCCCGAACTTAGAGAACAACCCACTATTACTGCAAGCAACGCGCATCAACTTCAACTTTCCAATTTAGGAGCCGACACCCCGAGTATGACCTTTTCTATTTTTTGTTAGTACTTGGCTCAGTGCATTCGTACTCAGAGCTGCCCTGTCGGCATCACTATGGGTGTTTCACACTACCCTTAGCCTGTCATAAAATAATATAAAAACATGCTATTTGAAGCATCTTATACCCTTGACTCACTTGAGTCTACATTGTATAAGTTTTCATCTAATTTGGAAATAAAGACAAAATTGAGTCCCCATCCTAGAAACAAAAGAGCCTCAGACTCTTCAATACACTTCATTCCTCTTGTTTGACTGATCAAGGTATAATCACAAACACTCACACACTTTAGGACTGCATACAATTCTCACACATTTTTTATATTGATTGGATGTGTGTTGTGTGTTAATTTCCCTTAAAAATATTTTTTATAATTTTTTGGGAATTTTCAAAACTTTTTAAAAAAAAATCCTAATTAAAAGTGAAATTAAGAAGTTTTGGGGTCATTCTCTAATTTCTTATCGTTGGTTTTATCCCTGTAAAGTTCACTTGGGTAGAAACCGAAAGCGCTAGAGATTATAAGGGGTGCTGTGTAATTTCTTTAGACGCGCGTGTGAGGTTTAATATTAGCCCTACACTTGTCACTCTTGAACCGGTTGGATTTGTGTTTCTTTATAGACACAAAACTATTGTTGATTGCTAACCCTTGGATTGATCTTATCAACGCTCTGCATGCATTCCTTACCAATCCCTGTGAAACCCTTATCCTCCAATCAGAAGCTTTTTAACCAACCCATCCTCTTAAACCATTGAATCAAAGTCAATTTGAGAACACTTAATCTCAGCCCTCGATTTGCTTCTACCTTCTCGATCCTTCTCAGCCCCCTATATAATGAGGGTAACCCTCAACCATTAGAGGACTTTTTCCACTTCGTCATTTAGAGAGAGAAGAGAGAGAAAAGAGAGAGAAACCAGAGTTAGAAACCCTAACCCTGCTCGTCTAACCCCTTTTTCAAACCTTAATTCTTTTATCAAAACCAGTTATATACCAAACACAACCTTGAGTGTTTGAGAGTTTTGATAGTGGTTTGATAGTGGTTTCGTGCTATAACCTCTTCATTTTAAAATTCTTGTGTCCAACTTAAGAATTAAGCTAGATCTGCGTTTCTGTTTCATAGAAATTTTATATCTTAGCATTTTATGTTACATTACACCTAGATCTGCATTTATTGTTTCTCATCTCGAGAAATCTGTTGTTGATTGTTTTCTGTAAATGTTTTCATACTCAAAATCAACAATAACATTTTCTGTTTCTAGTTCTTTTGAAACAGGACCTTTGACCTAGTTGGACTCACACTTGGTCGTTTTCAATTTCAAAAGCATTTTCAAAACTCTGAAATTGATTAAGATCTTGATACGTCTTCTGAGCAAGATTGCCATGGATTCTGGGTATATTTTAAAGGTCAAATAAGGTTCAAGTTTCCTAAGAAGAGAGAAAATGAAAATCACAGCATATAGATCTGATTTGTAATTTGTTAGGACTGTTTGTAAAAATAAGTGTGAGTGTGTGCATGCATATGTTATATCACCATCACAAACACTTACACACTACAACACTGAAAGTGTTAGTAATAAGATCTTGAAACAAGAGTCGACATAAAGACTGGAAAAAAGTTGAAGTTAGCAAACTGGAGAACAACATCCACAATCACAACTTCAGAAAAGTTATAAGGACACCAGTGGGTACATTCCTAAACTTGACAGGTCTGATTTTTGTGCATGTGTGTTATATAGTTTATAACTGTTATATTTTGTTTTAGTGGATTTTTCTTTTTACTCCGTAGAGGGAGTCGTGGATGTTTCCTCAGTTATGTGAGGTTTTACCACGTTAAAAATCTCTTGTCATTAATCTTTCTACATCTCCTTATCTCATTCTGATTAGTGTGATGATTTAAAACTTTTTTTATTTTATTTTTCAAAACTTGTTAAAAAATCTTGAACTGATCTCGTGCATATTTTTAAACACATCTTATGATTTAACTGATTTGATTTCTAGAAAAGAGTTTCCAAAAAAACAGTTCAGAGTTACTTAAATAGTTTAATCTTGTATTAAACGGCTTTAGTAACAGTTTTTCAATTGGTATCAGAGCTTTGGAATTTTTTAAAAAGATCTTGTGTTTCTGAAATTGTTTTCTTAAAATAAAAAAAATGGACGAGAAAAATTAAAGATTTGGTAACTTGACCAGACCCCCACTCTTTGATGGAAATAACTTTGCTTACTGGAAGGTAAGAATGGTTTCTTTCATACAAGGAACCTTGGGAGATGATGTTTGGGATATTGTTGAAAATGGTTACACTTATCCTACTAAACCAGCCACTGAAGGAAGCAATGAGAGGATTAAGAAAGCATTAAGTGAGTTCACACAAGAGAAGCAAACTTCTCGAAACAATAACGAAGGCAAGAATGTTATCTTTATGTCCATAAATGAACATGAGTTCAAAATGATCTCATCTTGTGCCACTTCTAAGGAAGCTTGGGATACACTGATCACTGCACATAAAGGTGACACTTGAGTTACGGCTGCTAAAACTCAAATGCTTGTTCAGCAGTACAACTCCCTAATTATGTCAGATTCTGAAACCTTTGATGACTTTTACATGAAATTAATTGACATTATGACCAAATTGCATGCTAATGGGATAACTTATGACATACATGAAATTGTATCTAAAATTCTAAGGTCATTACCACAGAAATTTGATAAAATAAATATATTATATTGAGGAAATGTGTGATCAAAATCTCACTCCTGAATTACTCAGTAGTAAACTACGAACTGTGGAAATGGAATTAGAATTTAAGAAACAAATGACCTAGTCCCATAGGAAACAGACTAGTTCCAACTTGAGTTTTTCCATTAAGTTGATGAAACCTGAGTTTACTATTCCCACTGATGATTCTGATGAGGAATGTGATAGAGGTAGTTTGGATAATCAAATTTCTGTAATGTCAAAACAATTTAAGAAAATTGTCAAATTTAGAAATAAATTGGCAAATAGACAAGGCAAGCTAAATTATCCAAATCAGTCTAACTACAAACCTCATGAGAAAGAAAGGTCAAGACAAACATCCCAAGGACATGAGACCCAACAAAGACTTTAAGAACATTGAATGTTTTAAATGTGGAAAATTAGGACACATAACACAAGACTGTAGAGTGAAACTGAACACTGTTAATAAACATACTAGGGCCAACATTTGGAAAACATGAGATGATTCAAGTGACTCTGATAATGATTGAAAATATGTTACTAAAGACGTTTATTAAAAATAAACTATTTAAGTAACTCCGAGCTATTTTTTGAAGAAACTCTTTTCTTAAAAATCAAACTTATTTGAACACAAGATGTGTTTAACAAAACAGTATGTACGAGATCTATTCAAGATTTGACTAACAGGTTTATAAAACAGTTTAAACAAACTTTAAACTCAGCACAACCAAGAATGAGATGAGGAGATGTAGAAAGATTAAGTTCACGATTTTTTACGTGGTAAAACCTCACCAACTGAGGAAACATCCACGACTCCCTCTACGGAGTAAAATAAAAAATCCACTAAAATAAATTTATTAGTTACAAACTATATAACTAACATGCATACAACTCAGACCTGTATAAGTTTAGGAATGTACCATCTGGTGTCCTTATAACTTCTCTGCAGTTCTGATTGTAGATGTTGTTCTCCCAGTTTGTTAACTTATGATTTGTTCCAACACTTTACGTCGACTCTTGTTCACAAGATCTTATTACCAACACTTTTCGTGTTGTAGGGTGAAAGTGTTTGTGGAGGTGCTCTCTAACACATGCATGCACACACTCACACCTATAAAGTACAAACAGCCCTAGCAAATTACATATAAGGCTATATGCAGTGATTTTTCTTTTTCTCTCTTCTCACAAAACTTTGAACCTTTTTTACCTTTAAATCAATCCCAGAATCCACGGATATCTTGTTTAGAAGACAGTCAAGATCTTAATCAATCTCAGAATTTTGATAAGATTTTCGAGATTGAAAACCTCCAAGTGTGATTCCAAACTAGGTCAAAGGTTTAGTTTTAAGAGAACTAGAAACAGAAAACATTTATTGTTGATTTCAAAGTTAAAAGCAATTTTCAGAAAAGAATCAACAATATATTTCTCAAGAAGAGAAATAAAACATTTAGATCTAAGTGTGATGTAACATGCAGAACATAGATCTGAAATTTCTATGAAGAAGAAAATAGATCTAAGTAAACAGTTTAAGTTGGGAACAAGATCTAATGAACAAGAGGTTACAGCAACACAACTATCTCTCAAAAACTCAAGAACACTCAGGGTAGTGTTTTTGATATGTAGAAGTTTTAGAGAAGTGTTTGGTTTGAAAGAGGATTGACGAACATGGGTTAGGGTTAGGGTATCTAACTCTCTCTCTCTTTTTGTTTTCTTTCTTCTCTCTCTTCTCTATCTCTTCTCTCTAATCTCTCTCTTTTTTACTCTCAAGAATGAACTAAAAAAAGTCTTAGACGATTGAGAGGAGGGTCCCTTTTATAGGACGAAGAGAAGGATCGAGAAGCAGGTTCAAAAACTAGGGTCAGGATTGAGTCAAGCTGGATTGACTTAAATCCAAGGGCTCACAGACAGCGGTGATTAAAATTCACCTGATTGGTTCAGGAGTGATACACAGGGATTACCAAAGAAAGCATGCAGGTCGTTGATAAGGTTTGATCCAACGGTTGTAATCATACGCGTTTATATACTCCGGAAAGAAACACAAAATGCACCAATCACCAAGCAATAGGTGTTGATCAGTAAGGCGATATAAAACGCGCGACTAAAAGTAATTACAACCACACCCTGAATTCTCTGCCGCTTTTGGTTTCTACCCAAACCAACTTTGAGCCAATAAACCCATTAAACCATAATTAGAGATTGAACCCACAAACTTTTAAAACCAAGTTTTAATTAATAAAACCTTTATTAAAAAATGTTTATAAAATCCGAAAAAATTATTTAAAATCAAATTTAGGGATTTAAACCTACTCAATATATATACACACATAAATATGCAATATGACATGTATAGGATGCATTCTACTGTGGGTGAGTGTTGGAAATTTGGTCTTGATCACTACAAGATAAATGAATGAAATAGCAATCCAATCTCTGAGGTTCTTTGGTTTCTAGGATAGACATAATTTTGTCTTAATTTCCAAACTAGATGAACTCTTATACAATATAGACTCAAGTGAGTCAAGAGTATAAGGGCTTCAATCTCCCCCTTTGGAAATATGAGAAAAAATATCCTTTGAGTCAACTAGGACTCGTAGGGCGATAAAAAATAAGAAAAACCTATTCCTATAAAGATTTTATCTACCCAAATCCTAGAAAACAAAAGTACATAACTCAACTATTAACAATTGAATACCCTATTACATCAGTTGAGAAAAACTGTACAAAAACCTGCAATGAATCACTAAGATCAAGCAGTTTAGTATATATACAAATATTCATAACGACTCAAATTTCTCCCCCATTTTGTCTCAAATGGACAAAGGGAAAAACTTGGATAAACAGCAAAGGTATTACTCAGCACAAACCATACCAATAGATTTCTACAAAGAAATGAATCTATTATAATCTAGAGGTTTGGTAAACATATCTGCGAGTTGCAAATCAGTAGGAAGATAATTGATTTCTAATTCCTTAGTTTCAACCAATTCGCGTATAATGTGATGTCTTATTTTTATGTGCTTTGTTCGCGAGTGTTGAAAAGGGTTTTTAGAAATACTAATCGCACTTTGATTATCACAATAGAGATGCAATTGATTTGCTTGAATACCATAATCACTTAGCATTCGTTTAAGCCACAGTAATTGAGCACAATAGCTGCCAGCGGCTATGTATTCAGATTCAGCTATCGAGAGTGATGTGCAGTTTTGTTTCTTACTACTCCATCCTACCAAGTTATTACTTATATAATGACATGCTCCTGATGTGCTTTTACTATCATCAGTACACCCAGCCCAGTCAGCATCAGTGTACCCAATTATAGTGCTTGGTATGTCATTAGTGTACCAAACTCCTAGATTTAAAGTGCCTTTCACATATCTAATGATATGTTTAATAGAATTCAAATAGATCTCTTTAGGATTATTTTGATAACGAGCACATACACACACATCATACATAATATCAGGATGCGAGGCAGTAAGATATAGTAAGGTTCCTATCATACTACGATATAGAGTAGGATCTACGGATTTTCAATTTTCATCTTTAGAAAGTTTTAGCGTAGTACTCATGGGCGTTCTAGCATCTTTAGCACTCTCTAGGTCAAATTTCTATACTATCTCTAAAGCGTACTTAGATTGTGATACAAATAATACTTCTGAATTTTGTTTGACTTGAAGGCCTAAGAAGAATTGTAACTCCCCCATAAGGGACATTTGAAATTCCTTATGCATAGTTTTCAGATAAGGATTTCACTTCTGAGGGAGAAGTTAATCCAAAGATAATATCGTCAACATAAACTTGAGCAATAATGATGTGTTTGTAAAAATGTTTGACAAAAAGGGTTTGATCATTTCCACCTCTTTTGAAACCTTTATCTAAGAGGAAACTGGAAAGACGCCCATACCAAGCTCTAGGTGCTTGTTTAAGGCCATACAAAGCCTTTTTAAGATGAAATACATGTATTGGATATTAAGGGTCAATGAACCCTTTAGGTTGTTCTACATAGTTCTCTTCAGTCAATATTCCATTAAGGAATGCAGATTTGACATCCATTTGGTAAAGTGTAAAATGCATGTGGCAAGCTATAACAAAGAGCAGACGAACAGATTCTAAACGAGTAACAGGTGCAAAAGTCTCGTTAAAATCTATTCCTTCAATTTGAGAGTATCCTTGAGCAACTAATCTAGCTTTATTTCTAATTATTATCCCATTTTCATCAGTCTTATTTTTAAAAATCCAACGTGTGCCAATAACCTTTTTGTGATCAGGATGAGGAACAAGATACCAAACATCATGAATGACAAATTGAAGAAGTTCTTCCTACATAGAAAAAATCCAGTGCCTCATTTACATTCTTTGGTTCCATGAGAGAAACAAAACATGCATAATGTGCATAATTTCTTAGTTGGGATCTTGTACGCACTGGCTCACTAGGGTTACCAACTATGTTATTTATGGGATGATCTTTAAAAACCCAGTTAGGTACTTCAGGTGTCTCAATTGGTAAAGAATTATCTATTTCAGAAGAGTCATTTTCTAAAGTGTGTGTAGGATCTTCATCAATAGTTGATTCGCCACTCTTGTTCTCTACAATAGTGTCACTTATAATTACATTTATGGATTCCATCAAGGTTTTAGTGCGAAGATTATACACACGATAGGCTCTACTGTTAGGCGAGTATCCTAGAAATATAGCTTTATCTCCCCTACTCTCAAATTTGGACAAGTGTTCCCAATCTTTGTATACATAACAAGTACTGCCAAAGGTTCTAAGGTACTTAAGATTAGGCTTTTTATTGTACCAAAGTTCGTAAGGAGTTTTTTTGGAATTCTTTCTAAGATAGACCCTATTTATGATGTGACATGCAGTACGGATAGATTCTACCCAAAAGTATTTAGGTAAATTCTTGGCATGTAACATAACTCGTTCCATCTCTTGAAGGGTACGATTCTTTCTCTCGACAATTCCATTTTGTTGAGGAGGCTTAGGAGCACTGAATTCGTGTTTATATCCATTATAGTCACAGTATTGAATAATACCAGTGTCTTTGAATTCACCACGTTTATCACTACGAATTCTATTTACTTGAGTGTCCTTTTCATTTTCAATCCGAAGAAGAATATTTAGGAAATTTTGAAAAGTGTCGGACTTTTGTTTTAAAAAGGCTACCCAAGTAAATCTAGTGAAGTCATCAACCATAACTAGAATATAACTGTGTCCACAGAGACTAACAGTTTGGGAGGGACCCATTAGGTCCATATGGATGAGCTCCAAGGGATTAGAGGTAAGAATATCATTAACTTTCTTATGAGGTGCCTTAACAAATTTACCTTCCTGACAAGAACCACAGACAATGTTGGGTATGGGTTTGATTTTAGGAACTCCTCTAACTATTTCCTGAGAGGTCAGTCTACTAAGATTATCGTAATTTATATGACCCATTCTGTTATGCCATATCTCGTTGTCATCCATTCTGGCAACATTACAGATTTCAGATTTGTTCATGACAGTATAACCATTGTCAGGAGTCCTGAATCCTGTAATTATGCATTCATCTTTTTCAGTTAAAATTTTGCAATTGTTCTTTGAAAAGGTAACAGTATGATCTGAGTCACAAAATTGCGAGATATTAAGTAGATTGGCATTAAGACCTTTAACTAGAAGAACATCTTCAAGAATAGGAAGTCCATCTTCTTGGAGAGTACCTTTGCCTATGATCTGAGATAATACTCCATTACCAAAAATGACTTTTCCACCAGCAAAGCTGGTTTTATTTAAGAGTTTTGTATCATCACCAGTCATGTGCTTAGAACATCCAGAGTCTAAATACCAACCAGATGATGTGTGTTCAGCTTTTAAAGCAGTAACAACTATGTTACACTTCTTCTGAGGTAATAGATCATCTTTTCTAACCCAAATTGCTCTAGTTTTCATTTTGCGCCTATTATCTCTCAATTTATAAAATTTACGAGCATTGGATTTTTGTTGAAAAATGTTTTGCGCATGATTTTGAATTTTGTGAAAGACTTGAGCATTCGGTTTAGGAAGATTTTTAAACATCCTTCTAGGAAATGTTCTTTTAGGTTTGGTCTTTCTCTTCCTATAATTAGAGTTTTTGTCAAGTTGTCTAGGAAGTATATAATTGTTGCGAATCCTCCTATAATAGTTAAAATTCTGATAGATATGAGGATTACAGACAGGTTTGACAAGTCTCCTAGCATAGAAACCATCAAAAGAGTGACCGTATACGTCGCTGTAGGAGCAGTAAAGATTGCTCAAAATTGGTGTCTCCTTAGGAAAGTCTCTAAACAAAGGTTTTGAGGAATTTTGAGGTTGAACTCTATTCCTAGGTAGTACAGGTTTGAATGTAGATTCACTCTTTCTAATAAAGGGGCAGGCGTATTTAGCCTTAGGCGAACTTTCATGTTTAGAGCAACTTGATTCCCCAATGCTAAAATTTTGATGTTTTGAATCGAACTCAGTTTTTAGGGAATGAAAATCTGGGCATATTTCAATAGGTCTTTTACCTCCTGACACAAACTTGATAGGTTCAAAAGATTTTGTTTGTGTCTTCAAATTGGGGCAAAATCCTATTCCAGTTCGATCATCAGAATTGGTTTTAGATTCAGCAACAAATTCATTAAAACAGTTAGAATTATTTTTCAATTTTGTAAATTTTTTGAAAATAGTTGCTGTCTTTTCTTTGGTTTGTTCCAATTCTAACAATGTCCCTTTGTATTTTTTCTCCAGAGTTTCATTTATTTTAGTCAAATTTCTGAGTTTTTCATCAAACTCTATAATTTCACTTTCATGAGTTAAACATTGGGTCGTATACTCTTCACCATTCAGTTTGACCATGAGGCTTAGATCTTCCAACTTTTTGGTGAGATCTTTCACAATTTTTTCTAGCCTAGCGCTTTTATTGAGAGTTTTAGCATAAAGTGTGTGAATGTTTGGGAGGTCTTCATTGTCCGAGTCACTAAGTGTAGTGTGTGAAGTGACCCCTAAGGCTTCATTCTTTGAACTCACACACCCGTTGACATCATCATTATCGCTTTCCCTTTGACTCACACACCCCGAAGAAGAGATAGCAATATTCTCAGTAATCAAAGCATCTAAACCAGTAATAGCAATATTCAAACCATCAGACATAGAATTATTTGATTCATCCTCACTAACAAGCACAGGCATATCATTATTATATATAATCTTGGCAAAGAAAGACATGCAAGGATCAAAAACATTAGATGACTCAGGTTCCTCATTTTCAGAGTCACTTGAATCATCCCATGTTTTGAAAATGTTGGCTCTAGTGTGTTTATTTTGAGCGTTCAAGTTAACTCTACAGTCTTGTGCAATGTGCCCTAGTTTACCACATCTATAACATTCAGTCTTCTTAAGGTCTCTGTTAGGTCTAATGTGAGAGTCCTTGTGATTTTTGTCATGGCTTTCTCATGAGATCTGTGATTAGATGGAGTTGGATAATTTGACTTGCCTTGTTTATTTGCCATTTTGTTTCTAAACTTAATGATTTTCTTAAACTGTTTTGACATTAAGGCAATGTGATTGTCCAAACTTTCTATATCGCATTCCTCATCAGAGTCATCATTGGAAGTATTAAACTCACGCTTAATCAATTTAGAAGAGAAGGTTAGATTGGAACTAGTCTGTTTCCTATGGGACTGGGTCAATTGTTTCTTAAATTCCAATTCCATTTCCACAGTTCTTAATTTACTACTAAGTAGTTGAGGAGTGAGATTAATATCACACATTTCCTCAATAGCATATCTTTTGTTATCAAATTTCTGGGGTAATGATCTCAGAATTTTAGATACAATTTCTTGTCTATCATAAGTTATCCCATTAGCATGCAGTTTGGTCACAATATCAGTTAGGTTCATATAGAAGTCATCAAATGACTCAGTCTCAGACATAATTAGGGAATTATACTGTTGAATGAGTATTTGAGTTTTAGCAGCCTTAACTCTAGTGTCACCTTCATGAGCAGTAACCAAAGTGTCCCAAGCTTCCTTAGAAGTGGCACAAGATGAGATTCTTTTGAACTCATGTTCATTTATGGACATAAATATGTCATTCTTTCCTTTGTTATTATTTCGAGAAACTTATTTCTCTTCTTGAGTGAACTCACTTAATGCTTTCTTAACCCTCACATTACTTCCTTCAGTGGTTGGTTTTGTAGGAAAAGTGTAACCATTTTCAACAATGTCCCAGACATCATCTCCCAGAGTTCCTTGAATGAAAGCAATCATTCTTACTTTCTAGTAAGCAAAATTGGTTCCATCAAATATAGGAGGTCTGGTCAAGTTACCAAATCTTTCATTTTTCTCCTCCATATTTGATTTTAAGAAAATAATTTCAGAAAAACAGGATCTCTTTAAAAGAAGTTTACCGTGCTCTGATACCAATTGAAAATATGTTACTAAAGCGGTTTCTTAAAAATAAACTATTTAAGTAACTCCGAACTATTTTTTGAAGAAACTCTTTTCTTAAAAATCAAACTTATTTGAACACAAGATGTGTTTAATAAAACAGTATGTACGAGATCTATTCAAGATTTAACTAACAGGTTTATAAATAGTTTAAACAAACTTTAAACTCAGCACAACCAAGAATGAGACGAGGAGATGTAGAAAGATTAAGTTCACGATTTTTTACGTGGTAAAATCTCACCAACTGAGGAAACATCCACGACTCCCTCTACGGAGTAAAATAAAAAATCCACTAAAACAAATTTATCAGTTACAAACTATATAACTAACATGCATACAACTCAGACCTATATAAGTTTAGGAATGTACCCTCTGGTGTCCTTATAACTTCTCTGCAGTTCTGATTGTAGATGTTGTTCTCCCAGTTTGTTAACTTCTGATTTGTTCCAACACTTTACGTTGACTCTTGTTCACAAGATCTTATTACCAACACTTTTCGTGTTGTAGGGTGAATGTGTTTGTGGAGGTGCTCTCTAACACATGCATGCACACACTCACACTTATTAAGTAGAAACAGTCCTAGAAAAATTACATATAAGGCTATATGCAGTGATTTTTCTTTTTCTCTCTTCTCATAAAACTTTGAACCGTTTTTACCTTTAAATCAATCCCAGAATCCACGGATATCTTGCTTAGAAGACAGTCAAGATCTTAATCAATCTCATAATTTTGATAAGATTTTTTAGATTGAAAACCTCCAAGTGTGATTCCAAACTAGGTCAAAGGTTTAGTTTTAAGAGAACTAAAAACATAAAACATTTATTGTTGATTTCAAAGTTAAAAGCAATTTTTATAAAAGAATCAACAATATATTTCTCAAGATGAGAAATAAAACATGTAGATCTAAGTGTGATGTAACATGCAGAACATAGATCTGAAATTTCTATGAAGAAGAAAATAGATCTAAGTAAACAGTTTAAGTTGGGAACAAGATCTAACGAACAAGAGGTTACAGCAACACAACTATCTCTCAAAAACTCAAGAACACTCAGGGTAGTGTTTTTGATATGTAGGAGTTTTATAGAAGTGTTTGGTTTGAAAGAGGATTGACGAACAGGGGTTAGGGTTAGGGTATCTAACTCTCTCTCTCTTTCTATTTTCTTTCTTCTCTCTCTTATCTCTCTCTTCTCTCTAATCTCTCTCTTTTTTACTCTCAGGAATGAACTGGCCAAAAGTCTTAGACGATTGAGAGGAGGGTCCCTTTTATAGGATGAAGAGAAGGATCAAGACGCAGGTTCAAAAACTAGGGTCAGGATTGAGTCAAGCTGGATTGACTTAAATCCAAGGGCTCACAGACAGCGGTGATTAAAATTCACCTGATTGGTTCAGGAGTGATACACAGGGATTACCAAAGAAAGCATGCAGGCCGTTGATAAGGTTTGATAAAACGGTTGTAAGCATACGCGTTTATATACTCAGTAAAGAATCACAAAATCCACCAATCAGCAAGCAACGGGTGTTGATCAGTAAGGCGATATAAAACGCGCGTCTAAAAGTAATTAAAACCACACCCTCAATTCTCTGCCACTTTTGGTTTCTACCCAAACCAACTTTGAGCCAATAAACCCTTAAACCATAATTAGAGATTGAACCCACAAACTTTTAAAACCACTTTTTAATTAATAAAACCTTTATTAAAAAATATTTATAAAATCCTAAAAAATTATTTAAAAATCAAATTTAAGGATTTAAACCTACTCAATATATATACACACATAAATATGCAATATGACATGTATAGGATGCATTCTACTGTGTGTGAGTGTTGGAAATTTGGTCTTGATCACTACAAGATAAATGAATGAAATAGCAATCTAATCTCTGAGGTTCTTTGGTTTCTAGGATAGACATAATTTTGTCTTAATTTCCAAACTAGATGAACTCTTATACAATATAGACTCAAGTGAGTCAAGAGTATAAGGGCTCCAATGATGAACCTAAATCTTCTGATGGTTTTGATCCTTGCATGTCTCTTTTTGCCATGATAATATATAATGATGATATGCCTATACCTGAGTATGAGAATGATGCTAGTAACTCTACATTTGTTGTTATGAATCATGCTGCTACTAGTTTAGATGCTTTAATTTCTGAGAATACTGTTAGTTCTACTACGGGGTGTGTGAGTCAAAGGGAATGCGATAATGACGATGTCAATGGGTGCATGAGTTCAAGAATTGAATCCTTAGGGGTCACTTCACACACTGCACTTAGTGACTGAGACACTGAAGACCTCCCTGACATTCACACACTTTATGCGAAAACCCTCAAGAAAAGCACTAGACTAGAGAAGATAGTGAAAGATCTCACTAAGAAATTAGAAGATCTAAGTCTGATGGTTAAACTTAACGCTGAAGAGTATACTACCCAATGTCTAACTCATCAAAATAAAGTCAAAACTTTTGATCAAAAATTGAAGAATTTGATTGAAGAAAATGAAACTCTGGAGAAAAAATATAAAGGGACGTTATTAGAATTGGAATAATCCAAAGAAAAAACAGCAACAGTCTTCAAAACAATTGCAAAATTTGAAAATAATTCAAACTGTTTTGATGGATTTGTTGTTGATTCCAAAACCAATTCTGATGATCAAAATAGAATAGGATTTTTCCCCAATTTGAAGACTCAAACTAAAATCTTTGAACTAATTAAGTTTGTGTCAGGAGGCAAAAGACCTGTAGAAACTTGTCCAGACTTTCATTCTCTGAAAAATGAGTTTGACAAAAACCAATCTAAGTTTGATATTGGGGAATCAAGTTACTCTAAGTGTGAAAGTCCACCTAAGACTAAATATGTCTGCACCCCGATTAGGAAGAGTGATTCGGTCTTTCAAACTGTACTCCCTAGGAATAAGGTTCAACTTCAAAATTTCATCAAGTCTATGTTTCGAGACTTTGCTAAGGAGATACCATCTTCAAGCAATCTATACTGCTCTTACTGTGACTTATATGGTCTTTCCTTTGAAGGTTGCTATTCTAGACGTGTAGTCAACCCTGTCTATAATTCTCCTGAGTACCAAAACTTTAACTATTCCAGGAGAAGCCGTAACAATTATGTTCTTCCTAGATAACTAGAAAAATACTCTAACTATAGAAGGAGAAAGACTAAACCTAAAAGATCATTTCCAAGAAGGATTCCAAGACACTTTTCTATACCAAATGCTCATACTTGTCATAAAATTCAACCTCATGCGCAAAATATTTTTCAATAGAAATCCAATGCTCGCAAATTTAATCAATTAAGAGAAAATAAACGCAAAATGACAACAAGAGCTATTTGGGTTAGGAAAGATGAACTATTACGCCAGATGAACACACTCCCTATGGTTAGTATTTAGATTCTGGATGTTCAAAACACATGACTGGGGATGATACCAAACTTTTAAATAAAACCATCTTTGCTGGAGGAAAAGTTATTTTTGGTGATGGTGTATCATCTTAAATCATTGGTAAAGGAACTCTCCAAGAAGAAGGATTACCCTTACTTAAAAATGTTCTTCTATTAAAAGGTCTTAAGGCAAACCTACTCAGTATCTCGCAATTTTGTGACTCAAATCATATTGTCACCTTTTCAAAGAATAAGTGCAAAATTTTAAATGAAAAATGTGAGTGCATTATTACAGGACTCAGGACTCTGGATAGTTGTTATACTGTTCAAAATAGCGTTGAGGTCTGTAATATTTCCAGATAGGATGACAATGAGATATGGCATAATCGTATGGGTCACATAAATTACGAAAACCTTAGTAGATTGTCTTCTCAATAAATAGTTAGAGGTATTCCTAAGATCAAACCTATTTATAGTATTGTTTGTGGATCTTGTCAAGAAGGAGAAATTGTTAAGGCCCCTCATAAGAAAGTCAAAGATATCCTTACCTCTAAACCCTTGGAGCTCATCCATATGGACCTAATTGGTCCTTCTCGAATTGTTAGTCTCTGTGGACACAGTTACATTCTTGTTATAGTTGATGACTTCACCAGATTTACTTGGGTATCTTTCTTAAAATAGAAATCTGACATTTTCTAAACTTTTTTGAAAATCTTACTTCGCATTGAAAATGAGAAAGATACTCAAGTAAATAGAATTCGTAGTGATAGAGGTGGAGAATTCATTGATACTGGTGTTATAGAGTATTGTGACTATAATGGTTACAAACATGAATTTAGTGCTCCTAAGACTCCTCAACAGAACAGTATTATTAGGAGAAAGAATCGTACCCTTCAAGAGATGGCACGTGTTATGATTCATACAAAATCTTTACATAAGTCTTTTTGGGTAGAATCTATTCGTATTGCGTGTCACATTATCAATAAGGTATATCTTAGAAAGAATTCTAAACAAACTCCTTATGAACTTTGTTATGGGAAAAAGCCCAATCTTAAGTATCTTATAACCTTTGGTAGTACGTGTTATGTCTGCAAAGATAGAGAACACTTATCCAAATTTGAGACTCATGGAGATAAAACCATCTTTCTAGGATATTCTCCCAATAATAGAGCATACCGAGTCTACAATCTTCGTACTAAGACCTTAATGGAATCCATAACATAACTATAAGTGACACTACTATAGAGAGTAAGACTGGAGAACCAACTATTGTGGATGAGTCTGAAAATGTTTTAGAAAAAGACTCTCCAGAAATAGATGATTCTTTACCAATTGAGACAGCTGAACTACCTAATTGGGTTGCTAAATACCATCCCATAGACAACGTTGTTGGTAACCCCAGTGAGCCTGTTCGTACAAGATCTTAATTAAAAAACTATGCTCATTATGCATGTTTTGTATCCCTTGAGGAACCAAAGAATGTTAATGAAGCATTGAATGATCCTCATTGGATTTCTACAATGCAGGATGAACTTCTTCAATTCGTTATTCATGATGTTTGGTATCTTGTGCCCACGCCTGATCACAAAAAGGTTATTGGCACACGTTGGATATTTAAAAATAAATTCGATGAAAGTGGGAGAGTCATTAGAAGTAAAGCCAGATTAGTTGCTCAAGGATACTCTCAAATTGAAGGAATAGATTTTAACGAGAATTTTGCTCCTCTTACTCGATTAGAATTTTTTCGTCTTCTCTTTGCCATAGCTTGCTACTTGCACTTTACGCTTTATCAAATGGATGTCAAATGTGCCTTCCTGAATGGAATATTGACTGAGGAGATGTATGTAGAACAACCAAAAGGGTTCATTGATCCTAAATATCCAAATCATGTCATTCGTCTTAAAAAGGCTTTGCATGGCCTAAAGCAAGCGTCAAGAGCCTGGTATGAGCATCTTTCCAATTTTCTCTTAGACAAAGGGTTTAAGAGAGGAGGAAATGATCAAACCCTTTTTGTCAAACATTTTAACAAACATATCATTATAGCTCAAGTTTACGTAGACGATATCATCTTTGGATCAACCTCCCATAATGAAGTTAAATATTTTTCTGTAATTATGCATAAAGAATTTCAAATGTCCCTTATAGGGGAGTTGTAATTCTTCTTAGGTCTTCAATTTAAACAAAATTCAGAAGGACTATTTGTTTTGCAATCTAAATACGCTTTAGAGATTGTTAAAAAATTCATCCTTGAGAATGCAAAAGATGCTAAAACTCCCATGAGTACTACGGTAAAACTATCTAAGGATGAAACTGGAAAATTCGTAGATTCGACTTTATATCGTAGTATGATAGGAACCTTGCTATACCTTACTGCCTCGCGTCCTGATATTATGTATGTTGTTTACGTATGTGCACGTTATCAAAACAATCCTAAAGAGATCCATTTAACTTGTGTTAAAAGAATTATAAAATAAATTAAAGGCACTCTAGATTTAGGACTTTGGTACACCAATGATACTCCTAGCACTATAATAGGATACACTGATGCCGATTGGGAAGGGTGTACTAACGATAGTAAGATCACATCAGGCGCATGCTACTATATTGGTAATAACTTGGTAGGTTGGAGTAGTAAGAAACAAAACTGCACTTCTTTATCAACAGCTGAATCTAAATACATAGCCGCTGGCAGTTGCTGTGCTCAATTACTTTGGCTTAAGAAAATTCTAAGTGATTATGGTATTAAAGAGGACCAATTACATCTTTATTGTGATAATCAAAGCGCTATCAATATCTCTAAAAATCATGTTCAACACTCGCGAACAAAACACATAAAAATAAGACATCACTTTATACGCGAATTAGTTGAAACTAAGGAATTAGAAATCAATTATCTTCCTATTGATTTGCAACTCGCAGATATGTTTACCAAACCTTTGGATTACAAGAGATTCATTTCTTTGCGTAAATCAATAGGAATGGTTTGTGAGAAATTTGAGTCAAAAGAGTTAATTTATTTTGTACATATTCTAAAGAGCTTGATCTTAGTGACTATTTGCAGGATTCTGCACAGTTCTTCTCAACAGTAGTAGTAGGGTATTGAATTGTAATCAGTTGAGTTATGTAATTTTCCTTTCTAGGATATTGGTAGATTGAAATTTTGTATAGGAATAGGTTTTTCCTTTCTTTTTGTCGCCCTACGAGTCCAAGTTGACTCAAAGGAGATTTTGTCTCATATTTCCAAAGGGGGAGATTGAAGCATCTTATACCCTTGACTCACCTGAGTCCACATTATATAAGTGTTCATCTAATTTTCAAATAGAGAGAAAATTGAGTCCCCATCCTAGAAACCAAAGACCCTCAGACTCTTCAATACACTTCATTCCTCTTGTTTGACTGATCAAGGTATAATCACAAACACTCACACACTTTAGGACTGCATACATTGCTCCCACATTTTGTTATATTGATTGGATGTGTGTTAATTTCCTTTAAAAATATTTTTTATAATTTTTTGGGAATTTTTAAAACTTTTTAAAACATTTTTTTATTAATTAAAAAGTTTTGGGGTCATTCTATAATTTTTTATTGTTGGTTTTATCCCTGTAAAGTTCACTTGGGTAGAAATCGAAAGCTCTGGAGACTATAAGGGGTGCTGTGTAATTTCTTTAGACGCGCGTGTGAGGTTTAATATTAGCCCTACACCTGTCACTCTTGAACCAGTTGGATTTGTGTTTCTTTATAGACACAAAACTGTTGTTGATTGCCAACCCTTGGATTGATCTTATCAATGCTCGTCATGCATTCCTTACCAATCCCTGTTAAACCCTTATCCTCCAATCAGAATCTTTTTAACCAACCCATCCTCTTAAATCGTTGGATCAAAGTCAATTTGAGAACACTTAATCTCAACCCTCGATTTTCCTCTACCTTCTCGATCCTTCTCACCCCTATATAAGGAGGGTAACCCTCAGCCATTAGAGGACTTTTGCCACTTCGTCATTTAGAGAAAGAAACCAGAGTTAGAAACTCTAACCCTCTTTGTCAAAACCCTTTTTCAAAAACTAATTCTTTTATCGAAACCAGTTATATACCAAACACAACCTTGAGTGTTTGAGAGTTTTGAAAGTGGTTTGATAGTGGTTTCGTGTTGTAACCTCTTCGTTTTAAGATCTTGTGTCCAACTTAAGCATTAATCTAGATCTGCGTTTCTGTTTCATAGAAATTTTAGATCTGAGCATTTTATGTTACATTACACCTAGATCTGCATTTATTATTTCTCGTCTTAAGAAATCTGTTGTTGCTTGTTTTCGGTAAATATTTTCATACTCAAAATGAACAATAACATTTTCTGTTTCTAGTTCTTTTGAAACAATTCTTTCAACCTAATTGGAATCACACTTGGAGTTTTCAATTTCAAAAGCATTTTCAAAACTCTGAAATTGATTAAGATCTTGATACGTCTTCTGAGCAAGATAACCGTGGATTCTGGGTATATTTTAAAGGTCAAATAAGGTTCAAGTTTCCTAAGAAGAGAGAAACTGAAAATCACAACATATAGATCTGATTTGTAATTTGTTAGGATTGTTTGTAAAAATAAGCGTGAGTGTGTGCATGCATGTGTTAGATCACCATCACAAACACTTACACACTACAACACTGAAAGTGTTGGTAATAAGATCTTGAAACAAGAGTCGACGTAAAGACTGGAACAAAGTTGAAGTTAGCAAACTGGGAGAACAACATCAACAATCAGAACTACAGAAAAGTTATAAGGACACCAGTGGTACATTCCTAAACTTGTATAGGTCTAATTTGTGTGCATGTGTGTTATCTAGTTTGTACTGTTATATTTTGTTTTAGTGGATTTTTATTTTTACTTCGTAGAGGGAGTCGTGGATGTTTCCTCAGTTGGGTGAGGTTTTACCACGTTAAAAATCTCTTGTCATTAATCTTTTTACATCTCCTCATTTCATTCTGATTAGTGTGCTGATTTAAAAGTTTTTTTGTTTTATTTTTCAAAACTTGTTAACAAATCTTGAACTGATCTCGTGCATATTTTTAAACACATCTTGTGATTAAATTGATTTGATTTCTAGAAAAGAGTTTCCAAAAAAAACAGTTCGGAGTTACTTAAATAGTTTAATCTTGTATTAAACGACTTTAGTAACCGTTTTTCACTATTAACTTTAAAAAATCTTATGATGGTCTCGGTGACATGTGTATTAGTAGGCTCACCTTTTTTTTCGAATCTTTGTATAGGAATCGATCTTATGTGGCTTACCCCCAGGACACTCCCAAACTCCTACAAAATGAGATCAAATTAAAGAAAAATGTGACCAAATTAAAGTAATTTACATACCACTAAATAAAATGTTATTCAAATCAATTTACTTACCATCATATGTTCCACCAACGTAAAATGTCTTCTCGGCGTAATTCACATCCTCCTTCCTTAATCGGTTAGTCCGTCGTGAGCCACAAGTAAATAATTAACTATCCCTCGGATGCTTGGTTCTCCACAAACCTCTGTCATTTGGCTAACGTGATTGGATCCTTACCCGGGAGGATGTCCCTACCCTTCAACACGAACTCTTGATCCTTCTCAAAATAATGGGCACGCATATTTTTTTCTATGTCTTCCATCGCCTGCCTACACTCGACAATACACTATCCCTCACTTCTGGGGGCAAGTTGAATTGTTGTTATCTAACAAAAGTATAATATAAAAAAGTGAGTGATTTAACATTAAAAAATATGATAATAAAATATTATATGAAAGTAAAAAATTTAACAAAAATATTGAGATTTTCATACCTTTAAGGCTCCCCATACGACCATCTTCACCTCAACAAGCACGATTCTCTAATCTTCGTACCCGGGAAAAATTATTGATTTCAATATCTCTAATGACCTCATCTATAGAATAGTTTTGTTTTAAAATAAGATTTCATACTTACCAAACTTGATAAGATTATTGTTAGACGATCCCTCATCCATCCAGCTTTTTCCAGGGGTCTGATGGCCCGTTGAAGTCATATTTTGCAAAAAAAGGCTTTAATAGCATAATATAGAACATAAATTAATATAAATACCCAAGCTGGGGATATAAGAATTTAAATAACATAAACCTATTCCACCCACTTGTTTTCCTTAGTTAATCAAACGAAAATAATCAATCGGATATAAGAATCAAATGGAAATACTCACATGATTATTTTAATATAATAATTGACGTTAGAGTTAATCGATAATAAATTAATGTTTAAGATTGTTTCAAATTACATAGTACCAATTGGAATCCTTAATAAATTTTACAACCCAAATAAATCTACTTATTTAAATTATCTAGAATTTATTTCAAGTTTGGGTTATCATCTAAAATGGATTGAAATTTCAGTAGGGGCAACCAGGTCATTCACGCTACTTGTTAGACACTTTGGCTCATGCAAGACGATTAACCACAATTCGCTGCTGATATAGTCCGAGTAAAACACTTGATTGAGCTTTTCGCATGCACAAACAAACGTCTCATCATTCGTATGCTCTTTGCCCTTCATCTTAGACAAGCCTACCATTATCAAATTGTTACCCAAATCGACTTTACAAGAATTTTTATCCCCTACTCTTACCCAATAATAATAGAACACAATATTGCTGAAATATATGTAGTCTAACTAAAAAATATTTTGAATTATACCATAGTAAGTCATTTATGCTTCAATGAGGTTTTCGTCTTTGGCACTCGCCCTAAAATGCGTAAGAGCCTAATTTCAAATGTTTTTTGTTACCATCATATTTTGATCATACAACCTCGACGAGAATACATAACCGTTAAGTCAATACTTCTTATACTTGTGTGCTATGAAAAAGGGTCCAGTGGCGAGACGAGCAAGCCATGACGTGATAATTATTTATCATTAGATAAGTTTAAAAATCTAAATTTATTGTCTGAATGTGAAATCTTCCTTCATTTTTTGATGGGCTCGGATGCATTATATTTTCTACATTGAATGACAAAATTTATCACGAAAGTGTGAAGCAAAGGCTAATTTGCACAATGCCCCTCCATAAATTCTTATGCTTAGATAAACAATGTTTAAACAACAAAAACAACAAAGGGACTAGTTGCATGATCACATGCCAATCATGAGACTTGCATTTTTTTTCAATCTTGTGTGGCATAACTCACAATCCTCTGCGAATTTGATGAAAATTAGCTGTATCTTTTAAATTATGAAATGTCTAAGAGAATATTTATTTCTTCTCTCATAAATGTATAAGCCCCGGGGATATTATATTTCTCCCGTTGTTGACTTCTTTTAACCATAATTGTGACTAAACTTATAAAACTTTAAATCACCTTGTGCTTTTTCTCCATCATTCGAATAACTTTATCCTAGGCATGTGCTCATAAGATGTTCGTTGATGTTCTTATCTGCATGAATGATATGTAATATATGGCGCACAGGGCTACCATTCCAATACTACAAACCAAATAATTGACCTCCTAGACCAAGCCTTCATTTTCTCAATTTCATTCTCAACAAAGGTCTTTTTATGCTTGACATTGTTGAATTTAGGATTCTTCCCCATCACATTATCTTCATATTTGGAATATATAATTTCAATTTCAGAACCTAAAATCTTTCTCGAAGGGAGCTTATCTTAGATTCCACCCAATAAAAAATTAGATCTAAACATTTTTAATGGAAGTTGTTCCGGGACAAAGGGACAATAAATTTCCCTATGAAAAACTCACACCCAGTAATCATATTGTATACCTAATCTAAGAAGACATAATTCAATTGCTTTCTACTCAAACAGTTTCCCATTTCTAATACGTGCGCAAGGACATAAGAACTCTTTATCATTGAGACACCTCTTCATGAATTTAATAAACTCGTTAGGACCTCTACGATACACATCCTCGAGTATATTTATCTCACACATTCACCCTTTGTATAGAAGATACCCCATAACAGCTTGTAGAAATCTTTACCTACCACGTGTGAACAAATGGGGCATTTTTACAAGCTAGTTTATCCTCATGGGTAGTTGGATCATTAGTTAACTCAGACACAAGCGCAATCTAATTAGTGACCAATCATTTTTAAATAACAATGTTGAAATACTATCAGGTTGAAACCCTAAGTCGCGTATACATGCTGAATTGATTTTAATTATACTTTATAACCTACCTGAATCCCAACATTCAAAAAATTTGTATATATAATGTGAATCCTTTGAAGACTTAACTTTACTACAATGATGGTTTACCTCGTTAGTTGCGAATAGGACCATCTTTTTGAGATATTTTTTTGTAGGAACCTACGACCAATGAAGACCCAAGTTTGCTGTAGTAAACGGGCCCATATTTTTGCATAAATGGATTGTTAAAGTGGTGTATTTTGGGAATTTCCCATGTAACCTTTGGGGCTATAAATAAAATGCCATGATGGGTTTATTATTAAGAACTTATTTGACATTCAGAGAGTTTTTCATCAAATAGAAGCAAAGAAAGTAAGAGAGGTTTAGCGTTCTAAACTTGAATCCAAGGTAAGATTGGGGTGTGTTTCGGGTTTGGATTGGCAGTGTGCTGAACTTTTGTAAGATCATTCCAATGTAACCCATTTTTCTCAAATAGTGAAATTTCCCTCTCTCGTGGATGTAGGCAAGGTAGTATTGCCAAAACACCTTAAATCTCACGTTGATTTTGTGATGATTTATATTTCCATCAATCTTGCACATATATTACTTTATTTTGCTTGGGTGGGGTGCCATTGGTGCACAATAAGTTTAAAGTCTTAAAATATGAAGATCCACATTTCAAGCCCGAAGAACCTAGTCCAAATTTGGTTTGTGGTAAAGTTAGGTGTTCATTGCAATAATGTATGAATGTGCCAGATTTGATGTGATTGATTGAAGGTTAAATGACATGGTAAAGTGAATGAAAGTGAAGCAATTTGCAGAGTTTATGTAAAAATGTGGATTTTAAATACATCAAAAAATGGTTAAATTATTACTTCCCCATAACACCTGTAATTTTTTTCATAACTACAAAAATCTATATATACTATAATTGGGTGAGTTCTTAGTTTTACTATCAGTTTCCACGTAGGAATGAAACTCTAGGTTTCGATTTTACCAACTAATTCACCGCTCAACTCGACTAATTGATAGAAGTACTCATTATGTTCTTATTCTACCAAGAATATTAATACAACTGATAGAAGTGTTGAATTGTGTTTACTAGTAATTTGATAGAAGAACAATTATACTATTATTATATTATTTTCTTTTATTAGTATTTATCTTCCTAATAATCATTAACTTATCCTCTTTAAGTTTAGTATGCCAATTAAACATGAAGTATGTGTGAGATTAGGGGTATGTGTCCTAAGAATGTGAATTATAGTTATAATAATCATAATTATTTGTTTCCATCTTTTTGGTCATGTGTACCTTTTATAAAATGGGAAGGTCAAATTTCTCAATCAAGTCCTTGGAGTAACAATTTTTTATTTGCGAAAAACTTATTACTATTTTTTAGCATGCTTATAATATTATTCATCTTGAAAAGGATTTGTAAAACACATTGTTTAATGGATATATTTATATATCAATTAAAAAATAAACTAAATTTAATCCTTGTTGTTACATTACTAAAGAAATAAACATAATTTGATCATTCTTTTAACAGTAACATTAGGGAAATACATGATAGTAATTTTTTTACCATTTTGAAAATAAGAATACACATTTTAATTGTTACACAACACCTCATTATAAATGTATTAACTCACAGAAAAAGGAAAATGTGATTATTGAAATTAGAATGGAAATGTGGGATCAAGGCTAGCTTTTTTAGATGCTAAAGATGTTAACAACAAAATTTACCATTGTGAAAAATTATATATATTATTTAACAAAAGAATATTGTTACGGCTGTAAGAGTTTATGTATACTTATTTGTATTATCTTTGTTGATTTCCTTATTCATTTTAATAGTAAAATAATTGAGTTAGAAACTTAACAATATGGTGCAATGTGAATGTAGAATGACTTATTAGTGGACCTTGGTAAAAGTTCGACACCAAAAATATACTAGAGATTGATTGGTTCGAGAAGTAGATGGACTAGATGAGTGAAAAAAGTAGACCAGTGTAATGGATGAGATGAAGGTAACGCTTCCAATTTGATGGTGTAAAAATGGGTATTTTTTTATTTCTTTTGTTACCCCATTGTAAAACCATCTTAGTTTTTAGTGGAACTTACTCAATGAATTTTCTTAAGGATATTTTAATGTTCAGTCCCTATAAGCTTAGTACAGATTAAGGTTTGTCCACCTTTTTTTATTTTTCAAAAAGCCCATTGTCTATTTTCTTTTTACATTTTTTGTAGGGTTTAAGATAATAGAAAAAACATTTGTGCTTGTTTTATTTGGTGGGGAATTTTTTAGAACAAAATAAAAAGTCTTTGATTAAACGTTAATTAAAAAATATCGAGGGATTTTTCTTCGAATGGACCATTTTTTAAAGACGTATAGATATTTTTTTAAAGAAAAAATACAAATTTAAGCCTAAAGTTTGGGATATTTTCAATTTTAGATCCGATATTTCAAAATTTACCATGTTAACCATAGAGTCTAAATTTGTTCAATTTTAACCCTCTACTAGAAAATCATTAGGTCACTTGACAATGTTGTTGACTTGCTTCTTACATGTTAATTGTTTTAGTTTACTTAATCACATATTGACATATAGCTCCCCCTTTACCACTATATATACAAATTTAATATTAACAAGATATAAAAAACACTCACCCAATCCACCATTAATAACATCTCTCTCTCTCTCTCTCTCTCTCTCTCTCTCTCTCTCTCTCCATACGCAGATACCTGCTTTGTGTATCACAAATCAATATATATATGCATGGATAAATTTATAAATTATGCTTATATATACATTGATTTGTGTATAAGTATATTTATGCATTTGTGAATGTATATCTCTCTATATATATGTATATGTGTGTATACATGCGTGCATATGTGCACATGTATATGTGTGTATATCTATATGTATGTGTGTATAAATGTGTATTGTATATATAAATGCATGTGCGAGAATGGGTTATATGTGTTTGTATGTGGGTATGGTTGTATGCATGGTAGACTCTCATGGTTTAAAGGTAATTAAAACTCAGCCCAAAAATTTAGGAGGTCCAATATATGAGTTTCAGTCCGTCCCACTTGGTAATTCTTTTTTCTTTTTTTCTTTTTGATGATATATCCCTCTCATCTAGTTGATTAGATACTGAATAATTAATTTTTTTAGTACAACACAAAATCACATGATATGTTTCGATAATACAACTAATGTAAGTTTAATATCCATTATATTATATTCTTAATAGGAGGTTTAGCTCTCTCCAAAAGATAATAATTTAAAATTTCTAATTATAAAATAAAATATAAACCATGTAGTGGATATATATTAACTTACTATAAATAAAATTTGTTTGAATCAGTCACATTTATAAAGTGTTAAGTAATCTATCTAATAATAGTAATCATAGTATATAACCAAAATAAACAGCAGAATAGAGCGTCGACATTTGTCGCATTCACACGATGACACATGCACACTTCATTGTAACACCTTGTAGATTTAAATCGGTACTTAATTAAATTAATTCGGAAGTCGGAAAAATAAAATTTTGAGGTTTAAATATTTTTAGTAATTTAAAATGTTAGGATTTAATTATGGAAAGTAGGATTTTAATCGGAATTAGAATTGGGGTAAAATGGGAATTTTCTTATGTATATAACATTTTTGGGGGGTCCTTGGCTGACTGCCAAGGGAAAATCGAATCGACATCCCAGCCAAATTGATTTGATTCTGATCACTTGCAGCGTTGAGTGGGTTTTTGAAGAGTTTTATTCCAAATCAAATTCTAATCTTTTCTCATATAAAACTAATCCAGGGTTAGGACTTTTATATCCCTTTTTTATAAACTCTAGAAGCAAACTTATATATTTTCATCCCTTGCCACCTCTAACCCTAGCCCCATTTTACACAACTTTCAACTCAAGATTTTTCAAGATAAATCGGGTTTTCCCAAGTTGATACAAGAACGAAATTTTGTCATCTTTTCGCAAGGAACACATCTTCAAAATAAAATTTCTTCAAACAAATCTCACGTTTGGTTACCTCTACTGCTTTTCCTTAGTATTATGCGTAGTAATTATGACCTACAAACTAAATACATGTGTTTTCTTAAAATAAATTAGAGATATTAACTGGGAAAAGTGGAAGATAATTCGGGACTCTTTTTATAAAAAAATCTAATATGAATGAAGACTCAAAACCTTTCATGCTAGAGTAGAGATTTGGAAGTCGTAGATGTTAAGGCATTCACACGTAGATTTTTACGTAAGAATGTCGCTTGATAAGTTTTATAACGTTAAATAATGGAAATTTTGTGGATGTTACACAATAGTAAATTCTTGTTGTATAAATTCTATAAACGTGCACATGATATTAAATCGAATAATTTGACGCAAAAGTATGGTTTAATTAATGATATAATTAAACGGGCAGTAAGTGCTTAATTAATGGTGTGTGGATTAAAATGGTGAAATTAGTGTGATGAATGGAAATTTAAGCTTATGTCATTTATTTATTTTTAATATGTTCGACACTGTGGAATGATGGGGTTATAAGATAGATAGGGATCTCATCTCTTTTTAAGTTACTTTCTATGTATGAGACGAGTTAGTAGACCTTTGGGTAGTTATTGCTTTCTAGGTATTGAACTAGATAGTGGTGTCGGTTTATAGATGGAGATTCCGGGGTGGGGCTGATTTTTACGTTGTTCTGTCGATTAGCAAACCTAGGGGTGAGGCTAAGTGGTGTTGGTTAGTTGGTTTTCTTCCTAGATGATAGGATAAAAAATACTTGCGTATTGGAGACCTATAGATATGGGACTAAGGGTGTTTTAAGGATCTTATGCTGATATAAATGGTGGGGCTAATTTGAGATAAATGAGAAATTTTGATCAATTAAGAATTAATACCTAAGATAATAAAACAGGTATAAAAATATATTGGCGGAGCGAGTATGTTCAGGGCTGACAGTTAAACGAGTCGACTGACTATAACGATGTGTGAGTGTATGACGTCACGAGTATGTGCGGGCTGACAATCTACAATGACGTGTCGTGTGTGTAACCTCACGAGTGTGTGCAGAGCTGACAGTGAACCGGGATTACTGGCCATAGTGAGGGGAATGGGTGTGGTGTAGAACTAGCGGGAGTATCGCAACCAAATAATGAAAGACGTTAAGAAAGAGTCCTGCAAATAAAATGATGTAAACTTAGTGGGAGTCCCACTTATTATGGTGCGAGACTTAAATGCGGGAGTACCGCAACTAATGTTAGTAAAATGGGGATGATAATAAATTTGAGTAAATAAATTAAATTAAAAAAAATGTTGGAAATTAAATATTGAGACTTGAATTTTGGGTAGACTTTGTTATGGGTAGATCGTGATTTATTTTATTCATCGATTAATAAATCTTGTTTAAACTAAAATATTCTAATGTCGTGTTTATTACATATAATGTTATTATCTGGGTTCAATGATCTTATTTGAGATGAGTGGATGGTATCCATGAGGCGGGCGCTGACTAATTACGTTGACTAATATTTCAGGTATTAGCTTTGGAGTAGCTGCATAGGATTTACTGGAGATCATTTTTGAAGTGTCGCTCGAGTTCCATATTATTTATTTGCTTTATTAGTATAGGTTTATCTTATTATGTCCCTTTATATTATGAGACTTTATTATGGATTTTTTTGGGCCATTCGGTTCCAAAGTTGTTTATGGTTTTAATCAGATGCTTTATTAGATTATTTCATTTGCAGTTTTAATTAAATTATGGAGTTTGATTATTTCGGAGTTTAGCATCGTGATGAATTTTATTATTGCATGGATGATTATTTATCTTGTGGATGAAATTTTTTATATGTCTCATATCTATAACATGCTAAGAATGGTATTTAATTTAGTGACGCTCGGCATAGTTTTGGTGGCGACTAACGCCAAAATTACGCGGGGTGTTACTGATGGTATCAAAATGTGGTTTTAGGTATAATAGGTTGTGAGTTCTCTTTAGTTTCCACGTTGCTATATTTGATTCGTTTGATGATTTTTACTCTTAGTGATTTCGAGTCGGATGTTGTTTTTGTTCCTGTCTTTTCAGATGGCGAACACTAGGAGGACTGGAGATATGGGAGAGGGGTCAGTTCCTATTTTCGCAAGTCAGGAGAGGCGGAGACAGTTTGTGTTAGATGCAAAGGATTTAGAAGAAATTATGTGGGAGGCCACGTCGATCGATATTGAGGTAGGGAGACAGAGATGGTTAACTTTATAGGGGCAGCAGCAGGGCACGCCCGCCTCGACATGGGATAAGGTGAGGGCTAGCTTCCACAAGGGAAATCCTCCTACCTTTGCTGGGGGATCTAACCCAACGGTCGCTCACCAGTGGAGGAGGGACATGGAGAGACATTTAAGAATGGTGGACTACAATGATGTGCAGAAATATATGTTGGCTACATTTAAGTTGACCAGAGATGCTTTAAAGTGGTGGGAGAGTGTCACCACATCAAAGGACAGTGATTGGTTGAATTACGGGGACTTCCTGATAAAGTTTAATAATAAATATTTTTCGTACGCGATTAGGTGTGAAAAGAAAAGAGAATTCTTGGGCTTAGAGTAGGGATCAAAATCAATGGTTGAATACGAGAAAGAGTTTACGAATTTATCCATATTTGTGCCGGAGGAAGTCAATACGGAGGCAAAGAAGATAGAGTGTTTTATCAAAGGGTTTACATGGTCTATTAGGAATATGGTGTTAGGAAATTTTACGTACACTACATACACTCAAGTGGTGGACGTCCCAATGTTTTTGTTGCAGGAAAAAGTAAATAATCAAAAGCACTTGTGGAAAATGCGAGATTCCAATGGTGAAGGAGGGGAGAATAAGGGCCGAAAATACTAAGCATGGAAGAGACAGAGGACATGACATGATTAGTATGGTGGTAGTGTCTCGCAGGGTCCTCAGATGCACGAATAGGGCAAGTCAGAGGAGCAAGCGTCGAACTGGCAACATGGACCATTCAGATGCGCATGTTTAAGTTGTGGTGGGGATAGGCCATCGAGCATCTAGGTTTCCAAAGCCGCAAGGCCAGTAGGGCCAAGTCACACAGGGCGGTCCGATCCAAGGTGCACAAAGGCAACCGGGTCAAAGGGTACCGGGGCAGAAAGGACAAAAGACAGGGAGTGCCAGCGGCACCTGGATCAGTCGGAGTGGGTAGGTGCTATTTACAGCAGCCTCAGGCTAAGTCAGCTCAACAGGAACCACGACGTGTCTAGTAGCATGGTACGTATTTTTTTATCATGGATATGCGCAGGTAGGATTGGGTGTATGGGTGCCTAATCGTGGAATTTATTGGTAGGCGTATATGAGCATTATTTTTCTTTTTGCGCAATTACGCTTTGTCTAATTTTGAGGAGGAAATTCTTTTGCTAGTGGGGAAGCATGTAAGACCATGTAGATTTAAATCGGTACTTAATTAAATTAATTCAAAAGTTGGAAAAATAAAATTTTGAGGTTTAAATAATTTTAGTAATTTAAAATGTTAGGATTTTACTAAGGAAAGTAGGATTCTGATCGAAATTGATATTTGGGGGTAAAATGGAAATTTTCTTGTGTATATAACATATTTGAAACGTCCTTAGTTCACTTCCAGGGGCGAATCGATTCGGCTTCCCAGCTGAATCGATTCGATTTTGATCGGTTGTGGCGCTGAGTGGGTTTTTGAAAAGTTTTATTCCAAATCAAATTCTAATATTTTCTCATATAAAACTAATTCGTGGTTAGGACTTTTAAACCACTTTTTTTATAAATTCTAAAAGGAGAAGACCTATTTATTTTCATCTTCTTCCACCTCTAAACCCTAGCCCCAGTTTGCACAACTTTCAAATCAATATTTGTGAAGATAAATCGGGTTTTCTCAAGTTGATCCGAACGAAACTTTGTCGTCTTTTCACGAGGAGCACATCTTCGAAATCATATTTCTTCAAACAAATATCAGGCACGGTTACCCCTATTTCTTTCCCTTAGTATTATGTGTAGTAATTATGGGCTACACACTAAATACACCTGTTTTCTTAAAATAAATTAGAGATATTAATTAGGAAAAGTGAAAGATAATTCGGGACTATTTTTATGAAAATTTCTAATATGAATGCAGACTCAAAACCTTGCATGTTGGAGTAGATATTTAAGTACCATAGATGTTAAGGTATTCACATGTAGGTTTTTATATAGGAATGTCGCTTGATACGTTTTATGACGTTAATAATGGAAATTTTGTGGATATTGTACGATAGTAAATTCTTGTTGTATAAATTCTATAAACATGCAAGTGATATTAAATTGAATGATTTGATGTGAAAGTATGCTTTAATTAATGACATAAATAAATTGGAATTAAGTGTTTAATTAATGGTGTGTGGATTCGTGAAATTAGTTCGATGAATGGAAATTTAAGCTTATGTCATTTATTTATTTTTAATATGTTGGACACCGAGGGAATGACGGGGTTATGGGATAGAGAGGGAGCTCACATATATTTAGGTTGCTTTTTAGGTATGGGACTAGTTAGTAGACCTTTGGATTGTTATTTCTTTCTAGGTATGGGACTAGATAGTTGTGACGGTTTACGAATAGATATTCTGGGATAGGGCTGATTTTTATGTTGTTCCGTGGATTAGAGAACCTAGGGGTGAGGCTAAGTGTTGTTGGTTAGTTAATTTTCTTTCTAAATGATAGGCTTAAAAATATTTGCGTGTTGGAGACCTTTAGGTATGGGACTAAAGGTGTTTTGAGGATCTTATGTCGATATAAAGGGTGGGGCTAATTTGAGATAAATGAGAAATTTGGATAAATTGAGAATTAATACCTAATATAATAAATAAGTATTAAAATATACTAGAGGCGCCAGTATGTGCAGGGATGACAGTTAAACGAGCGGACTGGCTATAGCGACGTGGGTGTGTGTGGCGTCATGAGTATGTGTGGACTGATAGTTAAATGGGCTGACGGGCTATAGTGACGTTTCATGCGTCATGAGTGTGTGCGGAGCTGACAGTGAACTGGGTTGACTGACCATAGTGAGGGGAATGGATGTGGTGCAGAACTAGCAGGGGTACAACAACTAAATAAAGAAAGACGTTAAGCTGGAGTCCCATAAATAAAATGATGTAAACTTGGTGGGAGTCCCAAAATTATTATGGTGTAAGACTTAAATGCAGTAGTACCGCAACCGATGTTAATAAAATGGGGATGGAATAAATTTGAGTAAATAAATGAAATTCAAAATAGTAAGTGTTAGAAATTAAATATTGAGACTTGAATTTTGGGTAGACTTTTCTATGCATAGATTGTGATTTATTTTTTTCATCGATTAATATATTTTGCTTAATTCAAAATATTATATTGTCGTGTTTATTGCATATAATGCTATTATCTGGGTTCAAGGACTCTATTTAAGAGGAGTAGCTAGTATCCATGCAGTGAGCTCTGACCCATAGCATTGACTAACATTTTAGGTATTAGCTTTGGAGTAGATACATATGATTTATCGGAGATCATTTTTGGAGGTGCAGTTGGAGTTCCATATTATTTATTTTCTTTATTAGTATATGCTTATCTTATTCTGTCACTTTATATTATGAGATTTCATTATGGATTTTGTTGGCCATTCGGTTGCAAAGTTGTTAATGGTTTTAATCAGATGCTTTATTGGATTATTTCATTTGGAGTTTTAATTAAATTATGGAGTTGGATTATTTCGGAGTTTAGCATCGTGATGAATTTTATTATTTCATGAATGATTATTTATCTTCTGGAAGAAATGTTTTATATGTCTCATATCTATCACATGCTATGAATGGTAGTTAATTTAGTGACGCCAAACATAGTTTTGGTAGTGACCGACACAAGAATTACGCTGAGTGTTACATTTATAAATGTTTTAATTATTTTCTATGTTTCAGAATTTCAGGATGCCCTATTTATTTGGCTCCATTTCTCATAAAAAAAGCCCCAATTCTATTAATAGACTCCACGTCTCTCCAAAATCGATATTGCAAACAGAAATGAATATGGGGATATGCTCTTTATTACTATGATTATCTTTCTACATGAATTAAACTCTCACCTCTACCAAAACCGCACCCCACCTCCCATGTTACCCTGATGAGAATTCAATTGTGTACTCTTCAAATTCTCTCCATATGTACATCTGTACTACCCAAATGAAATCCATTTATCTTCATTCAATAGTTTATTGCCCTTTTAACTTCTCAATCCTATTTCATTCTTTAAATCCCTACCCGGTCATTAAGGTTCCTCATTTAGTTTTTCTTCATAAGTTTTATATGGCATTATGTTATGATCCATATTTTTTTTTTTTTATCTGAAACAGACATCTACAAGCCTTCAGATGCTTGATTTCTAGGTTTTTACTCTATCTCAAATAATGATCTAATTTCGTGTTCTTTTTATTTATGTTGCAGATGCCCAACGATTTAGTTGTTCGAGTTTCAAATGATTAATATTCGTGTGAGAAACAAGCTATAGTTAGATCTCAGTTATTAATACTTATCAAGTTGGATAGATTATTATGTATTAGGAACGATTATTTTTAAATTTTTATATAGACCTTAGAATATCAAGTCTAAAATTTAGGCATGCAGCCATTTAGACAAGAAAGAGGTTAAAAACGGTAAATAGCGGATCTTATATGGGGACATGATGTTTTAGCCTAATGTGTTTCTAACCACGTTCCTCAATTCTCCTCTGCAACCATCCACCAAATTTTTTGCAATGAATTTTAACTCTGTTTTTTACCTAATTTCTATAAATTCCAATTACAAGAGATGTGAAAAGAGGCCAGACTGGACTATTGTCAAACCGATAAATCATAAGGTTGTTGTTAATTATTTTTACTATTGTTAATATTCTTTTATTTTCTACTTAAAATGATAATTAGTATAGTGTAATCTTCATTTTGTGTTATAAAGAACATGTTAGTGCATTATTTCTTAGCTGAATTTGTTTTTTCCCTTACGCTTTATTATTCATAGAATGTGGAAACATTGTTAGATCTAAGAACCCTGGCATTAATAGCTATGGCTACCATAGAGTGATATAGTTCTAAATTAAAATTTTAACTTACTTTAATGGTTTTAGCATTAATTTTCATGTTTTTCATATAAATATAAGTTTATTTGTCTTTACATAATGCAAGACGACAAATTTTTCCCTTTATTCATGTATGTGAATCACGAGAATGTAGAAATTTCTTTCATCTCATATTTGTTATTTAGTTTCACTTAATTTACTTACGTTTATTTTCACCCCAATTGCTATTCAATTTGAGGATTAAAGGATTTCTAAGGACAAATTTGAAAATTAATACATTTTTAGTGTGATAGAAGTAACTTATGAGATGCTATTTATCCTCACAAATGATGTCATTGGATTTGAAGCAAACAATGACACAATTTATTTATTTATGTTTTCATGGATTTAAAGCAAATTACAAATTTTGTTATTTTTAGGGTGAGTAAATGTAATTTACCTCATTTTTGTAATTTTTGGTGTGTTGTCTATATGTTTTAATTAGATTGCGGTTTTCCACTGAAATCTCATAAAAAAGTATGGGGATTCTTTGATCTGCTTATTCACAATTTGTCAGTCGTATCGTATGGGATGGAGATGCTAAAAAGTGTAACCAAATATAGGTGTAAATCAAGTTGTCGTTGTTATATCCATGATATCAGTTTTACTTTATTTTTTTAGGCATAATAGAGAGTTGAACTAAATTAGTTGAATGCAACTTATGCAAGAATTTTGATAGTGGGCTCATATTATACCTATATGAACTGTCTACAATTATCAATGTTAAGAAATAAATATTTATGGGATTTATAATTCACGTTTTCCCCCAAATATTCTATCGCATCGAATGATGTTATCGTGAGCGAGTTTCATCCGTTCTTTGGAAATTTTTGCGTTCTTATACGCATCATTGCGAATCTCTTCTAACTCATTTAATTCAAGCTTACGAGTTTCGTCGGCTTTATCCATGTCATAATTCACCTTCTTAATCGCCCAATATGCCTTGTGTTCTAATTCCATGGGAAGATGGAAAGGTTTTCCATACACAAAGAGGAATGGGGACATGCCGAGCTGATTTTTATATGCGGTACGATAGGCCCATAGTGAATTATTTAATCGAAGTGACCAATTTTTTCTAGTGGGATTAACGGTCTTCTCGATAATGTCCTTGATCTCCCGATTCGCTAGTTCGACCTGCTCATTCATTTGTGGGTGATAGGTCGTTACAACCTTGTGAACGACACCATACTTTCTCATTAGCTTCTCGAATGGATTGTTACAAAAGTGCGTGCCATTATCACTGATTATCACTTTTGAAGCATCGAATCGGGAAAGTATGTGTTCCTGTAGAAACCTAATCACCATTTTACTGTCATTGGTCTTAGTAACTATGGCTTCTACCCATTTAGAAATGTAGTCTACCACGATAATGATGTATAGGAAACCAAAAGATGGGGGAAAAGGGCCAATGAAGTCAATACCCCAGTAGTCGCAGATCTCAATAATGAGTATTGGGGTTAATGGAATCATGTCTCGTCGAGTAATCGCCCCCATCCTTTGACACCTATCACAAGATTTGCAGCAATTATTCACATCCCAGAAGATTGTGGGCCAATAGAGGCCGCATTGAAGAATCTTAGCGGTCGTCTTTTTCATCGAAAAGTGTCCTCCATAAGTTTTCGAATGACAAAATTGGATGACTTTGGGGATCTCATCATCCGGTACAAAACGTCAGATGATTTGGTCAGCGCAATATTTAAACAGGAAAGGATCATCATAGAAAAAGATGTGTGACCAAGTAATAAACCTCTTCTTATCTTGCGGTGTCCAATCGGGAGGGACGGCTCCCGTGACAAGATAGTTCACGATATCCACATTTAGGGCAAATAAGAGGTAGAAATGAGTTGCTCATCCGGGAAGTATTCGTCTATGGGTATTGGATCACTAAGCACGTCAGACGAAAGCCGTGATAAGTGATCGGCAATGATGTTTTATACTCATTTCTTATATTTAATGGAGAGATTAAACTCTTGTAGGAGTAGGATCCACCTTATGAGGCGCGACTTTGCATCTTTCTTTGCAAGTACGTATTTCAATGTCGCGTGATCGGTGAAGCAAGTGATGGGAGAACCGATAAGGTAGGACCAAAATTTGTTAAGAGCAAAGACTACCTCTAGAAACTCCTTCTCTGTGGTGGAGTAATTAATTTGTGGTCCAGTAAGAGTCCGGCTAGCGTAGTAGATAACATGAGCCTTATTGTCTTTTCTTTGGCCCAAAATAGCACCTATCGCATAGTCGCTAGCATCACACATAAGTTCGAATGTTAAGGACCACTCCGGAACTTTCATGATGGGAGAGGAGATAAGCATGGTTGTCAATTTTTCAAAAGCGCTATGGCATGCTTCCGTAAACTTAAATGGGGTGTCCTTCATGAAGAGGTTGCTTAAGGGCCTAGCGATGACGCTAAAGTCCTTAATGAACCGTCGATAAAACCCCGCATGGCCCAAGAAGGAGCGCACATCTTTGAGCGATTTTGGTGGGGGTAGATAGGCTATGATATCTATCTTAGCTCTGGGATGGAGATGCTAAAAAGTCTAACCAAATATAGGTGTAAATCAAGTTGTCGTTGTTATATCCATGATATCAGTTTTACTTTATTTTTTTAGGCATAATAGAGAGTTGAACTAAATTAGTTGAATGCAACTTATGCAAGAATTTTGATAGTGGGCTCATATTATACCTATATGAACTGTCTACAATTATCAATGTTAACAAATAAATATTTATGGGATTTATAATTCACGTTTTCCCCCAAATATTCTATCCATTTGTTGCTTTCTCAATTATCTATGCCTATCTAATTCTTTTAACATACAAAAAGTTTCATTTTTTTTCTACAATTATATTAGTCCATTTTACTTTTATTCAATACTAATGAATTTTAGTTTAAAAAATATACGATTTGGTTCCCATATTTTATATGTGTATAGATTGATTGTTTTGTGTATATATTCAGGTGGTATTCTAAAAACACTTTATACTTTGATTGAGTAAAAAATTGAAATCTTGCAAATATTATTGAAAATTTGCAAAAATATAGGAAATTATAAACTTATATAAACATTGTATGTGACATGAAAGATAAAAAAATGTTAATGGTAGTTGTTTTTAGAAAACGAATACATTTGAGATGTGCCTGCACATTGTGCGGGCATGCTAGTTTAAACTAAAATTTAAAATTCAATTATCCAATTACTACAATATTAATAACATCAATATGGGCCAATGGCCAATAAGTTCATGCAATTTCGAAAATCGAAGGTCCATTTAATAAAGTAACCTCAAATTTCATTTAGCTTCTTGCATGTTTAAATGTTCACATTTTGTTTTTCGTTTCACATTATTAAAACTAATAATTACATTCCAAACCAAGTTTAATGCTATTTCAAAATAATTTTTATTGCCATAAAATAAGATACTATTCTAGAGAATTTTATTACTTCCTTTTGTCCCAAACTAGTAGTTGCACTTTCTTTTCAGGGATGACTCAAATAAATAGTTTACATTTCTTTTTTCTAGACGTAATCGACAAACTAAATTTTACTATAGTGACAACCCCGATCTTTACCATTAATCGAGTATATTTTTTAAAAGTGTCATTTTTGAATAGCGACAATTAATTTAAGAGGGATTAGTTTGTATCTCCACGGATTGTTATATATTATTTTGACAAAAATCATTGCGTTTTTCATAATAAAGTGACCAAAAAATATATTAAAAGTTTTTTTAGGGGTACATAATTAAAAGGTTTTCCATTCATACAACAATCTATTTTTCATTGAACTATACCTTTTAGGTTTTTATTCCAACATAACAAAATTATTGTTACACATAGCACAACTTGATGATATGAAAAATCGGACACATGTCACTCTAGAGCATCATATGAAGTCTAGAATAAATGTCAAGCACGAAATAAGGAAAAGAACACGAATGGTTCCTCTATACAAATCATCCTACATCCACTTTGTCGCCATATTCTCATTATATGCATTGTACAATACAATATAGGTGGGCATAAAGAGGCGTACAAGTAAGAGAGGAAAAGTGAATACATGAGTATATTGAATCCAGGTAGGCTTAAAACGAACTTCAAGGTAGCTAGTGTGTTGGCTACGGATTGTTAAGCCCCCAGGTGGGTATAACTTTGTAGTGAGAGGTAGTGTAGATACTTTGACAAAGCCTCATCGAGTAATTTTCTTCTCGATCCCCTAATCCTGAGGTGAGAAGCTCTATTTATAGGATATATAAAGGTGGTGTCACATACATAGGACACGTTACATACAGATAAGTCTTAAGAATGAGGAATCCTTTTAGAAGCTGGACAACTGGAGATTGTCATGTATGAGTCAGGGCTGCGACCTGTTTGGGCCCAGGTAGCAGCAAGGCTGAAGGAGGGATCGCAATCTGTTTGATCCCAGGCAGCGACCATGCTATATAGGGTGCCACGCCTATCTATGCCCAAGCAACGACTAACGCTGGCCAATGCAAACTGCATAGTGTCGCAGCCTGTGTAAGCCCAGGCGGCAGCCTCTTGTTAAATCCTTCGCGGTAGTAGGGACTATATTGGACATATCAATAAGACCCCAAGACGTGGTGCTAAGAGTTAGCGAGTAGGGTTTGCGGCTTTGTTAATGTTCTAGTGTTTCCACGGTCTTCGTAAAATGACGTTTCACCTTCCCGTCCCCTCTTAAATAAATGGGTTTTGGCCGTGCTGATAATTACCTTTATAAACCTTAAGAGCACATCGAAAGCGAAGCTCTATTAGTTTCCCTTTAAAGTTTTTTGGCGACTGTTTAGTGGTTGTTCAAGGAAATTTAAGCAGAGTACAATGGTTCTTGAGCTTTAATAACCACCACTCATTGATTTCCAGGTAACATTATGACCAATTTCCTATTTTCTTCCACTGTTTCTGTATTTTGTTTCTTTAATCAATGTCTTCAACTAAGTAATTAGTTTATTCCATTTTTGTTTGATCATTCGTACTAGGGTTTGATTCCTGAACTTGTGTAGAACTAGGTTTGATGATGTTAAACCATTTGCTTTTTATTTCATAATAAAATAAGTAGGTAATTGAAAAGACCTTGTCGTTTTAATCTGACTGTTGGGCATATTTGAATTGGAGGGAATGTTAGACATTTGGATTTTTCGGGTTTGATTCACACCTTACCCTAATTTCGAATTTGGTTTTGGCCAAGAACACTAACAACATGTTCTTGATGTTCTTGGACAAAACCCTAGAATCATGGGTTTTCAATATTCTTGAACACGTACTTCATCCAAAATACCTGCTTGTGTATTTGGCCGCGACTGGTAGTATGACTTGTAATACTTTGTCATAGCCTCTTGACATGCCTTCTCTTGGATGCAGTCTGAAGCTTGAACTTAAAAAATTGCTTGTGCCTTGAGTAAGTTAGCTACAGCCTTTAGGAATTGTACTTTGGATTTTGAATCAATTGGCTGCAGCCTGTAGTTGACTTTAATTTTTTTTCTTTATACTTCGTGTAACTAACGCGACCTCTAAGAGTCTTCTCTAGCTATAGTTGCTGCATCACCTGACTACGAAATCCTACTTTTCAGGTCTTGCTACGTTCCTATGAGTTGGAACCCTCAAGAATTCTTGGATGACTTCTGAAAGTCTCACTTTGGCATTTCTCCTCCCGAGATCCCATCTGTAAAGGTTTGGAAGGCTATTGGGCCTTGTCAGCTTAAAGATTTCCCCAACTGCGTTACCCTTGATTCTGACTTTGCAAACTCTTTAAACTGTAAAGATACAAAAGAGGTTACAGACGTTATGGAGAAGGATATAAGATCCAGCAATAATCCTTCTACCGAAGTAATAGCTGTGACAACTGCTGAGACAGCGGCAGTCCCACTTAAAACTAGGAATCCACCAACTGAAGCTTCTGGCCACGGATAGTCCTCTAAAAAGGCTCCTACCACACTTAATCACAAGTGTATTATGAGGGAGTACTGTATTGCCAATGTTTTTAAATCTTTCAGTTCCCTTAAGGAACAATATGCACACTTCCTTTCGCAGAATAAAGGTCAGGTTCCGTGGTTCCTAATGGTATTATCTTTCCACTCCATGCCTTCCTTCTGGGGTTGCGGCTTCCTATCCATGTGACTATCAAAAGGATATTTCGTGCCATGAACTTGGATCCAGCCTAATTGGATCCCAAATATTGGAGGGCCATCCTTTCTAGCTTGTTGCTTTGGCAGAAGCACTTTGAGAAAGATATCACACCCGCGGAGTTCTTTCAGTTTTACGGACCAAAGGAAAACTCCAAAGAATTCTCATGGTAATACTATTTCACATTGCGGAGTGGTGATAAGTATTTATACACCGACAGACCTACCAATGTGAAAAATTGGAAGGGTAACTATTTCTTTGTGTCTGAGGACAGTTGGAAAATCTTCCCAGAAGAAAATGAAAGGGAAAAATATGTTAAAATGCCACGAACTTGGGGACGTCCATCAAAAAAAGGTATGTACTATCTGCATCCCACACTAACTCTTGAGATTTTAATCTTTTAGCTCATACTAACACTTCATATTATCTTATGTTGCAGATATTGACAACCTAAAACTTAGGAACAATCAGGAAAAGAGGGTTGAGGATGCAACCCACTTAGATGATTCAGAGAAGAAGTTTTCTGAATTGGTTACTCCTACCTCCATTATTGAACAAGAATACTTTGCGTCCAAGGAGATCCCAAAAACGATGACTACGAAAAGTAAAATTCACCCAATATTTCACTTCTAATACTCATATTCTTTCCGCGGACTCCTGACATCTTTAACTTCATAATTTACAGGTGAGGAGATTCACCATGATCTTATGGCGGCTCAATTATTAGAAATGGATGAAGATTTCGTGACCCTTAACCGTGGAAAAAAGGAAAAAGAGTAAGAGGGCACAAAAAGAGACAACCCTTACAGATGAACCAACTACTGAGCCTCCGCAGCAAAGTGTTGCGACAAAGACTGGGGTAGTTCTGTAACAACCCGCGTAATTTTTGGGGTATTTTCGAAATTAAGAGGAAAAATAAATTTTGAGATAAAATTATTTTTATTGCTCAAATATGTTGGATTTTATTTTTAAAGATGAGAATTTCAAACGATTTCTAAATTGGAATTAAAATGGAGTTTTAGTTGAATTTTTATTATATAGAAGAGTCCTCAAAACATAAAACTCTCTAGCAAAAAAAATATTTAAAAATATTGAACGGTCCGATTGAGTTGAATTTTTTTTTGTAGCTTTGTCGTCTTCAGCTAATTCCCTATAAAACTTCATCCAATTCCAATGGTCCGATCGTCGGAAATAAAATTTTTAGTGTTTATATCTGATTATAACTCTTTTCTTAATCAAACTCTTAATCCTTTATATATCAAAAAATTCGTGGATGGACTTTTCAAATCACTTTTTCTCAAACTTTTCAATCAGAAGACCTCTCCAAAATTACTCCCTTTCATCTAAAAACCATAGCCCCAAAATTATTCAAGATTTTAACCTTAGATTAGAAGGCTTATTTGGTGTTTTCTCGAGTTTGGGCTAGAACTTGATTTGATTATTTTTGCGAGAGGAACGTGATGGTGTGATTAGATTTTGAGGCTGAATTATGTGATGATTTTGAGGTATGGGGTTTTAGACAATATTCTCCTTAATCTCGCGAGTGTTATTCCCGTTATTTTCTTATGATTATTGACTCATATTTGAATGGATAAATTCATTTGGAAATCTGAAAATATTTATTGGAATCTAATTTCGATTCATGTGGTATTATATTTGGTGTTGAGCATGTTGTCATGAGATTTTAATATGGCACTGAGGTTGGGCACCCGCCAATATTCCTTTTTTCGGATATGCTAAAAAAATGCATAGGCGCGGTATAGTGGTGAGTCTTGGTGACCCGGATAATGTGTTGTTGAGAAATTGTATTGATATAATTGCTTATGAGATTCGCTTTTGATTTGAATATTCGTATTCGCATTGTGACGTTTTATTCACCGCTAATATTTGTTGAGCATCTTTTCTGTCGTATTGTGTACTTCCCCATATTTTCTTTTAGTGGCAGGTGAGCACGGATTTGAGTGATATGGACCAATTGGGTTGATTTTAGCATGGATTATTTGGGAAGAATTTTAATACAAGAGATGAGAAGACTTGTATTTATTTTGATGTACAGAGCATTGGAGATTCATTTTAGTTGTTGTATTTATTCGAGAGAATTGTTGTATTTGTATTTTGAAGATATTTGGGATTCGTAGTTCTCTTTTGTTGTTTGGGAATTAGATGCTCTATACTTTGTGAATTGTGGATTTGAATTTAGTTTATCGTTGAGTAGCGCTCCGCTCGCTCTCCTCGGGCGGGCGGGGTGTTACAAGTTCCTCCTAGAAAGAAGTCTGTAGCCCCTGATAACGTTGTTGCAAAAGGAGAGAAGTAGACTGACGATGACATTGTTGATCATCTTACCGCAGCAGGAATAATGTCCCTTGAGGACTTTCAAGGTGGGCACAACCCCTTATATGTTTTAATTTCTGGATCTCTGTCACCGCCATCATGAAACAGTGTGGAAATTAATGCCAATTTGTCAACTCCTCAGAGTAGGGAAAGTGTACGCCCTGATGCTTATTCACATCCTCAATAGAGGATGCCAAATCCTCAATCTTCCTGGCACACAACTTCCAGGGCAGTCCATAGAATAAGGAAGGTTCCAGACACGATTGATCTTTATCGCTTGGCTGAAAATGATCCTGAAGACTAGAAAGAAGCAACCCTCCACAGTTTGCTATGGGTAAATGCATTTCATAATTTATTTTCTATTTACAATTATTTCTTCGTTCTAATAATTCTTAATTTCCAGGGCGCTTACATTGTTGTGACCCAAAGGGTAAAATATGATGGCCTCTTCAAGCTATATCTAGCTGTAGAGTCTATTTACAAGTATAGGGCGGTGCTTCAAGCTTGACCACTATATTTTAGGACGAGGGTTCCTCAAAGACCCCCCTTCAGCTTACAGAAAATATGAGGTCGAGGTACACCCAAAATCCATATTAGTGAAGGAACCCCCAGGGTCCTTCAACCGCAGAGAATCCATATCGGTGAAGGAACCCTTAGGGGACTTCGTCCCAAGCATCAATCCATCACCAGATTCAAACATGTTCACTTCTCCAAATCCAAACATAAGCCCATCAGAAGAAAAAAAATCCTCCAGTGGCGAGAAACTCATGGTAGCATGGGCAACTAGAAATGAAGCAGAAGGGGCTGAAGTGACAAAATAGCCTTGACGATCCTTGAGGACTCCCCACCAATAGTAGTGTGCAAGGACACCTCATGAAAAAATTATTTTTTTGGGCGAGAACTCCATAGACTTCAAGCCCACGACAAAAAAAATGCTTGAAGAACCTATAGTTTGTTGGGAACCCACCAATAGGTTGGGTCACAAGGTACCCTTGGCAATCAGCGGACTCCTCATGGTAACCACAACCAACGAGGAACCCCTGGAAATACTCATCATCGACGAGGAACCCTTGGCAGCTGACCCCCTATTTGAAATTTTCATCAGCCGAGGAACCCCTAGGCTCCAAACCCTTGGGTACGAGATCAGCACAGGAGGAACCTAACGCCGTTGACAATAGGGTTATGGGTGGGGAACCCATATATATTGAGGGGGCAGGTATGGAACCCAAACACACATTAAAGTCAGTTGACTAACCCTTGAAATTAAAACCAACAGGTGAGGAACCCTCGCTCATAATAAAATCCCAAATTATTGGACATTGATACTGTCGGTGATCCCAAGTGAGGAACCCATGGGGGTTAATGCCGTTGAGGAACCCAAAGTGGTTCAGACTTCTAATGAATAACCTTCCAAAATTAGACATGTAGCCGAGGAAACCACGGGGGGAAAAATAGTCGAGGAACCCCTCGCCGACGCAAGGAGTTCGGACATGGAGACCTCTACGCTCTAGACCCCTAGCAAGGAACCCATATGTAATGAAGTGGAAAATTTTGAGGAAACACCAGAAAATAAACCAATTCATCACCAATACTGGTCAATAAAGATTTGGTATTAAAAACTATTTCTCCAGACAAAATACCAACGACAGAGGAACCCAGGGGTGGCAAATAGTTTGAGGAACCTAGGGTGAGTTTGAGTAACCCTTGGTGGGAGAAATGGCTGACGAACAATCAGAAGCATCAAAAAGCTAAGTGCGGGCATCGTAAGCCCCTGTGGCTATGCACTATGATGAATGAAAACTACTAATTAAGGTCGTCTCCTCACAAGACTTTTCTTCTCTAAATAAGTAAGTAATCTTTGGGATAATTAATCATCATGTTCCATTAAAAATGTTTAAGACGAAGGTCTTTCATTATATTTTATAAGTAGAAAAGCAATAATTAACATATGACTAGCAATTGCCATTCATTCATATATATATATATATATATATATATATATACACAAAAGACTTGGAGATATAGCTACAAAGAGATTAATAGATAGAGTTCAAGAAAAAGAAAATTTGAACAAGTATAAAATAGGGCTTGAAATCGGTAAGCGGTTTCCCAGGTATCGATTTCTCCCCTAAGCATCCTTCAGGAACCACTGAAGCGCTTCCTTCTTGATGAGACTTTCAATCTCGTCTTCAGGGCCTGGCAATCAATCGTGTCATGGCCATGATCATTGTGGAAGCTGCACCATTTCTCTCGGTCCCTCTTGTGAGGAGGGGACTTCAGCTTATCGGGCCAACGGAGCAATTTATCTTCTCTGATGAACTCCAAAATGTCTTCAATTTGGTAAATCAGTGGGGGTGTAGGTCTCATAACCTTTCTTTGGCTTTGTCTTTTCCAGCTTCCTCTTTTGAACTTTGGTAGTAGCTAATGCTGCTTCTATCGTGGACTTTTTCATGGAGGTGAAGGTTACAACTTTTGCTGCTGCAGCCTGCGTAGAGGTGAAGGCCGCAACTTCTAATGTCAGAACTCTCTAGGTTAGGAAGTTAACCTGGTCCAAGAGTGTGGATGTACAATCATACAGGTGATCAATGTAGCTTAGCAATAGGGTAACTTCTTCACTCTGCTCTCTGCTTGTCTTTGATGTTCCTTCCATGACTTTTGATGTGTTATACTTTTAGAAATACATATTCCGAGATTAACCAGACAATGATGAGAAGACAAGGAATTCAGGAAAAACTAAGTATCGTAATAGGCATGCAACCTTTTGCTATTTTCAATATTATTCTACTATCGCAGCGACTTGAGGTACATATGTAAGTACTATCATGGTCACATCAATGGTAATTTCCCATAACTGAGTCTAAAAAGTACAATTTCCCTCATAAGCTGCATAAGTTGTAAAGATAAGCATCCCTAGGAGTGCTGCAGCACTTTAGCAATAAACGTGCCCAAGCCGCATCATTCATGTGGCAGCGGAGGGTGTGACCGCAAAAATAAGTTCAAAATCTGAGATCAGTTCACATAATATACATAGGATGAGCCTACTAGGATTTTACCAAGGGAAAAATAGCCTTTAGGTGTGAAAGTTCCCCTAATTTGGTAAAAAGGGCCTAGATCATAGGTGTAAAAGATAGAAATAAGAAAATACAACTCTTCCATAGTTACCCACCTTTAGGAGGCCACCACCTTTTGTGTGTTTCAACACTATTTAGGTAAGGAAACATCACTAGGGTATAGAAAATAGGTCTACAATAATAAAAAGAAGATCGATAAACAAAATAATCCCCTTACCGGGTTGCAAGGGTTCGATAACCAAAATCTCACCCATAGGATCATGACCCGGGGGTCCCCGTAGGTGAAATGAGGTGTTTGGAACCCTAAATAAGAAGAAAAATGATAAAAATACCTCATTCCCATAAACGGTGCCAGAATGATGATACGAGAAACCGGACAAATGTCGCTCTCGAGCATCATGTCAGGTGTAGAACAAATGTAAAGCAAGCAATAGGGAAAAGAACATGAAATATAGAGTGGTTAGGCTATAAAAATGCTCCTACATGCATTGTCATATTCTGATTATATGCGTTGTACAATACAATATAGGTGGGATTAAAAAGGTGTTCAAGTAAGAGAGGAGAAGAGAATACATGAGTATAGTGAATCCGGGTAGGCCTAATATGAACTGCAAGGCAGCTAGTGTGTTGGTTACAACTTGATAAGCCCCTAGGTAGGTATAACTTTGTAGTGAGAGGTAGTGTAAAGACTTTGACAGGGCTTCGCCGGGTAATTATCTTCTCGATCCCCTAATCCTGAGGTAAGCACCTCTATTTATAAGAGATATAAAGGTGGTGTCACCTGCTTAGGACACGTGGCATACGGGCAAGTCTGAAGAACGAGGACTCCTTATAGAAGCTGGATAGTTGGCGATTGTCATGTATGAGGCGATTGTCATGTATGAGTGAGGGATAGTGGGCGATTGTCATGTATGGCCGCAACCTGTTTGATCCTAGGCAGCGGCCATGCTATATAGGGTGTCGTGACCTATCTAAGTATAGGCAGCGGATAACGCTGGCCAATGCTAACTGCATGGTGTCTCGACCTATGTGAGCCTAGGTGGTGGCCTCTTGTTAAATCCTCTGCAGCAGTAGGGACTATATTGGCCATATCACGACCCTAATCTGGAAAATGAGACACCCATTTTCTATTTGTACAATTTTTTTCTTTGTTATCTTTTTTTCTTTGCTATCCTACTTTGGAGGATTAAATCGTACATAATAATCACCACAAGGTATCCCAATCCCAGTATGTGTGATCAATTACCATATCCTTAAGATAATTACGGAGGTTTGGACACTACACCAAATTGCTAATTACCATTAGGATTAATTTTTCTAGAAGATTTTACTTTTAAGAATAATCCTTGGATAGTATTACTATTTAACACTTTTAATCGTAACAAAATATTACAATACACTATATCAAGATTCACTTTTAATAATCGTCTAATTTTTAAATATTTTATCACTATAGTTTCTTACTAGCAATCAATTCACACTAAATTTGTAGCTTTTGGTAACCATTTTTTTTATTTTTTTAGTCATTATGAATTGTTAGTAATTTGTGAATAAATTATTTTTAACGGAGTAAAATATTGAAAGTTTACGAGGTTAGCGAAGGAAATGTCGACTGATGGTGGGAAATTTCTTGAGGAGTGAATCCAAGTAAAAATCAAATATTTAGTGCACGTGGTCCCATGATATATTTTTTTTAAAGTTCTGCTTATATTTATTCACTGAAAAGAATAACAATTTAAAAATGATTTTTCAAATCTAAAAATCATTTGAAATCATAAAAATACGTCAGATATAAACCAAACTATTTGGTGCAGTGCCAACTTATGATGATGTACTAGTGGTAAATCAATGAGATAGAGAGGGAGATAGTTTAGATTGAGAGAATGAATGTGATGGGATGGTAAAATTTCCAACGTGACGATGTAAAAAAATTTATTCTTTTATTGTTTGTCAATTTACCCCATTGTAAACCTATTTTAGTGTTTACTTGGATTTACGTAATGAATTTTCTTTTAAGATGAATATGATGATTTTTGTTTGGACATTAGCAAATAATTATACATCCCTTTGAAGTCTATTCATATATGATCACACTAATAGAAAATCTGGTATGTATATCAAACCCACAAAATTTTCAATTAATTAAATATAGGTTTAAATGATACACGTGTAAATATATTTATATTAATAAGTGTAATTGTATCTAGATTTGCTTAATGTAACTCATTGGTGAAAATTGTAACTATACTATAATTAATTTGTTGCAAAAGTTTACAAATGTATCTGTTAATATGCTAACATATTAATCAATGTAATTGTTATAACATTAATAAGTATTACTATATCTATAATAATAAATGTAATTGTATCTAAATTTATCATTGTAACTCTATAACTATATCTACATTAGAATGTACCCCGCGTGATATGTGGGCATATTATAATATTACTCATGACCTATAATTTGAAAAGACATAACAAAACGAATATATAATAATTATAAAAAAAATCTTCTGAATAAAATGTTTAGAGAAGGATCAATAAATAATAAATTCAAAAGTCACAATGAATAATGAACAATCGAAACCCATATAATAATATAGTTAAGTTTGAATAAAAATAAAAAAGAAAATGAATCCTAAATTATGTTAAGTAAGTTGTATACGTATAGATGTATACTTATTGAAGTTGTGGAATCAAAAATATCACAATAGTGGTTTTACGAAGAACAATCAAAATCAACAAGAAAATCATAAAATCACACACACAAAACAATTACGCACTTGGTTCGAAACTTGCCTACGTCCATGGAGAGGTCTACTGTTATGTTGAATAAATTGTGTAATTAGTTATTGTTCTTAAGATTTGACCCATTTAGGGTTTTGATTGAGTTTGTTGTTCAAACCTCCACCTATATAAGTTAGAGATGATTTGAGGTTGCATATTGTTAGGTGATCATATAGAAATGATTTTTTGATAATATTGGTTGATGATAGTTGGTGAAGAGGGAAGAAGAAGAGTTGGAAGATTTAGGTTTTGTAAGAAAAATGGGGGTTGGTCGAATTAACTGGTGAGACCGGTCGACCGCGTCCAAGACACCGGTCGATCGGGCCTAAAGGGAAAAGCCTATGGGTTGCCTTGCAAGGCAAATTTCAATTACGTGGTCGATCGGGGATCGGTGGTTGGTCGACCGACACTCTGTTTTCAGCCCAAGAATTTGATTTTCTTTCTACACCTCTTCTTTCGGGTTTAAGGCTTATGAACCTTATCTTAGGATGTATTGAGAAGTAATATGACCTCACATAAGGGGGGGTGGTACTCTATGATAGTACGGGAGTGTCTGGGCTTATTTCGAGGAATGTTTATAGGTGTATCATGTTTCATTTTGTCTAGTAAACAAGAGTAGGGCTAGTGGAGAGTCGGGTAGTGTGTGTTGGACCTTCAGGGGCTAGTCTGATAATAATTATATCTTGTAGCCAAAATTGTACGTACATATGGTTTCGAAATTTAAGTACCATATATTTACCTTAATATAATTTGTAACTATGTCACTTTTACACATACATCTCTAAATGATATCATAAGGGAAGTATGCGCTAGAGGTGAATCCCCTGGCTAATGATGCAGGGAGAGTGTAGACCTCAGGCCATGATACCGGGTGTTACGTTGTATAATTGTATAGTTCGAAGTGAGGTAATTACGGGTATGGTTATGACTCACTATCGAACGTATATGGCCGCTTCCCACGCGTTGCGATTTAGGATACTCAAGTGGTCTTGGTTATAGGCCCTGGAAGATGATAGTATTTAGGGGCGCATTTAGTGGGGTGACTCCAGTAAGGATGGTCTTAGAACCGTTATTATTATGATTGTAATTGTTCCCATTGAAATAGTATTTCACCCAATTGATTAATTAATTTAGGAAAATTGTGAATCAACTTTAATTGCCTATGGTCCCTAATGATTATTGACTTGTAAATATATCTCCAATTGATAAACTTGGCATGTAGAATATAGTTAGGTGACTCCTATTAAGTAGTTGGGTAGTTTAACTTAACATGAATTGTACACGTTAGGATGTCCACTTAGAAGAGAGGTGAGGATGATTCCTTGAATGAAGAGCGAATTTTATTTATTTATAAAAGTAGTATTCATGACTGTCATACCTTTTATTCACATGTTTATCATATCAAATCGGGCCGTGACCCGTTTATATTTCTCCTTCATGGGTGGTTCTTATATATGTTCAGGTGCTCCGCCGCACAGGTTCCCGATGTGACTTTCCTTCCTAGTGTCAAGGAGCTACAGCATTTTGCGGATGTTATAGGATTTTTGTAGTAGACGCATCATTTCTTTTGATGCTCTAGCTATGATCCGTCTGTATATTCGGGCGTGTTACTAGGGTTTAGTGTTCGCACATACTTTCTTACTTGGTGTAATCTTTTGTATTCAGTCTGTTAACCGACAGCTTATTTGGTTATGCTTTCTAGTATGTTGTTAAACTGTTATATATATATATATATATATATATATATATATATCAACCTTTTGTTATAAACTGTTTGATGGAAATTGATTTTATCCAACTTGCAAAAATGATATATGATGTCTGTTTTCAAAATATTTGGTGGTTGTCTCGTATTCTTATTATGCGACAGTGATGCTAAGAATGGAACATTAAAGATTCATGTTCTATTGGAATGATTGGCTGGCCACCTCTTATTTTAATAAGCGGGGTGTCACAAATGGTATCAAAGCATCAAATTCTAGAGTCCTTAGGATCTATGTAGACTTATCACGTTTTACCGTAGTGTTCTTTGATATAAAGCCCTACTATTAGGACTATTTTTCTTATCCGCATTTACGATCCTTCTCGTAAGGATAAATTTCTTTAACTGTATATTGATTCAGTCACTTTTTATCTCAAATGCTGCCGAGACGAGGTCACCCGGTAAGGGTAAATCGAGTAGAAGATGATGTAGAGCCTCCAACGCCACAGGGCACTATAAATGCGACGGAGGTGGCTAATATTGTGGCACAGGCAGTAAACGTTGCAATGACCATTATGGCGCAACAATTTCCCCAAGCTCGACAATCAGTATCACCAGTGGCTCAAGCCCATATGGGACCTTCCGCATGGTAAAGAGTTAGAGAATCCTTCCTAAAAGGTCAACCTCCATAATTTCAGGGCAGCACTGATGTGATTGTTGCAAATCAATAGAAGAAGGATGTTGAACGCCATCTTCGAATGGCGGAATGTAGTGAGGAGAGGAAACAAATTGTCGCCACTTTTAAACTCGTGGGAGCTACTTTCCAATGATGGGAGTCAGTGACCACTCCATAACATAGGGATATGATGTCAATCTCAGAATTTTGGGCCTTATTTGATTGAAAGTACTTTCCTCCAACAATCCAAAAAGAGATGAGGAGGAAGCTACATGATATGATTCAAGGGGAGGGAACAGTGGTGGAATATGAAGAAGAATTTACCCGTTTGGCAAACTTTATGCCAGACGAGGTAAATCCAGAAGAAAGGGGGATCTCAAAATTTGTCGGGGGATTGAGTTGGAGGATAAGGCAACATATGCTGGGGAACCCGACTTTGCAAACTTTTGGCGATGTGATGAATGCATCTTTACTTCATTCCCAAGATCACCACCTTCACTTAAAGGTGACAAAGAAGATAGGAGATTCTGGTCAATCTAGTAAACAAGACGGGAATGGTGTCGGTGGAACACTACAACCACCATAGCAGTCCAGGAATAAACAAAAAGAGCAGGACCTCCAACCAGGGGACTTGGCTAAGAAGCAATACTTGGGGGGTTTCAACTTTGGCATAGGTGGTTTTAGACACGATCAGGGTGCTCAGCAACAACAGCACTTGGGACAATTGGGCCAAGCGGGCAAAGGGAATAATAGGGGTTGAGGCCAACAAGGCTAAGGCATGGGGCAGTTTTAAAACAACATTCAAGGATGGCATCTGGAGGGTTTTACAAGCCATTGTATTCAGTGCGGTGAGACATGTCACATAAACACAGCTTATCCTCAGGGATAACAACAACCTCCAGTACCTATTCCAGTCATCCCGTTGCAATAGGGACAACTTCAGTTTGGACGTATGTACAATATCCAAGATGCTTTGTTTCCTCCATCACCGTAAGCACTGCCAGCTATCGAGGGTAAGTTTACCATCCAGGGGTTTATGGGTCGGGTGTTATTTGACACTGCAGCCAGACACTCATTTATTGCTAGGCAATTTTCTCTTTCGATAGGATTTTTTAAATCTACTGAAAGTACTTTCACTAGCGTCGAGTCTTCTATGGGTGATGGTTCACTTATACTTTTTATTTGTAAAGGGGTAGGAATAGACCTTGGTAGATTGCATTTTGAGGACGATTTTCTCGTCCTAGATATGGTCGGGTATGATGTCATTTTTGGAATGGATTGGTTAGTGAAGTACCGGGACATGGTGTATTGTTATGGGAGGAGTATAGTTTTTGCCATTCCAGGGCAAGAAATGGTTTTGGTGGCTATGCCCCTTTCGGAGGGAGTTTCAAGCACCCACTTATATTGTATCAAGGAGGAGACTTTACAAGAAATCATGATTTCCCTAGACTCGATTCTAGTTGTCAGTAAATTTATAGATGTCTTTCAGGGGATCCCTGGCCTACCTCCAAGTCGTGAGATTGAGTTCGTAATTGACCTAACACCGAGAACCAGGTCGATTGCGCGAACTCCATACCGTATGGCTCATTTAAAAATGAGGGAATTGAGGGATAAAATTAAGCAACTGTTGGGGGCAGGGGTTCATTCATCATAACATGTCGCCATGGGGTACTCGTGATTATTCATGAGAAAGCGAGATGGTTCCCTTCAGTTATGCATCGACTATCGTGAGTGGAATAAGGTAACCATCATAAACAAATACTCATTACCTCTAATTAATGATTTGTTTAATAAATTACGAGGAGAGTCGTACTTCTTTAAAATTGATTTGAGGACAGGATACCACCAGTTGATAATTCGAGAGCAAGACTTGTCAAAAACTGCATTCTTGACCAGGTATGGGTATTGTGAGTTCTTGGTTATGCTCTTTGGGATAACAACTTCTTCCACGGTATTTATGGACCTTATGAACCGAGTATTTTGGGACTTTCTAGGCCAGTTCGTGATTGTGTTTATTAATGACATTCTAGTTTATTCTCGGACTGCAGCTGATCATGCCGAACATTTACAATTGGTCGTGCAGACACTACGGGATCATTAAATTTATGATAAGTTCAAGAAATGTGGCTTTTGGTTGTAAGAAGTGCAATTTTTGGGACATACCGTGACGGTTGAAGGTGTTTATGTGGACCCGAGCAAGGTTACAGCGGTGAGGGAATGGGATCAACCCACGACGCCAACGGAGATTCGTAGCTTTCTAGGTTTGGCGGGATATTATCACCGTTTCATTAAGGGTTTCTCCAAAATTACGGGCCCTTTAACGAACCTGACTCAGAAGGAAGTACGATTTTTTCGGGATGACTCCTGTCAGCTAGCCTTTGAAGAGCTGAAGGACAAGTTGACCTCTGCTCCTGTACTCGCATTACCAAAATCGGGAGTAGATTATTTGGTCTTCACAGATGCTTCCCTACAAGGATTGGGTGGTGTGCTACAATAGGAGCATAGAGCCATTACATATGCGTCTTGCAAGATTAAGCCCTATAAAAAGAACTATCCCACGCATGATTTAGAGCTTTCCACAGTGGTGTTTGCCTTGATGATATAGAGGCACTACCTCCTAGGTGAGAAATTTAGTCTTTTTATAGACCACAAGTCATTACAATATTTGTTCTCGCAAAAAGATCAAAATATGTGGCAACGATGGTGGCTCATGTTCGTAAAGGACTATCAATTCGATATTCACTATCACCCATGCAAAACAAATGTGGTAGCTGACATGCTGAGTCAAAGACCCATGGGACAACTAGCGAAAGTGTGGAAAGCTATGTGGAAAGAACTTCGCCAGGATGATGCTATAGCTAGATTATGCATGTCACTTTTAACCATTATGCCTGCTATCATGATGCGAGTCGTAAAGGCACAAGGAGGGGATAAAGACTGTAAGACTGGGTATACAATTTCTGATCGGGGGAGAGGAATCCTACTCTATTAGTTCTCAGGGTGGGTTGCATTTCCACGGAAGACTTATAGTCTCGGACGAAGGAGAACTGAGACGTGATGTCATGACAGAATCCTATGGTTCAAGATTTACAGTGCATCCAGACGGGGAAAAAATGTACCAAGACATGCGTCATCAGTATTGGTGGGTAGGAATGAAAAGGGACATTTTTCAATTTGTCTCCTAATGTGCCACTTTCCAATTAGTAAAGGTAAACCACCAGCGGCCAACTGTATTGTTGCAACCGTTAGAAATACCGGTGTGGAAATGGGAGAGTATCTCAATGGATTTCATCACGGGATTTCCAATGTCGCAAAGTAGCCGTGATTCTATTTGGATAATTGTTTATCGTTTGACCAAATCGGCACACTTTCTATTGGTATGGACATATTATAACACGACGTGCTATGTCCAGTACTTTATTGAAAAAATTGTGAAACTTCGCGAGGTGCCTATCAATATAGTGTCTGATAGAGACAAAATTTTTGTATCCCATTTTTGACGAAGTTTCCAAGAGTCGATGGGGATTGAATTGCGGTTGAGTACCTCATACCGTCCACAAATCGATGGGGAAACGAAGAGGGTCAATCAAATGTTGGAAGATATGCTTCTCATGTGCATATTTGATTTTAAAGGAGGATGGGAGCGATACCTTACGTTGGTCAAATTACCATACAATAATTTGTACCAATTCACGATAAGTATGGCCCCCTACGAGGCATTTTATAGATGACCATATCGATAACCTTCTTGTTGATTGGAAGTAGGAGACAATAAGCTTCTTGGAACTGAAATGATCTAAGACACCTCTTTGAAGATTGAGCTCATTCGAAATCGCATACGGATTGTGAAGGATCTCCAGAGGAGCTATGCCGATGCAAATTGGAGGCACGTGAAATTGGAAGTAGGGGATCAAGTTTTAGTGAGGGTGTCCCCGAGTAAGGGGTAATGCGATTTGGGAAAAGGGCAAACTTACGCTACGTTATCTAGGTCCTTTTCCAATTATTGCAACGGTAGGCCCCGTAGCTTATCAACTGGCGTTGTCGGAACACTTACGGAAAATTCATGATGTATTCCATGTCTCGTCTTTAAATAAATACAAAAGATGTGAGGGAGCTCAGTGGCATGTTCCGTTAGATGATAATGAGGTTCAACCCGATATTTCATATGAGGAACAACTGATTGCCATTTTAGACCACGGTGAGGGTAGACTAAGATCGAAAGTGGTGCCCTTGGTCCGAGTCTAGCGGGGTCATCACAATGTTGAAGAATTAACTTGGGCATGAGAGGACGATATCCGATAAAAGTACCCACACCTCTTTTTACTAGGTACGCCTAATTTTGAAGGCAAAATTCCCTTGTAAGGGGTGGGGAGTATGTAATACCCCTTACTTTTGAGTAATTATTTTTATATTAATTTACCACATGGGTTAGTTATATAAATAAAGGAAATTGGAGTAAATATTAATTTCAGTACTTTAAGACTTAATATTTATGAGTATTGCATATTTACCTTTACGCGAATGTAAATAGTTTAGTATTATGTTAATGTTGAGTCTCTATGCTTGGAGGCGACAGATATAATTTATATTCTAATTGGATTATTATTAGAATGTTAATATGACGTTGGAATAGAAAATAATGAATGATATCCCGAATGTCATTTTGAGGGCACAGTAAGTCCAAGAATGGTCGAGATAGTCAAAATGAGTTCTAAGGTTGTTTCTGGGTTCCGGGGATACTTTTGGCTAGTTATGATTTATGTAAGATGTTACGAGTCATTGTAAGTGTGTAGTAGCATTTAATGTTAGACTTAAGTCATTTGGGAATTTAAGTCTTGGAAGAGCATTTATACCTCATTTGTGTATTTCTAAACCTAGAAGTTAGAGAGAAGTGAGAGCTTGAGAGAAAGAGGATATTTTTCCATTTATAGCCCAAAATCGTTGCTACGAAGAAGAATCTGAGACTCCAACAACAAGGCAAGTATTATACTTGCAATGATTATGATTATATTGAATAAATTGTGTGATTAGTTATTACTCTTAAGATTTGACCCATTTAAGGTTTTGATTGAGTTTGTTGTTCAAACCTCAACCTATATAAGTTAGAGATGATTTGAGGTTCCATATTGTTAGGTGATCATATAGAAATGATTTGTTTATAATATTGGTTGATGATAGCTGGTGTAGAGGGAAGAAGAAGAAGAGTGGGAAGATTTAGGTTTTGTAAGAAAAATGGGGGTTGGATGAATTAATTGGTGCGATCGATCGACCACGTCCAAGACACCGGTCGAACCAGCCTAAAGGGAAAATCCTACTGGTTTCCTCTCAAGGCAAATTTCAATTACACGAACGATCGAGGTTCGGGGGCCGGTCGACCGGCACTCTATTTTCATCCCAAGAATTGAACTTTCTTTCTACACCTTTTCTTTCGGGTTTAAGTATTAGGAACCTTCTTTTAGGATGTATTCAGAAATAATATGACCTCGTATAAGGGGAGTGGTACTCTAGGATAGGTCGGGAGTATCCGGGCTAATTTCGAGGAATGTTTATACGTGTATCATGTTTCATTTTGTTTAGTAAACAAGAGTAGGACTAGTGGAGAGTCGGGTAGTGTGTGTTGGACCTTCGGGGGCTAGTTTGATAATAACTATATCTTGTAGCCAAACTTGTACATACATATGGTTTCAAAATTTAAGTAACGTATGTTTACCTTAATATAGTTTGTAACTATGGAACTTTTACACATACCTCTCTAAATGATATCATAAGGGAAGTACGCGCTAGAGGTGAATCCCCTGGCTAATGATGCAGGGACGGTATAGTCCTCAGGCCATGATACCGGGTGTTATGTTGTATGATTGTATAGTTCGAAGTGAGGGAATTTCGAGCATGGTTATGACTCACTATCGAAGGTACATGGCCGCTTCCAACGCATTGCGATTAAGGATACCCAGGTGGTCTTGGTTAAAGGACCTGGAAGATGATAGTATTTAGGGGCGCATCGAGTGAGGTGACTCCCGAAACGATGGTCGTAGAACCGTTATTATTATGATTGTAACTGTTCCCATTGAAATAGTATTTCACCCAATTGATTAATTGATTTAGGAAAACTGTGAATCAACTTTAATTTCCTATGGTCCCAAATGATTATTGACTTGTAAATATATCTCTAATTGATAAACTTGGCATATGGAATATCGTTAGGTTACTCCTATTAAGTAGTTGGGTAGTTTAACTGAACATGAATTGTACGTGTTAGGATGTGCACTTAGAAGAGAGGTGAGGATGATTCCTTGAATGAAGAGAGAATCTTATTTGTTTATGAAATTATTATTCATGACTGTCATGCCTTTTATTCATATGATTATCATATCAAACCGGGCCCTGACCCATTTATATTTCTCCTTCTTGTGTGGTTCTTATATATGTTCAAGTGCTCCGCCGCATGGGAGCCCGATGTGACTTTCCTTCCTTGTGTCAATGAGCTACAGCATTTTGCGAATGTTGTAGGATTTTTGTAGTAGACACATCATTTCTTTTGATACTCTAGCTATGATCCGTCTGTATATTCGGGCGTGTTGCCCAAGTTTAGTGTTCATATATACTTTCTTACTTGGTGTAATCTTTTGTATTCAGTTTGTTAACCGACAACTTATTCGGTTATGCTTTCTAGTATGTTGTTAAATTGTTATGTATATAAATGAACCTTTTGTTATAAATTGTTTAATGGAAATTGCTTTTATCCAACTTGCAAAAATGATATATGACATCCGTTTTCAAAATATTTGGTGGTTGTCTCGTATTATTATTATGCGACATTGATGCTAAGAATGGACCATTAAAGATTATTGTGATATTGGATTGATTGGCTGGCCACCTCTTGTTTTAATAAGCGAGGTGTCACAGTGCACTTATTTTTCTGTAAGATATTGAATCGCCAAATCTTCCTTGAGAAGTGTAAAACATCAGTTGTGTGTTTGAAACTGGTTTGTCAAAAACTCAACCGTCAGTTCATTGTCTCTGTTCGTTCTTGTGTATAGCGTGTCCTTAGGCTTCATTACTTACATTCACTCTTCAAAATCTAGACTTTCTCATCTTTCCAAGTCTCCTTTCTATGTCATAAGTTTCAGTATTCTTCTTTTTCTAGTTTTCTTTCTTCTGTGCATCGATCTTCTACTATAGCTAGGGTTTTCATATTTTTTCTCATGGTGATGCTTGATAATAAATCTTTGCTTGAGTTTAGAAAGTGTTACAATATTCCTGATTGGGTAAAGATAGAGTGTACATCAGTCCCCCGAAATGTTCACGACCTAGAAGATGGTCATTGGATCCATGATCTATTAGTTTCACAAAAGGGTTTAACGTTTGCTCCTAATCCTCTATTTTTACATTTTTTTTCATACTTCAACATAGTCCCTACTTAATGTTCTCTGAATGTGTGGAAGATTGTAAATGGAGTCCATAGAATAAATCAGCTCTATCGTACCAACCTAAGGTTAGTTGAAATCTTCTATTGATATACTTTCTATCGCACTAGTGGGGCTCTTCTATACCTGAAAGCAAGAAGGCCTCCTATGGTGTTGGTAGTAAACCTACCTGATTCCCATAAAGACTACTGGTCTGAAGGTTTTATTGCTAGAAATTGAGAATATCCTCCCCAATCAGGGGGCGTAAGGTACAGGAGACCTCGTATCCCTACCTTTGGGGAGGGTTACATATGTTGTTATTTCCATATCTTCTTTATTATTTGTGTCTGATTCTGTGTACTCTTCTTCTAACATTTCCTTCCTGTTCTTTTACATCCAAAGATGAGAATCAAGATCCTGCTCCTTGCGAGTTCCCAGCTCCTAAACTTCTGAATGCCGAGAGGATAAGAGGTACTGTTGCTAAAGGGGAAGATCCTAGGTCTTCCGCATTCTTGCTGGAATAAAGGAATACTACTTCCAACTTTATTTCTCGTCCAGTAGACATAATCCCTCATCTAGAGCTTACAGAAGAAGGAGTTGGTGTTACATCTTAACCCATCAGGGTAGAAGGTGAGGAAAAAGAAGCTCGGGGGAGGATCTGGTAGAAGGCAGTGAGGAAGGGATTGGTGAAGTCAAGAGCAATGAGGAAGAGTCCATCAAAGGGTAATCCAGTGAGGAAGAGATGGGCCCTCCAAGGAGAAGAATCTTAATCCATGATGATGATGATAATGACGATCTGCTATCCAACAAGATGAAGTTACTCAATTAGAAGGCTTGAGAATCTATTGGTAGTTCTAAGCTGGTGACTCAGGAGAAGGAGGTGAAGAGAAAGAAGAGAAAAGAAGAGGAGAAATGAGAGTGGGAGAGAGAGAGAAAGAAGAACAGAAGAAGAGGTAAGGAGAAAAAATAAGAGCACAGGCCTCCATAGTGCCTTCTATTGTTACTGTTGAGGGGGCCTCGATGGATGCTGCTCCTTAACTTGCCCCTCTGTTGCTGGAGAAAGAAGTGCTCACGACTGACCGCGAGTGCTCATCGAGTATGGGGGAGACCAGTTAGCCCTCAAGTCTGCCGAAGGGATTACTTTGGTAACTACTCCTTTCTCTATGATTTTTTGTTCTATATTTTACTTTAACATCTCGTGATTATCCCGCATCTTTTTTGTTTTGAAGTTTATTTCTGACTATATTGTGTTCCGTCGCGATTGAGCTGAGCTGTCGAGGAAAAACTAAGAGATGTATGAAGCTTTAAAGTCTTTCGAGAAGGCCCTTGCTGACACAAAGGCTATCTTTGACAAAGAGATGGAGTAGTCTGCTAAAGATTTATCTTACCTTCGTGAAGCCTGTAGTGTAGTGATTGAAAATAAGATGGAAGTGGTAGAGGAAAATAAGGGTCTGGTCACGAAAGTGCAGAAACTGAAGGAGGAAGCAGCGATTGTTCGATAAAGTGGATGTAATGAAGGTTAGGATGCAACATATGATGATGTCTAATGCCGAATTTTTTGTCTTCAGCGAGCATGTTTTGAAAAAGGCTGGGATCAAGCCTTGACCGCTGCTGGAGTTGTTGCTAACTCCCCCCTCTTCTCTTAGCATTATCCTGGCCGCAATGTTGTTGAAGAGTCTCCTTTTTACCAACTAGATGCGCAGGTTTGCATAGAGCCTATTACTCTTATTTTTGGGGTAGCACTAGTCAATCTAAAGGGGGTCATTGTCCCAGCTAGAGGAGCTGCTTTAGGTGCTGGTGAGGTTGAGGTTCCCATCGACCAAGCTTCTTACATAGGGAAGGGGCTCTCCATGTCTGACCAGGTTGAGGCCTCCTAGGAATTTTAGGCTCTACTCTTGTTTTTGTCCATATTTTGTAATTTTTCTTCTTCCATTTGTCTATACTGGCCTCTGCCCTTTGATTTAATGAAAAACCAAACTTTTTTTTTCATTACTGATTCTTGTTACTTTTGTTGGTTATTTGGTTGGCTGTAGCTCATTAGTTTATATGAATATATTCGTGTTAATTCCCATTTAGGCTAGATTCTTAGTCCGAACATAAGCGCTCAAGTGCATTGAGCTTTTGTAAGGATTTATAAATCCCTGATGGTGAGAAACCAGGATTACAAAGATCAATCTGAGGTAGTCATTAAGCTAAAGGATATGCTTAAGGAGATGGAGGGAATTAGTGCTTCTGTGCAGAAGGAGATAGATGCCTTGAAAGCAAAGATTTTGGATGCGTCTAAAATCAACCAGATGGGGGAGTTATTGCAAAAAGATAATGACGCTTTGAGGAGGGAAATTTCTTGCCTCAAAGAAAACACTCCATCTGGTCCTCCTTTGGTGTTGTGAGGACCCTTATCGTCTGTTGTAGTTGCTCACACTAACAATCAAGCTTCCTGGAGAGAGATTATCGAGGTAAAATAAGATGTTCGCCGAGCCTATGTGATTGCTACTGGTCTTCAAAGGGATGTAACACGATTGAGACAGTTATTCCGAAAGGGTCCTCGACAGGTTTGGGCTGATGGTTATGACCAAGGTTGGACAAATGCCCTAGTAAGACTGAAAGAGGTCAAAGAACTTGCTTTTTCCAGCGGATGGCTGAACGTTCTTAAGGAATTGAAGTTTTCAAAGGAATCATCCCTGTGGTATAAATATCAGACCGTTCGCTTATCTACTCTGCGAAATCCCTTTTCGAGAAATGACTATTGGATCCAAATAGTTTACTACTTTGCTCGCCATGCTGGGCCATCGTAGGTCTTTAAGTACTCCTTGGTCTTTTGATGCAAATGTAACCATATGATTCTTAATGATAAATAAGCTGATTATTTATGTTTTGATCATTTACTGACTAAACATCTGTTATCCATTCTTGTTGGTTATTTTTCATTAGTTTTTTTACCAAAAATGAAGTTGATAAATCTGATCCAAGTATGAATGATTAGTATAAAAACTTCTTAATCATTTTGGGATTTTTTACTAACTAAATGATGTTGAGTTTTTGTTATCTTGTGTTTGAACATTATCATAGTCCAATATGCCTTATCCATATCATTTCATCCACTTTACCTTTTACGTTGTGTCGTCACACTTCCTTTGGCCTAAGTAGGGCGATGGTGAGAATGTACCTGGTTAATGGGTCATCTGCCCGAATAGGATTTTTCAACCAACCTATGTTGGTGACCAACCTTGAGTTAACTTTATTCCCTAAGGATCCCCTGTAGGTCTTTTAGTATTTCCGAAGAAACTCAAGAGGCCAATTGTGTTTACAACAAAGACCTGAGGATGGTTATTCGTAAACCTTGCTTTATATATATTTTAGTTTTAAATACAATAAGTGTGGCACACTCTTGCAACTAAGGGGGATTTATTCCTTGACTGGAGAAAGTTGATTAACCTGCTGTAATCCCTTATGTTTTTAGGGGGCATATTGCTTAGAAAGGATGTGTATTGAAGTTTGATCAAGAGATATCCAAGGTCTTCAGAATGTGCGTGCCAGTCGACCTTTATTAATTAAAATGATAAATAAAAGCAAACATTAGTTTATAAAAGAAAATTTTCCTAAAGTAGTGATGCTGATAAATAAAACATATAGGAGTCTAAAAGTAGAACTTCTTAAGGTTGGCTACATTCTAGGCCCTTGGTATCTCCTTTCCCTCCAGCGTTTCTAAGTGAAAGGCCCCCTGTAAGTCGTCTCTTATTATCTTGAAAGGTCCCTCCCAATTTTTTTGTCGTCTGATGGTCTTACAACACTATCGAGGACTTTCCTTAGGACATAATCCCCTACTAGAAATTTCCTCAGATTGACTTTTTGATTGTATTGTTTGGCCAGTTGTTGTTGGTAAGATACCAACTTAACTAGTGGCAATTCTCGTCGCTCATCAGCTAAGTCAAGTTCAGTAAGTAATACGTCATTATTGAGGCCTTGGTCGACCAAGGTGGTCTTCATAGTAATGATTCCTTCATCCAGTGGGATGACTACCTCCATTCCATAGGCGAGAGCGAAGGGGGTTTCTCCCGTTGCTCTCCTGGGAGTTGTACGGTAAGCCCATAAAATATGAGGTAGCTCATCTACCGAGGAACCTATGGCTCTTTTCGGTTGTTTCTTCATTTCGTCGATAATTATCATATTAGAAGCTTCAGCTTGCCCGAAAAACTAAAGCGTTTCTTGATGCCATACTCATTACAAAAGCCTTGAAATAAGACACTTTTGAACTGTGTGTTGTTGTCGGTAATGATCGTCCTTGGCGTACCAAAGAGGGTGATGATGTTCTTCCATATAAACCTCGTCATATTAGAATCCCCAATGTTTTCGAGTGGTTCTTCCACTACCCATATGGTGAAGTAGTCAGTGCCGACCAATAGATACTTACGATTTCCAAATGCGGTAGGCAGAGGCCCTATAATATCTAAGCCCCACTGGGCGAACAACCATGGGATGGTTAATGACTTGAGGTCTCTAGCTGGTTGGTGGACCATAGGGGAGTTCTTCTGGAACTTCTCACACTTTCGAACATAAACTCCGGCATCCTTCCACATGTACGACCACCAGTATCCTTCCTTAATTGCTCAAAAATCTAATGATATCCCTCCTACATGACTCCCACAAATACCTTCATGAAGTTCGATAAGAACCTCCTTAACATTTTCTAGGTGAATGCACTGGAGGTAAGGGACAGCAAAAGACTTTCTGTAGAGTTTTCCTTCAGGGGATAAATAAAGGCAAGCATCCTTGACTCTTATCTAATGCGTCGATCTCTTGTCGCCCAACTTTTTGTCATCTGTAGATAAGTTATGATGTGATCCGTCTAACTGGGTGCCTTTTCTATGTGAATGAATTGCTCTATGACTGTTTGGTTGATGCTTTGTTGCATGAGGAATTCTATTTGAATGGTTCTCCTTACATCGGAGTCAATGGCGGAGCTTAGAGCTTCGGATTGACTGTTCTTCCCCTGGGGAACTACTGGACATCAACTCTTTCAAACTTTTCCATAAGTCCCCTTACAACAGCGACGTAGGCTGCCATCCTCTCATCCTTAGCACTGAACTGTCCTTTTTTTTCTTGGACGCTAGTATTAAATTGCCAAATACCTGCATGCATTTTTCCCCTAGAACTTGTGCTTTGCACAAGCCGAGAATCAGTGCTTCATATTCTTCTTCGTTGTTGGAGGCTTCAAATCCTAGCCTGATCCCTTGTTTTAAGCACAGTCTTCTCTGGCGTAACCAATATAATGCCTACTCTGGGAGTTGGAGGCTCCGTCAATGTAAAGTGTCCAGACGAAGGTTTTTACTTCTTTTACTGTTGGTTGCTCAATTTCTAACTAGTTAGTAAGCTGACTTCGCATGAAGTTAGCAATAAAATCGTTAGAATTTACCCTTAAATGTTGTTCTTGGTTGAAAATGGATATTGAATCTTCTATGCTCTACCTACCACTTTGACAGTCGATCGAAGAGGTAAAATTTCCTTAGAATAATTTTCAGGGTATGTGAGGTGATCACAATGATGGAATGAGCCTCAAAGTAATGCTTTAGCTTCCTCGAGGCTATTACGAAGGCATAGGCGCCCTTGTCTAGAGGATAATAATATTACTCTCCATTCAGGAGCGTCTTGCTTGTGTAATAGACCAGGTGTTGGCCTCCTTGTCTGACACGACAAGATAAAGACATAAGGGTCACCTTCTCTTGGGATCACTAGCAAAGGTGGCTTATTGAGGTAATACATAAGATCTTCTAGGGCTTTGGAGCAATCATCGTTCCATAATAAGCCCTTATTTTTCTTCAACAATTGGAAAAATGGTCGATCTGATCGTCAGAAGGGGATGCGATTGAGATGAAGCAATTTAGTGTGGCGAGCATGTCGATAATCTTCTGGACATATCTAATCGTCAGAGGGGGTTAGAATTTTCTGATGGAGTATATCTGATCAGGGTTTGCTTCAATCCCTCTTTTACTGACCAGGTACACTTGGAACTTTCCTAACTGGACATCGAATGAACACTTGCTAGCATTAAGTTTCATTCGATATTTTTTTAGGATATCAAAGGTTCCTGCTAGGTGTGAGAGATGGTCGCCCATGAGTTTACTTTTAACGAGCATGTTATCAATGTATACCTCCATTGTTTCTCCCATTATTTATTGAATATCCTGGTGACCAATCACTCCAGCGTTTTTGAGGTCGAGCGGCATGACTTTGTAATAATATAACTCAATAGCCGTAGTGAAGGAGGTCTTATCTTGGTCTAGATCACAAAGTGAGATCTGGTGGTATCCGGAGTAAGCATTCAGAATGCTCATTCTTTCATGTGTTGGAGTAGCATCGACTAGATTATCTATCTTTAGGAGAGGGAAACTGTCATTGGAATAGGATCCGTTGAGGTCAGTAAAGTTAATATATAATCTCCATCTTCCATTGCTTTTAGATACTATGATTGGGATGGATATCCATTTGGGGAAATGAACTTCCCGAATAGAACCTGCATCCAGTAATTTCCCTACCTCTTTGTATACTCCCTTCGCTTTTTCTGGGGCTGTTCAACAAGCCTTTTGAGTGACTTGTTTGAAAATTGAGTTGACGTGCAGTCAATGGCATGTACTCGAGGGATCTGTCCCAGGAAGCTCATATGGTTCCCGAGAAAAAACATCCATATTTCTTCGAAGGAACATGGTGAACTTCTTCTTTTCTTGGTCAGTAAGGGAGGCTCCGATCGAAAACCTCCTTTAAGATAAGTTGACTCCAGCTTCAACTTCTTCTAGGTCTTCGATGACCCTATTTGCGAGGTGGACCCTAGTTTCCTTCACTCTTGGTCGGCCATACCGTAATTGATATTTTGAAGGCAATACGCTTTCTTGAGCTTCTTCCTCGACTTTCCTATCCTCTTTTTTCTACTCATGCTTAGGGTGAATAGCTGCGATGAAGCATTTTCTGGTCAAATCTTGGTCACTATGAATCTCGACCACCCCCTAATCTGTTATGCACTTAAGTTTCTAATGATATGAGGATGGAATGGCCTTCATGGATTGGATCCATCCACTGCCCAGAAGGGCGTGATAGAGGGATTTGATATTTAGTACCAAAAACTCGATCATCTTTGAAATACTTCTTGCCCTGACCGGAAGGACTATCTTACACAGTGGCATAGTTGTGTTTCCTGCAAAGACGAGCAGCAAAACAGTGGCCTCTTTGAGGTCGGTGATATTCAATTTTAACTTGTGGAATAAGTCTAGGTACATCACTTGGGAAGAGCTACCTTGGTCGACGAGCAGCCATTCGATGTTCAAATTAGCTATCCTGAGTGTGATGACCAATGCGTCGTGATGAGGGGTTCTCACCCCAACTAAGTCGTCTTTAGTAAACACAATGTGTTTATTGTAATCGACATCTCATGGTCGTTAATGCTTCCCAACCTGAGTCTTGGCGGGGTCTATTTTAAAGTCTTACATAATGGAAGTTAGATTCTTAACTTCCATCCGAATAACATTTCTCTGTACTTGCTTGAGGTTTGATGCCCCGTGAATTATTACGAACTCATGCCCAATCTCTTCCTTGAGGACGTTGTCTGGATTCTGGTCTCCATTGGCTGCGACTTTGTCTACCTTCTTGTCTATGAACTCGTTGAGATGACCATCCTGGGCCAGCTCATGCAGATGATATTTGAGTGCCTTTCAGCGTTCAATCCTGTGACCCCCCTCTTTATGGAATGCACACCTCAGTGTGTTATTGTGCCTCATTGGATCTACTCCCATCTTCTTGGTCCATTTGACAAATGGCTCTTCCTTGATCTTGGCGAGGATTTTTTATATCGGTTCCTTGAAGATTATGTTAACAACCTGGAACTCTTTCGAGGGGTCATTCTTGTTGTCGTTTTTGGTGCCATTCCTGCCCCCATTGTTGTTTACTTTATTATGGTAATAATCCTTCTCTTTCCCTTTGTACATCTTCAAGCGACCATTATCCCCTACATTAAAATGGATTACATCTTCAACTTTGGTGTATTTTTTAGTATGGGCCATTAGGTCGTCGATGGAATTAGCCTCCTTATTAGTTACGGATTGGTGTAGTAAGGAAGTGTTTGGCAGACCAATCTTGAAGAACGCTACGATAACCTACTCCGAGCAGTCTTTAATCTCATTAAAAATCTCTGAATACCTTTTGGCATACTCCTTGAGGTTCTCCTATGGCTTTTCTTCATTGTGAGTAGTGCATCCATCCGCTAGGGGTGGGAGCTGCTGGTTATGAAGTGAGTTATGAATAATTCAACCAGAGCCTTAAAGCTCTCTATAGACCTATATGGCATCTTTTTGAACCATTTCTAGGCCATGTCATACAGGCTGGAAGGGAAGATGTGACACATCAACGCATCGTTGTGGCTCCACAAGGTCATGTACTACCGGACATGATTGATAGGGTCTGTTTTCCCATCATAGATCTTGAATCTAGGGATTGAAAATTTCTTGGGGGTCTCTTTCTCTTTTATTGGCCTTGAAAAAGGGGACTTCATCTGGGTGTTAAGACCTCTTTTTGCTAGCTCTCGTATGGATTTGGCCCCACTGTGGGCTAGGTGTTGATCCATCTCCCTGCAAACCAAGCTCCTGATTTCATCATTCTGTCAACTAGGACTCCCACGAGGTCGAGATGGCTATATTCGTTATAATCTACCATACTCTAACCTTTTCCTTTCAATTCTTACTTAGTCGCGCCTAGGCCTCCTTCTTCGATTGTGAGACTCACTCACATGAGGACTAAGAGTTCGATTATAGAGTCGTGTTGTATTTATGTGGAGATCCCTCTTCATTCTTTCCATTTTCCTTTTTAGACGAGCATTCTCCATTTCTTGGTTATAAGTGGCTTCTTCTTATTCTTGAAGTCAGGCCTTATAAGTGTCGACCAACCTGGAAATCTGTGTGGACCATGGTGGTCCATAACTCTCTTTAGAAGGCTTCCTTTACTGGTGAAGCCTCCGATTTGGCTGGCGAATTTCAGACCTTACCTTGGGAAGGACAGGTTGTTCCTGAACATCGCCAGCTTGAGGGATGTTACTGATGTGGTGAGACATTGAGGGCTTTCAATTAGTGAGTGTTATCGTAGGAATAACAGTCGTTCCCATAGACGACGCTAATTATGGTATCAAAAAATATCACAATAGAGGTTTTACAAAGAACAATCACAATCAACAAGAAAAGAACAAAATCACACACACAACACAACTGTGTATGTGATTCAGCAACTTGCCTACGTCCACGAAAAATTCTATAGTTTTATTAATTATCTCTCAATATGCTTCGTTACATGCCCTTATGCCCTGGGCCAGGGGTTATAAGTTATGGATATATAATTTAAGTTCTTCAAGTAGCTCCACGATGCCCATGATGTTCTATAAATCCCTTGAATATATCCATGAGATTATAGGGGATTCATACGACCAGGCATGTCCTCGTCTTAGGACGAGGGTCCCTATCATCAGTAACTGAGACTCCATAGGGGATTCAGGTAATTCATCTCAATGACATCTTACAGATCAAGTTCGGCTTTGTCTGGTAGGTAACCTTGGCAATAGGACGAGACCTCAAGGTAGTAATTCCTCATCAAGAGTATCCATTGTCCTCTCTTATAGCCAACATCGGTAAATAACTTAGTTAATCTACCTCAGCCTGGATTACTCAGTCGAGACCACACTTGCCAGTGTCCAATGTAAAGTCAAGTATGGCATCATCAACCTCATACTCGGCCAAGACGAGACCTCTACAGATGACTCTACCAGTACGATCAGTAAGAGGTATTAAGGTGACATGCCCCACGTGCAAAATTCTGTTACAACTAGATTATCCCCTCACATGAGTGGATATTGCATCAACATTAGTTACACGCGATATGGACAGTTTTCACCACTCTATTGGAGGCCTTCTTCATCACATGCCTACTGCATGCTAAGGGGGGGCACTACACCCCCTAAGAACTTTAACTACTTATCTTCTACCTCTTGTACAACACACAAAATAGTAACCCTACAAAAACTCTATCAAATTCACTGCAAGAGAGAGAGATCACTTGAGTGTTTGTATACCTAGGTCATTAGAGCCTTATTTTAGTGGATTACACACATTGTACAATGGATGTAGGCCATAATTTGAATGAACCACTTAATTTTGGTGCTCAATTCCTCTTCGACTCATCTTATTCTCTCTCTTACTGTTATATTTGCTTGTTTTCTACCATTATAATACCCGTTTGAGCTCATTATCACTGTGACCTAGTGGTATCATTCTTGGTATCATCAGTGTGGCACCGTCTGTGGGAATGAGAATTATTATCTCTTCTTTTACTCTCCAAATTTATCCCTTTAATTTTGTTACTTTTAGCCCCTCGAACAACGTAATCGATTTGATTTTATCTCATAATCTTACTACTGACTTATTATAATGAGTACCCCGAGTTTCTGGTATTTCGTACTAATTTTACAGGTATTTGATGCACGAAAGAAAGAAAGAAACCGAAAGAATAGAGGAAGAAAAGAAGGAAAAATCAAAAGGGAAAAGTTATAATTTTTACCCAGAATTCAGATGAGGCATCTCAAGAAAAGTTGAAGATATCAAGTTTATAAGTACATAGGAAGAAACGGTACCTCAATCAGAGTCCCGGTGTGAAAGTTACGAGCAGTCAAAGATAGAAGAAAAAGTCAAAGAAAAATCGGATCGATTTGGATCGGACCGATTCGATATGCAAAGTTCCAGAGAACCCCAGAACGAAGACGGATCGAACTTGAAGAAAATTAAAATAATCGGTCCGGATAGAACCGATCCGATCAGAAAAGAAAAGAAAAGAAGTTATTTTGATCCGAGCCGAACCGAGCCAAAGGAGGACCGAACCGGTTCGAGTGTCGCAATTTTGGTTTTTCACTCTTCCTCCAATGGAGAGTCCTAGTTAAGCAAAAACTCTTGTAGTCTTGTAGGGTATTTAAACCCGATATATTAGCATTTTAAGAGCTGAAAATTCATCTAATTTTTCCCTTTTCCAGTTTAAACTTTTAGAAGAAATTAGAGAGAGAAAGTTGCTACAAAACCCTAGTTTGAAGATTTATTGCAATTTTAATTCCAAGATTGAAGTTTGTTCGGATTTCTATGATTACAAGTAATTTAAGTTGATTCTTTTAGTGCTTTGGTAAGTTAGTTGATTATTTACTTCTATCTAATCTTCCTTCTACATCATTATTCAATTCTCCCTTAGTTTAATCATGATTTCCTGCAATTCAATAATCGTTTTCATTAATTTCATCATGTTAGGCTAGGTTTTTAAGGATCGGGATACATGAACTCAACCTGATGTGGTAGTTGCATGTGTAAAAAATTAGTCCTCTAAATTTAATGATTTGATTATGAATGTATTGCATAGCATCACAACAATTATAGATCTATGGATGTCGTTTGCTTTAGGGTAATCTGGATGCTTTAGAATGCAATTCGAGTGTAACTATCGCAATACCTATTTACTCGTCCTCTGATTAAGTATGGCGCGGGCTTCAACCTCATATACGTAATGCTTGGGAGTACTAAATTATGGATCTAATTAATCACTTAAATATACGATTAGTTTTATATGTGCAATACACTAGGGTTGAGGGGTTGTATTCCCGTTCTGTTTTCTTCATCATATAGTTCGAAGTTTTAAGTCATTCATCGTTAGTATTTTAGTTAATTTAGAATAGTTGCATTTCCTTCATAATTTCAAAATTGCATTTAGTTGTATCCAATTCTAAAAAAAAATAATTTTTTCCTTTCTTTTTAGAGTTAGAGTTAGGATTTCTTCGTCTATCCAACATCGACAATTCCATTGTCCTATTTCCCTGAGGATCGATACCCTACTTATCAGATTATTACTTGAGTGACAGTCTTGCACTTCACCCTAGAGAGTACGCACTTCTGAGACACATTCTTAGTCGCGTCAAGTTTTTGGCGCCGTTGCCGGATATTTAGCTAGACTTAGGATTAGATCAAGTCAATCTTAAGCTTTGACCAAAATAAATAAATAAATAAATAAATTTAAAAGCACAAAAATATTCCTCATCATCTCTCACAAGCCGGCTAATGCAAAATTCTGAACTCACTCCAACCCCTAATAATACTCCAACCCACATTAACGAAAACTCGATTGTTGAGTACGACCCTGATAGCCCTCACACTCCTAATGCTCCACAATTCTGGGTTCCACCTCCCACACCGTCACACTCAATTGCAAATAACACTCCATTTTACCTCTTAGGACACACTTCAGAGTGCGCCCCGAGTATACCAAGTGAGGACACAGAGCCTTTGAGTGAGAGAAGTATGTCTCAACAAGGTAGTACAGCAGCCGATGAGGGAGAGGCCCCGTATCGTCCTTTGAGAGACGTCTTATATCCGGAGCGCACTATCACTCCGGGATGAATTTTACTCCTTCATCGGCTGCTGACGTCTTATATCCGGAGCGCACTATCACTCCGGGATGAATTTTACTCCCGTATAATGCATGGAAATTTAGCTTTAGGAATGCGATGATCCAGATACTTACCACTTAACATGGAATGGAATTAGAAAAGTCATATGCTCACATCATGGAATTTGAGGAGGCATGGGAGACTCTCAGTGATCAAACTTGCACACAAGATGTGCTCCGCCTTAAACTCTTCCCATTCTCGCTAAAGGATAAGGCTAAGACTTGGCTATGGTCTTTACCTCCAAATTATATTTCATCATGGAACGAGCTACAATCTAAATTTCTCAAGAAATTATTTCCTCCACAGCGAACGAACTCCATCAAGGCTCAAATTCAAACTTTTCGACAATTAGAAAATGAGTCGTCCGATCGATGCTTCGAGAGTTTCAATGAGTTAATTACTTTGTGTCCCCATCATGGTTTCGATAAAAAGCAAATCATTTCCTTTATCCATAATGGGCTGAGCATTAATTCCAAGTAACTCGTTGAAACCATGTACGATGGTCCATTTGCCGACTTAGACGCCAACGATGCTGAGCTTCAATTGAGGTATGTCGCATAGACTACCCAATCCTGGGATACATCTGACCCTAATACTCAAAATTGAAATCGCCAAGTGATCACCACTCCATCGGCGTCTGACCTATTTCACGTAGAAAAGAATTCTATGACGGACAGTCGATTTGATGTACTTGAGAAAGGAATGCGAGACCTACTTGATGTATGTCGAAGAGGACTAATTGGAGCCGTCCCAAACCCTGTCGAGAAGGTGTGTGAGATTTGCGAGGCGGGTCATTCAACTGAAGAATGCCCGACTATACCCGCCTACAAAGTGATGCTTCAAGAACAAGTCAGTGGTACAGGAGGATTCAAGGGTAATTTTGATGCCCCGTACGAAAATTCTTATAACCCTTCATGGAAAAACCATCCTGGTTTTAGCTATGGGCAACAATATGTTGCGATGAACCTTAATTCACATGTTGCCCCTCCTCCTCCATCGCACTTTCAACAAGCTCCACACAAGCAAGGACATGTGCAAGAACCACCACCTCAAAGAACATATATCACTCCACCACGGAGAACTCTTGAGGATACGATGAACCAATTTATCAATAACCAGAATGCATCCAATGCTAGATATGATCGCATGATCAGCGACATAAATGCAAATATTTGAAAGTTGCAATCATCGTTGAGTATCTAAGAGAAAGGAAAATTTCCTGCCCAGGGCCAAAGACCGCCCCAAGGTCAAACTACTGTCAGCTCCACATTGACAGGGCATCAGGAGAAATGTCAAGCTGTGACCACTCTCCGTAGTGGGAGAGTCGTTGATTTATCACCTCCCCCACACGATGCAACCAAAGATAAGGAGATTTCACCCGACATGAAAGAGGCCGAAGATGTCTTCTTGAACGAGAGTGATAAAGAAGACGCTAGTGAGCCCGAGGTAGTAGTAAAACCACCCATCGCGGCACCGTTTCCTCAAAGGTTGGTTCCTTTCCATAAAGGAAACCCCCGTGATGAAGTGCTAAACGTGCTGAAGCAAGTAAAGCTAAATTTACCCTTCCTCGATGTCATTAAGCAAATTCCAGCTTATGCGAAAGTCCTGAAGGACTTGTTAACAGTGAAAAGGAAGATGAAGGTAAAGAAAAACGTCTTTCTAGCACAGAACGTGAGTTCCATCCTACTCAATGATCTCCCGCCCAAATTCAAAGATCCCGGTGCACCCACCATTTCCTGCATCACTGGAGAAAATAAAATTGAGAAAGCCTTACTTTATTTGGGAACAAGTGTCAATATCCTCCCTTGTGCCATCTATAGGCAACTTGATCTGGGTGACCTCAAGCCCACAAATATCATTCTCCAGTTAGAGGATGGAACCGTGAAGATCCCAAGAGGTATAGTTGTGGACGTGATCATCCAAGTTAACACTTTCTACTTCCCAGTAGACTTTGTCATTTGGGATACGGAGCCCTTCACCTCTAGTAATCATGTTCCCATCATTATTGGGCAACTATTATTATCTACGGCTAAAGCAATTATTAATACTCGAAATGGGCAGACACAACCGACCTTTGGGAACATGACCTTAGAGACTAACATTTTCCATATAGCCCAACATACGGGGGAAGAAGATGATCTTCACGCGGTGAGCTTAATAGACGAGATCGTAGAGGAATATTTTAAGGAAAATTATTGTGAAGATGCCCTAGGGTCCTATTTAGTGTCGAGCCACGGGAGTGAGGGAACGTACACCGAATTCGATAGGGAAGTTGAGGATTTGAGAGAGTTACTCGATGAGAGAGCGTCGGACGAGGACACGAGTGATGTGAATTGCGTTTCTCGATTCAAGAAGTTATCGCCAAGGGAGACACGAATGGTTCCCTCCAGTGATAAATTTCTTACCCTTGAATTGAAGAAACTACCCTCCCCTATTAAATATTCATACCTAGGAGAGGATGAGACATTTCCTATTGTTGTCTCCTCTAGCCAAGACGAAGAACAGGAGGGTAAACTGTTAAATATTATAAGGAAGCACCAAGGTGCTTTTGGTTGGTGTATTGCTGATTTGAAGGGAATAAGTCCTTTAATCTGCACCCATAAGATCCATCTCGAAGAGGATATAAAACCCTCCAAAGAAATGCAAAGAAGGCTAAACCCCAACATGAAAGAAGTGGTGAGGACCAAAATCATTAAGATATTGGATGCCGGGATTATCTACCCAATCTCGGATAGCAAGCGAGTGAGCCCTATTCAAGTTGTACCGAAGAAGTCGGGCATGACAGTGATTGAGAATGCTAAGGGAGATCTAGTCCCCCAACGTACCACCATCGGGTGGCGCGCTTGCATTGAGTACCGGAAACTCAATCCGGGAACTAGGAAAGACCATTTCCTCTTGCCATTTATTGATCAGATGCTTGAAAGAGTAGCGGGCCACCCTTACTATTGCTTCCTTGATGGTTATTCCGGATATAACCAAATTGCGGTAGATGTACTTGACGACGAGAAAATGACTTTCACTTGCCCCTTTGGTACGTTTGCCTACAAACGTATGCCATTTGTCTTATGCAATGCACCCGCGACTTTTCAAAGGTGCATGTTGAGCCTATTTAGCAACATAATCGAGAGAGGACTCGAAGTGTTCATGGACGATTTTAGAATTTTTGGCACCTCTTTCGATCGTTGTCTAGAAAAACTAGAAAAGGTTCTTGCCTAGTGTGTAGAAAAGAACTTAGTGCTAAATTGGGAGAAATGCCATTTTATGATCACTGAGGGAATAGTTCTTGGCCACATAGTTTCATCCAATGGGATAGAAGTTGATAGAGCTAAGATAGATGTCATAGACGATCTACCCCCACCAAAATCGCTCAAAGATGTGCGCTCCTTCTTGGGCCATGCGGGGTTTTATCGACGGTTCATTAAGGACTTTAGCGCCATCGCTAGGCCCTTAAGCAACCTCTTCATGAAGGACACCCCATTTAAGTGTACGAAATCATGGCATAGCGCTTTTGAAAAATTGACAACCATGCTTATCTCCTCTCCCATCATCAAAGTTCTGGAGTGGTCCTTAACATTCGAACTTATGTGTGATGCTAGCGACTATGCGATAGGTGCTGTTTTGGGCCAAAGAAAAGACAATAAGGCTCATGTTATCTACTATGCTAGCCGGACTCTTACTGGACCACAAATTAATTACTCCACCACAGAGAAGGAGTTGCTAGAGGTAGTCTTTGCTCTTAACAAATTTTGGTCCTACCTTATCGGTTCTCCCATCACTTGCTTCACCGATCAGGCGACATTGGAATACGTACTTGCAAAGAAAGATGCAAAGTCGCGCCTCATAAGGTGGATCCTACTCCTATAAGAGTTTAATCTCTCCATTAAAGATAAGAAATGAGTATAAAACATCGTTGCCGACCACTTATCACGGCTTTCGTCTGACGTGCTTAGTGATCCAATACCCATAGACGAATACTTCCCGGATGAGAAACTCTTTTCTACCTCTTATTTTCCCTAAATGTGGATATCGTGAACTATCTTGTCACAGGAGTCGTCCCTCCCGATTGGACACCGCAAGATAAGAAGAGGTTTATTACTTGGTCACACATCTTTTTCTATGATGATCCTTTCCTGTTTAAATATTGCGCCGACCAAATCATCTGACGTTTTGTACCGGATGATGAGATCCCCAAAGTCATCCAATTTTGTCATTCGAAAACTTATGGAGGCCACTTTTCGATGAAAAAGACGACCGCTAAGATTCTTGAATGTGGCCTCTATTGGCCCACAATCTTCTGGGATGTGAATAATTGTTGCAAATCTTGCGATAGGTGTCAAAGGATGGGGGCGATTACTCGACGAGACATGATGCCATTAACCCCAATACTCATTATTGAGATCTTCGACTACTGGGGTATTGACTTCATTGGCCCTTTTCCCCCATCTTTTGGTTTCCTATACATCATTATCGTGGTAGACTACATTTCTAAATGGGTAGAAGCCATAGTTACTAAGACCAATGAGAGTAAAATGGTGATTAGGTTTCTACAGGAACACATACTTTCCCGCTTCGATGCTTCAAAAGTGATAATCAGTGATAATGGCACGCACTTTTGTAACAGTCCATTCGAGAAGCTAATGAGAAAGTATGGTGTCGTTCACAAGGTTGTAACGACCTTTCACCCACAAATGAATGGGCAGGCCGAACTAGCGAATCGAGAGATCAAGGACATTATCGAGAAGACCGTTAATCCCACTCGAAAAAATTGGTCACTTCGATTAAATAATTCACTATGGGCCTATCGTACCGCATATAAAAATTAGCTCGGCATGTCCCCATTCCTCTTTGTGTATGGAAAACCTTTCCATCTTCCCGTGGAATTAGAACACAAGGCATATTGGGCTATTAAGAAGGTGAATTATGACATGGATAAAGCCGACGAAACTCGAAGCTTGAATTAAATGAGTTAGAAGAGATACGCAATGATGCGTATAAGAACGCAAAAATTTCCAAAGAACGGATGAAACTCCCTCACGATAACATCATTCGATGCAAAGAGTTTCTTCCCAAATAAAAAGTGCTTCTCTATAACTCTCGACGTTATCTTTTTCCGGGTAAGTTGTGGTCACGATGGTCTAACCCGTTCATTGTAAAGAATGTATTCTCGCACGGAGCTGTTGTGATAGACGATTTAAAAGGGGGAAATACATTCAAAGTAAATGGACAATGCCTAAAGCCATATATAGAGGTGTGTGTGGAAGAAGTCGACACCGTTTGGTTGTCGAAACCCATTTACGGGGTCGAATGAGCTGAAAAAGAGAGGTCGTCGCACCCCCGACGCGTATGGGGTGAACTCTTGTGTATAGTAGATGAGAGTCGCATGAGTTTTGAGAGTCCCTAGGATTAGGATACAATAAGGTTGGAGCGTTCACATGTTTTGAGAGAATGAGTTGACTTGCTTTACCATAGGTATTGAGAGGGTGTTGAGTTCAAAAAAAAATTAATAGGAAGAATAGTTGAGTGGCAAAAAAATCGCGGAGAGCGATCGCATTTAAGTTAGAAGGAGGAATGCCATAACTGAATCGGTTCTTTTATTTTTGAGCTGGACCGGTCCGTCCCGGATCGGTTCGTTTCTTTTACAGCTGAATCGGTCCGGTACTTAAAGAACTCAAAAAATTAAAAAGATCGGATCGGTCCGGTCCTAGAATAGTCGGATCGGTCCGATTTTCTACAGTCTTTCATCTTTCCCTGGGTACACCCCCTTCCCCCTAATCCATTCCCTTCCCTCCAAATTCGTCCAAACACTTCCTCCCCTTCACTTTCCCTCCCAAATCCATACCCTTTTCCCTCCAAACTATTTCCCTCCATTTCCAAACCCTTCCCACACTCCTCACCTATAAATACACACCCAAACCCTCCATTTTTCTCCACACCATCAACTGCATCACTTCTCTTTTCTTTCTACCTATTTTTCCAGCACCCTCTCCTTGTCATAATGGCCCAAAGACCTGCCTCTGTCAAATACGACTCAACTGAAATTTTACCCTCCGATCATAGTGATTTTTGCTCCCACCAAATGGAGCGTTGGTGCAACCATTTCTTTGGTCCGGATCGCAAACTCCACATGGAGCGAGTAGTCCAATGGACAGCGCTGCCTAATTCCATCACCGCCCTATTCATGCCTAGGGGTTGGTGTCATTTCTTTAATAATCCATATGAAGCGATTTGGGCCACCGAGGTACGCTCTTTCTCTGGATCCCTTGTTCGAACGGGAGATTCGAGTCTCAAGCCTATGTTGAATGTACCGTCATTTCCTTCTCTTTGGCCATTCTCATAGCCAAGTTGGTCAAATATGACGTTCCAGATCTTTAATACTACACATACCCAAGGAATGTCCCCCCGGTATCCAAGGACCTGATTATAGAGAGAATTGCTCCTAGCATTGCTTGGAGGGGGAGACTGTCCCTGTTGGCCGACTTAACGAGACAGCACGCCTCATATTCCAAATTTTGTGTGCTAACATTTTGCAAACTTCCAATGATTTCACAATGCATCCCCGTCAAGCCACATTGACATACCATCTCTTCGATCCCAACACTTCAATTCACCTGGCTCGCACCCTATACGCTGACATTATCGTTGCAGCCCTGGATGAGAGAGGTGCATCACCACTTCCACATGCACACCTGATTACCTCCATTCTCAAAGACGCTCGTGTTGCTTCTCCGCTAAACCGTACTCGCATCCCTGATCCCTTTGGACAAGGAACTCATGCTCGGAGCGCCAAACAGCTGGCCATCCTTCAAGCGAGGTGTGGAAATGATGAAGAGGTCGATGATACCTCGAGTGAGGAAGAGGAAGAGGAACAGGAAGAGGAACAGGAAGAGGCAGGTGCCGATGTGGAGATGGGAGAAGTGGGTGTTGATGAATACCTAGACGAAGAAGAAGACGACCCATATTTCGAATGGGCGAGTGGCGAGCTCACTAATAGAATCTCGACCCTCGAGATGAAATTCAACGATTTTATGAACGAATACCGACGCAATACGAGTACGCTATTTCGTTTCCAAGCGGATTTGTATAGACGTCGGGGGGATCCAAATGAACCATTGCCATCTTACTTTTATGACCCTTATGGCCCCAACGCGCCCAAATCTTCCCACCCACCGCCCCAGTGAAGCTTTGGTTGTTTTATGTGTGAGTTGTTAGTTGTTTGACATGTTCACATGGTTGTATGCTCTTTCCTTTTATTGTACCATAGTCCTTCTATATTAAAGTCCTCATTTTATCCATTTGTTTGTTTTATTTATCGCACTTCTTCTTTTGCCTTGTTCATCTTTTCGTCCTTTTTTCTTGAGGACAATGCAAAAGTCTAAGTTAGGGGGGTCACAAGTGCGTATTTCTAAAACTTCACAAATTTTCAAAAATGCCCAAAAATCTCAAAAAAATCATAAAATTTTGAAAAATCCAAAAATATTTTTCTTCAAAATAAATAAAAATTAGAATTCAAAATTTTCAAAAATATCATTAAAAGTCGGTTTAAAGTCTCAAGTTATAAAATTCGAAATATACAAATCCGAAATTGACCAAAGATGGAAATTGAGCGAACATAGACGACTTAATGAATAAATGTGGAGATTTAGAACCCCGGTGAGACTCGAGCCTTTCATCTTTGTGAAAATTATAAATCAATCCGAGTTAATTATTAACTCAAAGTCCTTTTCAACGTCTAAAAATTCGTCGAGGATCTTATGTCTTTCACTTTGATCGATTTTGAGAAACGTGTGTGATATTGCTTGAAAGAACGTGCCGAAGAAATCTCTAAATTAAAGTCATCTAGAAACGCATATGGTAATGCAATTAGTATTTTAGACAATGAAGTAGGGCATCGTTTGTTACCCATAAAAGTCATAAAAAAATCATCCCTTTTTAACCCAAAATTGAGCCGAATAAAGTTTTCCTTTCGTTTGACAACCCGAAAAACCCAAAAAGCCCGGAATTGTGAAAAATGGAAAAAGTCAGAATTTAAGTCCGAAAAGTGCAACAAAAAGAGGCAAGAAAAAAAATAGAAAAATGCTCAACAAAAATAGCAAGAAAAAGAAAAAAAAATAGAAAAATATAGAAAAAGAAGAAGAAAATGAGCAAAAGCCCGGAAAAGCACTAACCGACATCATAAGCAAAATTTTCCAATTCCGAAATCCTTAACCTTTTCCAATTTTACCCAATACACCTTTTACCTATAAAAGTCCTAACCGAGTCCAAAATTACAAAATTGGTTACCTCATGGAGAGTTAAAACACAAAAGATAATAAAAGAGATAAAACGTATGTATAAGAGGCAATGTTCCCGTGTTTCAAACCGTATTCCGTTGATGAGATCCAATCACTATAAAATTTCCGTCTTTCTATTTATGTGCGTGAACTTGGTTCCACTACATTTACTTTTATAAATCACGCATATCGAGAGAAAATAGCCACATTTCAAGTGATTTTATTGTGAGAGCATCCCGTGAGATTTTGAAATCAAAGCGATTTTTCGGATAAGTAACGTAATAGTCAATCGGCGGAAATGCACGGTGAAATTTTTCGGCTTCGCACACACGCACTATAATTTAAGACTCTTGAACATGATTTGATGATGATTATTTTCTGGGAAAGTTTGAATTATACAATTTTTGCATATTTTGAAGTTTATTTGAGTCGAATTTTTTGGGTATATTCTCTACAAACCCTCACGAGACACAACTCGTCCTGCTAGGGTAACCAAGGGGTTTTAAGGCTTGTTGCATACGCTAAATTCAACCTCTTGCCCGTGAAAGAGGTATTCTATCCCAATAAAATGATTTTCAAGAGTTGAGCCTTGCTAGGATTCTTTAACATTGCTCGGGACGCGCAAAGTTCTATGTTAGGGGGATTTGATTAGGCATAAATTATTCCAAATTTATCCCTTTAATTTAGTTAATTTTAGCACCTCGAAGAAAGCAATCGATTTAATTTTATCTCATAATCTTGCTACTGACTTATTCTAATGAGTACCCCGAGTTTCTGGTATTTTGTACTAATTTTACAGGTATTTGATGTCACGAAAGAAAGAAAGAAACCGAAAGAATAGAAGAAGAAAAGAAGGAAAAGTCAAAAGGGAAAATTTTTAATTTTTCCCCAGAATTCGGATGAGGCGTCTCAAGAAAATTTGAAGATATCAAGTTTACAAGTACATAGGAAGAAACAGTACCTCAATCGGAGTCCCGGTGTGAAAGTTATGAGCAGTCAAAGATAGAAGAAAAAGTGAAAGAAAAATCGGATCGATCCGGATCGGACCGATCCGATATGCAAAGTTCCAGAGAACCCCATACCGAAGACGGATCAAACTTGAAGAAAATTAAAAGAACCGGTCCGGATAGAACTAATCCGATCAGAAAAGAAAAGAACCGATCTGGATCCGAGCCGAACCAAACCGAAGGAGGACCGGACCGATCCGACTGTCACAACTTTGATTTTTCACTCTTCCTCCAATGGAGAGTCCTGGTTAAGCTAAAACTCTTGGAGTATTGTAGGGTATTTATACCCGATTTATTTTCATTTTAAGAGCGTAAAATTCATCTAATTTTTCCCTTTTCCAGTTTAAACTTTTAGAAGAAGTTATAGAGAGAAAGTTGCTACAAAACCCTAGTTTGAAGATTTATTGCAATTTTAATTCCAAGATTGAAGTTTGTTAAGATTTCTGTGATTACAAGTAATTTTAGTTGATGCTTTTGGTGCTTTGGTAAGTTAGTTGATTATTTTCATCTATCTAATCTTCCGTCTACATCATTATTCAATTCTCCCTTAGTTTAATCATGATTTCCTGCAATTCAATAATCATTTTCGTTAATTTCATCATGTTAGGCTAGGTTTTTAAGGATCGGGATACATGAACTCAACTTGATGTGGTAGTTCCATGTGTATAAAACTAGTCCTCTAAATTTAATTATTTGATTATGACCGTATTGCTTAACATCACAACAATTGTAGATCTTTGGATCTTGTTTGCTTCAGGGTAACTGGGATGCTTTAGAATGCAATTCGAGTGTAACTATCGCAATACCTATTTACTCGTCCTCTCATTAAGTATGGTACGAGATTGAACCTCATTTGCGTAATGCTTGGGAGTACTAAATTCCGGGTCTAATTAATCACTTAAATTTAGGATTAATTTTGTATCTGCAATACACTAGGGTTGAGGGATTGTATTCCCGTCTTGTTTTCTTCATCATATAGTTTGAAGTTTGAAGTCATTCATCGTTAGTATTTTAGGTAATTTAGAATAGTTGCATTTCTTTCATAATTTTCAAATTTTCATTTAGTTGTAGCCAATTCTCAAAACAAATCATTTTTTTCCTTTCTTTTTTGAGTCAGAGTTAGGATTTCTTCGTCTATCCAACGTCGTTATAATTCCATTGTCCTATTTCCCTGAGGATCGATACCCGACTTATCGGATTATTACTTGAGCGATAAGCTTGCATTTGAGCCTAAAGAGTACGCACTTCTGAGACACATTCTTAGTCGCTTCAGGCACCGTCTGTGGGAATGAGAATTATTACCTCTTCCGTCCTTTAGCTTATACTCATCAGAGTCTCTGGTGGTGAACCAGTACTCCCCTCTAATGGAGATCTTTTACCATTAAAAGAGATCATGTTGAGCTTTTAAGCTTTTAATCTCGAGTTTCTCGCTCATCCACCAAGTGTTAAACATGGAATAAGAATTTCCACCACCATCTAATCGTCCTCGCTCAAGTCACGTGACTACTCAGTAAGAGATGGTTAAGGTGGTGGCAGCGTTGAAGTCATTGGTTGCTAGTCAACAGGCGATGAAGGAGCAGTTGGTGTCCTTCAGCCAAAATGTGTTGATTAGACCCCCTGGGGTACTATCGAAGATGATCACTCTAGAACCTATAGAGTATCATCCAAATTCTAGCAGACCACCCCAGGCACCACACAAGGAGTTACCTCCTCATCAACGGCTGAGGAACGTTGCTAACCTTATGTGTTTACGTCTGGGGACGTAAGGTCGACCCTACCCGGAGGATCGGTATGATGACTATCAGGTTGAAGATGCTTAGGATGACGGTTGGGAATCATATGAAATATCAAGGAACATTGTACGCCCCGTTCAAGCGAGTTGAGGTCATAGTAGGAGGTCGGGTCATAACGCTGAACCAAGGGGCTCAACCTTTGATCTGCTAAGTATAGGGTCGGCCTTTGAAAGGCTCGACCCAATTGGTGATCTAAGAGATAGGCTATCCAGATCAAGAAGTATTGCTGGCTCCAAAAGAGAAGGGGCAGACTTTTGACCTCCATGTTACCGAGGCAAGGGCCAAAAGGAAGTGAACAACCGATATAGGTCAATGGCAAAGGAGCCTTCTATCCAACCCATTGAGGTGGTTGGGGATAACATTGTCCAGGTAGACGTTATGGACGTGGTCGAGAGGCCATGGAATGACTCAATCCATTGGTTGGAAGATAAGATTGGAGACATCTTCAAAAGCTAAGATCCCTCACAGAGGGGTTATTCAGAAGGCACTCCTTTTGTGACTAAGATTGTCAATTTTCCAACCTTGGCCAAGTTTAACCCACCAATGATCACTCCCAAGTATGATGGAAGCACTAATCTGGTTCACCACGTAGAGATGTACCAATAATATATAGACATCTACTCAGTCTCAGATGAGATGTGGTGTCGTGCCTTTTTAAGCTTTTTGACCGGAGCAGCTCATGTATGGTTCACTTCACTCCTAAAGAGTTCAATTGCGAACTTCAAGAAACTCACATAGAGGTTCATACACAACTTCTGCTTAGGGGTAAGACCCCAAAAAAGACTACTCACCTGCTTCAGGGAGTACATAGCACGATTCAACAAGGAAAAGTTTAAAGTTGAGGATTATGAAGAAAGTATTACGATGACAGCACTGATAGGAGGTCTAGAGAAAGGGAAATTTCTCTAAAAGCTTGTTGCGGACCCACCGAAGTCTATGGCCTAGCTATTGGCGATGGCCAACAAGGTCATGAACGCCGAGGAAGGTGTGGCAGTGAAGTATGAGGGTGAAAAAGGAACGAGCAGTGGGGGAGAGTTGCAAAAGAAGAGTAAAGATGGAAAAAAAAGATCAGCAGATGATAAGTTTGTCGACTAAACTCCCCTCATGGTCAGCTGCGAGCATATCTTGAATGAGATCAAGAATGATATGTCCCTGAGGTGGCCTAAAAATTAAAATCTCCTACTTATAAGAGCAACAAAATTCTATGGTGTGAGTTCCACCAAGACCATGGGCACCTGACAGGCAAATGCTTCGCTCTCAAAGATAAAATAGAAAAGATGTTGAAGGTCAAGAAACTAAGGAGGTATGTAGACAATAGTGGATCAAGGGGTGGACAAGACGACACCCATAAAAAGAAGAGAAATGATAAGTGTAAGACAAATGATCAAGTCGGACGAGACGACGATGAGTAAGACGACTGTGCCGAAGAGGACCCGGACCTCTCTTCTAAGTTTGTGGGTCCCAAGGGTAGGCTTTATATGATCTCTCATGAAGTCAAGATGATATGTGGAGGTCTTGCTGGAGGAGGAAAAGAGATGCAGTTAGGAATGAACATGTGGACTAGGAAAAATTTCTCCCACTAAACCACAGACCGTTAATTTGACTGAAGTTCAACTTGTCAAAGGAAAGAAAACCAAGGTTAATATGGATAAATTGATAGTTGGATTCTCGAGGTTAGACTTCAAGGGAATTTTAGCTCCATATGATGACCCCTTGGTTATCACCACTCTTGTTCATGGATATGAGGTTCCAAGGATCCTTGTCGATGGGGGAAGCTCAGCTGATGTCATGTTCTGGGATTGTTACAAAGGTTTGGGTCTCAATAAGTAGAGGTTGATCCCATACCACCAACCACTAATCGGTTCAGTGGAGAGAAAGTACAGCCGTTGGCAATATATAAGATGGAGGTGAGAATGTGGAACACTTGGCCAAAATGCCTCACGAAGAAAATCAATTTCTTTGTAATCTACGAAAATGTCTATTCGGCTTATAATATCATTCTTGGAAGGCTATCCCTCAAGGAATTTGAGGTCGTGCCCTCACCCGTCCACCAAATGATTAAATTATCGACCCCATTTGGCATAGGGGAAGTTCAGGGGTATCAGATTGAGGCACATGAATGCTATTTCAACTAAGCCGAGGAGAGGGAGGCATACAAGAGGGAAACTATGACCTATAATATTGATATTCTGCATCCAAGAGATGAAAGGAAACTCAAAAATGGAGAGGCCGCTGAGGAGGTAGAATTCATCGTCCTCAATGAGGACGGGCAGGAAAAAACCATCGAATTTAGCAAAACCCTAAAGAAAGAGGTTAAGTAAGAGATGATTATACTGTTAAGGAAGAAATATAACATCTTTGCTTGGAGCCATGAAGATATGACCGATATTGGCCTAAAAGTTCTCTTTTATAATCTCAACGTGGATGACGATGCAAAGCCGATACGATAAAGAAGAAGAGTCTACTCGCGAGAGAAGTATGACGTTATCAGGGAGGAAGTCAAGAAATTAGAGAAGGTCGATTTCATACGAGAAGTAATTTATCCCGATTGGTTATTAAACGCTATCATCATCCCAAAAGACAATGGAAAATGGAGGATGTGTATTGACTTCACAGATTTGAACAAAGCATGCCTTAAAGACAACTTTCCCTTGCCCAGTATTGATAAAATGGTAAATGCTACATCCGTCAATGAATTAATGACTTTTATCGATGCTTATTCAGGCTACAACTAGATATTTATGGATTCAGCCGATGAAGAGAAGACAAGCTTTATTACTGATAAAGGGACCTATTGCTACAAGGTCATACCTTTTGGATTGAAAAATGTTGGGGGAACATATCAGAGGCTAGTTAAAAAAATATTTGAGGACCAGATTGGGAAGATAATGGAAGTTTACATCGATGATATATTGATGAAGAGTCTCAAGGATGACACTCGTGTGGTTGACCTTGAACGCACCTTTGATACGATGGACAAGTACCAGATGAAGCAGAACCCCACCAAGTGAGTCTTCGATGTGGGAGAAGGAAATTTTTCAGGATTCATTGTGAATCATAGAGGGATCGAAGATAATCCCGAGAATATCATGGCCTTGTTGGAGATGAAGACTCGTACAATAATAGAGGATGTGCAGATACTTACTAGAAGAGTGGAAGCATTAAACATGTTTGTATTTAGGCCACTGATAAATGCCTTCATTTCTTTAAAATATTGAGAAAAAGTTTTGAATGGAACGATGAGTGTGATAGAGACTTTAAAGATTTGAAGTCCTATCTCGGATCTCCATTCCTATTATCTAGACCAGTTCAAGGGGAGAAACTGTATCTGTGTCTAGCAGTATCAGAATCGGCCATTAGTGCCATAATTATAAGGGAAGAGGTTGGAGTTCGAAAACCAGTGTATTTTAATAGTAAGGCACTCCAAGGGGATGAGCAGAGGTACCCCAAAATGTAAAAGTATTCCTATGCACTGATCCATTCCTCAAGGAAGATGAAACCCTATTTCCATGCACATAACCTGGTGGTCCTCACAAACTCACCACTCAGACAGGTTATTTACAAGACTGAGAAATCAGGAAGAATAATGGCTTGGGTAATCGAATTACGAGAGTTCGACATCATTTACCAGCCGAGAATGGCTATTAAGGGGCAAGCCCTAGATGACTTTGTGGTCGAGTTCACTTGGGACGAGCCTGACATTGAAGATGTTGATTCTACGACTTACGAGTAAGAAAACAAAGTTTTTCTTATCTTGGCCAAAGTCAAGACTTGTTCAGCAAGAAACAAAGTATCTGAGAATGAGGAGGAAATGTACCTTTTCAAGAATGGAGCCTTGAAAGAGGGTAGTTTATCACCAAATGATACTGTGTGGAGCCTCTTTATAGATGGGTCTTCATATGAGAATGAAAGCGGGGTAGGATTGATAGTGTCGGCCCCAGATGGGACCGATATTGAGTACGCGTTGAGATTTAACTTCAAAGATTCCAATAAAAAAATTGAGTACGAGAATCTCCTAGAAAGTATCCCCCTTGCTCGAGCACTGAATGTTGTCCAACTCCTTGTTTATAGTGATTTCAGGTTGGTTGTCAATCAAATCTTAGGGGAATATGAAGCTAAAGATGATAAAATGGCAAGGTACTTAGGAAAGGTTAAGACATCGTTGAAGCATTTCGCTAAAGTAAAATTCAAAAGGATACCTCGATTGGGATATGGTCAAGCCGATCCCTTGTCAAGGTTAGCCTTAGTAACCATAACTAAATTTAAAAGAGCAGTCCTAATGGAGATTCTCCATTGGTCGACGATCGAGTGAGAAAAGAATATCGTGGAATTTTATTTTAATATGAATATGGGAGCTTCCTGGATGGATCCTATCATCCACTACACTAGATATGGGGATATGCCTAAGTCCAAGGATGAGAGAAAGAGATTGAGATACAAAACTGCCAAGTTCTCCCTCATATGAGACATCTTATACAAGAAAGGGTTCATGATTACTCTCCTCCGACGTGTCCATCCATCTGAAGTAGAATATATTCTAAAAGATGTGCATGAAGGTTTTTATTCCAGCCACATTAGACGATGATTATTGGCTGAGAGGATCAAAGATGCAGCTGTATACATCAAGAAATTTGGCAAGTTCCAAAGGTTTTCCACCATACCTCATCAACCTCATCAGCCTCTTACTTCCATTACATCTCTTTAGCCTTTTTCGGTTTGGGGGATTGATATGGTCGAACACTACCAAGAGCTGTGAACAACTAACATTACTTTATCATGGCAATCGATTATTTTTCAAAGTGGGTAGAGGCCGAGATGATGATTACAATAATAAAGAAGAAAGCCTTACAGTTTATCTAAAAGAATATCATCTGTAAGTACGGCCTACTCAATACTCTGATTTATGATAATGGAACACAGTTCAAGAATGTCTCCCAAAAGAAATATTATGAATGAGTCGGCATCAAGTAGTTCTTCTCTGCTCCTGGACTACCCTAGGCCAATGGGTAGACAGAAGTAGCAAACAGGACGATCCTTTATGGGATCAAGAAGATATTGGAAGATGCCAAAGGTAGGTGGGTTGAATAAGTGTATGATGTCCTCTGGGCTTACAAGAACGATAGAGAGGACTCTTACTTGGGAAACTCCAGTTATGTTGGTTTATGGTTCAAAGGCAGTAGTGCCAACAAAGGTAGGTCTACCTACCCGTAGGGTTCAGACTTATAACCCATAAGAAAATGTTGCTCAACAAAGACTTAATTTGGACCTTATAGAAGAAAGGAGAGACTATGCTGAGGTTAGGAAAGTTGCCTACCATCAAAGGATAGAGAAGTTATACAATAAGAGAGTAAAGTGATGTCCACTAAAGGTAAGAGACGTGGTGTTGAAGAAAACACGACAGAAGCCTAACAAGCTTCATCCGAATTGTCAAGGCCCATACAGAGTGATTGAAGAGGTTGTACCAGGGACGTATCGATTGGAAAATCTAGAAGGAGAGCCATTATCCAACCCATGGAATGCCGACCACCTCAAAAAGTATTACCGGTAAGATTTCAGTTTTGCTTTTTTCTTTTTCTTTTATCGTAATACACGTATATGAGGTTCAGATGATGAATGAAATATGACCGAAATTCAATAAAAATCTTAAGTGTTCTCTCATACTTCGTATATTTTCTTGAATATTTGTTGTTGCTTATATCAACTCATTTAAGCTATAAAACATCATTCAAGGTGAAGTAGCCTTAAGTTATGCTCGGTGATATGACAGCCAAACAGGGTTAACCTTGTCCATGGACTGATAATAACATCGGGGGGGGGGGATTTATTACTTAACATCATTAATTTGGTGATTATACTCTCTCAGCCAACACGATAGTGCATGGACGAGACGACATTCTCCATACACTCTCAAAACGACGAGAGGGGACTTGTGATTAAACACCATAATTTGGTGGATTCAAATTAGAAAATCAATTAGTTGTAACATCATTAACTTTGTGGTTATACTCTCTCGGTCGAGACGACAATGCATGGATGAAACGACACTCTCCATACACTCTTAAACCGATGAGAGGGCACTTGTGATTAAACACCATAATTTTTTGGATTCAAATTAAAAAATCACTTAGTTATGGTTCATGTATTAAACATCAGTAACTTCGTCGCTATACTTTCTCGGTCGAGATGACATTTCATGGACTAGATGACGCTTTCCATACACTCTCAAAACGACGAGAGGGGACTTGTGATTAAACACCATAATTTGGTGGATTTAAATTAAAAAATCACTTAGTTGTGGTTCACTTATTAAACATTATTAGTTTGGTGTATTTACTCTCTCGATCGAGATGACACTCATCCATCCATAACTTGGTGGAGGAAAATTAATATTCATATTTCTTAGATATCACTAAGTGATGACAGTGCATGGATGAGATAAGGTCCGAAAAAGCGGAGACAACACACAAATAGATAACATATTTTCCATTCACTTGAAATTTGGAGATTACAAAAGTATAAGGCCATGAAAGGCCGATTGTCATTATAGATAAATAAAAATTAGAAGCTACACAAGACTCAAACTGAAGAACAACGTCATCGTCAGCCGGGACAGACCCATCGCCTCTATGAGTTGCCCCATCGTCCACAAAATTAGTGGTTTCATGATGCGACTAAGAATGTGTCTCTAAAGTGCGTTATCTATAGGCTCAAGTGCAAGCTTGTCGTGTTAGTAATAAACTCAGTAAATTGGGATCATTTCTAGAGGAAAATAAGACGAGAAAATCGTGACGACAGAAGGACAGATAGTTGACCTAACTTTGACTCTAAAAAGAGGGAAACCGTGATTTGAATGGTTAAACAACTACAACTAGATGCAATTTTGAAAATGATTAATTAATGAAATCAGGAATTAATGGAATGAAATTACTCTAAATTACCTAAAAGAATGATGATGATTGAACTAAAACATTGAACTATATGATGAGACAAACAGGTCGAGAATACAATCCCTCAACCCTAGTGTATTGCTGGTATAATTTAAGTGATTAATCAGACCCAGACTTTAGTACTCCCAAGCATTACGTATATGAGGTTCAAGCCTGCACCATACGTAATCAGAGGACGAGTAAAGCGATAACACGATAGCTACACTCGCTTTGCAGTCTAAAGCATCCCGATTACCCTGGAGAAACCGTGATCCAAATATCTACAATGGTTGTGTTTGCTACGCAATACGGTTATAATAAATCCTTAAGTTTATAATTTTATACATATACAACTATCACATCGGGTTGAGTTCATGCATCCCAGCCGCAAAAAATCTAGCCCGACATATTGAACCTAACTGTGCATGAATTAACTACGTTTCATGTGAAAGAAATCATGATGGAAGTGTACTGAAACATGCAAGGAATTATTATGAACTTAGAAACGAATTGAATCGTCCAAGAAGAGTAACATGCAAAATAATAATAGAGAGAACGAAACATGAATTAAAACTTGAGATCAAACCCGGAAATAATCAATCTTGAATCACCAAATCAAAGCTATGTTCATAGGGTATACTCCTACTTATCTCTCTATAAAAAACTATTCAAAACTATGTTTTCTAAGTCAATACAATGATACATATGCGTTTTAGAAGAGTTTGTAACATAATAGGACTCTTTGGACCAATTAGCTTTAAAGTGGAATTTTGCGCATCAGGCACCTCGAATCGATTCGTAGGTACCCCGAACCAGTTCTCCCCCGAACCGGTTCACATTGTGGTTCAAGAAATCTTACCGGTTTGGAGACTTCTTTTCTTCATTTCCACACTTAGAAAATTTTCAAGCTTTGTTCTTTTCTTTCTAGGATTTTTCTTCAATTTCAAGGGATCATAACTCTTTCACCGTAGCTCGGATTTGGGTGTCGTCTTTTCCAGTGTTATTGTTGTTCCGAACTCTTTAACTTTCTAGTAGGCTCCACCTCTGGGATCAGGCTATAGAATTATAAAAATTCCCTTGAACTTGCCTTCCTAGCCTTTCTAGCCTTTCCTTCATTGTTTGATTTCTCTTTCGCACCATTTGCATAATTTACGTGTAAAACACATAAAAGAAACATAAAACATGAAATACTTGCCAACGAAGGTTAGTAGTGTAATTAAGAGTTAAATCCATATCAATTGAATCACTCGGGTTCATAAAGGTTCCGAAATTAAGGGTATAAATATACAATATATATGCCGGATCAAACCCCCCTAACTTAGAACTTTGCGCGTCCCGATCAATGGAAAAGATAAAGAATAACGTCAAAAATATTCGAAATACTTTATTGAGATAGAATACCTTTTTTGCAGGCAAGCGATTGCATTTAGCGTATACAACAAGACGTTAAACCCCTAGGTTATCCTAGTAGGACGAGTGTTGTCCTTTGAGGGTTTGCAGTGAATATACCCACAAAATTCGACTCAAGGAAAATTCAAAATACGCAAAAATCGTATAATTAAAACTTTTCTAGGAAATATTCATCATCAATTCATGTTCAAAAGTCTCAAATCATAGTGCATGTGTACGAAGCCAAAAATTTAACCTCGAATTTCCACCGATTGATCATTACGTTACTTATCCGAAAATTCATTTTGATTTCAAAATCTCACAGGATGCTCTCACAAACGAATCTCTCGGAAGGGTGCGTGATTTATAAGAGTAAATGTATTGGAACCAAATTTATGAACTCAAATAGAAAGACGGAAATTTTATGGTAAACAGATCTCATCATTGGATTACGATTTTAAAAAATGAGAACATTACCTCTAATTCATATTTTTGGTTTCTTTCATTATCTTTTCGTGTTTTCGCTCTCCACGCGGTAGCCAATTTCGCATAAAGGACTCGGTTAGGACTTTATTGGGTTAGATGTATATTGGGTAAAATGGGGGTGATTGGGAATTTCGGAATTGGAAAATTTTCTTGTGATGTCCATTAGTGCTTTTTTCGGTCTTTTGCTCCTTTTTCTAATTTTTCTATTTTTTTTTCTGTTTTTCACACTTTTCCTTCTTGCTATTTTTGTTGAGCGTATTTATTCTTTTCTTGCCCCTTTTTATGCACTTTTCGGACTTAAATTCTGGGATTATCCACTTTCACAATTTCGGGCCAACTGGGGTTTCTCGGGTTGTCAAATGAAAGGGAAAAATTTATTCGGCTAAATTTTGGTATAAGGATATTTTTCGCTACTTTTTCTGGCCAATATTTTTGGGTGACAAATGAGGGCCCACTTCATCGTCCAAAATACTAAACGTGTTACCATATGCGTCTCGAGATTACTTTAATTTAGGGACCTGTTTAGCACATTTTTTAAGGCAATATCACACACGTTTTCCATTACCGATCAAAGTGAAAGAATTGAGATCCATTGACGACTTATTAGAACGCTGAAAAGAACTTTGAGTTAACATTTAACTTGGATTGGTTTAAAAACTCAAAAAGATCGATAGGCTTGAAATCTCACCGGGTGTGTTAATCTCTACATTTATTCGCTAAGTCATCTACGTTCGCTCAATTATCATCTTTGGTCAATTTCGACTTTGTGTCTTATGTTTTTACAATTTGAGACTTTAAACCGTCTTTTAATGATATTTTCGAAAAATTTGAATTCCAATTTTTATTTATTTTGAAGAAAAATATTTTTGGCTTTTTCAAAATTTTCCATTTCTTTGAAATTTATAGGCATTTTTGAAAATTTGTGAAGTTTTAGAAAGACGCACTTGTGACCCCCCCCCCCCCCCCCCCCAGCTTAGACTTTTGCATTGTCCTCAAGTAAAAAGGAATAAAATCTAACTCAAAGTGAATTAAAAGTGCGAGAAAATAAAACACAAATGCGATTTTTTTTATATAGCAAACAAGATCCCGTGTTACACGGGTGATGAGAGAATTACAGAATCAACATTTGTAAACACCTACCAACAACACTAAAAATAGCACAAACAAACAAGGGCTTCATTGGGGCGGTGGATTGGATGGGTCGGATGCTTGGGATCATAAGGATCATAGAAGAAAGTTGGAGGCGGTCCACCGAAGTTGAGCTCGTATAAATGGACTTGGAGATGATGCATCATGCTCCGGTACCTTCGGTAGGCCTCTTGATCCCATTGATAGGCCTCTTGGTCTCAATTGTGTTGTGTGAGGAAACCATCCAAATGGGTTTCCACCGCCAAAATGCGCCTATCAAAATTTGCACCTGGGGGCCCAAAATCGGATTCGTCACCCTCATCTTCATCATAATCTTCTTTTTCCCTCACATCCATCATTGGGGCGTCATGTTCTTCCTCCCCCTAACCCGTATTGAGAATAGGACGGTCGGTATGGGCCACCCTCATTTGGTGTTCACTACGGGTGGTGGAAGTGGATCCAATTGGGCGGGGGAGTCAGACTTGCTTCCCCGGATCGTCCAACCCGGCATCAATTAGAAGTTCAGTGATAAGGCGGGCATAGGGGAGAGCTGCTTTTCCCCACTCGTCATAGGCTGCATGGAGGATGTTCGCGTAGAAGAGTTGGGCCAGATTGATAGTGCTCTTGGGGTCGAGGAAATGATATAAGAAAGTAGCATGACGCTGCCTGACCACATAATCGTTGGTGGTTTGGTGGATTACTCCACATGCAATGAGGTGCGTGAATTTCACCGTGTTCAAAATACTTCCTATTGGAAATGAATCATGCAACCATTCCTCCCCGAGTTCCATTTGGGCGATACATTCGGCTTTGGTGTGAGGGGCACCATTGGTGGGATACATGAAGGTCACAGGGAGGACAACCCCTTTTTCTCACATTTTGCGCGCAATGATGGTTGCGGAGAATGGAATTTGAATGTCGTCAAGATATGCCTTAGAAAGAGTGGAGGATTTGCACACGAGCGTCACATAGAATTGGCGAATTACAGATTCAAAAAATTTAGTGCTCGTAGGGGAGAGAAATGAGCACCACCTCCGGCGGTTGAAAAGGGCGGTGACTCCACCGGGCAGCTGGTCCCAATTAACAAACCGCTCGATATGGATTGGGAGAGTGGCCAAGAAATAGCTCTCCGTCCAATGACATTCTTGGACGGATAGAAATACTCCCGCACCCTCGACATCAAGGATGGTAGTGTCGTCATATTTTTGGGGACGAAAGTTTACTTGGAGGGGGCGCGGCATGATGAAAGAGAGAGAGAGATATATGGAGGTGATATGATGTAGAAGAGAGGGAGAGTGAAATGAAGTGTGAGAAATGGAGAGGGGTTGAGGGTGAATTTATAGGTGTGTGGGGGTGGCTTTTGGTGGTAAATGGGAATAGGTATGGAGGGAGGTGAAGGAGGGAGTGAATTTGGAGTGTAAATTGGTAGGGGGAAGTTTTAGAGGGTGAAATTTCATAGGGGTAAATGAATGGAGGGAAGGGGGAAAAGAGAATGAATTTTAAAAAGAGGGGGAAAGAATTTACCAGGACCCCCAAACCGGTTCACGTGTACCCCGAACCGATTTTTCACCCAAATCGGTTCACCCTGTGGTTCAGGGAACCTTGATGGCCTGGAAGCTTGGTTTATCTCATATCTCAAAATTTAAATGTTCTCTCGTGCCTCATCACTTGCTTATGGCCTTATAAGATATCCTAGACCCTCGGGTTCCCTGAAAAGCCTCTACCAAGCCCTCAAAATGTGTGCAAGCTCTCTTAAAAAGTGTGCTACCTCGATCCCTATCATGACCCGTGCTTTCGAACTCGTAGCTATCCTAACTCAAACACTACTACTGTGCACAATCTTTCACCCCATACGCATCGGGGGTGCGACGACCTCTCATTTTTAGCTCACTCGACCACGTAAATAGAGTCCGACAACCAAATGGTGTCGATCTCTTCTACCCATGCCTCAATATATAGCTTTAGGCGCTGTCCATTGACTTTGAACGCGTCTACCCCTTTGGGATCTTATACTTCTACAGCTCCATCGAGATCACAATTTACCCAAAAATAGATGAAACCGGGAGTTATAGAGAATCACTTTTTATCCTGATTGAAACTCTTTTCGTCGAATAATATTATCATGTGCTAGTTTCATCAGGGCTTTTGCAATCTTGGCATTCTCATACGCGTTATTGCGTATCTCCTCTAACTCGTTAAGTTAAAGCTTGTGAGCTTCACCGGCTTTGTCCATATCATAATTTAATATCTTAATGGCCTAATACGCCTTGTGCTCTAACTCGACGGGAAGATGGCAAGTTTTGCCATACGCAAAGTGGAATGGGGACATGATGATTGGGTTCTTGTATGCGGTGCGGTAGGCCCATAGTGAATCATTCAATCTGAGTGACCAATCTTTCTGGTTGGGATTGACAGTGTTCTCGAGGATGTGCTTGATTTCTTAATTCGCTAATTCAGCCTGCCCATTCATTTGTGGGTGATATGACATTCCAACCTTGTGAATGATGCGATATTTTACCATAAGCTTCTCGAATGGCCTGTTGCAAAAGTGCATGCCATTATCACTAATTATCTCTTTCGGAGCACCGAAGCGGGAAAGTATGTGTTCCTGTAGGAACCTAATCACCACTTTGTTGTCATTTGTCTTGGTAGCTATGGCTTCCACCCATTTAGAAACATAGTCTATCGCGACAACGATGTATAGGAAACCAAAAGATTGGGGAAAGGGCCCATGAAGTCAATACCCCAGCAGTCAAAGATCTCAATAATGAGTATCTGGGTTAATGGCATCATATCTCGTCAGGTTATTTCTCCCATCCTTTGACACCTATCGTGAGATTTGCAATAATTGCTCACATCGCAGAATATTATGGGGCAATAGAAACCGCTTTTAAGAATCTTAGGGGCCGTCTTTTTTATCTAAAAGTGACCTCCACAAGCTTCTGAATGACAGAATTGGATGACTTTCGGTATCTCATCATCCGGTATGCACCGTTGAATGATTTGGTCAGCCCAATATTTAAAAAGTAAGGGATCTTCATAGAAAAACATGTGCGACCAGGTAATGAACCCCCTCTTATCTTACAGTGTCCACTCGGGAGGGACAGCTCCGGTGACAAGATAGTTCACTATGTCTGTAAACCAGGGCAAAGAAGAGGTAGCAGACAGTTTCTCATCCATAAAATAGTCGTCTATGGGTATCGGATTGATAGGTACATCGGACGAAAACCGTGATAAATGGTCGGCAATGACGTTTTCTACTCCTTTTTTATTTTTGATGGAAAGATTGAACTCTTGTAAGAGTAGGATCCACCTTATGAGGCGCGGCTTTACGTCCTTCTTCGTAAGTAGATTCTTAAGAGTCGTGTGGTTGGTGAAACAAGTGATGGGTGACTCAATGAGATAGGATCAAAATTTGTCTAGAGCAAATACTACGGCTAGCAATTCCTTCTCCATAGTGGAGTAATTGAGTTATGGTCCGATAAGAGTTCGACTAGTGTACTAGATGACATGAACCTTTTTATCCTTCCGTTGGCCCAAAATAGCCCCTATTGAAAAATCACTTGCATCACACATGAGCTCAAATGCTAAGGACCAATCTGGTGCTTGCATGATGGGAGCAGAAACAAGCATGCTTTAAAAAATTTCAAAATCACTTTGGCATGCTTCATTCCACTCGAATGGGGTATCCTTCATAAGGGGGTTACTTAAGGGCCTAGCGATGGCGCTAAAGTCCTTAATGAACCTACGATAAAACCTCATGAATCCCAAGAAGGAGCGCACGTCCTTGAGGGATTTTGGTGTGGGTAGGACGACTATGACATCAATCTTAGCTCTATCAACTTCAATCCCTGTGGATGAAACTATGTGGCCAATAACTATTCCTTAGTGACCATAAAATGGCATTTCTCTCAATTTAGCACTAAGTTCTTCTCCACACACCGGGTAAGTACTTTTTCTAGATTCGCTAAACAATGATCGAAAGAGGTTCCAAAAACGCTAAAGTCGTCGATGAACACTTCGAGTCCTCTCTCAATCATGTCACTAAATAGACTCATCATGCACTTTTGAAAGGTCACGGGTGTATTACAAAAGCTGAATGGCATACGTTTGTAGGCAAACGTACCAAAAGGGCAAGTGAAGGTCATTTTCTCCTGGTCAAGTATATCTACCTCAATTTGGTTATATCCAACATAAACATCAATGAAGCAGTAGTAAGGGTGGTCCACTACTCTCTCAAGCATATGATTAATAAATGGAAAGTGGAAATGGTCTTTCCTAGTTCCGAAATTGAGTTTACGGTAATAAATGCAAATGCACCACCCGGTGGTGGTACGTTGGGGAACTATCTCTCCTTTAGCATTTTCAATAACTGCCATCCTGACTTCTTGGGGATAACTTGAATAGGGCTCACCCACTTTCTATCCGAGATTGGGTAGATAATCCCGGCATCCAATAACATAATGATTTCGGTTCTCACCACTTCTTTCATATTGGGGTTTAGCCTTTTTTGCATTTCTCTAGAGGGCTTTACATCCTCCTTGAGATGGATCTTGTGGGTGCAAATCAAAGGATTTATCCCCTTCAAATTAGCAATACACCAACCAAAAGCACTTTAGTGCTTCCTCAGAATCTCTAACAGCTTACCCTCCTACTCTTCATCTAGGCTAGAGTAGACAACAACAGGAAATATTTCATCCTTTCCTAAATATGCGTATTTAATATAGGAGGTGGGTTTCTTTAATTCGAGGGTTAGAAATTTATCGCTGGAGGGAAGCATGAGTGCCTCCCTTGGCGGTAACTCCTCGAATCGAGAACCCAACTTACATCTCTCGCATCCTCGTCTGATGCTCTCTCATCAAGTAACTCTCTCAATTCCTCAACTTACTTCTCGAATTCGACACTAAGCAAGTCCCTAGGGCATCTCCATAATATTTTTCCTCAAAGTACTCCTCTACGATCTCGTCGATTAAGCTCACCGCGTGAAGATCATCTGCTTCCCCTGTATGTTGGGCTATATAGAAGATGTTAGTCTCTAAGGTCATATTCCCAAAGGTGAATTGCATCTGCCCATTTTGAGTATTGATTATTGCATTAGCCGTAGATAATAATGGGCCCCCGAGAATGATGGGAACATGATTGCTCGAAGAGAAGGAGGGTTCCATGTACCAAATGACAAAATGTATTGAGAAGTAGAAAGTGTCAACTTGGACGATGACGTCCTCAACTATACCTCTTGGGATCTTCACTATTCGATCCGCCAATTAGAGAGTGATCTTTGTGGGATTGAGGTAGCCCAAATCGAGTTGCCTATAAATGGCGTAAGAGAGAATATTGACACTTACTCCCAAGTCAAGTAAGGATTTTTCAATTTTATTTTCTCCAATGATGAGGGAAATGTTGGGTGCACCGGGATCTTTGAATTTTGGCGGGAGATCATTAAGTAGAATGGAGATCATGTTCTGTGCTAAAAATATGTTTTTCTTTACCTTCATCTTCCTCTTCACTGTTAACAAGTCCTTGAGGACTTTTGCATAAGCTAAAATATGCTTGATGGCATTGAGGAAAGGTAAATTTAACTTTACTTGCTTTAGCACGTCTAGCACCTCATCACCGGGGTTTCCTTTTTGGGAAGGAACTAGTCTTTGAGGAAACGGTGCCACGGAGGGTGGTTTCACTACTACTTCAGGCTCACTATTATCTTCTTTATCACTCTCTTTCAAGGGGACATCTTCGACCTCTTTCGTGTCGGGCTAAATCTCCTTGTCTTTGGTTGTGTCGGGTGGAGGAGGTGATAAATCAACGACTCTCCCACTACGAAGAGTGGTTACATATTGGCATTGCTCTTGATGTTCTGTAGAGGTGGAGCTAACTCTAGTTTGACTTTGGGGAGGTCTTTGGCCCTGGGCAGGAAACTTTCCCTTCTCTTGGATACTCGAGATGATTGTATTTTTGAGATAGTCGCATTTATGTCGTTGATCATGTGCTCATGTCTAGCAGTGGTTGAATTTTGGGCAGTGATAAATTGGTTTATCGTATCCTCGAGACTTCTCCTCGGTGGAGTGATATATGGCCCTGGAGGTGGTGGTGCTTGCACATGTCCTTGCATGTGAGGTGCTTGTTGAAAGTGTGATGGTGGGGGAGGGGCAACATGTGAATTAGGATTCATCAAAGCATTTTATTGCCCATAGCTAAAACCAGGGTGGTTTTTCCATGAAGGGTTGTAGGAATTTCCGTGTGGTGCACCGAAATTACTCTTAAATCCTCCTACACCATTCACTTGCTCTTGAAGCATAACTTTGTAGGTGCGTATCGTCGGGCATTCCTCCGTTGAATGTCCCGCCTCACAAATAGCACACACCCTCTCAATGGGGTTTGGGATGAATCCAGCTGGTCCTCTTGCACATATCTCAAGTACTTCTCGCATTCCTTTCTCAAGTAAATCAAGTCGAATGGCCGTCATAGTATCCTTTTCTATGTGAAATAGGTCGATCGCTGATGGAGTGGTGGTCATTTGGCATGTTCGATTATGATCACTAGGGGCCAGATGTATTCCATGCTTGGGTAGTCTCAATGACATACCTCAAGTGAAACTCATCATCGTTGGAGTCTAGGTCGACAAAGAGGCCATCACACATGGTTTTAACGAGTTATTTGGAATTTATATTCAGCCCATTATGGAGGAATGAAATGATTTGTAATTGATCAAATCCATGGTGAGGGAATGAAGTGATTAACTCATTAAAACACTCGTAACATCGATCAAATGACTCATTTTCGGATTGTCGAAAGGTTTGAATTTGGGCCTTGATGGAGTTCGTTCGATGTGAAGGAAAGAATTTCTGAAGTCATTTAGATTGCAATTCGTTCCATGATGAAATCGCGTTTGGAGGTAAAGACCATAGCCAGGTCTTAGCCTTATCCTTTAGCGAGAATGGGAAGAGTTTGAGGCGTATCACATCTTTTATGCAATTTTGATCACTGAGGGTCTCGCACGCCTCCTCAAATTCTCGGATGTGGAGATATAGCTTTTCTAATTCCATTCCATGGTAGTTGGGAAGTATCTGAATCAACCCATTCCTAAAGAGAAATTTCCGGACGATGTTTGAAACTCTTCCCATTCCTACTTGATACGGGATGATTTAGATAATTCCCAACTACCATGGAATGGAATGGGATGATTCAGATACGGGAGAAATTGCTCGATTATTGATACTGGAGTAAAATGCATTCCGGAGTGACAGTTCTCTTGGGATATAAGATTTCTCTCAAAGGGCGGTACGGGGCTTCTTCCTCACCTACAACTACATTACCGTGTTGAGACATGACTCTCTCACTTTATGACTCTGTATCCTCACTTAGTATGCTCGGAGCGTGCTCTGTGGTGTGTCCTAAGAGGGATGTCGGAGTGTTACTTACAATTGAGTGTTGAGGTATGGGAGGTGGAACCCAGAATTGTGGAACATTTTGAGTGTGCGGGCTATCGGGGTCATATTCAACTATCGAGTTTTCATGAATGCTGGTCGGAGTATTTTGGGGAGTTAGAGTGAGTTCAGGATTTTGCATTAACAGGCTTTTGAGACAAGAAGTATCTTTTTGTGCCTTTTTTTTAACTCTAAAAAGAGGGAAAAAGTGATTTGAATGGTGAAATAGCTACAACTAGATGCAATTTTGAAAATGATTAATTAAGGAAATCATGAATGAATGGAATGCAATTACTCTAAATTACCTCAAAGACTGATGATGATTGAACTAAAACCTTGAATTATATGATGAGACAAACAGGCTGGGAATACAATCCCTCAACCCTAGTGTATTGCTGGTATAAAATTAATTGTAAATTTAAGTGATTAATCAGACCCATACTTTAGTACTCCCAAACATTACGTATATGAGGTTCAAGCCAACACCATACGTAATCAGAGGATGATTAAAGCGGTAACACGATAACTACATTCTCTTTGCATTCTAAGCATCCTGGTTACCCTGGAGCAATCAAGATCCAAAGATCTACAATGGTTATGTTCGCTATGCAATACGGTCATAATAAATCCTTAAGTTTAGAGGATTAATCCTATACACATGCAACTATCACATCGAGTTGAGTTCATGCATAACAACCCTAAAAAATATAGCCGGACCTGTTGAACCTAACTGTGCATGAATTAACTACCTTGCATGCGAACGAAATCATGATAGAAGTGTACTAAAACATGCAAGGAATTATTATGAACTTAGAAACGAATTGAACCGTGCAAGAAGAATAACATGCAAAATAATAATATAGAGAACAAAACATGAATTAAAACTTGAGATCAAACCCGAAAATAATCAATCTTGAATCACCAAATCAAAGCTATGTTCATAGGGTATTCTCCTACTTATGTCTCTATAAAAGACTATTCAAAACTATGTTTTCTAAGTCAATACAATGATACATATACGTTTTAGAAGAGTTTGTAACATAATAGGACTCTTTGGACCAATTATCTTTAAAGTGGAATTTCGCGCATCAAGCACCTCGAATCGATTCGCAAGTACCCCGAACCGGTTCACACTGTGGTTCGAGAAATCTTACCGGTTTGGAGACTTCTTTTCTTCATTTCCACACTTAGAAAATTTTCAAGCTTTCTTCTTTTCTTTCTAGCATTTTTCTTCAATTTCAAGGGATCATAACTCTTTCACCGTAGCTCGGATTTGGGTGTCATCTTTTCTAGTGTTATTGTTGTTCCAAAATCTTTAAATTTGCAGTAGGATCCACCTCTCGAATCAGGCTGCAAAATTACAAAAATGCGTTTAAACTTGCCTTTCTAGCCTTTGCTTCATTATTTCGATTTCTGTTTCACACCGTTTCCACAATTTACCTATAAAACACATAAGAGAAATGAAAAACACGAAATACTTGACAACAAAGGTTAGTAGTGTAATTACAAGTTAAATCCATATTAATTGCATCGCTCGGGTTCAAAAAGGTTCCAAAATTAAGGGGATAAATATATAATATTTATGCCCGATCATCTCGGCTCCATCATCATTGAGACCCACCTCAGTTGTGTTTTGATGGGTCTCTATGACCTCTAGAGGGTTGGTCTCCACAGGGGCCGTGGGAATTTCAACGTCAGCCAAAGAAGTCTGAAGATGAGGGTCGCATAAGTCAAGGCCCTTGAATTCATCAGGGGATAAATTCCCAGTCTCTACATGCTTGATGACAACCCGACGTCCAGTTGTTTGGATTCCCAGCTCTAGGTACTCAAATTCATAATCTCCAAATTCCTCAGACTCCTTGAACTCAACCACGGCTTGCGCCTTAGCCTTGTCCAAGAAGGCCTCAACAGCAGCATCAATATCAGTTTGCTTCATCTTTGCCAAGCTCTTTAGAGAATTTGTATGATCACTATTTAATTTGGAGATTTGGTTAGTGGCTTCCTGAAGGGCTGAATTAGCTGTTCGAAGCTCGTCCCTAAGACCGTTCTCCATAGTCATGACCTTCCTTCCCTTTTGAATTAAGGGCAACTTATTTATGATCCAGTCTCCCATACGGTGAAGAGAGACTGCACCTTCTAAAGCAATGAGAACACAAGTCAGTATGAGACTTTAGAAAAAAAAAGACTAAATTTGAAAAGAATTTTGAAAAATATTTGGACGACCCAATGAAGGGTAAACTCAATCAATAGAGAGATGTCCATTGATTGAAGTAAACGTTTGTTAGACTCAGAGATAAGTGAGTCGATACAATCTATGGCCTTCTTGCCGTGGCCGATGATGATCTCATCGGTGATTTTCAAATATGCCAAACGAGCAACGAGAACGTCGTCATATGAGATAGGGTTTGCCTGATCTAACCGACTTTGTTTTGAAGCACAAGTAGGTGTTGTGTCGTCGTCGTGGCATTTTATTTTCTTTCCAGCACCATCGGCTCGGTTGGGACCATTTACAGTTGACTTCTTTACCTGTGCAGATGGAGGATCAGACTTCTAGCCATGTTTGTTGGCAAACTTTCTTAGGTTGAAGGCCACCATATTCTAGATCTTGTCTAAAATTCTTCTGGATGACCTACAAGAAATGAACCCCTGATTTAACTATCTACAATTGCAAAGTATGAGACAACAGTTCATAAGTTTAATTACTTACATAGCTCGGCTAGGGGGTTGACCCCCAGACCTATCTGAGATAAATAATAAAGAGTCGTCAAGTGCTCTAACTTCACGAGACGATCCCTTTAACTTTGATAATGAATCTTGTTAACTTTTTCAAAGGCCTCAAGATTCAATCCTCGATTGAGGTTAGCCAAGGTAGATACTTTTCCCCACTTTAGAGGGGTCCTGGGCTCATAGATTCCACAAGCTTAGGTAGGGCCAAATCCCCAAGCCCCAGAGATAAGGAAATAACGAGGCTTCCAGTTAGGGTTTGAGGTTTGGCTGACCAACAACATTTTATTCTAGGACTTTCTAGCTACAAGGTGGTAATAGCTACATTGAGTCTTAGGAGACGAGGGTGTATAGAATGCAAGAAATATGTTTACTAGAAGGTCAGTTTGATGGACTTCCTTCCAAAGGACGATAGAGCCAAGGATAACTCTCCAAACGTTTAGAGAGAGTTGATAAGGGGTAAGTTTTAAATGATCTAGAATGGCATGGATTGTAGGGTGAATAGGCAAGAGAAAGCCAAGATTGAACATCTGCTCATATACACAGACTTCACCTTCTTGTCTATGAAAAACTCTTTCCTCCTTAAGAGGATTTCTCATAGAGATGAATTAGTCTATGCCATAGATATGCCTAAAGATCAAGAGATCAACTTCAGACACTGACTTCTCAAATTTCTTATTAATAGAGAGAAAAACTTCACTCCCCTCACTATTGCTGTTAGAATCCTCGGCTTGGGGATTTTTTGGATCCCCACTAGGGAATCTTTGTGCAAAATCGGCCCCAATTACAGTCGATAGAGGAATGACATCTATTGGAGGAGGGATTGCTAGTTAATCTGAAGTATATGAACAGAGTCAGATCGATGGGAAGTCTCGGCCTTGTGAGAGGACAAAACAAGGGAAGTAGCCTCATCAGTATCAGACCCCTCAGTTTGGTATGGAGGATAGACCATTGCCTCCTAAAATGAATCTACACTTTTGGCCGCCTACAATGTAGACATAGGGTCGTCTTTTGAAGAGGATGACACAAACATGGGTTCACTTGGTTCAGTGACCTTGGGGTTACAAGGATCAGTGACTTGGGGCTATACAATAACCAAAGGGGGTGGGTAGACAGGATAAACGGGAAAGGCCTGGGCCTTATGACTATCGGTTTCTTCAGCCTCTGCTCTCCTAATTTGTTCAAAGCACTTCTCCCTGAGGCTGGGTTCAATATGAAAGGACGAGACTGAACTTAGGGCAAAAATAAAAAAGTGACAAGTAGTTTGCAATTTTGACTAAAACTGACCAAAGATCAAATACAAAATAAAAATGATTACAGGAAAGAACTTCAAGAACATAGCCTTGAAGACAATCGGAGAATGACCGGAGGTCACCCCTAAAATGCTGAAAAAACCTCAAAAACCTGACCAACCAGCTAACAACCACTACCAACCACCTAATATCAGCCTAGGAGAGGTCCAAATAAGGCTAAACTCATCCAAATACTCGTCGAAAAACTTAAAATCTTGCTCAAAAAATTATATACAACCTGCCTAAATGATTTTAATGGAAAGAAGTAGAGGAACAGGTTCAAAAGGGTTACCCAAAGAACTAGCTGCCAGAGAAAGAGAGAGACTGACTGTATCGTTGCAGCAAGGATGCAGAGCTAGAGAAAGAGGAAGAGGCGAGAATGTTTGGGTGTAGAGAGAGAGAGAGAGAGAGAGAGAGAGAGAAAGGTTTGGGGTTTAAATATTGAGGAAATGATTAATCACGTTTTCCCAAGTGTATCATCATTTGAGGCGCGAAGTCTAAAGCGCTTAGCTTTCGAATCAGTCTTGAGGTTGACGCTACCCAATCATAGCTATGACAAGTTTCACTCTCACATCCTAGGGATGTCTCCCCAGAAGATAAAGCAGACTGGTATCACCCAGCCACCTCTTCACAAAGATGACTGAGGGCTTAGGTGTGATTGATTTGACCAAGTATAACCTCATCTTAGGATGAGGTTCCCTATCATCATTACCCAAGCTTCCATAGGGGAATCAAGTAAGTCATCTCAGTGACATCTTACAGATCAAGGTCTTCCTCTTCTGGAAAGCAACCTCGGCCATACAATAGGTCGAGACGTCAAGGTAATAATTCCTCAATAAGAGTACCCCTCGTACTCTCTTATAGCCGACACTGGGAAGTAACTTATCCGATTTATCTCGACCTTTATTACTCAGTTGAGACCACACATGCCAGTGTCCAATGTAAAGTTATGCATGGCATTGTCAACCTCGTACTCGTCTAAGACCATACCTATGCAAATGACACTACCAGTACAATCAGTAAGAGGTCTCAAGGTGACATACCCCACGTACACAATTCTGTTACAACCAGATTATCCCATCACGTGAGGGGATATTGCATCATCATTAGTTATATGCGCTATGGAGAATTGTCACCACTCTATTGGATGCCTTCTTCATCACACGCCTACTGTGTGCTTAAGGGGTGCACTACACCCCCTAATCACTATAAATACGTATCTTCTACCTCTTCTAAAATACAAAAAATAGTAACCCTACATAAACTCTGTCAAATTCACTACAAGAAAGAGAGATCACTTTAGTGTTTGTATACCCAGGCAATTAGAGCCTTATTTTGATTGCACACCCTGCACAATGGACGTAGGTCATAATTTGGCTGAACCACTTAATTTTAGTGCTCTTGCCTCATCTTATTCTCTCTCTTACTGTTATATTTTCTTGTTTGTTGCCATTGTAATACCTGTTTGAGCTTATTATCACTGTGACCTGGTGGTACCATTCTTGGTATCATCAAGGATTGACTTGGTTTTGGGGCAGTGTAGACTGCACACGCATATAGATTCTTTCCATGATGTGAAGTTAGGCTACTCTTTAAATCTGTTGGGTCAGGTCGACCGTTCATGTGGGTTAAGAACAACATTTGGTCCCCACAGAAGTATATCACAAACCCATAACTCATAGTGAGCAATCAAATAAATAGTGAAAGCTATCTTATCAATAACAATATTCAAATTATTTTTACCCTTTCCTTTTTCTCCATAGATAAACCAATATTTCTTGAAAAAAATGTGGTTTTTGTATGGTTATAGCATGATAAAAAATAATTTTGTTTGTCCAGTGATGGTTTAGGTGGAGGGAAGTCATTGATGTACAAAAAATGGGTAGTGGGCTGCTAAGTATGAAAATATAATGAAAAGACAGAAGCATTTGTTATTTTGAGGTATATCTATGTTTTGTATGTAATGGGGATGAAGAAGAGGGTCCTGAAATTACTCGGTGGGAAGCAATTGGTTCACTCGTTGTTTTGACTTTGTGGGTGTCAATATTATCAACATATCAAGAGAAAAACTTATTTATTTAATGAAAAAATGAATTGAGGCTAAAGCTCAATTTCACAAAGAGAGCTTGTTGGGCTTTATAGATGGAGAAAGAGACTTAAGTATTATAGAGGGGAGAGAGAGGGGGTTGTATAGAAGAATGAGAAGGGCTAAGGATGGGAGGATATGTAGGGAATATAGATGGGAAGGGATAGTCCTCATTAAGGGAATATAGATGGGAAGGGATAGTCAGTCCTCATTAAGGGAATATAGGTGGGAAGGGATAGTCCTCATTAACCAAGAATCGTCATGAAGATAAAACATGCCTCTTGCCTATAATTTTGTAACGTCTTGACCAATCCAGTAGTCTTTGTTTTTTAGGATCTACATTCATTCAAATAAATGCAAACCAATATCATTGATTTTCACAGACATAACATTAATTCTAGTATATCATAGAGTATAATATCCTAACATCAGCACATGAAACCAAATCTTGGACAAATCAAAGACCCTACCAAATTTAAAAGCATTAAAGAACACATTACATTACTGATGGTAATGGTCTCTAGTAGTTGTAGTATCATGATAGTCATTATAGGAAAAGAAGAGAATCAATTTTTGAAATATTAAGTTTACTTTGTGGTATTCTCAGTAATTGAGTGAAAGTCAACAACATTCTCATTATATTATAAATTAACTATGAGTTAAACCACACCAAAATTTTAAAACTAAAATGTAAGACAGTTTCATTTCGGGAAAAAAACATAAATACACAAATAAAATAACAAAGCTAAATAAATCCACATACCACAATTCAAATCAAACGGACTATCATAGATGAAAAAAATAGAAATTAATAGAGCATAAGATGGAAACCAGTTATAATGAAAATAATTTGGGATAAATACCTTAACCAGGGCTTTTATTCAGATATGGGGACCATTAGATTGGATATGGGAGCATAATTGATATGAGAGCCATGGGCAGTTAGGGATGGCAATTCGGGTTAGTCGTGTCATTTTCGGATTGCATTGATTTTGATTTAAGTATAAGTTTTGAGTAGTTTTAAATCTATACAGGTTAATCGTGTCATGTTCGTGTCATTTCGGGGTATTACCGTAAACGGGTTATCGGGGAGTTTCGTGGCTCTTCATCTGCTGCACGCTAACCTCAGAAGCTTGAGAAAAAACCTCTACACATTTCCACAGTCCTCTCACCTATATCACAAGCCTCAAAGCATATATTTCATTAGGAGGGAGAGACATAATTGGATTTTCAAAAAGCATGGTGAGCAATCTGATCACGTGTTTAGAAAAACCAAAGATAACATTCAGTTAGAATAAAACAATTGAGGAAATTTTAGACATAGTAAAATCTAAAATAATTGTCCATATATCCTGAATATTTGTCCAGTGCTCCTGCATCATACATAATTATGTGTCAGTGAAAACATACAAACTATGAAAGTGGGGAATATAGAAAAATCATTACGTTTAGATCATTTAGTGGATATTTTAAGATCTAAGTGGTTGCTCTCTAAAGGTTGGAGGTGGAATCATCAAGAAGTTCTTGCATCAAAATCACTCATCGGTAATAACATAAAACATTTTCTTACAAATTCGAGTCTAACATGGGATTTATGTGACACGTGAACGACATATAGTAGTGTTCAGGTGTACGTTCTTCTCAGATCCACTCATTTGGGGTTATTACAACGGGTATAGAGATATAAAATAGGAAGGAAAGTAAAAAAGGCGAAAGGTCATTAAATGAAAGAAAGGGAATTAGACGAAAGACAAATAAAGCGTTTAGAGATACAAATAGATGAAATGGATGGGAGCAATCGATGTAAAAGTGCATTAAATGATCATTATATCTCTAATATTATTGTTTTTGAGGCATAATATAGATAAGGATTAATAAGTTTAACTATAACTACATATGGATTTATTGAAAAGTAAAAAAAAAAATCCATGTCCTTCATGTAAATTATGAAGAATTAAGAGATTTTTCACTATTTTCCACTTTTTATTTTTGAAATTAGAAAGGTATGTAAAGCCATTTCAAAAATTAATGTTTTGTTCCTAGTTAACAATTCGGCGACTAGTTTTGTTAATGAAATTATATATTGTGTTCAGAGTTAATCAAAATTCGGCCCTTAAATTTAATGGGTCTAATGGATGAGTTGCAATCTGGCACAGTAGATAGTCCTAGCAATTAGAACTTGTATCAGATTCTGACTCATCTTTTTTTTCAAAAACAAATTAAAAATGATTTATCACACAATTATTTTATTTTCCTATTATTTATTATATTGTAACACCAAAACACATGATATTTTCGTTAAAATAACTAGATGGAAGTTAGTATCCACTATATTTCATTTAAACTCAACTGTAAAATTCAAAAATTCAATCATTGTTGTCTAGTAATTAGTGTTGTGTATAATATAGTGTGTGCATATATATATATATATATATATATATATATATATATATATATATTGAATGAAATAAATGATTTGGGGTAAGTGGCCAAGTGGAAATTTTGTGGGATTTTATGCTTGAGGTCTTGGGTTCAATCCCTAGGAGGCACACTAAACAATAATAGTCTTTGATTTGGCCTTGGGCTTTGGAACTTTAGGCTTCTCTAAAGTGCCCAGATTTTTTACCCATTTATTATTGCGTTTTTTAATATTTGACTCAATCTTTTATTCTAAATAAACTATATGTTAGTGGAGATATTAGTGGGTTAGTTGCCTAAAATCTCTACCCACGTTTTTTACCAAATTTTGTATAAAACAAAGGCTACAACTTTGAAAAAGATGACAGAAAAAATTCAATCTCTCTTACCTATGACAGAAAAAATTCAATCTCTCTCACTTTCTCTGCAAAAAATTATCTGCCTATTTTCTGCAATAAAATTTATATTCTTGATTTATTTGGGAGTGCTGGAGTATCCTGAGAATTTCAAGATGGTGTTTAAGTCTGATCGTTAAATCCCAGGAGGGATTTGCTCACAAGGTTGACAACTACAAATATCAGCGGACAATTTCACCTTTCGGACTTCGTGTAAAAAAAAACCTCGATCGATAAGTTCTTCCAATTTTATCTATTTTGAATTTGGGTTTTTTCATATATTCTGCATAAAATATTTCCAACAATCTAAAGGTGAAATTTTGTTGTTATTCTACAACCTGGCCGAGGGTTATAGCGTATATGAGGGGTTTCAAGTGTCTTTTATAATTGAAAAACTACCATTTTCTTGAAAAGATTACAAAAATGGTCTTAGACATAAGAAAAAGGAGATGTCACTAGAAGATTTAATAGTTCATTTGAGAATTGAGGAAGATAATAGGAATACAAAACTTAAGGAGAAAATTCTTAATTCAGTTCTATGGTTAATTTGATCGAGGGAAAATCACAAGGAAACCAAAAACAGGACCAGTTTAAGAATAACCACTCAAACTAGAAACATGCGCACCATAAACCAATCCAAAATTCGAGGTTCAATCATAAATTCAAACCTAATGATAAGAATAAAAATTCTAAACCTTAGTGTAAATCTAAACCTACAGGTCAATGATTTATGTGTGGAAAACCAGGTCATTATGCTAAATAATGAAAGTTTAGGAAGAGTCAGAATGTGAAGCCTCAAGCAAATATAATCGAGGAGGGTAACTTTTCTACTGTGGTGATTGAGACAAACATTGTGAGTAACATGACAGACTGATGGCTTGATTTTGGCGCTACCAAATATATTTATGGCACGAGAGGTTCCTTCACTACCTTCACTATTGTGGGAGAGGATGAACGTCTGTACATGGGAAACTCCTCTTTGTCTAAGGTTAAGGGAAAGGGAGCCGTAGTTTTAAAGTTCACTTCAGGAAATGTTCTTACCTTGAAAGATGTTTTGTATGTCCCTGAGGTTAGGAAGAATCTAGTGTCTGGTTTTGTCTTAGTTAAGAAGGGTTTTAAAATTGTTCTAGGGAGTGACAAAAATTGTGACTAAGGGAGGTGCTTTTGTGGGTAAGGGCTATATTCATGAGGTACTTTTCAAACTAAATGTAATCGTGGATGATAATAATAATAAAACATCTATTTCTTCTTGATATGCCCTGAATATACCCCCTCGGCTCAGAGACATCAACCTCGGCCCATGAGGATGGCCGAGGTTGGAGGGGTCCCAGCTCATCAACCAGCGATCTCGTCCCAAGAAAGGTCGGCTATGGAGCGACCAGTGTTCCTACTACCTCAGCAAGTGAGGTCACCCATGATCTAGGGAAGGTTATCCACCTGATCTTCCAAGGATTGCAACCTCGGCTCGGGAAATGAAGAGGTTACCCGTCATCAGCATCAATCTCGGCTAGGGATCGGACGAAGTTGTTGCTTTTCCACCACTACCTCGGCCCAGGACGACGTCATAGCTCAACATGTCATACTTCGGCTCTCCCACTGAACTAAGGTCACCACCTCATCCTCTTCTAGGCCGAGGTTGTGACCAATCACAGATGGCCGAGCTCTTCTGCGCATATGTGGAACTAGGAACACGTGTATACAAATCAGTTATAACCGAATCATTCCCCCCACGTGAGGGAATATTGAGGTCATCATTATCTACATAAGATCAGCCATGTGTCATTCTCATACTGGTTCGATCCCCATGCACATACTCATGGCATGCTTGGGGGTACACTACACCCCCCAGGCACTATATATAGAGGTAATCCTCTACCTTGAAAAGGATCCGAAATCAGCAACCCTAGCTGATACTCTGTCTAAATACACAGTAGAGAGAGAAAGCTTGAGAGTTTGTATCTAAGGCCATTAGAGCCCTCATGCAGTAATACTAATCCCATACTTGCATAGTGGACGTGGCCTGATTGGCTGAACCACTTATATTCCGGTGTGTTCTCTCTTCTCCACACCTCCTTCTACTATATACCTTTATATTTCCATTGTTAACACTGAATTGAGCTTGCAAACACCTAGAAGGGTGGTGTTGTTTTCAGCATCATCATTTTGGCATTGTCTGTTGGAACGAGAAGCTATCTCTTCCTCTTTATTCGCTCAACCTCACCGGAGACTCTGGTGGTGAGCCAGGCTTCCCCCCTTTGTGCGAAGCTGTTTCACCATTGAAAGAGGTCCCGTAAGGTATTAAGCTCACTTACTACACCAACTCTTTTTTGTTAATACATGGAACTGGAATTACCATCACCTCTTTCGTCACCTGGAGCGGGAGGACCCAGCTCCAGCCAGGCACCGCCCCAATCCGAAATGGCGAGAGGTGGCCGCAGCATTGAGGTCTTTGGCTGGGACGCAACAAGCAATGCAGGAGCAATTTGCACAGCTCAGCCAAAATATGATGAGACCACACGGAGTCTCATCGGAGATGATCACCCTGGCGGCTGCTCAGCCCCATCCTGATGCCAGGGGACCACCCCAAGCATCACGAAAAGACCAACCTACACCCCAGCGAAGGAGAAACGTTGCTAACCCTAGGCGCTTGCGCATAGGGAGGCAAGGAAACCCTTGACCTGTGGATAGGTATGATGATCTAGAGGCGGAAGATTGTTGGGAGACATATGAAGTCTCGAACAATACAGTTCGTCCTGCCAATCGGAGGCAAGGTTGTGGAGGTCGAAGGGGTGACGAAGACCAACAACGAGGATCAGCTTTTGATCGACTGAGCAGAGGGTCAGCCTTTGAAAGGTTGGGCCCAGTAAATGATTTAAGACAAAGGTTGTCAAGGTCGAGAAGTGCAGCAGGCTCATAAAGGGAAGAGAGGTAACATCGGCCCCAACCGGGATGAGGAAGAGACCAAGAAGAGGTCAACAACATGCGTTGTGTCATGGCTGGAGAACCCTCGGTCCACCCCTTGAAGGTGGCAGGGGATAACCTCGGCCTGGACGACGTTGCAATACCATGGAATAACTCCATCCAACGTCTTGAGGACAAGATAGGAGACCTCATCAAAAGTCGGGATCCACTACAAAGAGGTTTCTCAGAGGGCTCCCCTTTCGTGGCTAAGATAGTAAGCGTCCCTACACCAGATAATTTCAACCCACTTAAAGTAACAGCCAAGTATAATGGTAGCACCAACCCTGTACATCACATTGAGATCTATCAGTCGGCAGCGGACATCTATTCGATACCAGATGAGATTAAATGTCGTGCCTTCTCTGGGACTTTGACAGGAGGAGCACACATCTGGTTTACTTCTCTTACAAAGAATTCAATCGATAACTTTAAGGGCTTGGCTGAACGGTTTTTTCATAATTTTTGCTTTGGGGTAAAACCCCAAAATAGGACCACCCATATGTTGTACGTCAGACAAGGCAAGCATGAGAGCCTAAGAGACTATATTTTCAGGTTCAACAAAGAAAAACTTGAGGTCGAAGACTACGAAGAGAATATTGCCATGACCGCCCTCATGGGAAGTCTTCAGAAGGGAAAGTTATTATGGAAACTTGGGAAGACCCTCCAAAGTCCATAAAGAGCTATTGGCAACTGCGGGGAAGGTCATGAATGCAGAAGAGGCCATGGACGCCAAGTATGAGGATGAGAACGGCGGTGGCAGCGAAAAGTTCCAAAGAAAGAAGGATGGAAAGAAGAGGTGAGCTGATGATAAGTTTACGCGTTATACCCCTCTTACGGTTAGCTCCGAACATATCCTCAATGAGATCAAGAACGACCGATCCCTAAGATGGCCAGAGAAGTTGAAGGCTCCTCCATATAAGAGGAACCAGAACTTATGGTGTGAATTCCACCAAAACCATGGCCATATAACAGACAAGTGATTTTCCTTGAAGGATGAGATCGAGAAGATGTTGAAGTCAGGAAAGTTGAGGAAATATGTTTATGGTAAAGCTCCCAAAAGGGGAAGGGAAGACCCCAAAAAGAAGAGACACGACAAATGTCGTGAGGACACCACAGTAAGAAGAGACAATAGCACGTATGACGATGATGAGGACGATCCATACCTCCCACCAAAAGACGATAACACCCTGGTGAAGAGGGTTGGTATGATCTCCTTTGGCATTAGCACCATATGTGAAGGACTTGCGGGGGGTGGATCTGAGGTTGCTGATAGAAAAGCTCATATGGCAGAGGCCAAATCAGTGGTCAAACTTGAAGTGGTAAACCTGACGTCTTCCAAAACTACACAGAAGAGAAAGAAGGTAGATATGGGCACTCTCATAGTTAGGTTCTCCCGACTCGGCTTCAAAGGCATCCTAGCTCCACATGATGACCCTTTGGTGATCACGACAAGAGTTCATGGGTGTGAGGTGCAAAGAATTCTTGTGGACGGAGGAAGTTCAGCAGATGTGATGTTCTGGCCCTGCTTTAAAATCCTAGGTTTGAGAAGAGCTAGGTTGGTACCCTATCATCATTCCGTTAATGGGGTTTAGCAGTGAAAAGGTCCATCCGCTGGGCATGTATGAGATGGACATACGAATGGGCGATAAGTGGCCTATGAGGTTAACTCGAAAGATCATTTTTTTGTTATGGATGAAAATGTCTTCTCGACCTATAACCTCATCATAGGAAGAGTAGCCCTTAAGGAGTTTGAAGTCGTGCCGTCAACGATCCACTAGATGCTAAAATTCTCGACCCCCTATGGGGTAGGGGAAGTGAAGGGTGACCAGACCATAGCACTAAAATGCTACTTCAACTCAGCTGAAGAGAGAGAGGCTCATAAGAGAGCAACTACCACTTATAATATTGATACGCTTGACCCTAGAGATGAAACGAAGTTGACAAAAGGAGAGGCCGTGGAAGAGATAGAATCCATCATCCTCAAAGAGGACGAGCCGGGAAAAACTATCCTAGTCGGCAAAGCCTTAAAGGCAGAAATCAAGAAAGAGCTGGTAGACTTCCTGAGGAAGAGGCAGAGTGTCTTCGCATGGAGTCATGTGGACATGCCAGGCGTCAGCCCTGAAGTTATGTGCCACAAGCTGAATGTGACTAAGGATGCTAAGCCAGTCAAACAGAGACGAAGAGTATACCCCAGGGAGAAGTATGACGTAATCTGGGGAGAGGTTCGAAAGTTGGAAGAGGCTGAATTCATCAGGGAAGTGATATATCCGGAGTGGCTATCAAATGCAGTCATTGTGCCCAAGGCCAATGGAAAGTGGAGAATGGGCGTAGATTTCACTGACCTGAACAAGTCTTGCCCAAAAGACAGTTATCTCCTACCCCAGATTGACCAGATGATAGATACAAATGTAGGACATGAGCTCATGAGCTTCATGGACACGTATTCAGGCTATAATCAGATCTTTATGGATGCTGAAGACTCAAAAAAGACCGCCTTCATTACTGACAAAGGGACGTATTGCTACAAGGTGATGCCCTTCGGATTGAAAAATGCAGGGGCAACTTATCAATGTCTGGTGAATAAGATGTTAGAAGACCAAATAGGCAAGACCATGGAGGTGTATGTAGACGATATGTTGACGAAGAGCTTAAAGGCCTGCACTCACGTGGAAGACTTGGAAAAAACCTTTAATACCATGGACCTGTACAGGATGAAACTCAACCCGACAAAGTTTATCTTAGGGGTAGGAGCTGGGAAGTTTCTTGTATTCATCGTCAATCAAAGAGGAATAGAGGCGAACCCTGAGAAAATCAAGGCTTTGCTCTACATGAAGACACCTAGGAGTATCAAGGACGTTCAGAGGCTCACTGGAAGAGCGATTGCGCTTAATAGATTTGTTTCCAGGGCGACCGACAAGTGTCTTTTGTTCTTCAAGGTGCTTAGAAAGGCCTTCGAGTGGGACAAAGAGTGTGATGAGGCTTTTGATCAACTCGAGTCATACCTTGGGTCTCCCTTGATCTTATCTCGGCCAATAGAGGGAGATAAGCTCTTTGTTTATCTAGCGGTCTCTGAATTGGCTATAAGTGTGGCCATTGTACGAGAGGACGTTGGGGTTCAAAGGCCCGTATACTTTAACAGTAAGGCCCTTCAGGGATCTGAACAGAATTACCCTCGCATAAAAAAGTTAGCCTACGCTTTGATACATGCCTCTAGGAAGATGAAGCTCTACTTTCAAGCCCATTCTATGGTCGTCCTCACGGACTCCCCACTAAGATAGGTCCTCCATAAACCTAAGAAGTCTGGAATATTGATGGCGTGGGCCATTGAAATAGGGGAGTATGACCTTACCTATCAGCCTACGACCATCAAAGGGTAGGCGCTTGCAGACTTCGTTGTAGAGTTCACGTGGGAAGAGGTCGAAGTTGAGAATAATCAAGAAACTGTAGAAAGGTCAAACGTGAACGTCTTTCAAGATCCGAAAGAGGTTGTATCCAGGGGGACCAGAAACAGAGTAGTCGAGAATGAGGAAGACCAGTACTCTTCAGATAAGGAATAATGTTAGAAGGTGGCTTCTCATCAGATAGAGACATCTTGAACCTCTTTATCGATGGGTCCTCTTGCAAAAGTGGGAGCGGTGCAGGGTTGATACTCTCAGCCCCGGATGGTACTAATATCGAATATTCCTTAAGGTTTGACTTCAAGGCATCAAACAACGAATCAGAATATGAGGCCATGATAGCAGGCCTCTCCTTGGCAAGGACCATTGGTACAAGACGACTCCTCCTTCACAGTGACTCAAGGTGGTTGTTAACCAAGTAATGGGATTTTATGAGGCCAAGGACGAAAGGATGGCAAAATACCTGAAGAGGGTGAGAACGATACTACAAATCCTCGAAGAGGTAAAGATGAAGAGAATACCTAGGTAAAACAACAGTCATGCACATGCATTAGCAAGGCTAGCTTCAGCAACGAAGATAAATATCAGAAGGATGGTCCCTGTTGAGATCTTGCCCAGAGCAACCATCGAAGAAGAAGAGGTCAGTAACCCTTGCCTCAATTTGAACCTAGAGGACTCATGGATGGATCCCCTTATCAGATACATCAGAGAGGGGGTGCTATCGGAGTCAAAGTTAGAGAGGAGGAAATTGAGATACAGAGCTGCAAAGTTCTCAATAGTAGGAGATGTCCTGTATAAGAAGGGATTCCTATTACCTCTTCTCAGATGCGTTCATCCCACCAAAGTTCCCCACGTCCTACAGGAGGTACATGAGGGTTCTTGCTCCAGTCACATCGGAGGGAGACCTTTGTCCAAGAGGATTCTCACGCAAGGATATTGGTGGCCGACCTTGGCAAAAGATGCTGCAGCTTACGTGAAGAGGTGCGACAACTGTCAAAGATTATCCACAATCCCCCATCAACCTCATCAACCTATGACGTCTATCAGTTCCCCTTGGCCATTCGCAGTATGGGGGATTGACTTAGTAGGTCCCATGCCAAGGGCCACAAATAATTGACGATTTCTGATAGTGCCATTGATTACTTCTCCAAATGGGTAGAGGCAGAGCCGATGATCACGATCACATAGAAAAAGACCTTCCAATTTATTTGGAAAAGCATCATATACAGACATGGCCTCCCAAATACCCTCATTTAGGACAACGGAACCCAGTTCAAGAATTCTTCCCTAGAAAAATACTGCGAAAGAGTTGGGATAAAGAAAATTTTCTCTTCTCCTGGACGACCTCAGGAAAATGGTCAGACCGAAGTCACCAACAGAACAATCCTCGACGGGATTAAGAAGAGGCTGGAAGAGGCAAAGGGAAGATGGACTGAAGAGGTTTATGTTATTCTGTGGGCCTATAGAACGACGACTAGGACACCTACGGGGGAGACCCCATTTATGTTATCACATGGCTCAGAGGCCGTCATACCCACAGAGGTAAGACTCCCTACTCATAGGGTTCAGACCTATGACCCCGAGAAGAATAAAGAGGAAAGAAGACTCGACCTAGACTTGATTGAAGAGAAAAGGGAAAATGCAGAAGTCAGGCAAGCATCTTACCAGCACAGAACAGTAAAGTTCTACAATCAAAGGGTACCATTAAGGCCCATAGATGTAGGGGACCTGGTGCTGAAGAAGACGTTACAGAAGGTGAACAAGCTCCACCCAAATTATCATGGTCCTTATAGAGTAATTGAGGAGGTTGTACTCGGAACCTTCAAGCTAGAAAACCTCGAGGGGAACCTTTTTCCAATCCCTGGAATGCTGATCATCTAAAGAAGTAATACATATGATATTGCAAGAAAGTGTGTAAACGTATCATCTTAGGAAGAGATTATTAATGAGAAGATAATTTTCCCTGTCAATTCTTGGTTCATTGTGCTCTAGTAGTAAAATTTTATAGGGGTAACATATTAGGTGATGACCTCAGACCTTATAACATCATGATTTAGTGACAAGGTCTGAGGTCAGACATTATACTTGGATGACCTCAGATCCTTAACATCATTAATTTGGTGAAAATTTTATGGGGATAACATCTTAGGTGATGACCTCACACCTTATAATATCATGATTTGGTGACAAGGTCTGAGGTCAGACATCATACTTGGATGACCTCAGACCCTTAACATCATCAATTTGGTGAAAATTTTATGGGGGTAACATCTTAGGTGATGACCTCAGACCTTATAACATCATGATTTGGTGTAAAGGTTTAAGGTCAGACATCATACTTGGATGACCTCAGACCCTTAACATCATTAATTTGGTGAAAATTTTATGGGGGTAACATCTTAGGTGATGACCTCAGACCTTATAACATCATGATTTGGTGACAAGGTCTGAGGTCAGACATCATACTTGGATGACTTCAGACCCTTAACATCATTAATTTGGTGAAAATTTTATGGGGATAACAGCTTAGGTGCTGACCTCAGACCTTATAACATCATGATTTGATGACAAGGTCTAAGGTCAGACATCATACTTGGATGACCTCAGACCCTTAACATCATTAATTTGGTGAAAATTTTATGGGGGTAACATCTTAGGTGATGACCTCAAACCTTATAACATCATGATTTGGTGACAAGGTCTGAGGTCAGACATCATACTTGGATGACCTCAGACCCTTAACATCATTAATTTTGTGAAAATTTTATGGGGGTAACATCTTAGGTGATGACCTCAGACCTTATAACATCATGATTTGGTGACAAGGTCAGAGGTCAGACATCATACTTGGATGACTTCAGACCCTTAACATCATTAATTTGGTGAAAATTTTATGGGGATAACATCTTAGGTGATTACCTCAGACCTTATAACATCATGATTTGATGATAAGGTCTGAGGTCAGACATCATACTTGGATGACCTCAGACCCTTAACATCATTAATTTGGTGAAAATTTTATGGGGGTAACATCTTAGGTGATGACCTCAGACCTTATAACATCATGATTTGGTGACAAGGTCTGAGGTCAGACATCATACTTGGATGACCTCAGACCCTTAACATCATTAATTTGGTGAAAATTTTATGGGGATAACATCTTAGGTGATGACCTCAGACCTTATAACATTATGATTTGATGACAAGGTCTGAGGTCAGACATCATACTTGGATGACCTCAGACCCTTAACATCATTAATTAGGTGAAAATTTTATGGGGGTAACATCTTAGGTGATGACCTCAGACCTTATAATATCATGATTTGATGACAAGGTCTGAGGTCAGACATCATACTTGGATGACCTCAGACCCTCAACATCATTAATTTGGTGAAAATTTTATGGGGGTAACATCTTAGGTGATGACCTCAAACCTTATAACATCATTTGGTGACAAGGTCTGAGGTCAGACATCATACTTGGATGACCTCAGACCCTTAACATCATTAATTTGGTGAAAATTTTATGGGGGTAACATCTTAGGTGATGACCTCAGACCTTATAACATCATGATTTAGTGACAAGGTCTGAGGTCAGACATCATACTTGGATGACCTCATACCCTTAACATCATTAATTTGGTGAAAATTTTATGGGGGTAAGATCTTAGGTGATGACCTCAGACCTTATAACATCATAATTTGGTGACAAGTTCTGAGGTAAGACATCATACTTGGGTGACCTTAGACCTTAAAAATCATTCATTTGGCTCAACAAAGATATCATTGTATCGAGACTTAAGAACTAAACATACATTGCATGGAAAAGAAAATTATCCAATAAACAATTCAGCAAGAGAAGAAACAAAATCCATCCTCAGAGGTTGACAGATTAAGTTACAAAATGCAAAGATATAAAGTAACATTGTTTATCAGAGGTTACAATAAAGAATTACAGAAGATTGCTCAAAGCTTCACAAAAATTTAGGTGTTCGCAGCCTCAGGGTTAGTGGTCACGTCTGCATTTCCTTAGCCGAGGGTGTCTACTTCCACCCCATCGTCTTGAGAACGAACATCTTCAGTCATGGTGTCTCCTTGAGGGGCAGTCTCGGTGAGTGCAGCACCTCCCTCCTCTTCAACTTCCTGCAGGGCCTAAGCAAACTTGGGGTCGGCATAACCCAGGCCGATAAAGTCAGCGGCTGCAAGGCTTCCTGACTCTTTTTCCTTCTTAGTGACCCATTTACCAGTGGCCTTGATCCCTCTCTCCAGATATTCAAATCCAAAGATGACAAACTCGTCAAAGACCTTGTACTCCTCCAAGATCTTCTTGGAGGCATCATCCAAGGTAGCTTTGACAGCCACATCGACCTGATGCTGAAGAGAGTCGGCCTGAGTCTTCATGGCAGTATTATGATCTTCCCTCTGCGTGTCCATATCCTTTTACAAACCCTTCACCTTGTTCTCGGCCTTCTTTAGAGCAGCCTTCAGACATTCCACTTCGGCGTTCAAGGTGGCTTCAGTCTTCTAGACCTCTTGGCCCTTCTCAATCAAAGGAAGTTTTCCCAAGGTCTAGTTGATGTAATGATGCATGGTGAGAAGACCCTGCAGAACATATGTAAAGATGTCAGTCTAAGGTCTGATATAGTCCAAATGATAATGTCACACATTCAGAAGCAAATAAGTTAAAGGCCTTACCTGGATGGTAAGGTGAAGAGAGAATTCAACCAATAGGGGCTTATCGAGGGACCGACAAAAGCGCTTATCAGACTCGGTCATGAAACCTCCGATAGCATCCAAGGCCTTCATACTTTGGCCAATAACACTATCACTAACCTTTAATTACTCAAGATGAGAAATCAGGGCATCCTAAGGAGAAATAGGGATGGCACGATCCCCCCCCCCCCCTTTCTTCTTCTGCCTCTGATCCCAGGGGCAGGGTCGGGAACCTTCCTCTTTTTGGTGGCCTCAGCCCTCGAGGTGGAAGGAGGTGGAGGAGGAGCATTCAAACCTTCATTTTTGACGAGCTTCGTTAGACTTGGAGCTGCCATCTCCCATAACTCGTCAGATATTCCTTTTGGGCACTCTGCAGGATAGAAAGGTCTGAGTTAGAAAATCAAATATACATAAATTCAGAGGTATAACTTGTTGTAATAAAAAGACACTTACGAAGCTCTGTCAGAGGACTCCCCCCAAGCCCTATCTCCGAGAGGTAATAGGGGTCATCAGGTGCTCGAATTTGACAAGCAAACCATGCTCCCCCTGGTCTTGAAGGTCTTTGACCTTCTGAAGATTATTTTGGCTTAGCCCAGGGTCGGCCCTAGAAGCCATTGTAACCTTTCCCCACCTCAGGGGTATCCTCGGCTCTAATGAGGAAGAGGGGGAACATGGACCAAATTCCCATGGCCCTGATGCAAAGAAGTAACGTGGCTTCCAGTTATGGTTTGAGGTTTGGGTAATCTGAAGCATCTTTTATTTGACTTTCGAGCTAAGAAATGATAATAGCTCAGATGGTTTCTGGCAGATGAAGGGACATAGCACCCTGTAAAGACTTGGACAGGAAGGTCTGAGTGATGGACAACCCTCCATAGGATAATGGTTCCAACTATCACCCTCCAAGCATTGGGTGACAACTGGGAAGGAGCCAAGTTAATGTAGGCCAATATAACCCTAATTATGGGATGGATGGGTAGATGAAATCCCAACTTGAAAATCTGCGCATATAGGCACATCTCCCCATCTCGGCCGTCATAAGCCCTCTCTTCCCTCAGACGTCTTCTGAGTTTTATAGAGGGACTTATGGAATATAGATGTTTGAAGGCCAGAAGGTCAACCTCACTGACTGTACTCTCAATCTCGGCTGCCTCGGAGGTGTCAACGTCACTCTCGACACCATCATCATCATCTGGCTCAACGTCGGCTCGGGCAGACAATGGAGCACCACCTGGAAACCTCTGAGCGAACTCAGCCCCTATGACTACCGATAGAGGAATGGCTTCAAGAATCGGTGGAATAGCTACACTTGGTCCAATGATTTCAACCTCTGAGGAAGAGGTTGATGTGCTTGAACTTTTGTGGGACGAGGCCCGACTGGAAACCTCTTCCTGATCAGTGACCTGATCTTGTTGATTTGAGAGGTCCATGGCCTCTTGGAAAGAGTCCACAGATATAGGGTCTGAGGTGGATGACTCAGACTCAGACATTGGAGAGGGTTCAGCTGGAACCTCTACTCGGATAACTGGCTCAAATGGTTCAGGGTATATGACCTTGAGAGGTGGTGGAAAAATAGGCCCTATGGGGAACGCCTCTGCCCTACGAGCTTCCTCTTGAGCTCTTTCTATTTGTCTAAATTATCTAAGGTCTTATCCCTAAGAGAGGGGAATTCCTCTAAGAGTTGGTAAAGGGGTCTGAGCATATAAGGCAGACCCTACACTTGTGACTCTTCTAAATAAATAATGTTGGTAATTTGACTAAGGTTCAAAACTGGGTTTTTAAGAAAGAACAATGAATGAACAGTTCACCAGAAAACTCATAGGTTCACCGAAAAATGCTTAAGCTCTCCAGAAAATGCAAAAATAAGAACAAGGCAACAAAAATGAAGAAGAGGGGATGGTAAAAGATACCTGAAGAAAAGTGGTAAGGAGGAAAGAAGGTATTGCAAGGAGCAACCACCCAATGAGCTTCAAACCAGAGTTCTTCTAGAGAGAGAGAGAGGCAAAAAAAATTGCTGGCGAGGAATATGGAAATGAAGAAGAAAGAGAAGAAAGGGGGGTACAACCCTTGATACTCAATGCACGCATCCCAAGGCCCATCATTGCCTTGGGAGCCCCAAAGACAACCAACATCATTACCCTTGTCAGGCACACTAACCACTTCAGTTGCTGACACTTGTTAAAAAACTATCAACAGCTATAAAAATTCAACCTCGGACCAACATACCCCTTAGGCACCTGATCACACAGGTAACTAAGGGCTAGGGGGTGATTGATATGCCCTGAATATACCCCCTTGACTCAGAGACATAAACCTCAGCCCATGAGGATGGCCGAGGTTAGAGGGGTCCCAGCTTATCAACCAGCGATCTTGTCCCAAGAAAGGTCGGATATAGAGCAATCGATGTTCCAGCTACCTTTGCAAGTGAGGTCACCCATGATCCAGGGAAGGTTATCCACCTGGTCTTCCAAGGATTGCAACCTCGGCTCGGGAGATGAAGAGGTTACCCGCCATCAGCATCAATCTCAGCTAGGGATCGACCGACGTTGCTGCTTTTCCACCAGTACCTCGGCCCAGGCCGACGTCATAGCTCAACATGTCATACTTCGGCTCTCCCACTGAACCAAGGTCACCACCTCGTCCTCTTCCAGTCCGAGGTTATGACCCAATCACAGATGGCCGAGCTCTTCTGTGCATATGTGGGACTAGGAACACGTGTATACAAATCAGTTATAACCGAATCATTCCCACCACGTGATGGAATATTGAGGTCATCATTATCTACATGAGATAAGCCAGGTGTCATTCTCATACTGGTTCGATACCCATGCACATACTCATGGCATGCTTGGGGGGTACACTACACCCCCCTGACACTATATATAGAGGTCATCCTCTACCTTGAAAAGGATCCAAAATCATCAACCGTAGCTGAAACTTTGTCTAAATACTCAGTAGAGAGAGAAAGCTTGAGAGTTTGTATCTAAGGCCATTAGAGCCGTCATGCAATAATACTAATCCCATAATTGCAAAGTGGATGTAGGCCTGATTGGCTGAACCACTTATATTCCGGAGTGTTCTCTCTTCTCCTCACCTCCTTCTACTATATACCTTTATATTGCCATTGTTAACATTGAATTGAGCTTGCAAACACCTAGAAGGGTGGCACTGTTTCCAGCATCATCACTTATGCTTATTTGATTGACTCTTTTGATATATGACACTTTAGACTTGATCATGTAAATAAGGAATCCATTAAAAAGTTAATATTTTTGGGAAACATACCAAAATCTAATATTTCTACCAACTCTAAATGTGAAATATGTGTTGAATCAAAATATTCTGAAAATCTTTTTCGAGTGTCGAAAGAAGTTCAATTGCTTTAAGTTTAATACATTCTAATCTTTTTGATTTAAAAGGATATGTACTAAGTGGTGGAAATAAATAATTCGTTACTTTTATTGATGATTACTCCTATTACTATTATATTTATCTCCTTACAAGTAAATATGAGAGTTTTTCAAAATTTATTTCTTATAAATTTGAAGTTGAAAAACAATTGGAAAAATCCATTAAAACCTTAAGATCCAATGGGGGTGGAGAATAGACCTGTGACCTTGATAAATATTATAAAGATTACTCCTCCTTATTCACCCCAATCTAATGGTGTGGATGAAAGAAAATATAGAACTCTTAAGGATATGGTAAATTGTATGTTAAGAACTTCGAGATTACCTTATAATATGTGGGGTGAGGCACTTTTTACTGATTGTTATATTCTTAGAAAAATACCTTTTAAGAAAAATGATAAAACTCCCTATGAAATATAGAAAAATAGAAAATCATCTTATAAACACCTTAAAGTGTGGGGATGTCTTGCTAAAGCTTCAATACTAGTACCTAAGAGAACTAAACTTGTCCCAAAGACCGTTGACTATGTTTTTATATGTTATGTTAAAAATAGTAATGCATATAGGTTTCTTGCAATTGATTCTAAAAATCAATATATAAATAAAAACATTATTTTTTTAGTAAAGAGATGCTAAATTTTATGAGGAAAAATTTCCTTTTAAAGTGAGAAGTGAGGGATATAGTAGTTTTGTTCCAGTGGGTCCTAGTGTTAGAATTTAATCTTTGGATTCAAAAGAAATTAAAATTAGAAAAATTAAAAGACCTAGGATAGCTACTTTTGGTCCTAAATTTTTAACATACTTAATGAAAAATGACCCCGTCACTTTTAGTGAGGTAATGTCCTCACCCGATTCTTTTTTTTCGAACGAAGATATAAATAATGAATATGATTCGATTATTTCTAACGGTACATGGGAGTTAGTTGACTTGCCTCAAGGATGTAAAACTATTGTACGCAAATGGATATTTAAGAAGAAATTAAAAGCTAATGGTTCTACTGATAAATTTAAATCAAGATTGGTAGTTAAAGGCTATAGGAAAAAGGAAGGAATTGATTTCTTTGACACTTACTCTCATGTTACTAGAATTACATCTATTAATATTTTAATTGTTATTGCTTCATTACATAATCTGATAATTCATCAAATGGATGTTAAAACAGCTTTTCTAAATGAAGATCTCAAAGAAGAAATATATATGGATCAACTAGATAAATATTTAGACTTAAAAAATCTTGATATGGACTAAAACAAGCTCCTAAACAATGGCATAAAAAAATTGATCAAGTAATGATCTCTAATGGTTTTAAAATTAATGAAGCGAATAAATTTATTTATAGCAAATTCAAGGATAATTCTGGTGTGATTATTTGCTTATATGTGGATGATATGCTTATTTTTGGAACTGATATGGATGTAGTTAATAAAACCAAAACTTTCCTTAATAAGAAATTTGATGTGAAATATTTGGGTGTTGCTGATGTTATACTTGGAATTATAATTACTGATATGAATTGTTTTAACCCAATCTCATTATATAGAGAAAGTTCTTAGAAAGTTTGAACAATTTAATTGTAGTCCTGGTAAAACACATGATGACCCTAATTGTCACTTAAGGAAGCATTCAGGCCCTGGTGTATAATCATTAGAATATTCTAGAGTTATTGGTAGTCTAATGTATCTTATGAACTACACTAGACCAGATATTGCATATGATGTGGGTAGACTTAGTAGATATACTTGTAATCCTAATAATGAACATTGGGATGCTTTGATTAGAGTTTTGAGATATATTAAATACATAATAAATTATGGTATTCATTATGTTAGATATCCTGTGTAATTGAAGGCTTTTGTGATGCTAATTGGATTTCTAATAATGATGAATGTAAATCTACGAGTGGATATATTTTTTCCTTGGCAGACGTCGTTGTATCTTGGAAATCTACCAAAAAAACTTGCATAGAGAGATCCACTATGGAATTAGAATTCATTGCATTAGATACTGCAAGTGAAGAGGCTGAATGGTTAAGCAGTTTCCTATTAGATATTCATTTGTGGCCTAAACCAATTCCAACCCTGTCCATTCACTGTGACAGTCAAGAAGCGATCGCAAGAGCACATAATAACTCCTACAACGAAAAGTCTAGACATATTAAGAGAAGACATAACACAGTAAGGAAACTACTAAAAGATGTAGTTATATCCAAGGTTTTAAAAAAAGCGGGGCATGATCGAGGCATGGAGGCCAAGCCTTAAGCCTTAGAAGCCTAGGCGGGCCTTGGCGTAAAAAGGCGTGAAAAGGCGCTTAGGTCTTTTTAATATATTTCAATATTTTTAACCATAACAAGGCTATTAAAATACTAAAATTGTACATATCATAAAAATATGTCTGAATATTTGCAAATAAAAATACTTTTTGATTATTTTGGATAAGATAATGGTCCGGTATGCAAAAAAATCTTTAAAAGGCGATATCGTTTCACTAAAGCATTGTTGTTTTTTGAGAAAAAGTATGCCTTAAGGGTTTTACCAAGCATAAGGCGTCAAAATCTTAAGGAGGGGCGTTTCTCCCAAGCCTCAAGCCTAGGCGTGCCTAGGCGAAGCCTAGGCGGGATTTTTAGAACAGTGGTTATATCAATTGACTATGTCAAGTCAAAAGAAAACCTGACAGATCCATTGGTTAAAGGGATAACTAGAGAACTAGTTTATCAAACACCGAGGGGAATGGGACTTAAGCCTATTAATATCAAAATCATCTATAATGGAAACCGAATCCATTTGACTAGAGATACCAAGATTTGGGTTCAATGGAAAAAAAAATATATTAGTGATTTGTGGGGGTACTAACTTATACTTTACTTAAAAATCCCATTCGTATGATGTAGTACCACTTTATCGATGGAGGATGAGATTTAATCTCTTAATGCTTTATATAGAAGTTATTCAGTGGGGTATGAGATATAGTACACTCTTGATAGAATCACCTATATGAGTGTGGTAGTGGGGCTCCTTCCTATGAGAATTATGGTTAATTCTCTAGAGCACTCAAGAAACCTGAGCATGATCAAGGCCGAAAAGAGCACATTCGTGGGAGCTCGATGATGATTTTTGGGAGTCACCTGTGTCTTCTATTAACTTAAGTTTACAACAACAGTGAAATAGTTCAAGACATTAGTTCACTATCAACCGATAAAGTCAATAGATCTACACAAAGTAAAGGTTCAAGTAGAATGACACATTCGCCTTATATGTCACTCATTCTGATACTCCAGAGCATCTTTTTATATTTATTTATTTTTTCGTTTCATTCATGTGGGGAATTTTTGGGTATAATATAGTATATATATTTATTTTGAATGAAATAAATTATTTGGGGTAGTGGCCAAGAGGTAAGTTTGTGGGATTTTGTGCTTGTGTTCTTAGGTTAAATCCCTACGAGGCAAACTAAACATTAATAGTTTGTGATTGGGCTTTAGGTCTTGGGGCCTTTGGGAATTTAGGCTTCTCTTGAGTGCCCAGATTTTTTACCCAATTACTATATTATTTTTTAACTAATTTTTAAACCCGTTTTTAATATTTGACTCGGTCTTATATTCTAAATAAAGTACCAGTTAGTCGAGATATTAGTTGGTTAGTTGCCTAAAACCTCTATCCACATTTTTACCAAATTATGTATAAAACAAAAGCTATAACTTTAAAAAGACGACAGAAAAATTCAAACTCTCTCACTTTCTTCGCAAAAAATTATTTGCCTATTTTTTGTAATAAATTTTATATTAATGGTTTATTTGGGAGTGCTAGAGTATCCTAAAAGTTCCAGGATTTAACACTAAACTAATATTTAAGTCTGATCGTTGAATTCTGGGAGGTATTTGCTCACGAGGCTGACAGCTACAAATATCAGCGGGCAATTTCAGCTTTACGACTTTGTGTCAAACACAAGCCTCGATCGATAAGTTCTTCTAATTTTATCTATTTTGAATTTGGGTTTTTTCAAATATTCTACATAAAATATTTCTAACAATCTAAAGGTGAAATTATGTTGTTATTCTACAACCTGCTATGGAAAATCCTAATAAAAATACTCTGAAAAATCTAAACTTTTTTATGGAAAGAATTTTAAGAGATGGCAAACGAAACTGCAGCTAAACCTAACAATTGTTAAGGTCATTGACTTGATTGCATCTGATAGACCTTCTATACCTGAAGAACTAGATATTTAGAAACAAAAGGATTATATGTGTAGAAATTATGTTATGAATTGTCTCTATCTAGAATTGTATGATGTTTATATGTCACGTCCTACTGCTAAAGAATTATGGAATATATTGGATAAAAAAATATGCAACTGAAGATGCTGGGTCTAAAAAATTTATGGTTGGAAATTTTTTGGATTTTAAAATGGAAGTTAATAAATCTGTTGCGTCGCAACTTGAGATACTAAAAATTATTATTCATGAAATTCTAGTAAAGGATTATAGCATATGTGAGGGGTTTCAAGTTTCTTCTATAATTGAAAAACTGCCACCTTCTTGAAGACATTAAGAAAATGGTCTTAAACATAAGAAAAATGAGATATCACTAGAAGATTTGACAGTTCGTTTGAGAATTGAGGAAGATAATAGGAATACAAAACTTAGGGAGAAAAAATTCTAAATTTAGTTCTACGGCTAATTTGGTCGAGGAAACATCAATAGGAAACCAAAAATAGAACCAGTTTGGGACTAACCACTCACACCAGAAACATGGGTACTATAAACCAAACCAGAATTCGACGTCCAACTATAAATTCAAACATAATGATTAGAATAAAAATTCTAAACCTCAGGTTAAATCTAAACCTGCAAGTCAATGCTTTGTGTGTGAAAAACTAGGTCATCATGCTAAAGATTGCAAGTTTAGGAAGGGTAAGAATGTAAAGCCTCAAGCAAATGTAATCGGGGAGGGTAACTTTTCTACTTTTCTTACCGAGATAAATATTGTGAGTAACATGATAGACTAGTGGCTTGATTCTAGAGCTACCAAACATATTTACGGCACGAGAGGTGCCTTCACTACTGTGACACCCCGCCCAAATAAATACCGGGTGATCAGTCCTATATCAAATTTAAAACAGGAATCTCAGGGGTTCATTCTTAGCATCACTGTCGAAAACTTTTTAAAACTTTACTAACCACCTGGTATTCAAAAAGACTAATGTCAAATTTTATCTTTTTATTAAAAAATTAAATATGCATGCTGAATAACAAATAAACCATACATCCAAACCATGAGTCTAAAACAGTACTAAATGACTACATGACATGTCGAATAAACAATCAGCTCAAAATCCCAATAATAATAATTCAATAAATGAATACATAAACCAAATACTGAGTCTAAAAGTAAAAAGGGGAAACATGACCTGAATGAATCTACAACTGAGATAAGAATCCTACTCTAGGAATAAAGAAATGATACGTCTAAATCAAATCCTGCAACCATCCACAATGTTGCAGCTGCGTAACCCTGGAATAGATAAGTCAACTATGGCATCCCTGTGGCTGGACACCTGTTAATATACATATACATAGACAAGAGAGAAGAAGTACAAGAAACGGGTCAGAACCCGATTTATAAAAATGTTTAGCAAGCATTTTATTGCAATAAATGAAATGCGTAGTATATAATGTTCATAATTGCTTTTACGGTCCCACTCTCTTGAGGACAATCTCACCTCTCTTCTATAGTGCACACCTATCGCATTCATTTACTCTGCCTAGCCATCTGACACACTTTTAATTAGGAAAAAGGCTTATCCTTCTAGTTACCCCTCGTAGTAGTATATCATATTTGATCTCAACAATTATCATTTTTAAATAAGTGTTATCACACTAAAGTCAAGTATTTACTATTTACGTTTATATAAAATTTCACTATCTTAATAGTCTGTAATTATCTCATTGTAGATATACCATAAGCATACATATATATCCCTCACTATTATATATATGTATTAACACAATCTTAATAGCCTACAATTATCACATTGTAATTATATCACAAGTATACATATATATCCACCACCATTATATATATATATACTAACACAGCACCCTAAGGATACACCTATAGTGCATTGCATACTCTGCTATCATGTCCCGGTACGTCTCGTACTCAAACAAGGACTATCGGTTCGGAAATGTCCCACGAACCATATAAACAAATCACACATATTGGCGGCGAACATAGTTCACATACCTATGGGTCACGAACACACCTACGCTCCCATAGTCAGCGGACTTATCAACTCACAAATAAGTCTTTCACAGTCCTATGTTCTGAGATACAAGTCAAATATCCCCCCGAAGGTCACTCAGGATAAGACCGTCTCTACACAACCCCCCCGCGATAGCAAGCAGCTAGGTATGTCATACACATAATAAAACAATCAAATATGTATTCACGCACCCTATTAAAATATTAGGTATTCACACAACCTTTCATTGTTTTACGTATTCACACAACCTATCATTGTTTTAGGTATTCCCGCAACCTATTATCATTTTTCTATTGGATTATGTATTCCCATATTTATATATATAATTCACACATTCATATATATATACATATATTCCAATTATTACTAGTTCGCTCGTATTAAATACGATCCAATACCAAAATAACTACATCCCACTATTTAATATAATTTATATAATTATATATCTCACCTCATATATACTTGATTAAGTTCATATTAGTCTCACAAAGTTCCCAACAATTTTTAGTTTCAATTCGGGAAAGTTTCATCACTAATTAAAACTCCAAGGGTATTTTAGACATTTCACAATATATGCCTCAGTAATGAAATTCCTAGTACTGCGTATTACTCTCCATTTGCTATGCGTGGCCACAAACGGCACGTAAATCCGAATTCGTATGACAAAGTTATGCTCATTTAAAGTTGTGCTAAAAATCAAATAACTCGTTCCGTCTTCAAGGGTATTTTAGACCTTTCAATTTGTGTCTAATTAAAAACATTCCCAGGACAGCGTAATACTCTTCGCTATCTATGTGTGGCCGTGAACGGCACACTAATCTGAGTCCGTATGCCAAAAGTTAGGGCATTATAAAGATTCACCTCAAAGAAGATTTAAAAAAAAAAACCTTTCTTAAAAAGTTTTCCCACATTCTGCCCAGATTAATAAATTGATGTTTTGAGGCATTTTGGAGCAGTTTTGGAGGAAGCGCGTGAGACAACAAAATGTAGAAAACGCGATTTTCTACAGGGCAAGGCGGACAGAATCGCCATTAAAGCTCCAAAACCTTCGATTATACCCAGATCTTTTAACCCAAAAACCTCTCAAGATTCATCCTAAATCCACCGAAACTTCATCATTAACAATTTCTTCCAACAATACCACTAATGGAGATTCAAAAACCAAGATCTAATCATGTTGTTCACTTCTCAAATTAAGTTATAATTTCACTATTAACCCAATTTCTCACAAAGTTAAAAATCCCCTATCAATGGTTATTCTTCATCTTCTTCACCATAAACCCACAAATTTCAATTCAAATTCCTACTTCCAAATTTCCAGAATTAATTGACATAATTACAACTATTTACATCATTAACTACAACTCAAATTAAAGCAAGAAAACAGTTGCCTTGGGGGATTAAATCCGACGATCCCATATCGAAATTCTTGCCCGGATTGCTCTTGTCATCCTTCTTTCCTTCTTCTTCTTTCTCCTTTCTCTCCTCTCTCAACCCTTTGTGTTTTGGAATGACTCATGGCTGCCCAACACACTTAAACCAGGTTAAAATTCCTCAATCCCGTAATTAAGCCTATTGGCCAATTAAAAATGACTTAAATGCCCCCGTATGGGCTCGATCATGTCTAAAAATGCCCCGAGACCCATTTACTACCCCCGGGTACTCTTTTCCGACTATCTCGACCCTTCCGGACTCAACCGTGCACTCAAAATTGTCATCCGAGATACTTTATAAAATTTTCCAATTTCAACCTCAAAATGCGACACATGTGAAAATTTTCAATAACCCGAATTAATTTGAATTTATAAATCCCCAAATTAATAATAAATTCTACATCTCCAAATTCAATAATTTTTCCAATTTAAATAAATTAAATTTAAATCACCAAATTAAATGAATTTCTCCAAATTAAATAAATCCAACTCACTAATTTAATTAATTTATATATCCTCTAAAATATGGGGTGTTACATACTTCTCCCCTTACAATGGAATTTCGTCCTCGAAATTCAGATAAGACTAGTACTCAAAGCTTCAGATATAACCTCGTACACCTTCATCCTTTCCCACACAATCTAAATCGTTATGATGTTCTCATTACACATCTCCTAGCGATACCCCTTAGTCCAACAGTCCCTACACTACCGTTCAATCTTGTGGCCAATTTTCTTTAGTCATCTTATATTGAAATGTTCCATCATATAATGTATCATCTCACATTGGTGCCTACACAACACTTTGAAGCTTCCAACTTCTGACACTACTATGAGCCTAACCACTAACGGCTATAATACTTCCTTTACTGGGGAATACTCCAGCATCCCCCTGCGATAACTCCCTTATTCGTTTACTCTTTTGGCACATGTATTTCTACATCTATCGACCGCGGATAATATATAAAAATTTAACTATCTAGGGTGCCCATACACCCTATATGCTGCACATAACTGCCCAATTCAACTTAACGTAATAAACTTGCTATAATTAAGCTTTTCATATTTGAGCTGATTATACGGTGAGTTATACTAAACTACCCTACCAATTGCAACTTAATTATCATTTAGGTTATCCCACCGATCTACTCGTGGTGAAAGTGTTCCACAAAGTGTTCTCACATCAACACTATACGGCTCTATCGGCCTTAAGTCGTAGTATAATTATCAACTCATAGTTATAACTATATATGTATAATAACCACGGTACCAACCTATGTCCTATGGCCAAACAACTCCCCACTTCCAACGTTGTGCTAAGTTTCATGCGTGCGATGTCTCGCAAAGCGAAATCCAAACAAGGAACCCTCCTGATACACTACTACCTAACATTATTGGTCGTTGAGATCCGTTAGGCCCTCAGTCCATAGCACATACCCCCCAAATCCCCGTCTCTTAACATAAAAGTATATTCATTCACTCCCATATTACACAAGACAATATATAATACGGTTCTTTTACTATCACCAGTTTCTCAGCGCGAATAAATCACGAGCTATATCTCTCCGCTCAATAATAAGTTAGTATACCCTGAATCACATCAGTAAATGTCCCTACTCATCGGGATTACATATAACAATGCCAACATATTCTTATATGTCTATTATGAAACACAGTATCAAATATATACACGTATATGCACACTATAACATATATATTCATCCAGTGGCCCTATATTTTTAATACCTCTCAACTTAAGGTGTTTTCCCTACACGTTCAGTAACTAAAATTTTAAAACCGATGCATTAGCATCCAACTACGTCTCGTCACCGCAGACATAAATTAAGGTCCCTACATGTAACATCCTGCAACTAAGTTCAAAGAAATTTCTCAATGTACTATTCTTTAACAATTTCAATAAAATTCGTAGGTCCAAAGCACATAACTTAGATATCACGAATCCTGTCTCTCGACACATTATTTAATTTTCCTATGCCCACGTCTCTCAAGGCATCACACAATACGGTGTTCTAGCTATCACTTAATTCTCAGCACGTAAACAATAATGATCTAAATCTTTAAGCTCAACGATTGCCTGATATACCTTGAATTACACCGGTAAAAGTCCCCACTCACTAGGATTTAAACATAACGAGACAACTATACTCGTCGAAGTCTATGGTATAATACAATATATATATTGACTCGACCCTCCTTCGGGTGATGATTCATGAAGTAGAATGTCTTACCCTGGCACAGCGAGCACCATAGACTTCCCATACAGTCTACTATTGCTCCAACCCTCGGTATACAGTCACTACGCAAGATAAAAATATGCTCCCTTTCATATCCCTCAAAAGGAAAAAAAAATCTATCACATAATATACGACACCCTCCTAGTGTCCTCACCTGCTCCCCTGCAGATGGAACTAACGAGAGCCCTGTTACGCGACGACAAAGATATGTACACTATTTTAATATTCACGGCATCTCTACTAAACCCGTTTCACATGTGAATTTAGTATTAACAAACTACTGTCACACAGAACATATCTCAATCACCTCGAGTGGCGGTTCAAATGGTTCTGGGACATAACGCCCTCGTCCTAACCGAACCAAAACTTCTTATAACTGTTGCCCCTACTGGGCATCCCATTTCTATCCCCGATTCGCGATAAACACGATATACACATGTGCTCTTACTCTTTACACATAGGACACCTCTCCATGTTATCTTCCTTGCCTGATCATCGGGTCCCCGATTGCTACCCTCGTTGTCCATTTGGCTTCGCTGGCCCTCTTGGACTTGTTGTTGTCCTAAATGGCCCTAACTGAATCCACCATTACTTGGTAGAAATTCAATTTAATCGAAACATTTAACTGGGTCCCTACGGGGTATACCATCATGTGGTGCTTCACTAACACCGTTAAATTCAGTCTTTCTTTTCAGCTCAATTTTTAATTCTCAAGATTCACTTCCCATGGAAGCGTTAATATAAACTTGTAACGCACAACCTTGATGATGTCGACACTAGTCATCTTATTCGGATTTTACACTCACGCTTTTGTATTCAACTCACGAGCCCATTAATAACTTATGTACCCTTCATATACTTCATATCCCCTTCGTTGGGTACGAAGTTCACTAACCAAGTTAACTTCTCTCTCGCGATCAGTTTCTGTCTTGCTCACTTGTGATAAGTTTCGAAACTTCATTCGCACCCCTGTCCGAACAACAGATCGAAAATCTAATGATTAAATTGTACTCAAATTTTTCATTTAATCCCATATTCTTCTTATATATAGTGACTGGCTCTTGTCACTTTACGTTGCTCCTATGAGCTTAAAATTTTATTGTCCAAAATTTACTACTGAGTATCGTTGTACTCTACCCTACATAGTTGTCGTTGGATTTCTCCTTCCATTGGTTTATCACACTTCCTCTTTTTTCTGGATTCTTATCGATGGCTCCTCGAAAGAGTCCTTTCGACTTTCCGCACCCCTTGCCGACTACGCTGGGTGAGTGTAAGATTTTCACCATTGTCATCCTTGATTGTGCTACGGGAAACTACTGTCCCCGAGATTTTCCTATCATCACTTTTCTAAACAACAATTGTGGTGGCTTCTATCGCCAATACTATTTTCAGATTACTCTATTGCTTCTGCCGCCTTCCTCCTGCATTCCTTCTAACGGTCCCCGTTGATTGTCCTATAATGTTCGGTGTCCGAAACCTAACTGCACTCGTACATAAATCACATCAACTATACTTGATAGCAGGAGAACGAAATCACATGCATAGATGAATTCGACAATCCTATCATAAGGCTCTACATCAAAGAACGCTAAACTGAAACGTGAAAAGCCATACATATCCTAAGGACACTAGAACCTGATGCTCTGATACCACCTGTGACACCCCGCCCAAATAAATACCGGGTGATCAGTCCTATATCAAATTTAAAACAGGAATCTCAGGGGTTCATTCTTAGCATCACTGTCGAAAACTTTTTAAAACTTTACTAACCACCTGGTATTCAAAAAGACTAATGTCAAATTTTATCTTTTTATTAAAAAATTAAATATGCATGCTGAATAACAAATAAACCATACATCCAAACCATGAGTCTAAAACAGTACTAAATGACTACATGACATGTCGAATAAACAATCAGCTCAAAATCCCAATAATAATAATTCAATAAATGAATACATAAACCAAATACTGAGTCTAAAAGTAAAAAGGGGAAACATGACCTGAATGAATCTACAACTGAGATAAGAATCCTACTCTAGGAATAAAGAAATGATACGTCTAAATCAAATCCTGCAACCATCCACAATGTTGCAGCTGCGTAACCCTGGAATAGATAAGTCAACTATGGCATCCCTGTGGCTGGACACCTGTTAATATACATATACATAGACAAGAGAGAAGAAGTACAAGAAACGGGTCAGAACCCGATTTATAAAAATGTTTAGCAAGCATTTTATTGCAATAAATGAAATGCGTAGTATATAATGTTCATAATTGCTTTTACGGTCCCACTCTCTTGAGGACAATCTCACCTCTCTTCTATAGTGCACACCTATCGCATTCATTTACTCTGCCTAGCCATCTGACACACTTTTAATTAGGAAAAAGGCTTATCCTTCTAGTTACCCCTCGTAGTAGTATATCATATTTGATCTCAACAATTATCATTTTTAAATAAGTGTTATCACACTAAAGTCAAGTATTTACTATTTACGTTTATATAAAATTTCACTATCTTAATAGTCTGTAATTATCTCATTGTAGATATACCATAAGCATACATATATATCCCTCACTATTATATATATGTATTAACACAATCTTAATAGCCTACAATTATCACATTGTAATTATATCACAAGTATACATATATATCCACCACCATTATATATATATATACTAACACAGCACCCTAAGGATACACCTATAGTGCATTGCATACTCTGCTATCATGTCCCGGTACGTCTCGTACTCAAACAAGGACTATCGGTTCGGAAATGTCCCACGAACCATATAAACAAATCACACATATTGGCGGCGAACATAGTTCACATACCTATGGGTCACGAACATACCTACGCTCCCATAGTCAGCGGACTTATCAACTCACAAATAAGTCTTTCACAGTCCTATGTTCTGAGATACAAGTCAAATATCCCCCCGAAGGTCACTCAGGATAAGACCGTCTCTACACAACCCCCCCGCGATAGCAAGCAGCTAGGTATGTCATACACATAATAAAACAATCAAATATGTATTCACGCACCCTATTAAAATATTAGGTATTCACACAACCTTTCATTGTTTTACGTATTCACACAACCTATCATTGTTTTAGGTATTCCCGCAACCTATTATCATTTTTCTATTGGATTATGTATTCCCATATTTATATATATAATTCACACATTCATATATATATACATATATTCCAATTATTACTAGTTCGCTCGTATTAAATACGATCCAATACCAAAATAACTACATCCCACTATTTAATATAATTTATATAATTATATATCTCACCTCATATATACTTGATTAAGTTCATATTAGTCTCACAAAGTTCCCAACAATTTTTAGTTTCAATTCGGGAAAGTTTCATCACTAATTAAAACTCCAAGGGTATTTTAGACATTTCACAATATATGCCTCAGTAATGAAATTCCTAGTACTGCGTATTACTCTCCATTTGCTATGCGTGGCCACAAACGGCACGTAAATCCGAATTCGTATGACAAAGTTATGCTCATTTAAAGTTGTGCTAAAAATCAAATAACTCGTTCCGTCTTCAAGGGTATTTTAGACCTTTCAATTTGTGTCTAATTAAAAACATTCCCAGGACAGCGTAATACTCTTCGCTATCTATGTGTGGCCGTGAACGGCACACTAATCTGAGTCCGTATGCCAAAAGTTAGGGCATTATAAAGATTCACCTCAAAGAAGATTTAAAAAAAAAAACCTTTCTTAAAAAGTTTTCCCACATTCTGCCCAGATTAATAAATTGATGTTTTGAGGCATTTTGGAGCAGTTTTGGAGGAAGCGCGTGAGACAACAAAATGTAGAAAACGCGATTTTCTACAGGGCAAGGCGGACAGAATCGCCATTAAAGCTCCAAAACCTTCGATTATACCCAGATCTTTTAACCCAAAAACCTCTCAAGATTCATCCTAAATCCACCGAAACTTCATCATTAACAATTTCTTCCAACAATACCACTAATGGAGATTCAAAAACCAAGATCTAATCATGTTGTTCACTTCTCAAATTAAGTTATAATTTCACTATTAACCCAATTTCTCACAAAGTTAAAAATCCCCTATCAATGGTTATTCTTCATCTTCTTCACCATAAACCCACAAATTTCAATTCAAATTCCTACTTCCAAATTTCCAGAATTAATTGACATAATTACAACTATTTACATCATTAACTACAACTCAAATTAAAGCAAGAAAACAGTTGCCTTGGGGGATTAAATCCGACGATCCCATATCGAAATTCTTGCCCGGATTGCTCTTGTCATCCTTCTTTCCTTCTTCTTCTTTCTCCTTTCTCTCCTCTCTCAACCCTTTGTGTTTTGGAATGACTCATGGCTGCCCAACACACTTAAACCAGGTTAAAATTCCTCAATCCCGTAATTAAGCCTATTGGCCAATTAAAAATGACTTAAATGCCCCCGTATGGGCTCGATCATGTCTAAAAATGCCCCGAGACCCATTTACTACCCCCGGGTACTCTTTTCCGACTATCTCGACCCTTCCGGACTCAACCGTGCACTCAAAATTGTCATCCGAGATACTTTATAAAATTTTCCAATTTCAACCTCAAAATGCGACACATGTGAAAATTTTCAATAACCCGAATTAATTTGAATTTATAAATCCCCAAATTAATAATAAATTCTACATCTCCAAATTCAATAATTTTTCCAATTTAAATAAATTAAATTTAAATCACCAAATTAAATGAATTTCTCCAAATTAAATAAATCCAACTCACTAATTTAATTAATTTATATATCCTCTAAAATATGGGGTGTTACATACTTCTCCCCTTACAATGGAATTTCGTCCTCGAAATTCAGATAAGACTAGTACTCAAAGCTTCAGATATAACCTCGTACACCTTCATCCTTTCCCACACAATCTAAATCGTTATGATGTTCTCATTACACATCTCCTAGCGATACCCCTTAGTCCAACAGTCCCTACACTACCGTTCAATCTTGTGGCCAATTTTCTTTAGTCATCTTATATTGAAATGTTCCATCATATAATGTATCATCTCACATTGGTGCCTACACAACACTTTGAAGCTTCCAACTTCTGACACTACTATGAGCCTAACCACTAACGGCTATAATACTTCCTTTACTGGGGAATACTCCAGCATCCCCCTGCGATAACTCCCTTATTCGTTTACTCTTTTGGCACATGTATTTCTACATCTATCGACCGCGGATAATATATAAAAATTTAACTATCTAGGGTGCCCATACACCCTATATGCTGCACATAACTGCCCAATTCAACTTAACGTAATAAACTTGCTATAATTAAGCTTTTCATATTTGAGCTGATTATACGGTGAGTTATACTAAACTACCCTACCAATTGCAACTTAATTATCATTTAGGTTATCCCACCGATCTACTCGTGGTGAAAGTGTTCCACAAAGTGTTCTCACATCAACACTATACGGCTCTATCGGCCTTAAGTCGTAGTATAATTATCAACTCATAGTTATAACTATATATGTATAATAACCACGGTACCAACCTATGTCCTATGGCCAAACAACTCCCCACTTCCAACGTTGTGCTAAGTTTCATGCGTGCGATGTCTCGCAAAGCGAAATCCAAACAAGGAACCCTCCTGATACACTACTACCTAACATTATTGGTCGTTGAGATCCGTTAGGCCCTCAGTCCATAGCACATACCCCCCAAATCCCCGTCTCTTAACATAAAAGTATATTCATTCACTCCCATATTACACAAGACAATATATAATACGGTTCTTTTACTATCACCAGTTTCTCAGCGCGAATAAATCACGAGCTATATCTCTCCGCTCAATAATAAGTTAGTATACCCTGAATCACATCAGTAAATGTCCCTACTCATCGGGATTACATATAACAATGCCAACATATTCTTATATGTCTATTATGAAACACAGTATCAAATATATACACGTATATGCACACTATAACATATATATTCATCCAGTGGCCCTATATTTTTAATACCTCTCAACTTAAGGTGTTTTCCCTACACGTTCAGTAACTAAAATTTTAAAACCGATGCATTAGCATCCAACTACGTCTCGTCACCGCAGACATAAATTAAGGTCCCTACATGTAACATCCTGCAACTAAGTTCAAAGAAATTTCTCAATGTACTATTCTTTAACAATTTCAATAAAATTCGTAGGTCCAAAGCACATAACTTAGATATCACGAATCCTGTCTCTCGACACATTATTTAATTTTCCTATGCCCACGTCTCTCAAGGCATCACACAATACGGTGTTCTAGCTATCACTTAATTCTCAGCACGTAAACAATAATGATCTAAATCTTTAAGCTCAACGATTGCCTGATATACCTTGAATTACACCGGTAAAAGTCCCCACTCACTAGGATTTAAACATAACGAGACAACTATACTCGTCGAAGTCTATGGTATAATACAATATATATATATATATATATATATATATATATATATATATATATATATATATATATATATTGACTCGACCCTCCTTCGGGTGATGATTCATGAAGTAGAATGTCTTACCCTGGCACAGCGAGCACCATAGACTTCCCATACAGTCTACTATTGCTCCAACCCTCGGTATACAGTCACTACGCAAGATAAAAATATGCTCCCTTTCATATCCCTCAAAAGGAAAAAAAAATCTATCACATAATATACGACACCCTCCTAGTGTCCTCACCTGCTCCCCTGCAGATGGAACTAACGAGAGCCCTGTTACGCGACGACAAAGATATGTACACTATTTTAATATTCACGGCATCTCTACTAAACCCGTTTCACATGTGAATTTAGTATTAACAAACTACTGTCACACAGAACATATCTCAATCACCTCGAGTGGCGGTTCAAATGGTTCTGGGACATAACGCCCTCGTCCTAACCGAACCAAAACTTCTTATAACTGTTGCCCCTACTGGGCATCCCATTTCTATCCCCGATTCGCGATAAACACGATATACACATGTGTTCTTACTCTTTACACATAGGACACCTCTCCATGTTATCTTCCTTGCCTGATCATCGGGTCCCCGATTGCTACCCTCGTTGTCCATTTGGCTTCGCTGGCCCTCTTGGACTTGTTGTTGTCCTAAATGGCCCTAACTGAATCCACCATTACTTGGTAGAAATTCAATTTAATCGAAACATTTAACTGGGTCCCTACGGGGTATACCATCATGTGGTGCTTCACTAACACCGTTAAATTCAGTCTTTCTTTTCAGCTCAATTTTTAATTCTCAAGATTCACTTCCCATGGAAGCGTTAATATAAACTTGTAACGCACAACCTTGATGATGTCGACACTAGTCATCTTATTCGGATTTTACACTCACGCTTTTGTATTCAACTCACGAGCCCATTAATAACTTATGTACCCTTCATATACTTCATATCCCCTTCGTTGGGTACGAAGTTCACTAACCAAGTTAACTTCTCTCTCGCGATCAGTTTCTGTCTTGCTCACTTGTGATAAGTTTCGAAACTTCATTCGCACCCCTGTCCGAACAACAGATCGAAAATCTAATGATTAAATTGTACTCAAATTTTTCATTTAATCCCATATTCTTCTTATATATAGTGACTGGCTCTTGTCACTTTACGTTGCTCCTATGAGCTTAAAATTTTATTGTCCAAAATTTACTACTGAGTATCGTTGTACTCTACCCTACATAGTTGTCGTTGGATTTCTCCTTCCATTGGTTTATCACACTTCCTCTTTTTTCTGGATTCTTATCGATGGCTCCTCGAAAGAGTCCTTTCGACTTTCCGCACCCCTTGCCGACTACGCTGGGTGAGTGTAAGATTTTCACCATTGTCATCCTTGATTGTGCTACGGGAAACTACTGTCCCCGAGATTTTCCTATCATCACTTTTCTAAACAACAATTGTGGTGGCTTCTATCGCCAATACTATTTTCAGATTACTCTATTGCTTCTGCCGCCTTCCTCCTGCATTCCTTCTAACGGTCCCCGTTGATTGTCCTATAATGTTCGGTGTCCGAAACCTAACTGCACTCGTACATAAATCACATCAACTATACTTGATAGCAGGAGAACGAAATCACATGCATAGATGAATTCGACAATCCTATCATAAGGCTCTACATCAAAGAACGCTAAACTGAAACGTGAAAAGCCATACATATCCTAAGGACACTAGAACCTGATGCTCTGATACCACCTGTGACACCCCGCCCAAATAAATACCGGGTGATCAGTCCTATATCAAATTTAAAACAGGAATCTCAGGGGTTCATTCTTAGCATCACTGTCGAAAACTTTTTAAAACTTTACTAACCACCTGGTATTCAAAAAGACTAATGTCAAATTTTATCTTTTTATTAAAAAATTAAATATGCATGCTGAATAACAAATAAACCATACATCCAAACCATGAGTCTAAAACAGTACTAAATGACTACATGACATGTCGAATAAACAATCAGCTCAAAATCCCAATAATAATAATTCAATAAATGAATACATAAACCAAATACTGAGTCTAAAAGTAAAAAGGGGAAACATGACCTGAATGAATCTACAACTGAGATAAGAATCCTACTCTAGGAATAAAGAAATGATACGTCTAAATCAAATCCTGCAACCATCCACAATGTTGCAGCTGCGTAACCCTGGAATAGATAAGTCAACTATGGCATCCCTGTGGCTGGACACCTGTTAATATACATATACATAGACAAGAGAGAAGAAGTACAAGAAACGGGTCAGAACCCGATTTATAAAAATGTTTAGCAAGCATTTTATTGCAATAAATGAAATGCATAGTATATAATGTTCATAATTGCTTTTACGGTCCCACTCTCTTGAGGACAATCTCACCTCTCTTCTATAGTGCACACCTATCGCATTCATTTACTCCGCCTAGCCATCTGACACACTTCTAATTAGGAAAAAGGCTTATCCTTCTAGTTACCCCTCGTAGTAGTATATCATATTTGATCTCAACAATTATCATTTTTAAATAAGTGTTATCACACTAAAGTCAAGTATTTACTATTTACGTTTATATAAGATTTCACTATCTTAATAGTCTGTAATTATCTCATTGTAGATATACCATAAGCATACATATATATCCCTCACTATTATATATATGTATTAACACAATCTTAATAGCCTACAATTATCACATTGTAATTATATCACAAGTATACATATATATCCACCACCATTATATATATATATACTAACACAGCACCCTAAGGATACACCTATAGTGCATTGCATACTCTGCTATCATGTCCCGGTACGTCTCGTACTCAAACAAGGACTATCGGTTCGGAAATGTCCCACGAACCATATAAACAAATCACACATATTGGCGGCGAACATAGTTCACATACCTATGGGTCACGCACATACCTACGCTCCCATAGTCAGCGGACTTATCAACTCACAAATAAGTCTTTCACAGTCCTATGTTCTGAGATACAAGTCAAATATCCCCCCGAAGGTCACTCAGGATAAGACCGTCTCTACACAACCCCCCCGCGATAGCAAGCAGCTAGGTATGTCATACACATAATAAAACAATCAAATATGTATTCACGCACCCTATTAAAATATTAGGTATTCACACAACCTTTCATTGTTTTACGTATTCACACAACCTATCATTGTTTTAGGTATTCCCGCAACCTATTATCATTTTTCTATTGGATTATGTATTCCCATATTTATATATATAATTCACACATTCATATATATATACATATATTCCAATTATTACTAGTTCGCTCGTATTAAATACGATCCAATACCAAAATAACTACATCCCACTATTTAATATAATTTATATAATTATATATCTCACCTCATATATACTTGATTAAGTTCATATTAGTCTCACAAAGTTCCCAACAATTTTTAGTTTCAATTCGGGAAAGTTTCATCACTAATTAAAACTCCAAGGGTATTTTAGACATTTCACAATATATGCCTCAGTAATGAAATTCCTAGTACTGCGTATTACTCTCCATTTGCTATGCGTGGCCACAAACGGCACGTAATTCCGAATTCGTATGACAAAGTTATGCTCATTTAAAGTTGTGCTAAAAATCAAATAACTCGTTCCGTCTTCAAGGGTATTTTAGACCTTTCAATTTGTGTCTAATTAAAAACATTCCCAGGACAGCGTAATACTCTTCGCTATCTATGTGTGGCCGTGAACGGCACACTAATCTGAGTCCGTATGCCAAAAGTTAGGGCATTATAAAGATTCACCTCAAAGAAGATTTAAAAAAAAAAACCTTTCTTAAAAAGTTTTCCCACATTCTGCCCAGATTAATAAATTGATGTTTTGAGGCATTTTGGAGCAGTTTTGGAGGAAGCGCGTGAGACAACAAAATGTAGAAAACGCGATTTTCTACAGGGCAAGGCGGACAGAATCGCCATTAAAGCTCCAAAACCTTCGATTATACCCAGATCTTTTAACCCAAAAACCTCTCAAGATTCATCCTAAATCCACCGAAACTTCATCATTAACAATTTCTTCCAACAATACCACTAATGGAGATTCAAAAACCAAGATCTAATCATGTTGTTCACTTCTCAAATTAAGTTATAATTTCACTATTAACCCAATTTCTCACAAAGTTAAAAATCCCCTATCAATGGTTATTCTTCATCTTCTTCACCATAAACCCACAAATTTCAATTCAAATTCCTACTTCCAAATTTCCAGAATTAATTGACATAATTACAACTATTTACATCATTAACTACAACTCAAATTAAAGCAAGAAAACAGTTGCCTTGGGGGATTAAATCCGACGATCCCATATCGAAATTCTTGCCCGGATTGCTCTTGTCATCCTTCTTTCCTTCTTCTTCTTTCTCCTTTCTCTCCTCTCTCAACCCTTTGTGTTTTGGAATGACTCATGGCTGCCCAACACACTTAAACCAGGTTAAAATTCCTCAATCCCGTAATTAAGCCTATTGGCCAATTAAAAATGACTTAAATGCCCCCGTATGGGCTCGATCATGTCTAAAAATGCCCCGAGACCCATTTACTACCCCCGGGTACTCTTTTCCGACTATCTCGACCCTTCCGGACTCAACCGTGCACTCAAAATTGTCATCCGAGATACTTTATAAAATTTTCCAATTTCAACCTCAAAATGCGACACATGTGAAAATTTTCAATAACCCGAATTAATTTGAATTTCTAAATCCCCAAATTTAAATAATAAATTCTACATCTCCAAATTCAATAATTTTTCCAATTTAAATAAATTTAATTTAAATCACCAAATTAAATGAATTTCTCCAAATTAAATAAATCCAACTCACTGATTTAATTAATTTATATATCCTCTAAAATATGGGGTGTTACAACTACCTTCACTGTTGTGGGTGAGGATGACCGTCTCTACATGGGAAAATCCTCTTCGTCTAAGGTTAAGGGAAAGGGAGATGCAGTTTTAAAGTTCACTTCAGGAAATGTTCTTACCTTGAAAGATGTTTTGTATATCCCTGAGGTTAGGAAGTATCTAGTGTCCAATTTTATCTTAGTTAAGAAGGGTTTTAAAATTGTTCTAGAGAGTGACAAAGTAGTTGTGACTAAGGGATGTGCTTTTATGGGTAAGGGGTATGCTTATAAGGGTTTTTTCAAACTAAATGTAATCGTGGCTGATAATCATAAAATATCTACTTCTTCTGCTTATTTGTTTGACTCTTGTGATATGTGGAACTTTATACTTGGTCATGTAAATAAGGCATCTATTAAAAAGTTAATGTTTTTGGAAAACATACCAAAATCTGATATTTCTACTAACTCTAAATGTGAAATATGTGTTAAATCAAAATTTGCTAAAAAAACATTTTTTGAGTGTCGAAAGAAGTTCAAATTTTTTAAGTTTAGTACATTCTGATCTTTGAGATTTAAAAGGATATGTGAAACTTGGTGGAAATAAATACTTCATTACTTTTATTGATAATCACTTTCGTTACTATTATATTTATCTCCTTACAAGTAAAGATAAGAGTTTCTCAAAATTTATTTCTTATAAATTAAAAGTAAAAAAATAACTAGAAAAACCATTAAAACCTTAAGATCCGATAGGGGAGGAGAATACGCCGATGATCTTGATAAATATTGTAAATAAAATTGGATAACCCATCAAGTTACACCTACTTATTCACCCCAATATAATGTTGTGGCTGAAAGAAAAAATAGAACTCTTAAGGATATGGTAAATTCTATGTTAAGAACTTCGGGATTACCTTATAATATATAGGGTGAGGCACTTCTTACTTCGTGTTATATTCTTAATGAAATACCATTTAAGAAAAATGATAAAACTCCCTATAAAATGTGGGAAAACATAAAACCTCCTTATAAACACCTTAAAATGTGGGGGTGTCTTGTAAAGGCTTCAATACCAGTACTTAAGAGAACTAAACTTGGCCCAAAGACTATTGATTGTGTTTTTATAGGTTATGCTAAAACAAAATAATGCATATAAGTTTCGTGTAATTGATTTTCAAAATCAATATATAGATAAAAACACTATTTTTGAGTCAAGAGGTGCTGAATTTTATGAGGACAAATTTCCTTTTAAAGTGAGAAGTGAGGGAACTAGTATTTTTGTTCCCGTGGATTCTAGTGTTAGAAATGAATCTTCGAACTCAGAAGAAATTGAAATTAGAAAAAGTAAAAGACCTAGGATTGCTACTTATTTTGGTCCTGAATTTTTAACATACTTAATGCAAAATGACCCCGTCACTTTTAGTAAGGCAATGTCCTGACCCGATTCTATTTTTTGGAAAGAAGCTATAAATAGTGAATATGATTCTATTATTTCTAACAACACTTGTAATACTAATAATGCACATTGGGATGCTTTTATTAGAGTTTTGAGATATCTAAAATATATGATAAATTATGATATTCATTATGTTAGATATCCTGCTGTAATTGAAGGCTTTTGTGATGCTAATTTGATTGCCGATAATGACGAATGTCAATCTACAAGTGGATATATGTTTTCCTTGGCAGGAGGCGCTATATCTTGGAAATATACAAAAAACTTACATATCGAGATCCACTATGGAATCAAAATTCATTTCATTGGATAAAGAAAGTGAAGAGGCTGAATGGTTAAGGAATTTCCTAATATATATTCATTTGTGGCCTAAACCAGTTCCGACCTTACCCATTCACTGTGAAGGTCAAGCAATGATCGCAAAAGTGTATAATAACTCCTACAATGGAAAGTCTAGATATATCAGGAGAAGATACAACACAGTAAGATAGCTACTGAAAGATGGAGTTATAGAAATTGACTATGTGAAGTCAAAGTAAAACCTGGAAGATCCATTGACTAAAGGGCTAGCTAGAGAGCTAGTTTATCAAACAACGAGGGGAATGGGATTATATCCTATTAATATCAAAATCACCTATAATGGAAACCCAACCCATATGACTTGAGATCCCAAGATCTGGGTTCAACGATATAATAAAATTATACGAGTGATTTGTGGGGGTACTAACTTATACTTTACTTAAAAAGCCCATCCCTACGATGTAGTACCACTGTATCGATGGACAATGATATTTAATCTCTTAATGCTTTCTATAGTTTTTATTCATTGGGGTGTGAGATACAGTAACTCTTGAGAGAAGTACCTATATGAGTGTGGTAGTTGGGCCACTTCCTATGAGAATTAAGGTTGATTGTCTAGAGCACTCAAGAAACCTGGGGATGCTCAAGGCCAAAAAGAGCACAACCGTGAGAACTCAATGATGATTTTTGGGAGCCACGTGTGTGTTATATTGACTTAAGTTTACACCAACGATGAAATATTTCAAGACATTAATTCTCTATCAACCGCTATAATCAATAGATCTACACAAAGTAAAGTTCAAGTCGAACGATACCTTCGCCTTATACGTCACTCCTTATGATAATCTAGAGCATCTTTTTGTATTTTTTTTTGTTTCATCCATGTGGGGGATTGTTGGGTATAATATTGTCTGTGTGTGTGTTTATGTGTGTGTGTGTGTGCATATATATATATATATATATATATATATATATATATATATATATATTTTGAATGAAATATGATTTGGGGTAAGTGGCTAAGTGGTAAGTTAGTGGGATTTTGTGCTTCACGTCTTGGGTTCAATCCCTAGCAAACACACTAAACATTAATAGCCTTTTATTGGGCCTTGGGGCCTTTGGGACTATAGGCTTCTCTTGCGTTCCCAGATTTTTTAGCCATTCACTAATTTGCTTTTTACTAATTTTTAAACCCGTTTTTAATGTTTGACCTAATATTTTATTCTAAATAAACTAGTCGTTAGTGGAGATATTAGTGAGTTAGTTGCCTAAAACCACTACCCACATTTTTTACCAAATTCTGTATAAAACAAAGGCTACAACTTTAAAAAAGATGACAGAAAAAATTCAATCTCTCTCACTTTCTCTGCAAATAAAATTCTTCTTATTTTCTGCAATAAATTTTATATTCATGATTTATTTGGGAGTGCTAGAGTATCCTGAGAGTTCCAAGATTTAACATTAAGCTGGTGCTTAAGTTTGATCGTTTAATCCTGGGAGGTATTTGCTCACGAGGCTGACAGCTACAAATATTAGCGGGCAATTTCACCTTTAGAACTTTCTGTCAAACACAAACCTCGATCGATAAGTTCTTCAAATTTTATGTATTTTGAATTGGGGTTTTTTCATATACTCTCCATAAAATATTTCCAATAGTTAGATCAGGAAGTCTATCACATATACATTTAGTACTTGACTTTATATTTTCTTGCTTGTAAATTGTAATGTCCAAAATCGAAGATTTATTTAATAGATAAAGTAATTTGATATCTTTTTCTTTCTAAAATCTTAAAATTTATTTATCTTCGTGCATCGTATAACTAATGGCATTTTTTTTCTACATTAAGAAAACTAAGACATTACATTTGAAACCAAAATTAATGTTCTTTTTCAAAAAAAATTCTATTGCTATAAGAAAAATCCTATTGTAGAGAATTTTATTATATATTCTCTCTGATTATTAAATACTACTTCGACAAAATGTTAATAAGTCATTGACACTAAAATGGCTAAACAACATTTCAAAAGTTTATTTTTTGGGTCCCCAATCAAAATATTTTCAATCCATACTTTTAGTTTATGAGCTTTACATTACTAAGGTTATATTATGGATGTAAAAATAATCGAGTGTACTGACGGATCGAATCAAGCCAAGCCGAACGAAGCCGTTTTTTGAGTTTTTTCTTGATTGGTGTGCTTCGGTTTTTTTTTCCAGACCAACATTTGTTAGTTCGTTCCACGAAAGTTGCCTATTAAAAAACCCTGTTTGGACCGATCTAGACTAACGTGATATATATACCCAAAAAATATATGAAATAAAAATCATATATGTAAGAGTTAAACATATTAGAAATATTAAAAACAGCCTTAAGTTTAAATACAAACTCGTAAAGTAGCTGGTTGTTGTTTTGTTTGGGGTTAATTTCTCATCCAATATGAGGATAGAAAGTAAGTAGATAGGCATGCATACAAAGTGTTTGATAGATTGGAACTTATTTGATATGTTGTTTGCAATATTGTTTTCTTTCTACGGGTTTTATTTTCTATCATACCAATTTTGATGAGCTACAAGTCTCACTCCGTTCTTGTTTACAATTTGATACATTAAAAATATGTAGGGTTATTGTATTTTCTAATAGCTATGATGGTTTGAGCAACTTAATAAAATATACTAAAAAAATAAAAAAATCTTGGACCGATACAATAGACCAGACCAACCCTGTCAAAAACCAAAGAATTTTTTACCGATTAATCTCGTTTATTAAATACATACTCTAATAGGTTCTATAATCTTTTTTTTTCTTCAACAAGTCTCATAAGAATATATTTTTATGCCAATAGGTCATATTTGTAAACAGGTAGTGGGTATTCACTGCATGTATAAAGACAGTCTATTGAAAAAAACTGTTTTGATATGACAAATTAATAAATGTCTTATACAAATAAGACTTATTTATCTAGCTCTCAAAACCAAATTGACTAGGATTGAGTAACCGATATTTCCGATCTGAACTCAATCCAGTTGTTTAATTACCTAAAAAATGAGCCATAGTGGGTTGCAAACACCCCTAGGATATATAGATTATATTCATAATAATTTAACTTATACCTTATATCTTTTTTCACTTAATCCAAATATTATTACACATAACACTATCCTTATTCAGAACATGCTACATACATCCGTTTCATATTTGTATCATTTTCTCTTTTATTCTATTTTTATCACCCAAATTTAAACAAGCAAATAGTAAGCCAGACTTAATATAACTATTTTAACAACACCAACAACTTTAAACTGAAAATTCCATATTTCTAATATATACAAACTATAATAAATTATCACAATGTGCATTGATTAGTAGTACCTTAATGTAAGCAAAAGAATTTTGAAGACAAATAAATGTTATCACATGCACCCAAAAGTTGAAAACAAAATAATCATTATCTGTCATTACAAGTCAGGCTCTCAAACAAGCCCAATAAGTAATAAATTTATTCCTAGTAAAAATAAAAATCTAATATCTAATATTAAAAATGGCATTTGTGGCTATCCCCGATCCTCGCCTGCGGGCGGGCGCGCGAGGGAAAGGATCCTCGGGTCCTGCGCATCCCTCTCGGGAGCGCTTCGACCGACGTCATTTGAGATGAGGTGTAAAAATGTAGAGAGATTCAGAGTCGCCAGTCTATTTTGCTCAAAATAGAGAAAAGGGGAAGGGGAAGCCATCCCTAAGGATGGAATCCAAAGACATACTGGTGCGTACGAAACCAAAATGATTCGAGAAGGGTTCGGAGGCTAAGTTACGAAATGGGAAGGTGTTAGGCACCCATTCCGCCCTTTCGGTCTCTCATGGATATTTGCTATTTTCCTTTATTTTTTCACATAATATGTGTGCATGCGTATATATATAATGGAGATAGGAATCCTCAACTTGTATCATGGAAGAGATAAAGCGAGTCATCCATAGGAAGGTATAAAAATAATATTAGAAAAATAAGATTTACGCGATTACCCCTACGTTGATCGTTATAATGGAACGATAACGCATATGGAGTAATATGTCACTAAGACCAAATATATAGAATATAAGAAGATTGGATTTAGAGAAGATAGAAAATGAGAGAAAAGTGAAAAAAAAGGACTCGAGTCTCGGGTATTACCCCAAGACGCCTACGTAGCCTATAAAGGCATCAAAGTCCACGTAGTTCGCATACAAAATGAGGGGTGGGGTTTATCCCATAAATCCAAATGGGGGATCTCTTATTTGTGAGTGTGTGTGTGTGTGTAGAAAAAGTGTTTTAGTTATGAGAAAAGTGTGAGAAAAGTATGAGAATCCCTTATTCGGAATTTATGAGCAAACCCTCTTTTTCTTGTTTTTTTGGGTTTTTTATTTATATGAAAATAAGAGATGTGCAATAATACTAAATAAAAAGTATATTAGGATGTGTGAGATGAGATAATAAAAGTTTCTAAGTAATAAAACAAGTTATTGCCAATTTAAGAGAGTTTAAGAGAAAGTTGAGAAAGTTGGACCTTCTTGAAGATCTTGAGCTTGATCTTGAATGTTGGAGAGAAGCCCTTGCACTTGGATGATGATGGAGATTGGCTAATTCACCAAGTTTGATGAAAAGGATGATGAAAAGTGGAAGTTAGAAAGGGATTTGGATGTTGAATTTGCGCTGTCTTTGAGAGAGGTTTTTGAGATTCCCTGAGAGCGATTTGTATCAGATCTGGGCTCCCCCTGCAAATGAGGTGAAGGCCTCCTTTTATAGGCCCAGGTCACTGCCGATCGGCATAGACCTGGTCCTGCCTCTCGGCACCTACCGATAGGCAAGGTCTGGAACCTGCTATTTGGTAGTGTATTTCAGGACTTTTTAGAAAATTGGCTACCGAGGGAAAACCATTGGTCAGAATCATGCACGGGGTAGACCGTTGGAAAGGTAATTTAGAGACCTTAGAAAGTCCTTTGGACCAATTTCGGGTTCGGGAGATGAAATATGGCTCGAAAGCGTTTGTCGGTCCATTGGATAGGAAATCGTTCGGACGCAAACGGATCGTTCGTCCGCATGGTAAGTTTGAATGGCACACGGGGCGGACCGTTGGAAAGGTTGGGAGATGTACTTCGACATTACAAAGAGTTTGACCCAGTTTGGGGAGTTGACTTTTATCAATCGGGCCCTAGAAGTATTCGGTGACCTCTTAGAGTCAAACGGATCGTTCGTCCGTATGGTAAGTCGGAATCACACACGGAGTGGACCATTGGAAAGGGGTTTTAGTACCCTTCAAAGATTCATTCATCCTCGGTCGAGCTGAAGATTTGACTTAGGTCAAATAGAGCCCAGTAGCGCCTGATAGCCTCTAGATTAGGTTTCGAACGTAAATGGATCGTTCGTCCACATGGTAAGTCGGAATCGTGCACGGGATGGACCGTTAGAAAGGGATTTTAATGCCCTTCGATGATTCATTTAGCCTCGGTTAATTTGAAGAGCTTGACTTTTTGGTCAAACGAAGCTAAGGAGTGCCCGATGGCTTCTAGGTCAGTACTCAGGATATGACCCGGGTTTCTAGTGATGAAGGGAGGTGTTTGGGACCTAAAGAGAGTTAGGGGGTAACAGAATGGGGTGTTTATAGAGCCCCTCGATGGGTGAGTTTCGAATAAATGATAACCGTCGAATAGACACCACATGATGCTTTTGATGGAGTATGACCGATTTAGAGGGTCGAGGCCTATTCTGAGGACCTGAGGGGTGTGTTGAGGATGAACAATTTATGGGTCAAATCCAAATCTAAGGGCTTAAGTGATGAGGGTGATCGATTCTGCGGGTCAAAGCCAATGTTGCGGGCTTAGGGTGAAGATCTAATAGCCGAGGTCAATTCTGACCTAAGAGTGGTGATGACTAAGGACCGAGGTCATTTCTGATGTAACTCAGGTGACGATCCAAGACCGAGGTCAATTCTGACCTAAGAGTGGTGACGACCGGGGATCGAGCTCAAATCTAACCTAACTCAGGTCACGATCCAAGATCGAGGTCAATTCTGACCTAAGAGTGGTGACGACCGATGATCGAGATAAATTATGACCTAACTCAGGTGACAATCCAAGACCGAGGTCAATTCTGACCTAATAATGGTGACGACTAAGGACCGAGGTTAATTTTGATCTAACTCAGGTGACGATCGAAGACTGAGGTCAATTCTGACCTAAGAGTGGTGATGACCGAGGACCGAGGTCAATTTTGACCTAACTCAGGTGACGATCCAAGACCGAGGTCAATTCTGACCTTACTCAGGTGACGATCCAAGACCGAGGTTAATTTTGACCTAAGACTGGTGACGACCGAGGATCGAGGTCAATTTTGACCTAACTTAGGTGACGATCCAAGACCGAGGTCAATTCTGACCTAAGAGTGAATAAGGATTGAATTTTGATTCTACTGTAGAAAGTTCTTTGTGATTTTGATCTGAGATGGGGAAGCTTTTGTTTCTTTAGGAGGGATCCAGGGGGGAACAACCAATTTTGGCGCTATAAAAACTCCACTGGTGAAGTGATCAGGCGATCCTTAGAGATCCTTTGGAGTTTTTTCGGGAGGAGATTCACTTGGTTTTTGAGGATTTCACTGGGAAAGAGGGGTTCCGCTTGAGGGAATGCCAAATTTCCTAGGTGAAAATGTTTTGAATCCTTCTTGGGATTTTTAGGAATTTTTTAAGGATTTTTTGGGGTTTTCTGGCATTTTCTGAGAATTTTTGTACGAAATCTAAGGGGGGTGTCGGTCGACATAGTATGAAGGGTGCCGGTCGGCATAGTATGAAGGGTGCCATTCGGCAGTGGCATAGACTTTTAGACAACCTTGGGAAGGTAAGGAGTCAGTGCCGATCGGTATGGAGGGCCAGGGCGCCTCTTGCTTTGGGGAGTGAGAACTCCTTTGATGCATTTGATCCTGTTACGGATGAGCGGACCTTGCTGCGGGAGCCGTCGTGTCATCGCTCTTCGAAAGTGACTCCTGACGATTATGCAAGTTACCTGACCTTTGGCATTCCTCTATTTTTGGTGATTTTCTTTCTTTCTTGACTTCTGATGAGATTTTTTTTCTTTTTTTGCCAGTTCGATATTTCTTTGAAGAACATGCGTGCCCACAGGACGACGGGGATCAGGGATGTCTAGGAGCATCTCCCACCTGTGGTGCATTGGGTGGTATCATTAGCTGGTTTTGGGAGGTTGGCGTCTGCACTGGATGAGACGCCTCATTCGACAGCGGTCGTGTACGCTTTGGGGGAGAGGTGGTGGGATACTACCCGCACCTTCCATTTAGGCTTCGGGGAGATAATTGTGACTCCCATAGAGGTGCAACAGCTGTTGGGGCTGGATTGTGATGGAGAGCAGATAGAGGTGGATCGCTCTTTACAGGTGAGACCGGAGGGAGTGCGTGCGGCACTTAGGGATGTAGGGAGGATAGTTTCTGGGGATTCTATCCGGCTGTCGCTGTTGAAGGATGTTCTGTTGGACATGGAGATTGATGTGGAGGATGGGCTTCAAGTGAGGCAGATGTCCCGGTTATTCATTCTGCTGGTGTTGAGAGGTTTCATGGTGGCGTCGAGCAGCGACGTCGTCCATTTGTGGTTCTTGTCATACTTGAGGATGTTTTCGAATATCCCTTTCTATGATTGGGGGAGTCTGACTTTGGCGACCTTTTACTCTTCTATGGATGCATTCGGTCGGTGCTGTTGGAAGACCTTTACTGGAACCACGTACCTTCTTGAGGTATTCTTCATTTTGAGCATTTCTTTTCATGCATTCCCATTTTCCTTTCATGCATTCGCATTTTCCTTATACATCTCTTTTTGTTTATGAATTCAGACGTGGTTCTATGAGGTGATTGGGTGCAATGCCCCGTTGATCGCTCTGAAGGATGACACTATTGGGGACCGGACCAGTGGATCTCTCTCCCTGGAGGCGTAAGGCCAGTCGATAGTCGAATGGATCTCTCTCCCTGTAGGCGGTGCGTCAGGTCTTGAATGACCTGACCAGTGGTAGGGTAAGACTCTTTCCATCTTCAATCTCATTTTTTGCGCTTTCTGATCTTGTATTTATTTATGCCTGCGTGGACATTTTTAGGTGACCTTTTATCCCTAGGGGACATCCATTCAGGATGTGGGGACGATCGGGGTGAATGTGCAGATGAGGCATTTGCTGGCGCATGAGTTTGGCCATTCCCGGTATCTCAGGGAAAGGGTGGTTCGCAAGATTGCTGAGGAGGAGGTGGTGGTGCCACCTACACAGCCTCCTATGTCTATGAGGCAGGAGCGACTGCTGTCAAAGGATGCAAGGATCACGGCAATGATCGACGACTCCTACTTGTTGTACACTGATACGGCTGCGCCGTATAACTATATGGACTTTGTGACGAGCTGGTTGAAGACGCCCAACATATATGATGCCCTGCCTTTCCCTCCTGCGGGTTCGAGTCGGGCGGTAGGATCTTCCCACAGTGTCGGCGGTCCGACGGCATCTGCGGCGACGGCAACTTCAGAGGTTCCTTTTTTGAGGTTGCACACTCCTTCATACAACCTTCGGCGGGCTGATGGAGGGATGGTGCCTATGCTGCATCATCCTCATGCGATGGATCCGGAGGAGTTCAATTTTATAAAGGAGGTCCTTCGGCTCACGGTATACCTTTTTGTTCTTCTCTTTCTTTCTGTTTTGGTCATCTCTGCTTTGATACTGATTTTTCCTTTTTCTTGCAGCAAGTCCGAGTATCGACCACTTGGCTAAGAGACATCAGAGACTAGATATCCTCGGCGACTACCCATATTCGGGATGCGGTTCCTGTTCCTTCTTGCTTGGTGCCATCCGCTTCGTCTGAAGAGGACTCGAGCTCGGGTAGTGTTGGTGCATCGTCTCACCGTAGGGGGGAGAGAGCAAGTCACAGGGGTGAAAGCTCTTAGAACGAGATGTGGGTGAGAGAGAGAGAGAATGTGGGTTCGGGCTGAGTCCCGTTGTTTTTGTCTTTTCCTTTTATTTCCTGTAAGATGATGTAACACACAAAACAGATAGATGCAATGCAATGGAGTTTTTTATTACCTTTTATTAATGATGAATGAATGTATGCACATGCGCTTTTTACTTTGCTGCTGAGACCGTAAAAAGGAGTATTTTTTGAAGGAAAGTTTTTATTTAAAAGGGAAATTATATAAGGTGGAAAAGGGATTTTGAAATTCTATTGATAATATCAATTTATTTTTATTGAGTTTTCTGATTTGACAAAAGAGGAAAAAGGGAAATTTCTAAAAATGGGGGGTTGCCGATTGGCAAGCACCCTGTCCTGCCTATCGGAAGTTCAGTCCAGTCCCATCAATTCAAAGCTTTGAATGGCACCCTCTTCAGCCCTTTGCATTTTGTGGGATAAGATTTCTTTCGATTTCTGCAGGGATTATGTCTCTTGTGATAGTTCTCAAGTATAAAAAAGGGGTGAGGGTGGAGTGTTTTCATCACACCTTCTCATTCTTACTTACTTGCCCACTATCTCTTAGTCTTGTAAGATGTCTCTCCCAAGTAGCATTGAGTTTGCTAACTACCTCGAAGCCTTGGAAGCGATGAACTCCTATAATGTCGACTATGATGCTTTCAACATGCGTCGAGTCTCCTTATGGCGCAATCAGCCTATTGAATGGAACATGCTGATGGCGGCGGTACAATTCTGGTACCCCGAAGACCATGTATTCCTCTTTGGGTTGGATGAAGTTTGTCCTACCTATGAGGAATTTTCTGCCATGCTGGATATAAATCCCAGTGTTGCTACGGCTTTGCCCGAATTTTCCCGTTCTCTAGGGATTTTTTGGTCAGGCTTCTTCATATTTCACCTTCGGCGGCCAGATCATTGGTTTCTGGAGGAGTGATCTCCCTCCGGGCAGTGCTGCAATCCATGCATTTACGGGAAGTAGGTGATGCTGGCTATACTGGAGTCGTTGCTCTGGGCCTGGTTTTAAAATTACTGCTGGTGACTGGGGAACTGCTGGTGGAACCGCAACTTGCAGTCATTACTTCATGGATGTCATACCGTCGTAATCCTGTGGCAGTGATACTGGCGAAGACGCTGAATGGTCTGGATGCCTGACGAGAAGGCCGTTCTGACTTTCTGAGGGGTAGCCCCGTGATGCTTTTCATGTGGTTGTCTAAAAGACTTGGCTCGACGGTCCCTCTAGAGTATCCTTTGTCGGTTTTACTCAACTTCTTTTCGCGTTATTTCATCCTCTTTGGCCTAAATATTGCGAGTTGGGAGAATTGGTTTATGGAGCATGGGGCTCGAAATTTGTGTTGGTCAGTGCCTTGGTGGGGGCAGTTGCAGCCTATTCTGGAGCTAGGAGAGTACTCATATGTGCGGCTGGTTGGTCTCAGACAGACCTCTTTTTATTTCCCTTGGCGGCTTCTGCTCTAATTTGGCTGGGCACAGGTCGTGCCACCTCGAGCACTGAATTTCTCTCCTGTAGACGTTTTGACCGAGTGCCTGCGTCTGTTGCTTGGATCTCTGTGGGAGAATCGACGTCCGTCTACCCGTCCCTCTCAGTCTGTTGGGAGAGTTTGGCATGTCCCTGAAGATTATACGAAGTGGTTATAAGGAGAGTAATCAGCAAGATGTTGGCAGTGGAGACTGGACAAAGGTGGTTCATTTTATTTAACACCATGGAAGGGGCTGTTGTGGTTTTTTCGAAGCTGTCTCGTGCTTATCGGTCCATGGAGTGTTTACGGCACTCTATTTAGGCAGGGAAATTTGGGGACCCCAGGATGTAGATGATGAGGGTGAAGGCTCCTCTGGTAGCTGTGGGTAGGACTCTTAGATAGTTTATTTGTGTAATAGGGAATAGATGTGGGGATTTTATTTCGCTTTTTATGGAAGTAGGGGGAAGGGAGTTATCCGTTCATTTTCTTATGTAATCAGTGTTGTAATTTCTTATTACTGAAATAAGCAAGTTTCTGATCATCTAGCTGTGCCTTTCGATGAATTTTGCAATTTTTAATTATCTATACCGATCGCTAAGGCATATATAATCCTTTTGTTCAAGTATATGTTAGAATGAACTGTAGTTCTCGGAGATAAGAAAAGAATAGTATTTTCTTAAAAAGAAAGGGGCCGTGCTCATATAAGATGTATAAGCTGCCTACGTACCTCTGGGGTTTTTTTAAATTTTTTTTGTTTTTCTTGATAATGGTTTTTTTTTGCAGAGGATCAGGACCACGTAGTTCTGGGTAGATGGAAATGAAGAGAGTTTTTTTTAGAATAGAATAAAAGGGAGATGAGAAAAGTCATAGCGCGCTGAGATTTCGGACTAGGGGTAGAATTTCTTGAGACGGTCCAGGTTGACTGGATGAGCCATCTCTTCCCCATCTAGGTCAGTGAGCATGGCGGCGCCGCTGGATAAGATTTTCTTCATAATGTAGGGGCCGCTCCATTTGGGCTTGAATTTCCCTCTGGGGTCCCAGATGGGTTCTATTATCTCTTTGAGGGCTAAATCCCCCTCCCGGCCATCGCGGTCCTTGACTCTCTTGTTGAATGATCGCGTTATTTGATGATGGTACCCCTATATGTGGCAAAGACCTTTCAATCTCCTTTCATCTAGGAGGGTCAGTTCATCGAGACGGCTTTGGCACGAGTCTCCTTCAATAACTTTGCTTTCGAGCATGACGCGTAGCGAGGGTATTTCCATCTCCAAAGGTAGAACTTCTTCCATGTCGTAGACTAGAGAGTAAGGGGTATCCCCAGTAGAGGTTCGAATTGAGGTTCGATAGCCCCAGAGGGCGTACGGGATCCGGTCGACCCAATCCCTACAGCTTTCGGTCATTTTGTTGTTGATGGCTTTGAGGTTCTTGTTGGCGGCTTCAACTGCACCATTGGTCTGAGGTCGGTAGGGAGAAGATTTATGTCTCTGAATCCCATACTCGTTGACTACTTCTATGACTTATGCTTCGAAGTTCAACCCATTATCTGACACTAACTCGTACGGGACCCCATATCGGCAGATGATATTTTTCTTGAGGAATTTGGACACTTTCTTGGCGTTCAATATTGCGTATGACTCAACTTCGACCCATTTGGTGAAGTAATCAATGGCAACTAGGATGAACTCATTTCCGTTTAAAGCCTTTGGTGTAACCTTCCCTATGATGTCAACACCCCAGGTGGAGAATGGACAGGGAGAGGTTATGTTGTATAATTCTCGTGGAGGTAGGTGTTGAAGATTGGAGAATTATTGGCATTTGAGGCATATACGGACATAGGCGGTGCAATCTTGGGCCATGGTGGCCCAGAAGTAGCCCTGTCGGATGATCTTCTTGGCAAGCATGTGACCGTTCATATGGGGCCCGCATTCCCCACTGTGGATCTTCTGCATTATTTTCTCAATCTCAGCCCCTGCGATACAGTGTAGATGAGTTCCATCGAAGTTCCTCTTGAGTAGAGCTTTATGAAAGATGATGTACTGGGTGACCAGTCTTCGGAGGGTTATTCGGTCTTTCTTGTTGGAACCCTTGGGATACCTACCATGTTTGAGGAGGCACCAGATATCATAGTACCAGTAATCGGCTAGTTCGGGATCTTCGGTGGAGACAAGCTCAATATGGTAGAAGTGGGTTGGTTTGTCTTACTTTTAAACTAGGAAGGGGGTCATTGTTATTCCTTCGAGCATGTCGACCATGGAGGCCAAGGTAGAGAGATCATCGTCTAGGTTATTCTTTGCTTGAGGTAGGTAATGGAAGGTGATATCTCAGGATCGGGAGGCTAACTCTTCTAAGTGGGCATGGAAGGGTTGGAGCTTTTCATCCTTGACTTTCCACTTTCTGAGCACTTGACTGATGATGAGGGAAGAATCCCCATAGACATCAAGGTATTTAATACCTTTCTTAAGAGCAACTTTGAGGCCTACTGTGCATGCCTCGTATTCCGTCATGTTATTGGTTCAAGGGAAATCCAACTTGATGGCGATGGGAGTGTGGGAGTCATCAAGGGCGATCAAAAGTATCCCAATGCCATATCCCTTTTTGTTGGCAGTGTTGTCAAAGAACATTTGCCATCGAAGGTTGTCTTCAGCGGTGCAAAGGATATTTTCATCTAGGAATTCAGAGATCTAGACATCTGCTTCTTCTACGGGGTAATCAGTGAGGCAATCGAAGATGGCTATTACTTTGCGGGAGTCTTCAAGGTATTGGGCTAGCAAATCCCCAGCTGTAGTGTCAGTTATGGTTAGGTATAGGAGCAAAGGGAGACCAGGCTGTGGTGGCATGAGTACTGGAGGTTGGGTCAGATATTGTTTGATACGATTAAAAGCTTCTTAGCAGACCTCGTTCCAAAACTTGGTTGAATCCTTTCGGAGGAGCTTAAATATCGGTTCGCAGATGGAGGTTAGCTGGCTGATGAACCGGCTGATATATTGTAATTTCCCAAGAAAACCTTTGACTTCCTTCTCTGTTCGGGGCGGTGGAATCTCAACTATGGACTTCAGCTTCGCAGGATCTGCTTCCATCCCCTTCTTACTGACCACGAATCCTAAGAGTTTTCCCTTTGTAACGCCGAAGACACATTTTCGTGGATTGAGTCTCATCTGATACCGTCGCAGTCGTTCGAAGAACTTCCAGAGAGCGGGAACATGACCTTCTCTAGTTTTGGACTTGATAATCATATCATCCACATAAACCTCAACTTCTTTGTGAATCATATCGTGTAGGATGGTTGTGGCAGCCCTTTGGTAGGTATCCCCAGCATTCTTGAGACCAAATGGCATAACGGTGTAGCAAAAGGTTCCCCATGGGTTAATGAATGTGGTTTTTTTCTCAGTGGTCTGGGTGCATCTTGATTTGGTTGTATCCGACAAACCCGTCTATGAATGACTTGAGAGCATGACTGGCTGTGTTGTCCACGGTCATGTCGATATTGGGTAGCGGATAATCATCCTTTGGAGAAGATTTATTTAAATCTCGGTAGTCCACACACATTCGAACCTTCCCTCCAGATTTTGGCACAGGTACAATGTTGGCCATCCATGTGGGATATTTGATCACGCAAATGAAACCTACGTTTAACTATTTGACCACCTCTTCTTTGACCTTGAGCAACCATTCAGTGCGGAGATTTCTCAATTTTTGTTTAATCGACTTGTAATCTGGGAGAGTGGGAATCTCTTACTGAGCTATTTCAGGATCAATGTCGGGCATATCATCATAGGACCATACGAAGACATCCACGAACTCCATTAGCAATTCTTCGAGTTATGCGCGCTCACTCTCGTCATGGGTGGCCCCTAACCTAATCTCGCGCAGTTGGCTACTAGAATCGAGATTAATAATAGCAGTCTCTTCTTCATTAACATGAACACGGTTATGTTGTTTATTATTAACCTTATTTAGATCAGTTAAGAATTGTTCATTTGTAAAATCATCATCATCAAAAGTTTGATTAGAATCTAAAAAGTTAGTGTAAGGCACAACAAGATACTCAAAATCTTTGTTTATTTCATTGATAGGAAAAACAACATTGAGAACCTTATCAAAAGCGGTCTCGGTTAAATTTGAACAAGAATAGACAACAGAAGAAGAAATAGGGCAAACATTGGGGTTAGGGGGATTTCAAGAGGTAAAACTGGCACAGCATGCCAGTTGAGGAGGGGTGTATCAGCAGCTTTAATCAGATAGGATGGATCCATTGATGTAGTGCCTGAATGAACCATGCAGAGTGACAACCCTAGTGTCTGTAAGTTGAAGGAATATTCAGAATCACTATCCTCAGTCTCTTCGATATCTTTGATGAGCGGTTGTACTCGGTGTTGGAAATTTTCAGCCCATGGGTAGTTGTCTTGGAAAAAGATCTCCATTCCAGGCTTCATCTTCTTGTCTGTATGGCCATACCATGGTTCTGGAAAACCACAAAAAGGTAAGTCTTCACCTTCTTTAATGAATCGTCCATTCAAGGAGTCTCCTGGGATACTTTGGATGCAGTTTATTCTTCTCTTTGTTTGAGACTGGTGGATCATTCTGAGCTCTTGTTCTGATGGTTGATACCCCAAGCCACAAGGAGGGAAATCTTTCTTCAGTTCGATGGGCTCAAGTATCCCTTGTTGCCTTTGCCTTAGCCCCAGTCCGGGCATGAAATGCGTGTTTCTGAACATCTAAATCACATTGACATTGCCATGAGGGTCATATTCTGGACAAACCCTTTCATTGAAATCGTCCCCCGTTGGGAGTAGAAGTGGATCAATTCGGAATCCTGATAGGAGCATATCATTTGACACGCGCTGTATCTCAAGGATTGGACTGCTAGTGCTTTCACCCCCAACATTTTCGTCGTCGCCCATAATGGTGATGACTCCCCCGTCGATGAAGAACTTCAATTTTTGATGGAGTGAGGAAGGCACACCATTGATACCGTGGAGCCATGGTCGTCCGAGCAACAGGTTGAAACAAGCTGGGATATCTATGACTTGGAATTCAATTATAGGGTTTATAGTTCCAGCCCCTATTACAAGTTTTATGGTTTCCATCACCTCTCGACGAGTATTATCGTAGGCACGTACAGCGGTGGAGGTTGGAGCGAGGTTGCTTTCTTTCAGGCCTAAACATTTGAAGGTTCTTAGTGGAAAGACATTCAAAGCGAATCCGTTATCGACAAGAGAGAGTGGCACGACCTTCCCCATAACTTCGACGAAGATGTTAAGTGCATGATTGTGATTTGGCCCAATTCTGGGGATTTCTTCTTTAGAAAATGACAGCATTCGGGTAGAGGTCAAAGATCCGACCAGATTTATTGCCTCTTCTGGTGTGGTAGAAGGAGGAACTATGGGTCCAGTGAGCAGCTTGATTAAAGCATTTGGGAAGACATGAAAAGCCCCCATAGAGTGATGTTAGCTTGAATTTTCTTCAGTTGATAGAGAATTTTTCTCTCCTCGATGGTCATCTCTGGCATAGGAAGGCTTTTAACGCCCTTCCCTTTTTCATTTGCTGGTAGTGAGCTTGGAACCTGGTAATGTCTCCCTGATCTGGTCATATTATTTACTGAAGAAGGGAAGAATATGAATCCCGTTTCCTTGTCAATCTCAGGTTGTTTTGTCACCTTGTTTATTTATATGAGGAGTTCTTCAAATGATATCATCCCACATATGTCGTCTACTGGGCCAGTTCTTCCGGAAGCTAATTTTTCACTCGAATCTTTGAATTCCTCCCCCCATCCGGTGGCAATAATTTTGAGTTTTCATGTAAAGTCAATGCATTCCATAACTTCAATGGCTTCTTCATACAGGTCTTCCCATTCTCTGGGGATATGCATGGCTGAAGGGACTAAGTGCCCTTGTAGCTTCAAAATGTCAAGTAACCCGGTAATACTACAAATACTGTCAGTTTCCCCGAATAATTCTTCCATAATCTGGACAACATCATCTAGCCTAACTTCATCGGTTGATACCACCCACTTGTCTGAATCTCAAGACCACTTTCGTGCTTCCAAGAACAGTGTACTGAACCTTTGGCAATCGATGACCATCTGTGAGGGCAATTTCATCCTGAACTCTAGGAGTTGGTTTAACACCTGTGATAATTCCATACTTCCATTTTTAGAACGAGTACGGACAGCGATGCATGCTCTGATAAGGAGTGATAGTTCCTGATCAGGGAGGCTAGTAGGGTGTAGGAGGAAATATGGGCAAATTTGAAGAGGTTTAGGAGAGTATATGGGTGTGATTTGAATTGAGGGATCAAAATCTAGGTTTTCTTCTAAGAAGAGGGCATTGGTATGATTTGCGAGTGGATTGTGAGTAGTGTTTGGCTTAGGATTGGCGGGTGGGGCGAAGGTAACCCTGTCAATGAGATCTTGGATTATGTTTCAGAGGTGAAAGAATTGGTCGGTGGTATGGCTAGCAGTTTGGTGAAAGGCGCAATGAACATCGGCCTTGAAGTTTCTTGGGAGTGGATTTGGCAATGGATGGGGATCCAAGGGTTTGATGAGGTTTTGGCTTAACAAGGCTTGGTAAACTTTTGAGAGGGGAGCATTGAGCTCAGTGTATTCCCTTCGGATGGGGGCAGGGCGGCTTTATGGTGCCCAAGATGTGGTTGGTTGAGAGATATTATTGATGGTTGAAACTGTATCACTGACAGGCTTGTCATATTTTCTAGGGGTGAACTGTTTGGACACCTTCTTCGGTTCAACATCTATTTTAACAAGGCTTTCCTCGATTTTCACTCTTGCCTCTTTGAGATATCGGAAGCGGGGATAGTATTGTCCTCCCATCATCGCTCGGACATGGGCCAAGAATTTCTTCTTCATTATGTTAACCTGTTATTCCTTATATGGCCGATTGTTCATGGTAGCAGCTCGTTCCCTTCATCGAGTTATGAAGTTATTGACTGATTCCCTAGGGTTCTGTTTGAGCAGCTCTAAATCACGACGGGTGACCTCAAGCTCTTCGCTATATTTGTATTGCGACATGAATTCTAGGGCTACATCCTCCCATCTACGGATTCTGGATTCCTCGAGAGACAAAAACCATCGGAGGGCACTATCCTTCAAAGTTTGCTGAAAAAATTGGGCCATCACTTCTTCAGAAGCCCCTAGTAGAGTCATGGAACGATGATAACTGCAAGATGAACAATCGAGGGTCCACTCCCTCCGAACTTCTCGATATTTGGCATCTTCAACTTCTCGGGTAACCTCGCTATAGGATAAGGATACATGTGTGTGTAGTCCATGTAATTCCCCGAGATTTTGACTTCATCGAACTTCTTGGTGAGCATCTTGAGATCCTCTTTGACTTTATTCAACTCTTCCTCTTTTGGATCAACGACCATAAACAGGTTAGCCACAGGTTGGGCAATGTTTGGCCTCAAAAGCTGGGCAGGCGGCGGCCCATTGATAGGAGGGGAACGTGGAGCGTGCTGATATTCTTCAGGAACCCATATAGGCTCAGGTGGACCCATAGCACGAGGGAATAGGGCCTCAGGATCTTAAGGAATAGGAACCTGGTTTCATTGCATCTCTCGAACCTCATTTTGGAGGTTATCAATCTTGGACACGGGCTGAGCTGGGACTGCCGTCAGATCCAGCTGTATGATTAGTACTTGATCTTTATTATCCATGGAAAGTGGATGGATTTCGGACTTGGAAGAAGTAGTAGAGGAATGGATGAAATTCTAGGGTGATTTGACTGAAGACTGAAGCCAATAGGGAGCCAGGCCAAGCGCTTGCGATTGACCTGAGAAGGCGTAGAATGGGATTTATTTTTGATAAAAATGGAAGAAACTATTTTTGGATTTTTGATAAAGAAGGGAGAAATGTTTTTCGATTATTATGATTATTATGTTCTCACTTGTATTTAATTCTCCTAAATGCAATGCCGGATGGGACCCGAGCCTAGAAAATGGGGTTTGAATATATACAAAGCTACGACTGGACTTGTAACCAAGCTCATGGACAGGGTCCCATTTTAAAAATGCGTGAAAAATTTGGGTGGCAGGCCGACCCGGAATTTCGGCAGAGTTTCGGGTCGAAACCGACAATATAAAGTGCGTGTCCTATGCTTGACACCTATATGCGGGTATGCAGTTGGTTGGGTGAATCGGAATGGGTTCCCCCTTTGGCGTAACTTCCACGATATACGTCTTGCTCTTGTGGGCAATCGGTACGTGTGGATAAGCCATTTGATATACCTGAGTGTACGTGAATTGCCTCACTATATACCTCGTGGGGATGGTACGTGTGAGAGAGAATTTGATATACTCGGCGTACGTGAACGAATTCCCTGCGATATACCTCCCGTCATGGCTCCGGTCAAGTGGTACGATGCGGGGGAACCGTTCGATATACGTCGAAGGTACTTGGCCAATGGAAGGTGAGACTCATATCGCTTAGGCTAACTGCGACCTGCCGAACCAGCGCCCATCACGAAATGACCCTCCAGTTACTGGGTAAAATTTGGTCAATAACAATGCTCTTTGGTGATGTCGTGTGAATCATGCATGATTCTCTTATTAGTATCTTATGATGAGAATTCCTTTCTTGATTGTGCCAAACAGGGAGCAAAGTACAAGTACCAAAGCTACACCAAGTATGGATGGGTGACGCGTGCAACACGTGGATATATGTGATCCTAGGTACACATGGTGTGAAGTGTACATGGAGAATTTTCTATAAGTGTGTGAACATAAGAATAATCATGTTATACACATGGAAAAGGGGAACATGCAGATATAGGGGAAATATAAACAAATATAACATCCATGCAAATAGAGTCAACCCTCAAAATATACATGTCCCCAACGGATTTGCCACTGTGTCCATCCCCGATCCTCGTCGTGCGGGCGGGAGCATGAAAGGAAAGGATCCTCGGGTCCTGCGCATCCCTTTCGGGTTATTGTTCCCCATGTCATGTGTGCATGTGTATATATATAATGGAGATAGGAATCCTCGACTTGTATCAAAGAAGAGATAAAGCGAGTCATCCATAGGAAGGTATAAAAATAATATTAGAAAAGTAAGATTTACGCGATTACCCCTACTTTGATCGTTATAATGGAACGATAACGCATATGGAGTAATACGTCACTAAGACCAAATATATAGAATATAAGAAGAATGGATTTAGAGAAGATAGAAAATGAGAGAAAAATGAGAAAAAAGGACTCGAGTCTCGGGTCTTACCCCGAGACGCCTACGTAGCCTATAAACGCATCAAAGTCCACGTAGTTCGTATACAAAACGAGGGGTGGGGTTTATCCCATAAATCCAAATGGGGGATCTCTTATTTTTGAGTGTGTGTGTATAAAAAGTGTTTTAGTTGTTAGAAAAGTATGAGAATCCCTTATTTGGAATTTATGAGCAAACCCGTTTTTCTTATTTTTTTGGGTTTTTTATTTATATGAAAATAAGAGATGTGCAATAATACTAAATAAAAAGTATATTAGGATGTGTGAGATGAGATAATTAAAAGTGCTAAGTAATAAAACAAGTTATTGCGAATTTAAGAGAAAATTGGACCTTCTTAAAGATCTTGAGCTTGATCTTGAACGTTGGAGAGCAGCCCTTGCACTTGGATGATGATGGAGAGTTACTAATTCACCAAGTTTGATGAAAAGGATGATGAAAAGTGGAAGTTAGAAAGGAATTTGGATGTTGAAATTACGATGTCTTCGAGAGAGGTTTTTGGGATTCGTTGAGAGCGATTTGTATCAGATCTGGGCTCCCCCTGCAAATAAAGTGAAGGCCTCCTTTTATAGTCCCGGGTCACTACCGATCGACATAGACCTGGTCCTGCCTATCGGCACCTGCCGATACGCAGGGTCTGGAACCTCCCATTTGGTAGTGTGTTTTAGGCTTTTTCAAATAATTGGCTGCCGAGGGCAAACTGTTGGTCAGAATCGCACACTGGGTAGACCATTGGAAAGGTAATTCAGAGACCTTCGAAAGTACTTGGACCACTTCCGGGTTTGGGAGATGACTTTGGGTCAAATATGGCTCGAAAGCGTTTATCGGTTCATTGGACGGGGAATCGTTCGTCCGCATGGTAAGTCCGAATCATGCACGGGGCAGACTGTTGGAAAGGTTCGAAGAGTTACTTCGACATTCCAAAGTGTTTGACCCCAATTGGGGAGTAGACTTTGGTCAACCGGGGCCTAGAAGAATTCGGTGACCTCTTGGAGTCAAACAGATCATTCGTCTGCATGGTAAGTCAGAATCGCGTACGGAGCAGACCATTGGAAAGGGGTTTTAGTACCCTTCGAAGATTCATTCAGCCTCGGTCCAGCTGAAGAGCTGACTTAGGTCAAATAGATCCTGGTAGTGCCCGGTGGCCTCTAGATCAGGTTTCGGATGCAAACGGATCGTTCCTCCGCATGGTAAGTCAAAATCACACACGGGATGGACTGTTGGAAAGGGATTTCAGTTCCCTTCGAAGATTCATTCAGTCTCGGTCGAGCTGAAGAGTTTAACTTTTTGGTCAAACGGAGCCAGGGAGTGCCCGGTGGCATGTAGGTCAGTACTCAGGACATGACCTAGGTTTGTAGTGATGAAGGGAGGTGTTAGGGACCTAAGGAGAGTTAGGGGGTAACAGAATGGGGTGTCTACAGTATTTTTATCAGATATTATGACATCTGGAAAAGGATTTGTAATTATATTTATGTTTGGGTTATAAAATATGCAATGACTTTGGAATGGTCTCTTCCCCTTCTCAATTACTTCTTTATCTACACTTCCTTCCTCAAAGATTAAGATTAAATTATGTATTAGATTTTCAACTACAATTCCCTACTAAAATCTACAAATTGAACGATTCATCAACCTGACTCAATGTCCGTTCTACTCCCTGTGATGCCCTTGCTATTCCCTTCTTATAGTATAAATATGTGCTTAGTTATTGACAACAACACAGACAATTGTTTTGGAGCATCTCCTCATTTATATTAAGGTATTTCGCCTGCTAGGTGTTTGTGTATTGGTAATATCTTTTTTTAATCATTTATTAATTGATATTAAGGTATTTCGCCCTATATGTATTTGTGTATTGGTATTTGATGTCAACCGAAATGGTATATTTTGGTTATATTTGTTTGATTATGCTTTTTATGTTTGTAATTTGACTAGTCATTGTACCAATTTTACCATGTTAGAGTTTTATTTGTGTTCTCATTTCATTAAAATAATTGTTGACTCTATTGCTGACTCCATTAGCTTCGTAAATTTCGTATGAGTTTGTTTTTATAGGAATGCACCAGTTATATTAAAATTATTTTTTTCAATTTAAAAGGAATTTACTTGATTGTGTATGATTTTGAAATTATTGAGGGTTCTTTTGGTTATTATAAAAAACCTTGGTTATACTTGTTTGATTCTGCCTTAATCCGAAATGATTTGTTTTATTTATGTTTGTACTTGAGAGGTACATTTGTTAATGTACTTTATGATTACGTCTCTTACTTATGTTTTTGTAAAGCATATACTCATTTATATTTTTTTGGCCTACTACCTGTTTGTCTATTGGTTTGTGTTGGTTATGTTTGTAATTATGTTTCAATGTTGTATATATAATTATTTTAGTTATGTTGTAAGCCAAATGTAAAATATATGATTTTCTAAAAAAACATGCTACAATGACTTAATGTTATTTTTATATTATTTTAAGAATTGAGTTGTTTAATTTTGTTACCTTATTTGATGTATAATGTTTTTACCATTTGTAGTATTGAGTTATCTAATTCAAAAATGTAATTTATTTATTTTCTTTTTAATTGAGAACAAATTACAAAGAAGCACTAAAAGGAAAAAAAAGTTTTCAAAAAATTGTCATAATAGTCAATTTACCTCTCTTTTGCTTATTGGTGAAAGCGGATTAAAAATGAGAGCCGTCTAAAAATTTATAAGATTATGTTGACTCAACATTATTTTACAACTAAGAAACTCATTTATATTAAAAAAAATCTTTCGATAATTTATATAACTAGGTAGAAACCCGCGCGATGCGCGGTTGGTTGTTTAAAAAATAGTGCAATAGTCGTATTCAATGTTTCAAAAATTTTATGTGAATTAAATATTGAACATAAATTGGAATATATGAAAAGTAGAAAATTGAATATGATTTGTAAATGAAATATGAAAAATAATAAGGCCGTGACTGAAGCACGATGCTAATATTTGAAAATGTACATCGCTGATAAGATCATACATAGTATTTAGTTCCTAATAGATAAACGATTTTGTAAATAAGCTACGATACAAACTTATCAATTTAAAACAATTGAAAGTATTTTAACATACATACATACATACACCGTGGTAGGTACGTACTAAGTGATGAAATATTTTACAACCCAAAATTGTAAACAATTTAAAAAATTTTGACAAAATATTATTTGTTTTTAGGTATATATAGCCTGTTTAAGAAATAAGAATAAATTCATCAACAATACCAATACTCAACAACAATTCCAATCAACATTAACTTTTTACAATTTGAAATGAGTACAAACGAATGTCAATGAAAAACTATAAAGTACATATCATCAAATATAAAGTTGAACCACGGGTGAACCAAACTGCTCAATCTTCTTGTGCAAAGATTTATATAAGAAAATTCACATTTACCAACAATTGCATACATAAATAGTAATATACATCATACAAAGTGGTCAAATTACACAAATTGTAAGAATGGTAGACTGTTTTCCACTGCCCATTGTCCATCACCATCACTTTAAACCGCCGCAATTTAAATTCTGAAAATACGAGATTACACCACTTGATCCACCCTATAAGGCACTTGCAACTTAAGAATTCATGATCATCATAGGAGAAAAACAAATCAGAAATGAACAATTATGGAAAACCAAGTTAAAAATTGAAAGTTTTAAAATTTAGAAACTCCATATAGTAGAGATGTAGTGAACATGACCCACAGCTTATGTACAAAGTTGGTTAGTGCCACAAATGGCTTCAGAAGATCCAGGAGCGAGCAGAATAACCCAGCAGTGATCATTATGATTCCCTGCATATAACAACATTGAGTAAGACTACTGGAGATAGATGAGATCTTTTAAAAAAAAACATTTGTAATCGTGCCTCTTCTCCTTTAGCAATGATCCTATCTATATAATCATCTATAATAGTGTTATCCTTTTAACTGAAAACCATTTCAGCATAAAACCTGACCATTTGCAGTAGATCGTATTTGTTAACCATTTTTTCTCTAGCAGTCATCCTTGTTGAATAACCAAAGCATCAAGTGCCAACTTTTGAAGTCCTCTAGATCTAGTTGATATTAAGAATACACATTTCTCAATTCCCAACTTATTAAAGGCATCAATTGAAGCATCGCGATCATCACCACCTGTATTCCGGTCAATCTGGCAATAGAGATATCCATGGAACATCAGGTAGTCCTTAAGAACGTCCAACAACCTTTATCATCGGATAAAATATTCGAACTCTATTTAAATTTTGGGAGTAAGTTATCCAAAAGAACCATTTGCATGAATGCCCAAGTGAGAGCATCACATTAATATTTGAATCAGCAAGAAGCTGTATCCGTACTATTATATGGTAATACCAATGACCATTAGTATAATGGAAGCATAGCTTATACACGTATAATGGTAAACATACACACACACATAGAAGTGGATGAAATTGCAATGTAAAAGGATAAAAAATGCACCAAACCTGACAGAGGTCATTTTCCTCCAGATAGACATAATCACCAGTATACCAGTAAGTTTTAGAATTAAATTTCACAACTGAAAGTGCAGTATACCAGCATGTTTTACAAATAAATTTCGTTGATTATGTTATGCAAATTTTTTTCGTCTTCAAATTTCATTCGAAAAATATGTTCGACTTTTCCAATCAATATACACACACTCACACACACACACACACACACACACACATATATATATATATATATATATATATATATATATATATATATATATATATATATATATATATATATATACATATATATATATATATATATATATATATATATATATATATATATATATATATATTGTGTGTGTGTGTGAACAGTAACAACAATCACAAATAATAGATCATGGATTGACTTTTAGTATAATTTTTTGAATTGAAATTGTGGTCATTTATTTTTTGCAATTATTAATGTTAGTGTTTCTTCAAATAAACATTGGCGGTGGAAAATACACCTTTCTATCTAGTAAAAAAAGTTTCCAAAGCTAATTGAGGAACCCACCCAACCAGCGGTAAAGATTCTAAGTTGATGATAGTTGAATTCAAAGAGAGGGCCTTACTGAGACCTTAGATTAGATTATGGGCTTCTTACAACTAAAGGGGGGGTCAATTAGCACCTCCTTAATGCTAGGAATAGGGAAAAATATTGATTCCCATTCCTCTTCAACAAATGGCATCCCATACTGCTTCCCATTCTTTGACCGACTCTTTTGAAATACCAGACACAACACAAACGCATCATGTCCACCCAAAAGAAGGGTCAAATATACACATAAGCAACCATTAAGAATGTATATTTGTTGAAAAAGAAAGACACCAAATACTAATCGACTTAAAATCTCACAGCAGTATCTTTTCATGTTCTTTACTTCATGTTTTCAAACTTCTATTTCATTGATATTTGTAACTTGAATGATTTTTAAAGGATCGAACGACCCGAAATACACTGAAGTTGTTGTACCATAATGCATCAATGCATTTTGGGAAATTTGATTCCTTTTACAGGTTGTGTAGCATTATTCTAGGAAGTTATTTAATTTAGGCAGACTTATCACAATGTTACAACTCACTTCTATAAGCCCTTATCTCTTTGGACTCTTTTTCTTTTGACTTTCCCCCTTCTCTCTCTACCATAATAATCCATTTAGGCCCCAAAATTACCTCTCATTCTCAGTTATTGTATTCATCAAAGATGTTGTAATTCATTGATTTAAACAGGCCACAAACTTAGTATGTAATAACAAATATCTTTAAACTATATACAAAAGAAGAGTTTAAATGCAATGTAGCTACACAGACCAAACCTAATGCCAAATTTTATCAGTCAACACTTCTTAAGATAAGCACAGTTGTTGAAAATTTTTATTTTCTCACAACAAACAATAGAAACTAAAAGTAGTAAAAAAAACACAAAAGACAGAATCAAATGACAAAAAAAAAGAAGAAATGCAGAGTTGGAGAATAGGAAATGCAAGCAGAATACAAAAGTATATAATACGCAGAAAAAGGCATAATCAGAAAAGAAAAATCCAGAAAAAAGAAGAAGAAAAAGATAAGCTGGAGAAGAAAAAGGCAATTGACATTTTTTTTGTTTCTACATCCACATTGAAGTCAGTAAACTGAAATATAATCAAAAGATACAATTTATAAATGGTGAATTGATTTTATAAAGATTCTTACTGAACATAATTAAGCTATACAATGCTAGTGCCAATGCTATGATCGTAATTATTCATTCAATGTGTTATCCGTACAGTATGCCCGTGAATTGTGACAGTCGAACTCTCTGGCCTATAATGATAAGCTTGAGGAATTAGTAAGGAAGATTGGGGCTCATAGTGGTGTATGTAATTATTCCATTTATATATGGAAATTTGTAAATCATTGAATAACATGCATAGTATCTTCCAATATTGATCGATGTATAACCTTTCAAGTACAGCATACATAGTTAAAGTGTAGAGTAAAAGTCCACATTATTTATACTAAGTGTTCTAAAAGAGATAAGATGCGCGTATGGGAATATTTACAATATCTTGAAGTAAACATTCCATGGATGGTGGGAGGAGATGTCAATATATTTTTAACATAAAATGAAAAGCTAAGGAGAATCCTATTAAATTAAATGGCGTAAATAATTTATGACATTGTTTCATTGATTGAGGCGTACTGGACAATGAGCATTTAGGTTGAAGATATAACTGGTTCAATAAGAAATATGCCAAAAGCATAAGCATAGGACTGATTTAAAAATTTGCATAGATGAATTGAATATTGAACTCTGGATACAATTTTTCAGTAGCCAAGTGAGCAACTAAGTTTTATACTGAAGCATACGATTACTATTTCCCTACAAAAACTGGTCATTGGTGTTAAAATTACATAACTTTGTTAGACTTCCTATAATACATGTTTCTAAATTTAGACATGAAGTCCAAGACATAATACATATCACATGTCAACACGGGATAAAATTTGTAAAACATAATATTCTGAAAAGCAGAATTTGTCTCATCACTCATTTCTTTTATCGAATTTATTCGAAATTGAAAACATTCTACTTTTACCACATATCTAATGACTCAAACATATATATCATTGAATAACTTACACAGGTTCTTTCCAAATGGACCAATGTATAACCTTGAAAGTACAACATACATAGTTAACGTGTATAATAAAATTCCCCATTTTGTATACTAAGTGGTCTCAAAGAGATTGGCTGCGCATATGGGAATATTTACAATATAATGAAGTAAACAGTCCATGGATGGAAGGAGGAGATGTAAATATTTTATTATCATTGAATTAAAAGCTAAGTGGAATCCTATTAATTTAAATGGTGTCAATCAGTTATAAGATTTCTTCAGAAAATTTACCTTTGTGTCAACAATCCATCTTCCTTGTGTTGTATAAAAACATAGACCTATTTTATGAGAAAGCTATAAGCCATTGCTCATAACTATCTTTACTAAGATTCATGCAATGCTAAATAACAATTAATCTTAACTTCATAATAAAACATTTATTATTCATCAAAATTAAGAGTCGTGATTTAGAAATTAAAGTAAACAAATTCAATTTAGTTGAATGAGTATTGATCTTAATTATACAACAACTTTTTATAAGCTATTAATAAATCTAATGAATATGGTATGAGACCTTCAGTTTCACAAAGAATTGTAACCAATTCTATTAAACAAATTTAACTACGGAGTTGACATATGAGCAATGTAAAGTTTAGTGCTGCTAAGTTTGTAAACCTTTATTAAAATCCTACACCAAGGGCTTGTGGCTTCCACACTATCATGTACTTTTGTAGCATTATTAGTATGACCTAAACCGTACCATAAACAGTGCACAAATTATGTTATCCCCACGCTATATATACCCACTCTCTTCATCCTCTTCATTTCTAGTAGTTACTCATTTCCTTTCTACCATTTATAAGCAAGGGAAAAAATATACCTTCATGGTTGTCTTAAATAATATCCAAATCTCAAGCATTAATTGACATAAATTTTATTTTCATGTTCATTCTGATGTTCATGTAGCGAGAGAGTAGGATCTAGAATACGATTTTATCTTCGACGTAATTTTTATTTGCGTGAAAGATTAATATAGAAATGAATAATTATAATTACGATCACTGAAGTTGAGGCAGTATATAAAGATGAAGTGTTAACAACCATAATAAGAAACAAAAATCAATCGCATTAAGCAGGCTGAAATTAGTCATTGCCAAGTTTGAATGCTCATGTCAAAAAAACATTAGATGACATAAAGCATTTACCTAAAAAATTGTAATGTGCAATAATAAACTACTAAGAGGAAGGCAATAAATTTGAAACTGAAAGTCATGAATGACATAAAGACATATAATAAGGGGGAACCGAAAGTATTAGTAGAAGGTATAAAGTGTTGATGAAGATTGCACTAGTGAAATATAAGCTAAAGTATCCTCTTTTTCCTTTGATCAACGTTCCTACAAATAATGTAAAATATATGTTAGGAGAATATGATAATAGTAAAGTAAAATTTTGAATAGAAGTATAAAAGATAATGAATTGAAATTACTTGCCCAAACGCCTCCTTTTACCGATACACTCGTATTCAATGTCGGTGGAAGGATTTCTTTTATTTGATGTAGTAGAGAGTGGAGATGAATGGTGAAACGCAGAAATGTTGATGTCATTGCCTGTGATAATGATAGGGGCATGATTCGGAATGGTTGGCATTTTTTTCCTATTATGTAAAATAGATAGGATTAGATGTTTAAAAAAATTATTACATATAATTGAATGATTATGTGTAAAATACCTTGTGAATGGATGTATTAGTATTTTAAATATCTGCAGTAAATGTGTTTTCTAAAATTCTTGAAAATGTAAAGTTTTCATAACCATGGACTAAGTTTTAGTTATTGAGCTTAGGGCGGAATTTGTGTGAGGTACTGATGATCCTTGTGATTGCAAGTGGTATTGGATCATTGGTGACCTGGATAAAATAATAAGAAGTATGTGTGAAAATATATTGTAAAATGAATATTGTGGAAGAATATTATCAATTATTAATAAAAACATACGCTGGTATATATTTACAAGCTCAGAACATTGGACTTTGATTAAACCTTCCGCTTCTTTGTTGAAAAGGACAAAAGTGGTTGAAGCAGTTTCATCCATGACGTTGATTTGTACTTTATACCTATATATGGAGGATTGAATTATCTAAAATAATGTTTGATCAATAGGAAAAAAAATAACTTATAAAAATATATTACCTAGGAGACGGAATGATAATTTCATTATTGCATGATTCACAGAAGAAGGAAGTGATATTATGTTTGAGTTTCTTGTTGCAGTAGTTGCGTGCTGGATAATACCACCCAATATGTTCATCTACACCTATGATTGTTGCATGGAAAATGACGTATAAAACCTGCAAAACATATTATACTAAGAGATAATGAAGGAGGATTAGTAATTATATAATTATAATAGGATGCCTCATTTTGTGAGTCGAAACGAAGGGCCAAGATGTCTTCAATGGATTTACAATCACCTTCCATTTCAAGATGTGAAGTGTTGAACTTTGTCGGATCAGTTTCAAGGAATAAAGATCGATTTTCATTATGCAGTTTGTATGAATGTAATAGAATTTGGTGAAATTAAGGTGAAATTTAAGATTAATGAAATATGAAGATAGTTATTGAGAATTTAAATAAATTTACAGATGTTCACTTTCTGGTATTAATATAGAACCATAGAAAGGAATATTATATTTTATTAAAGATGAATTAAATAATACCGTTGTTCCATTTATGTGGCCTGAATTAATAATAAATGAATCATGTTCAAGTTCTAATAAGCATATTTTAGATCTAAGATAAGATAAATGATATATATTGGTATTGTAACTAAATTGTGAAGAAGTACTAAACCAAAAATAGGAATTTGGCATGGTTTAAAACTGTACCAGATCAAATCTGGCACGGTTTTGAACTGTGCCAGAATTATGTGTTCCAAAATGGCCAATTTTTCTGGCACGGTTTAGAAGTGTGCCAGATTTGACCAAACAGGAATACTTCTGGCACACTTTTAAACCGTGCCTGCATTTTATATTTGTGGCACACTTTTGGCACAGTTTTTAACTGTGCCAGATTTAGCACAGTTTGAAAAAAAATTGGCACAGTTCAAAACCGTGCCAAAACCTGATACACTTTTGGCACGGTTTTGACTGTGCCAAATTTTTTATAAAAAGAAAAAAAATTTAATTATTTGAAAGCACGAAAATTCACAAATTGAAAATATTGCACGTTGTTGATAAACTAATGTACATACAAACTTCAAAAAAAATTGGGCAGAATTTCCTCTATTTTCTGGACATTCCAAAACCTGCTAATACAAAACTTGCCTAACATAAAGCCCGCGTCGCCACAAAATATAACAATTAACTTACAAAAGCGTGCACGGCCATAAAAGTTAACAATAAAACTACAAAAGCCCGCATGGCCAAAACACAAAAAAATATTTGTAAACCATTGAGTTCTCTGTCTGTTCCACGTGAATAAATTCCAATGATAAAATGTTATCCTGCAAAAAAAAATAGGATACAAAAAAGAGAAGATATTAGTAACCCAGTAATTTACAAAAAAAACTTACTCAAGCTAAAAAAATTACATATAGGAGTTGTAATTATTATTATATTCTAAAATTGAAAATCTTACTCAAGTTATGACTCCCAGATCAGTTTGTACGAGTTACATTGGTCCCGTGCGAGATGTCCGTGCCTCTTACGGGGCCGTATGGGGGTTGGTTTGGGTTTTCACCCTCGAACGTTTGTTTTCAAGCCTTATCTATGTATTTTGAAATTATCGTCATATTCTCAAATCGGAAGACAAGACTACGCAGTCATTTCGTACGAGTTACATTGGTCCCGTGCAAGGTGTTCGTGCCTCTTACGGGGCCGTTTGGGAGCTAGTTTTGGTTTTCACCCTCGAACGGCTTGTTTTCAAGCCCAATCTACGTATTTTGAAATATCATCATTATCTCAAATTGGGAGGCCCGCGACTACGCGGCCAGTTCCTACAAGTTACATTGGTCCCGTGCGAGGTATTCGTGCCTCTTACGAGGCCTTTTGGGGGTTAGTTTGGGTTTTCACCCTTCAACGGCTTATTTTCAAGCCTAATCTACATATTTTGAAATTATCCGCATATTTTCAAATCGGGAGGCCCGCGACTACGCGGTCAGTTCGTACAAGTTACATTGGTCCCGTGCGAGGTGTTCATGCCTCTTACGGGCCCGTTTGGGGGTTTGTTTGCGTTTTTACCCTCAAGAGGCATGTTTTCAAGCCTAATCTACATATTCTGAAACTATCATCATTATCTCAAACCATGAGGCTCACGACTACGCAGTTAGTTCATACAAGTTACATTGGTATCGTGCGAGGTGTTCGTGCCTCTTACGGGACCGTTTGGGGGCTGGTTTGTGTTTTCTCCCTTCAACGGCTTGTTTTCAAGCCAAATAAACATATTTTTAAATTATAGGTATATTCTCAAATTTAGAGACTTGGGACTACGTTGTCAGTTCGTACAAGTTACATTGGCTCCGTGTGAGGTGTTCGTACCTCTTACGGGGCTGCTTGGGGGCTGATTTGGGTTTTTACCCTTCAATGACTTGTTTTCAAGCCAAATCGACATATTTTGAAATTATCGGCATATTCTCAAACCGGGAGGCCCGCGACTACGCGATCCGTTCGTATAAGTTACAATGGTCCCGTGCGAGGTGTTCGTACATCTTACGCGACCGTTTAGGGGCGGGAAAGGCTCTAAAGAACGCAGGGCGTGATCGAGCCGTGGAGGCCAAGCCTTAAGCCTTAGAAGCCTAGGCGGGCCTAGGCATAAAAAGGCGTGAAAAGGCGTTTAGGCCTTTTTAATATATTTTGATATTTTTTAACCATAACAAGGCTATTAAAATACTAAAATTGTGCATATCATAAATATATGTCTGCATATTTGCAAATAAAAATACTATTTGATTATTTTAGATGAGATAATGGTCCAGTTTGTAAAAAAATCTTTAAAAGGCGATATCGTTTCACTAGAGCATTGTTGTTTTTAGAGAAAAAGTACGTCTTAAGGGTTTTACCAAGCATAAGGCGTCAAAATCTTAAGGCGTGACGTTTCTCCCAAGCCTCAAGCCTAAGCGTGCCTAGGCGGAGCCTAAGCGTGCCTAGGCGGGTTTTTTATAACAGTGGGGGCTGGTTTGGGTTTTCACCCTCAAACGGATTATTTTCAAGCCTATTCTATATATTTTGAAATTATCGGCATATTCTCAAATCGGGAGGCCCGGGTCTACGCACTCAGTTCATACAAGTTACATTGGTCCCATGCGAGGTGTTTGTGCCTCTTACGGGGCCGCTTGGGAGTTGGTTTGTATTTTCACCCTTCAACTGCTTGTTTTTAAGCCAAATTGACAAATTTTAAAATTATCGGCATATTCTCAAACTGGGAGGCCCGCGACTCTGCGGTCATTTCGTACGAGTTACATTGGTCCCGTGCGAGGTGTTCGTGCCTCTTACGGGGCCACTTGGGAGCTGGTTTGTGTTTGCACCCTTCAACGGCTTGTTTTCAAACCAAATCGACATATTTTGAAATTATCGGCATATTCTCAAATCGGGAGGACCACGACTATGCGATCAGTTTGTACGAGTTACATTGCTCCCGTGCGAGGTGTTCGTCCCACTTACGGGGCCATTTGGGGGTCGGTTTGGGTTTTCACCCTCAAACGGTTTGTTTTCAAGCATAATCTACATATTTTGAAATTATCGTCATTATCTCATACCGGGAGGCCTGGGACTACGCGGTCAGTTCATACAAGTTATATTGGTCCCGTGCGAGGTATTCGTGCCTCTCACTTGGCCGTTTGGGGGTTGGTTTGTGTTTTCACCCTTCAACGGCTTGTTTTCAAGCCAAATCAACATATTTTGAAATTATCGGTATATTCTCAAACTGGGAGACCCGAGACTATGCGGTCAGTTCGTACGAGTTACATTGGTCCCGTGTGAGGTGTTCGTGCCTCTTACGGGGCAATTTGGGAGCTAGTTTGGGTTTTCACCCTTCAAAGGCTTATTTTCAAGCCAAATCGACATATTTTGAAATTATTGGCTTATTCTCAAACTGGGAGGCCTGCGATTATGCAATAAGTTCGTACAAGTTACATTGGTCCCATACGAGGTGTTCGTGCCTCATCCGGGGCCGCTTGGGGGCTGGTTTGGGTTTTCACCCTTCAATGGCTTATTTTCAATCTAAATCGACATATTTTGAAATTATCGTCATATTCTCAAACTGAGAGACCCTCGACTACGCAGTCAGTTCCTACAGGTTACATTAGTCCCGCACGAGGTGTTCGTGCCTCTTAGGGGGCCGTTTGGGGGTTGGTTTGGGTTTTCACCCTTCAAAGGCTTATTTTCAAGGCAAATCGACATATTTTGAAATTCTGGGCATATTCTCAAACCGGGAGGCCCGCGACTACACGGTCAGTTCGTACAAGTTACATTGGTCTCGTACGAGGTGTTCGTGCCTCTTACCGGGCCGCTTGGGGGCTGGTTTGGGTTTTCACCCTCAAACGGCTTGTTTTCAAGCTAAATTGACATATTTTGAAATTATCATCATATTCTCAAACCGAGATACCCGCGACTACGTGGTCAGTTCGTACAAGTTACATTGGTCCCGTCTGAGGTGTTCGTGTCTCTTACGGGGCCGTTTGGGGACTTGTTTGGGTTTTCACCCTACAAAGGCTTGTTTTCAAACCAAATCGACGTATTTTAAAATTATCGGCATATTCTAAAATCGATAGGCCTGCGACTACGCGATCAGTTCGTACAAGTTACATTGGTCCCATGCGAGGTGTTCGTGCCTCTTATGGGGTCATTTGGGGGCTGGTTTGGTTTTTCGCCCTCAAACGATTTATTTTTAAGCCTAATCTACGTATTTTGAAATTATCATCATATTCTCAAACCGAGAGTCCCGTGACTACGCGGTCAATTCGTACAAGTTACATTGCTCCCGTGCGAGGTGTTCTTGCCTCTAATGGTGTCGTTTGGGGGATGGTTTGTGTTTTCACCCTTCAACGGCTTATTTTCCAACCAAATTGATATTTTGAAATTATCGACATTTTCTCTAACCGAGAGACCCATGACTACATGATCAGTTCATACAAGTTATATTGGTCCCGTGTGAGGTGTTCGTGCCTCTTACGCATCCGTTTGGGGGCTGGTTTGGGTTTTCACCCTTCAACGGCTTGTTTTCAAGCCTAATCGATATATTTTGAAGTTATCATCATTATCTCAAATCGGGAGGCCCGAGACTATGCGGTTAGTTTGTACCAGTTACATTGGTCCCGTGCGAGGTGTTCGTGCCTCTTACGGGGCCGTTTGGGGGCTGGTTTGCGTTTTCACCCTTCAAAGGCTTATTTTCAAGCCAAATCAATATAGTTTTAAATTATCGACATATTCTCAAACCAAGAGTCCCGCGACTACGCGGCCAGTTCATACAAGTTACATTGCTCCCGTGCGAGGTGTTCTTGCCTCTAATGGTGTCGTTTGGGGGATGGTTTGTGTTTTCACCCTTCAACGGCTTGTTTTCCAACCAAATCGATATTTTGAAATTATTGGCATTTTCTCTAATCGGGAGACCCGCGACTACACGATCAGTTCATACAAGTTATATTGGTCCCGTGCGAGGTGTTCGTGCCTCTTACGGGTTCGTTTGGGGGATGGTTTGGGTTTTCACCCTTCGAAGGCGTGTTTTTAAACAAATTCGACATATTTTGAAATTATCTATATATTCTTAAATCGGGAGACTTGGGACTACATGGTCAATTCGTACAAGTTACATTGGTCCCATGCGAGGTATTTGTGCCTCTTACGGGGCCGCTTGGGGGCTGGTTTTGGTTTTCACCCTTCAATAGCTTGTTTTCAATCATAATCGACATATTTTGAAATTATCGTCCTAATCTAAAACCAGGAGGCCCGCGACTACGCGGTCAGTTTGTACAAGTTACAATGGTCCCGTGCGAGGTGTTACTTCCTCTAATAGGTTCGTTTTGGGGTTGGTTTGGGTTTTCACCCTCCAAAGGCTTATTTTCAATCCAAATCGACATATTTTGAAATTATCGGCTTATTCTCAAACTAGGAGGCCTGCAATTATGCAGTCAGTTCGTAGAAGTTACATTGGTCCTATACGAGGTGTTTGTGCCTCATCCGGGGCCGCTTGGGGGCTAGTTTGGGTTTTCACCCTTCAATGGCTTATTTTTAAGCCTAATCTACGTATTTTGAAATTATTATCATATTCTCAAACCGAGAGACCCGGGACTACGCGGTCAGTTCGTACGAGTTACATTGATCCCGTGCGAGGTGTTAGTGTCTCCTACGGTACCATTTGTAGGTTGATTTGAGTTTTCACCCTTTGATGGCGTGTTTTTAACCTAAAGTGATGATATTTTCAAATTATCATCATAATATGTTTTACTATGCAATGTTTTTGGCATATTTATACATTATACTATTTACAAAATTTCACCGAATCTTACAAATTAATTCGTGGTACAATTTTCGATTCACAAGTCATAGGATTTCAACTATTGATACCTTTCTATCGTGAAACTATGAAAGTTGCAGATAAACCAAACAATCCTAATCACTAGATAATTTATCTTCTGTATATTTTATTTCTTAGTGAGTGGAGGGGTAAAGAAAACGCCAATTCTAGCTTGATCCAAAAGGTATGACATGTTATCCAGGGTTACAATTATGTATATGGTCAAAGACATTAACAACAATGGCATCAAATATATCATGCCTTTGACATTGTCTAAAGAACAATCTCAGCGCTATGTAGTATGAAAATTGTGGATAGATGTATAAGTCTGCAACTATTGTACAAAGATATATAGAAGTTGTGTTTTAAATGTGCACGAAACTTCTAGATGAATATATAATTTAATGGCAAAGCAATCAAAGAAAAGTTCACCTTCAGTACTGATAGGTAATAATCAGAAAGGCTTATATACTTGCCAACCATCGCAACTCTCACCTATAAATAAATGTCATAAAATATACGATCACAATGATTTTAAAGTTGATCACAAATTTTAAAAAAGTAATTCTAAGCTAACACGATTTCGGGGTATATTTTGACTGAAATAGTGATTCTAAGCTAACACAATTCCCCCAAAGAAGATTTGTGACCAACACCGCAAACATAATGATTATATTATTCTAAAAATTAAAATTGGTATCAATGGGTGCAACAGACAAACATAATAGAACAAACAAGAACTGAAGATATTAGACAAACCCTAGGTTCACTACGTACACAAACATTCCTCATTATTATATTTGAGGTCCCATCGTCCAGCAAGATGCGGATTTGGAGGTTGGCAGAAGATGCTGCAGAGGCAGCTGCTGCTGCAGTAGCTTCCTTTGCTCTCCTTGATTAGCGTCCTTTGCAAACGATGGGAATTCTAGGAACTAATGCAGATTCCAATAGAGAAAATCTGTCTTAACAAGAATTCTAAGCCAAAAGCCTAGCACTGCCTAAATCAATAATGGACTAATAACTAACCTTAAAGAGGCAGCCCCAATGAATTTCTTTGCTTTAAAGCTTAAAAGTCTTAAAGGCAATTTGAAAGACTATAATGAAAGTCATATAAAAGATATCTTCAAAAATGGAAGGGATTTGGAGGATCAAATGATTATTAAGGAGAATTAGTTTTTAGCTAATCCCACTTCGCAAACTTGAAGTGAATTTCAAGAATGTAAGGCCAATTTAAATCATCCTTTGAAAATGGAGGAGAGTTTTTGGCAATATAAATCAAAATTCAAATGGCTAAAGCAAGGCGATGTAAATAATAAAGAGTTTGAAAAAGTGTTAGGTCAACTGGTTAACAGATTCAAAAGCTCTTTTTATATGGCTAAGAAGACCAGATGGTGTATAATTAAAGAAATAGCAGAGTTCACTGGACTTTCTCATAAATCTTTTCGTATCAAGTATCTAGGCTGGACTTTCATTTCTGGCAGGAAGAAGATTTCCCATTCACTGATATTATTAATAATATAAGATAACAAATATTTTGTTGGGTATTTTAACTTATTTCTGAAAGGGGAAGAGTGGTTCTTATAAAATATGATCTAGAATCTATAACTATGCATATCTTATCAGTTATATGTCCTCCAAAAATAGTTTTGAGGAAAGTTCAAGATCTTTTCAGCAAATTTCTTTAGAATGGAAATTCTAAAGATTGATATCATCAACGGGTTAAATGGGAGAAGCTTTGTTGTCCCCTAGAATAAGGAGGTTTGTATTTCAGGAGTCTAAAGGACATCATTCTGCTACTAGCCTTAAACTCTATTGGAAGTGGAATTTTGACCGAGGATTGTGGAGAACTATTATGAGAAATAAGTATAAATCCTTGAATTCTTGCTCAACTCAGTCCCATGTGTTCAAAAGATTAGTTGGAATCCCAGAGAAATCAGATGTTTTGATTAATAGAGAAGAGGAGATATAGATGCCATCTAACACAGTGGAATTTTCACTCAAATCTGACGGTGCAGTACCTGATGGAGGTTCTAACCTACAAACCTGATGGTACAGCTTCCTTTAACAAGGAGCTACGCAGTGAAGTAAGAGCTCTCAATAAAGGTATGGAGGAGGAGAAAAATATGGGGAACCAACATGAGGAACAAGTAATTAGTCCTGATGACGTTTCAACACTTGAAGATAAAGGTTCAGATGATATAATCAAGGAGAATCAAAATTCTGCAGAAGACTTAGATATCAAAAATCTGGAGTTAATTGGGATTAAAAAAAAGGGTAGTGGGATGCAACATTGTCCAAGAACACATTGATAGGATAAATAATGAAGAGCTAAGTTCTGAAGATCTCCAAATTGTTCATCATTGCTCATTATTTCCCAATAATAGTACAATTCTAGTAAAAATAAGTTGCCAAAGCAATGAATCTAAACCGTAACATTAATATTACAATTATACATTTGTCAAACAGTTATGCATACATTTACCGCTAATCATAAACATCAACTTAAACAATGCATCTACATATTCACATAGCAAAGAAAGGAATTGTAATATGTTAAATATATAAGGGATTGAAATTAATACCATTTTTCATAAATCAATCAACCCACAACGTTAGGGAAACCACAATTTATACGCGGTAAAGAAATCAATCAGACCTTGATTGCATCTTGAAACTTGTTTGATAAATCTAATCGCTTGCTTTGATCCCCTGTTGATACTCAATTGCATGTACAACAAGAAGCAACCTATAAGTGGCCCCATAAAATAAAATAGTTACAATCACTGTGAAAGAAAACAACCAAAGGACCAAAACTATAATGTTTAAATCAAATCTGCATCATTATTTGTGAAGATAAGAGCTGAGCCATTTTCAATGTAGTTATTGTCAGGACAAACCGCAACATGCATTGATCATGATCACTAGTGTAAAGTTGAGAAGGTGGATGATCAATTAAAAACAATCCAAACCGATTACAAAATCTATACTCCGTGCACACTTGAGGCTAGTGTAGATCTATTAGCTGTTCTTATCAGAGGATAAAGAGAGCATGGACAAGTCATTGGTCGTTAAGATATTCACTGATACGTTTTCAATTTTTTTTATTCAATTGGCAAGAGAGGGGGGGGGGGGGGGGGACGGGACGCAGGACTTAATAGACCCAACAAAGAAAAGTATGAAATAAAATTTGAAATCATTTTGAGCATCATATATATCATTTGGGCATCATATAATGATTTTTGGTATAATAATTATAATAAGTCTTGAACTTATTCAATCTAATGACTGTGATTGAAAAGTAACAATCATACTCTTGTCAAAATATACCTAAAGCTCATATCATGATCTATGCAACCAGTTATAGAAGCGTTTATAAATGAGCATGACACTTGTATCTATATTATACTTATGTGTGTTTATAATCGTCAAGATTACAAGATGAGGACGCAATCGACTCTAGTGAAGGAAGAATGACGTGTTTATCCTATATAAAAAATTGACTAAGATGTTATTCATTTTGTTGACTACAAGAATATAATGAACATTTCTCATCCACTACCTAAATATATAACAACCATAGTAATTAGATTTAACACGTACAGTCTGATCTGAATTGGAAAATTCCCAAACAAAACAATAATGAAAATGAAGTCTTAACAAGCCTGCTGCAATAATAGGATTTGTGTCAAAATTGGAACTAACAATAGACCTTATTATGTCGAAACAATGACCAAACAAAAGAGGATAAAAATAAAAGATGAATGATTTATACTCACTTCTCAATATCCGACATATGATCCTCCCGAGGATTAACCATATAAAGAAACAAGTTCACTTGCAGATAACAAATAGTAAACTAAGCAGGAAAAAAGAAATATTAACTAATAAATAACAACATAAAAGGAATACAAATCAAATTCGAAATCATTTGCATATGCTAGCTGACCTGGGTATTCCTAGCCTTGATGATGACCCCATTTTAGATATCCCGATCCTACAAACATTCAATCAATTTTCAGTACAAAACATATATTGATATTGAAGGGTCAAATACCACCACAGAAGAAGAAAAGCCTAAATATACACAATTACTGTAATCCTTTAATCATTTCTAGTATCTTAAAAAATTAAGCACCGAAAATAATGGCACCTCTTGAATATATGTAATGTTTTGTCAAAACATATATACTTAGCCCCAAAATACAATCCAAGTATTTAGGGTAATCTTCCACTTCTTGAAAATGACCCTACATTTGCGACTGGCGGCAGCGAACATAACGTCTCTAAGAAGCCATTGGAATAGGAGACTGTGCTTGCTGCTAGAGTAACTATTGAGGATGGCCTATCTCTTCTTCTCGATGTTGATGATATTGATCGTTTCCTATAATTTAGTCAACTCCAAGATAGTGGTGTCCAGTTGAGGCATAGGCGGCAGGTCCTGCTAGATGGATCATTAGACATGTATGACTCTTAACACATTGGATAAAAGGAAAAACAAGTAATGAATCATTATACAAACTCGACATAGCGCACTGCATTGATAGGTAATGAATCGTTATACAAAACAGGTAATGAATCATTAGACAAACTGGACATAGTGCACTGCATTGATAGGTAATGAATCATTAGACATAGCGCACTACATTCGATCGTTTGTAATTTCAATCCCGATGTCGTGTTTTTTTTGCTAACACGAACACGACTCGTTAGTAACACGAGTCGACACGAGTAGCACGATTATAAAAAAATTGTGTCAATTAGACACGATTGACACGGCTCGGCACGATAACCCATCAATTACTTTTTTATTTTAATAAAATTTGCAATATTTACACTTCACTTTCCCATAAACGTTCGTATAATATATGTAGAACTTGTAGAGGACTGAAATAGAAGTGGACTGAAATAGCAACATACGAGAATAGGGAACTAAGCATTCTTATTATACACATGTACTAAACAGGAAATTAGAGTTTAAATACAGAATATTTGATATACATATAGTATACAAGTACTAAACATTTGACAAATCAGATGGTTCTCAATAACAAATATATAAAAATAACATTACAAAATAGATTATTAAAAACAGATTATACATACAGCCGATTTGATTAGAAATGGACCCAAAATGGTTTGACCAGAAATTACAAACCATTACAAATTTTTGGTTCTCAGTAATGGTTTGGTGTAAAACGATTGACCAAAAATGGTTAAACACACGATTTGACCAAAAATAGAAATGGTTTGACCGGAAAATATTTTGATGTCTCAGTTCTTAACGATGTTGCGACGGAGAGGCTTGAATGACGGGGAGGTCTGAACGACGACGGGAGCGAGCAGCGTAGGGAGAGGATTTTGTTTTATTGTTTTTTTCTTTAAAAGAGAAAGTGGGGAATGTCTGAGGGCTTGAATCGACACTAGGTGAAGATCGGGAGAGTGAGCGGGACTCGATCTAAATGAAAATTATTTTATTTTAATATTTTGTTTATTTTATTTAACGTTTTTTAATTTGGAACGATTTTGGCACATTTTAAAACCGTGCCAAATTTTGGCACAGTTTAAAACTGTGCCAAAATTTTTAGAAACCGTACCAAATTTTGGCACGGTTTAAAACCGTGCCAGATTCTCCTTGTCCAAGTGTGCCATGTTGACAGTTTTGGTGTAGTGATAAAGAGTACTTGGACATAAAATCTTTAGTTGCTTCAACATCCGGATTTATATAAACCTTGCACATTTTAAATATATAAACCTTGGGTGATATTGATTTCAAAAGTCCTAGCACATCTAAACATATAATTAGTGATTAGATATAAAATAAATGCGTTTAATGTATATTCTTAAATGAATAATGAGTAATGAAGATAATATACCTGTGATGTCTTTGTCATTGTCCAATTTGGATGCCAAATCATCAAAATGCATAAATTGGAAGTGGTATGTCGGAATTAGAAGATTAACATCTTCAAAATGTATAAACCTTGAAGATCGAATTAATTCAATCATTAGATTGTGGGATGAGACCCTGTAGTTATGCTTGGTCTCCATAACTCTGAAATTAGTTATTGTGAAGACTTGTCCAAGATCAAGTGAATTGCCTAATTTACAAAGTAAGTATCTTCACATTACTGCATGTATCGAGTCACCCTGTGAAGGAAAAAAATGATATAATTAAATGGAAAATAGTAATTAAGAAAATGTTATTTGGAACAACATAAAAGTACATAAATTCATACAGTATAAATTATATACCTGCTCATCAACTAAGAGAAAGTCATCTGATAGTTTTTGCCTATCGCCATTTTGAGCATGGGATTCCCATTTTGATTCCCATTTTCGTACAACACGTACAAAGATGGTCCAATCATCTCTGCCTAAGGAAAGATCTTCAAGTCTTGTAACTTATTTCATGTTTCTGAAAATTTGTATGAGGAAAAAATTATTTGTAAATGAAATAAGGGAGCAGAATCATAAGTAAAAGGATTAAGACTATTAATTATATACTGCATTAAGAAAATATACCTATAGATATAGATGAAAGAACCTCATCGTGCACAACATTTTTTGTGTAATGGCTATTAATTTGGTCTTCATTATTTATCAATAATTTTAGACCGATGCTTGAAGTTACTCTAGATATAGCTACGTACAGTTGTCCGTGACTAAAAACAGGCTTTGGTAAGTATATTAAAATTTGATCGAGAGTTTGTCCTTGACTTTTGTTGATTATCATAGAGAAAGCAAGCCTAATTGGAAATTGTCGTCTTCTCATAATAAATGACCACTTGGAGTCCGTTGCAGACATTATTATTCGTGCAATGAAAACTTTTGTGACTATATTTGAGCATGTGATAATTATTGCCTCAATGACCAATGAAGATAATTGTGTAATTATCAATCTTGTCCCATTGAAAAGTCCGACACCTTGGTTTATGTTTCTCATTAGCATAATAGGTGAACCTATCTTTAGGTCCTATCTATGACCTGGGACTCCAGCAAAGTTCAAGCTATTTAAAAATTCAACAGGGAAAAGCACATCTTGGTCATGTATGTCCCCAGCAGCCTTAGATATTGAGTCTGAGCTAAAATATGTTGTAGTATCTCTGAGAATGACATTAAGTACGTAAGCATTGATGTTGTCAACTATACAGTTTGTAGGAGTAAGAATAGCTCGACCCTTGACGTAATCTGGATCACTATATCTGTTGGCTAAATTGGGGTAAGCACTTGAAACAATATCGGTAATTGGGATATCCGAATGGGGAATAAGGTTGGCATTAGGTATTTTTATCCATGACAGGTATTCTTTATCTCCGAATGATTCTGTTTGCAATTTACCATCACCTAATGCTAGAACCCAATCTCTGAAAGAAGTCGAATCTTGTATCCGCATGTTTTCTGATAAGTTGAATACATTGCATAAATTCCAGAGATTTGATTTGTTAATTGATGCATTTACAATATCTTATATCCTTCCCTTATCAACAATAGTTAGGTTTTGACGAAAATCACCACCAAGAAGATCTGTAATTCCACCAAAATATTATTCAGAAGATTTTTCGTTATCGAACCACATTATGTCTCTTAGTGTTCTGTCAACTGCTACAAAACAATGACGATGGTTCATAGGAGCATCATCACAAATAATTAATGAGCTCTACAACATGAGTTCATTGATGAATATCACATGTTGACTCTGTGTGAATATCAATAGGAATCTTAAATCTTGAATGTGCGGTTCTTCCACCGGGTAACTATAACGATGCAATTCCAGATGATGCAACTGCCAGAACCACTTTTCCCTCTGAACGCAATCGTGCAAGAATATTTTTGTACAAAAAAGTTTTCCCCGTACCACCTGCCCCATTTACAAAGTAAAATACTCCTTTGCTTTTATATACGGATCATATAACATGATTATAGACATACAATTGCTCATCATTCAATGTGTTGAACATTTGAGCATGGTCCCTTGCCAAAGAGTTCGCATCATACGAAAGTTCCTCTCTTAAGAGTCTATTATACTTTTCTCCAATAAGTGTAGAATTTGGTTGTGGAATTGGTGAGAAATCTTTAAAGCATTTCCCATTTCTGTTCAAAATCTGTTCAATTTCATGAAGATCATAATTCTTAAATTGACTTTCACTAAGAATAAGATCAGGGAGGCCTAAGATTTTTCTTTGACAACGAATAAAATCTTCTGATAGAACCTCCCAATTATCATCCCAAAGCCTTTTCGGATCAGAAACTTCGCAGAAAAGAAGCATTACAGCGAATAAGTCACACAATTGATTACTAGTAGCCCATTGTAATGCTTGTTCTAGAGCATCGTGCCATTCTTTGTCATCTTCTAAAAGACCAAGAGCGTAGCATGTGGCTTTACATGTTGGATGAATAATTCCATTCACTATCTTCACCTCATCATAATTTCTTGCTCCGCGAACAACGTTTAGGAGCATACTAAGGTAAAATCTTTCACCAGAGGCTGGATGAGCATAAACAATATGACCTAGGCATGTGCCTAAATTTTTCCTTCTAAACCATTCCTTTGCTTGTGAGTCCCAAACCCATTTAGATGGAAATTCGGCATACATTATCTCCCCCGCATCCTCATGGATACAATTTGTTTTCATCCATTGTGTAAACATAGTCTTCTCAATATCTACCCTTTCAATGACAGTATCCAGATTGTTAGAATTTTTAAAACTGACAACTTGCTCGTTCAGCAAATGGAATGTCAAACACTCAACACCAATGCTTCGATATTGTATATGAAATTAATAAATTCTCCAGCAAGATTCACATGCAGATAAGTAACGACAATTGAGGAATGTTTTAATTTCATCAACCTCTACCGTTTCGTCAATACAATTATCACTATTTCGGACAATTTATTTCGTCAGCTCAACTGCGGTTCTGTCAGGTCCTTTATTTATATACTGGAAAAGGTACTTGATCGATTTATTGCACCATTCAACATTAATGTGAGCTTGGTATTTGACGACCAAGTCAATATTGTGTGAAACTACGAATCTGTTGCCAAGTTTGATTCCCATCTTTTCTGCAAATCTCCCATCATCTCTACGTCTATAAATGGGAAATACAACTAAGATGCCCAATGGAAGACATGTTTTGAATCGACGGATGAAGATTATACGACATATTACTTAAAGCAATAGTTGGCGTTGGCGTTGGCGTTGACGTACGACTCACGTTATCGGATCGCTTATTAACCATAATTAACCTACGACGGGATCTAGCACTGCGAGATTGGTACGTGGGATCCATCTAATTTTAATGAAAATAACAATTATGTTTCATTAATTGAAAAATATAATAAGTTCATGAAATATATATAACATGGCATGGCAACAACATTTTATATCCTTCATGTAAATAGTTAGATAATTTTCTTCAGATATCACATGATAAAATGAGTTTATTTCTGGTGTATGAAAATTATAATACTCATTGCCAACATCCATCTGTGGTATGATCAATAAAAATATCATAAGAAAAGATGATAAATTTTGCATTTTAAAACTTAGGTGGTTTTGGGGTTAGAAGTATTAAAAAAATATAGTAACTTATAGATTGTAAAAACAACACCAAATTTTTCAAATTAAAAGTTTATGGTTAAAATCAAGCTGAACCACAGATTAAAAGCCCATACCAACAAATGAATATATTTTATATAGACCTGAACCACTGATTGAAAGCCATGCTCAATCTTATTATGCACATATTTTATAACAACAAAATAACAATCCCCAACAAATTCATACATAAACAAATAAATAATTTCAATATGGAATATAGGTAACAAATAGGAGACAACAACAATATGAACTCCCCAACTAAGAGATGATAGAGACTCAAAAGATGGAACTACAATGAAGAAAACCAATGTGCTAAGTAACAAAAACATTCTAATGATAAGACCAGTTGTTGTTCTTCCTTGGTAATTGGCTGGAAATGAGTTTTCAATGGCAATAGCTATGGGCATTATGGTCATTACATATTTTGCAATTGGACCACCCAATATGGTGTATATTGGTACCTTTAACCTCAACTTTTCTATAGGCAAGTTGAGGGTTACTTGTGATTGAACAGCCTGGCCATATATCAGGTAACCCAATATGGCCATGGTCACATATGTGATAGTGCAGACGATAAAGCTAATTAGTAAGACCTTAGAAATCTGGCACTTCTTTCTCATGAAACTATATATTGTAGGGAACATAGAATGTGAACCATAAAAAAATGTGTACAAACTTAGTAAAGTAGCCCACCCCTGAATATTAACACACTTTTCGTTGTGCCAACGTAAAACACACAAATAACTACAATCAAGGAAGAGAGAACCCCTCCACACAATACGTATATATTGACATTATTTATAAAGAAAGTTTAGTGCGGCATATACGATAAGGATGATTTGGAAACGAAAATGAGAATCAAACAAAGCGAGGAAGAATAAAAGGTGAGGGGGAAATTAAAATGAAGTAGCTTCAAGTACCTATGTACTGAATGTTTCTAAATCAATTACGTGGGAGCAATAGTCTTTAAAGTCAATGTTTTCAGGCCACCCAATGATTATTTTTAATTATATTTAAAAAATATAAGAGTCCATATATATACAAAACGAAAATGCTGTGGAATTGAAATTTGGTCATTGAATTACTACAAATATTATTTAACTCAGCTGTATAAGGCAGTGGATGATGGAGCCAATGTTATAAGCTATTTCGTGTGGTCATTTCTCGACAAATTTGAATGCAGATTAGGGTACACTTCAAGGTTTGGCATTGTTTATGCCAAATATATAGACTAATTTCTTCACATCGTGCATCAACACTGAGAGTAACAGTCTATTCCTCTAAGACCATGGCATTCTTTAAAAAAAATGCCAATCGAAGATTATCGAAAGACATGAACGAATTTTAATAGCAGACCCAACCCAAAACACTTGAAAACATATTTTCCTAAATCTCTAAGGAATTTTAACAAAAAGTATATGTGCCTAACTTACTAATTCCCTATCAATGTTAAATGTTATTTTGTGTGGTCATTTCTCGACAAATTTGAATGGAGATTAGGGTACACTTCAAGGTTTGGCATTGTTTATGCCAAATATATAGACTGATTTCTACACAGCATGCATCAACTGTGAAAGTAAAAGTCTATTCCTCTAAGACCATAGCATTCTTTAAAAAAATCGAATCGAAGATTATCGAAAAACGCAAATGAATTTTAACAGCAAATCCAACCTAATACAGTTGAAAACATATTTTCCTAAATAACTAAGGAATTTTAACAAACAGTAAATGTGCCTAACTTACTAATTCCCAATCCTATGCCCTATAATCATTTTTTATTCAAATCCATATATTACGTTGATTTATACTTGCACTCTATTAACATTTATATCAAAAATAAAGATATAATATCATACTTGCAACTCTATTTTATTTTATACCATTACAACATTATAAAAAAGTCTTTACTAGTATTGATGCTTCTTCAACAAAATCTGAGATTCTAAAATCTTCTATTGCAACCACCGCTCCAAATGAGCTTGCCTCAACTGTGTTTGACATTCCGGCCACAGAGTTCGTCTTACAATTCATCTTCTCTGCAAACATATATATATTACTCCCAAATAAGTGTACATATTCCATTATACCAGTATTGTAGTTGTATGCCGAGTATGCCTGGATGTAGCTGTATGTCATTTGTAACGATTGAATGTACTTTGAAGAAGAAGGGTCACTCTATATTGGCACATATTACGTGAATGAGTTGGTGCCTGAATTTGTATCGGCACAAATTAATGTAGTTTGTATATGAAGGGGTTATGGAAGTAAGGTTGATGATATGGACATCGATCTCCTTATACATCTGGTATGGAGATCCAAGTCAGATGATTTCTCACATCCAACATGGGTGACATCGGTCTCGTTATAGATCTGATGTGGAGAGTCAAGGTAGATGATTTCTCACATCCGACGTGGGTATCGTCTATGTTCAGGAGAATAAATCTAATGTGGAGAGACAAGGAAGATGATTTCTCACATCCGACGTGGGTATCGTCTATGTTCATGAGAATAAATGCTTTTTATTGCATTTGATAGTAATAGTATAGATTTATACAAATGTTTTTAGTGTAAAAATGGGGCGAAGAGACTTTGCAATCTCAAGAAGGCAAATAAAATGTATACTCGCAAAGATTTCATTTTGTGAACAATCCAACATCCCATTATTCACGTTCCATTCAAGGCACCGAAACCGTGAAGTTAATGAATATATGAACAACTCTAAGAATAAACCTAAAAAAACCATTTGGAGAAAATTTAATCAGTCATGATATCATTACACAATGTTTCGTTCATTGAGACCTCTAATAAAGATGGGAATATAGTGAAGTCTCACAACAGTAAGGAAATAAAGGAAACAATATTTTTCTCATTGTTTTCGAAATTCTAAACTACTATTGATTCTACTGCAAATGAACAAAAATATATTTTGGTTGGTTTTATTGACATCGATACCTTATCTGAGGAAGAGGGAAAGGGAGAAACTATAGAAGTCAATGAAGATCCTTATATTGATGAATATTACGTTCATTCTAAGACGAGTGATAACTAATGCCATTTTATTTTCATGTTCATGTTTCTTAAAGCGTCGTTAATGTAATTCTTGCAATAATGTCGTTGTATTGAAGCCCCTCGTCATTGCTATAATTTTCCTAAAAAAAAATGGTCATGAAATTGCAATTATACAACGCGTATTGAATGAATAAATTTGAGTACATTACTTCATGAAATTCCTTTGATTAGTGATTGAAAAGTATATTCTTGTAATTTAAAGGAATTTTATTCCCAAAAAGGATTTTATACCCTCAAGTGATGAAGTTACAAGAAAAGTTAAAATATCACTTTATTACAATTTCAACCTGAATATGTGCTGGAATAAATATAAATATCACTTTATATAATTTTCCATGTAGTTTATTTTTAACATCTGAATATTTATTACACTATACCAATCCATTTACAAACGAATCAATGATCTCAAGTTCTTTTGTTTTTTAATAAGGTGTTTTAGCTTATATTCCGTTGTGGCACATTTGTTTTACTTATGTAAGGACATTATTTTATAAATATATGTCTAGAATGTAGGAATTTATGTGTTGTCCTAGATCACAGTTAGTATGTCATATACCGCTACATCTCGACGCATCTTCACACGTTCTACCTTGATATCCATCATCTGAATCTTGAGCTACACGTATCATCAACACGCACTCATCATTGACTACGTTCGTCGTCCATCTTCAACCGACACTATTCCCACTAACTCCACTATGCGAAAAGGTAAAATGATTAATTGGATTTATTAATGTTCACGTATTTATTTGGGATATTTTTATAAAATGTTTTTATCAAAATTGTGGCGTTTTTCTAAGTAAAAAATTATTTTTTAAGACCTATAGGCAAGAAGATTTTATCAAATATTTTTTCACTTGTGTCGTTTAAAAGACATAGCAATGTTATTCAAATGACATTGAGATGTCATTCAAACGACATCTTCTAAGGAAAGAACATGTTGTTTGAAAAGTCGCTCGAATGTCGTTTTTAAGATGTATCAAACGAACCAGTACTGTTTTAGATTTTTTGGGTCGTTTGTATGGTCGTTAGTAGCGACATTAGATGCCATTCAAATGGCATGTAGATGTCGTTCGAATGACTTCTAACGACTTCATTTGCCTCAACTTTTTACTCAGCCAATAAGTAGTTTCTACGAAGTTTGGTTTTGGATGTCTTTCAAAACTCCGTTTCTGCATTTTTGATGCACCAAAAGACTTCATCTTTTAAGCTTTTAACCCTTTTTTATTCACCCTTTTTTATTCACTCCCAAATTCCCAAATCTTTTATGTGAATCGTTCTTGGCTTGATTATTCATATTACTCATTCTGGAGTAACCACTATAGAGAAGAATGTTGTCTCTAATGCTGACCAATTGGAGCTCTTGCGGGATCTCTTGCTGAAGACTTCGAACCGAAAACTAAGGGTCGTCACAAAAACGTTGTATTTATGATAAGTAATTTTAAGTTGGATATTTACATTTTATAGAAAAATAAAAGCTTTTGCCCCTTGTTGGGAATTTTTCCTGAAATCTCTATAGTGATTGTTTTGGTTGTTCATGATAGATAATTCATATTATTGTCAATCATAATTAGATGCATGTTTTAGGGATTTAATTAAAATATGGGCATAAAATTAGAATTTAACTAAGAACTTTAAACAGTGAATGCAAGCGCACTCTCAAATTAGTATCAGAGCCAATTACACGGTGTAATGTTTCCACAAAATTTTTCTAGATATCAATTTTTGTCTAAAAAATTGATTTTGAAAAAGCACAAACTCAAGGGAAACCTTGTATAATCGGATGCCAATTTTTTACTAGACTAATTATGCTTATTGAAAAGCCCGTATGAAATCTCAATTAAAGGCCATTGATGAACGTGTCTGGGTTGTATGTGAAAGAGGGTGGAATCCTCCCTTTGTCACCGTAGATAATGTGACAAACCTTAAACCGGGGTCAAACTGGACTGAGGAAGAATTTAAATGGAGCACATATAACTCTGTGGGCTAAGTGCAATTTCTGGAGTTGTCACAACCAATGAGTTCCAACGCATCATGACATGTACCATGACAAAGAAAGAATGGGATGTTCTTCAACTTACCCATGAAGACACTAATGCGGTGAAAGAATCTAAATTGCAAAATTTAACTACTCAATTTGAAACAATTACCATGCTTGAATTTGAGTATTTTGATGAATTCTATGCTCGTTTATCTAATATTATCAATACTAGTTTCAATCTTGGTGAACATATTCCTGATGCTAGACTAGTTAAAAAGATTTTGAGATCACGGCCTAAGCGTTTTATCACTAAACTCACAATGCTATATTCAATAGGAAATTTGAGAAGTCTTAAATTAGTAGAACTGCTAGGAGACCTCCAGACCTATGAAATTGACATGTGTCCTAATATGGTTAAATCTAAAGATAAAGGGATAGAACTTAAAGCCGAGGCTAGAAAAATTCAGGGGTCAGTTAGAAAGAGGGGTGATTCGTCTCAAAGAAGAGAGGAAGAAACGTCAAATTTAGAGTTTGATTTTGATTTTGATGATTTGGCATTGTCTGCAAAAAATTTCAAAGGAATTTCTCAAATTAAAAAATAATGGAAATTTCAAAGATAAAAAGAATTTTGAGAAAATAAATCTGGAAAAAAGAATGATAAAGATAAAAAGGACACTCCTAAGAGAGACGAAGAGAGGTCCTATGAGTTTGACAGTAGAGGTCATAACCCTTTTGAGTATCCAACCAGGTTAAAACATCAAGACAAAGGCAGAGCTGCTTTAAAAGCCTCCCTTAATGACGACAGTGAAGTCGAGTAGGTGTATTCTAGATACGAGTCACCTGATGAATGTAACTTCCCCGCATTCATGGCTAATCATGTAACATCCTGACCCGAATTTAAAGGTTATTGAAGGACTAACCCAACCCGGTTCGTACGTTAATTGTGAAGTGCATTAGAACAACTTAAATAATATTTCTAATCCAGTTTTATTCGTATTTAACGTTGCATTTATTAGCATGCGAGTCCAATTATATTAACTTTGTGGAAGGACCTAAGGAAAGTGTCCCCAAGGCCAAGTAAATAGAGATACTAATCGCAAATGCAAATAGTTACTTATCAGTATAATGCTCTCAAAGTACGAAACATTATACACCCTACCACAACAAGAGAAGGGATGTGAGCCAAATGGTCAGTGGGATCATATACAAATGCAGTATAGAAACGAGTGACATAAAGCAGTACTCACATGTTACACTACATGCATGTGAAAATATGTCTATATCTACATATAAACCCTTTAAATTACATGTACCAATGTATTTAATCGTTCATTCCAAAAACGTTAATTAATAACACTTTACTTTCTTAACCTCATAAAATAGTCATTTTTACTATCATGCTTTGAAAACTAGCATTTGTTCCCATTAACTCACGCAGTTAGACAAATGGCATTCGTTAGGGAAAACCTTTCATTTACTTTCAAAATGTTTATTAGTCAACATTAATTAACTCACGCTAGTGTTACTTAACCATACTTCGGGACTTCCATTCAACACACGCACATATCGTGTAAAAAAATATTCTTTTTCTTTGAAATCCTTATGTAACATACGCTTATGTTTATTGTGATTCAAACTTTATTACGTAGCTTAATATCATTAAGTCACCATGCTTAACCATTTCATTTTTTTATGGACATTAGACATTATTCTCAAATTACTTGTCCATGTTACATTAATCAGAACAGTAATTATTCACGCAAGTTAGGTTATTTTCATCTCTTAACCCGTTCCTTGTCAAGTTTCCAATTACGTCATTATCTTTGGGGTTTGGCCAACAACCATGGACTTCGTGGACTTTCACCATCGGTCTCCACTGCCATATGCTACTACAGTTATTTTGGGGTCTTTCACCACTAGGGACATCATGCCCTGCTTAATTATTTATCCAGCATTATCCGCAGCTTCCATTATAATTTTCAATGTGTTCAACATTTTCTCATGTTCATGTTAAATTGTCTTTTTCATGCCGAAGCCAAATCCTTGGACTTAACTCTCCATTTTCCAAATATACATTTAGGGAAAAATCATTTTATTCCATTAAATTCCTTTTTCACGCACGCATTGATTTTTATACCGAAAATCATTTCTTCATTAAGGACTTCAATTATTCTTTTCACATTAGTGTCAAAATACTCTTTAGCATTTTTATTTCATAAAAATGTCACACTTTAAGTAAATTACCAAATTACTCATTTTTATTTAGCAAAATATGCAACATTAACCTTATTCAAGTGCTATTCACAAAAATACCCCTTTCAAGTTTCAAACTTAACACTTACGCATTTTACTCATTAAAACACTTGTTCAACTTCTCACTTTGCCAAAAAATACACATTTTTAATTTTAACCCTTTTAATATATAAAATCATGATTTTTACACATTAACTCTTATTTCTCATGTAAGCCTATACACTTTAATTATGAATTTTAACGCTAAAAACCCATTTTAGTCTACATTTACACATTTGACACTTTACATTTCACACTTTAATTATGACTTTTTGCGTAAGGACCCAAACTTATTCATTTATTTCACACTTAGTCTTCTTTACTTTTATTATTTACATGAGGACTTTATTTTCACATGTTTACTCAGTAATACTTATGATGATTTCACACACTTTAAAATACCCCTTTAAAATGAAAGCATTCCTTCACATATAAAACTCTTTATTTAATGTAGGAAAATGCGTATTCAAGTTACCAAATGGAGTGAACAAGATCAAACATCCCTTATCATAGAAATCACATTCTCTTTATTTGAAACACAGTTTTAACCCATTTGATTTCATAAAATATCTATGAATAGTGTTTTAAAAATTTAACACTCTTAGAACTAATTTAAAACCTTCTTTTAAATTCCTCTTTTTACTCAAAACATTAAGGGTGAACGTAATAAACCCGTAAATGCATTACACCCACTTTGTTACACATTATTACATCAAAAATGTGTAGAAAAATAATATGAATTTTTATCAATTTCAAAACCCATTTGAAATATATCTTTGAACCCCATTTGCAACTAAAATCATAGATTTCAACTAGTTAATCCTATAGATGCAAACTAACTAACATCACACACATATTAAGTTTAATACATGTAATTAAAGTAGCTAAAAATCTACTCAACTTCAAACCTAAACCAAGGTTAGTATTTCAACCTAAGTATCTCCAAAATGGTGGTGGAAATAGTGGTGTAGGAGGAGAAACCCCCACCTCCAATAGTGGCCTCAATGGGTTACCAAAAGCTCTCTGAAGCAAGCCCCAAGTGTCCGCCGTCTCTAAGCTCAAAACCCCCTTCTACAACTCCTAAATCTCATCAAAAGCTTCTCAAAAACTCTCCCCGCAAGTTGCCCCAGAACTCTAAGGTGTTTTAATGGTGTTTGTGACCTCCAAAATGGTGTTTTCATGGTGTAAAGATGGTGGGGAAGAAAAGCTACGAATTTGGGGTGAAGGAAGAGCTCTTGTTTGACCATGGTGATGAAGAAAATCTGATGAAAAGAGTGAGATATTAATGGCCAACTCACTTTCCCTCCCATTTCTCATGTAAGGTATTTGTGGTAATCTTCCACTCTTGACCAACCATCCAAGAGTTTGTGTGTCTCAAATGGTGCAAAAGGGTTCTCAATATCTGCAATTTAAGTTGGAAAGGGACAATACAATGCAACCAACATTAGCACATGTGACACTCAAGACCCAAAGGATGATTTGCGTCATTTTCTTTCTGTAAAAATATTTTTTTTTTGCAATTTTTTACTTGATATTTATATTCCTTGCATTGTTTTTGGCTAAAAAAATCATATTTCTAATAGTCATTTAGCCTCCCGGAATGTCCTATACAAGGCTCGCAAGAATCGGGACCTCCGCGCAAAACATATTGTTTTTTTATTTTTCTTCGCATGGTAATATTCCTTATATTTTTACGAGTCTAAATATATGGTTGAAATGTTTTTTTGACTTACCAATTGTCCTAAAAAATTCACGCAGAACTGGACTTTCGCAGTGTCGCGCACCGTCAGACAATTTGTACCCAGGCTTGCGTAGTGCTCGTTGCTTATCTGAATCGCGTGAAACTTAACCGAAGTACTTAAAATAATTATATAAACTCAAAATGAAACTCGTAAGAACCATGCAACATAAAACTTTCTCATTAAATCATATTTTCTTTCCGTACCATTTAAATGCTGCGTCGTATTAACCTTGTCCTTGTCACATCCGTTCCTTAATATTTTTTTCTCAAACTTAATGGACATCCTAGCCAATAATATTAGAGATTAAATACGCATTAATGCAACACATGCACCGTGGGATTTTTTTCCGTTTAAACCATTTACGTAATACGCCAACTTACATATTACTTGATGTGTTACACTTGGATTATTTATTCCTCGAATTTTCCTTTGAACAAAACACTTCAAATAGTGTTAAATACCTATTTTCTAGGCCGGGTTATTACATTCTTCCCTCCTTTATAAATTTGTCCTCGAAATTTATGATCATCAAGCTCACAAATCATTCATCCAACAATTAAATTTTAATCTTAGATGTCTTTAACACTATAGTCTAACCAAAAGATGTCATACCATTAATCAGTTACAACTACGGTGAATCCTAAGATATTATTGTTAACTCCCAAGAATGCCTAACATGTCCATATAAACAATACCTCAAAGTAACTGATAGTGAGCAAATATCATGCTAACACCCAAAGTACTAATTATCATTAATTATTCAAAACATCGGGATTTATAAGCCTACGTTTCATCAAACGATTTGACTTTTGCATAGCTTAGGCAGATACATCCTCAACATCAATAACTATTCACATAAAAAAATTTGAGACAGTTATTTAATCCCAATGGTCTATCCGACCGTTATCTCTTACAAGACTAAGCATTAGCCTAGAGTCATACTAGTTATGACAATCCAAATACACATGAGAGACTACATTCTCAATCCGTAATTTCCATACGGAGTGCAACCCTGGCATTTAATGTTCCATCAAGTTCTAATATTTATATCTTAGAGTCGGGACCTCAAATCCATGATATATGTCATAACTAGCTATACGGGTTAAATAACGACCGTGTTAATCTAAACCAATTAAGTACACATGAAAACTATTTGTAAAAAAACGTGAGACCATGCGTACACACCAACCAGTGTAAAATAAAAGTTCTTCCAAAGAAGAGAATACTCATGTATCGTAACACAACAGTCTCTACCTGGCCTATCCCTCATCACTACAGAGCTATGCTATGCTACACCTGAATACCAACCCATAATTGAAACAACTTCCCATTACCGAGATCAAAGAGGACACAAAAAGGTGCAACGAATTAGGCAACTATCACGCCAGAATGAAACAATTGAATTCGAATAGTGAACCATGCCACACGAAGTACGAACCAAAAAGTACACTTGAAGTCTAAATTTTTCACTGCCCTACATGTACACTAAAGTATTTGCCTAGCCACGTTCCCTGGATTGAATCACCAATCATGATTGTCCTACTCCACGGACAACGACTTGCGAGCCGATTCCCTTAGGAAGCTAAAAAGCTCGGCTTGCCTCCTTAAGACTAATGTTACTCTTTATCCCTCATATCAATGCGAAGTTACATTTCTCATTGCTTAATGTGAATCACTGACCTAACATAATCAAGTCTCCATAATCTCAACATGCGATTGCTAACTTTCAAACCTCAAGATCTTTTTCATCTTATGAAACAGAACACTCGCATAATTTTACTCTACTGCCCATCTCTAAAATCCTTAGCAACGTCCCATGTGATTCAAAATCATAACTATTGTACTAGTTACAATGACACCCTGATTTTTTTTCAAGCATTACCCAGGCCTAATACCCAATGATTCTTCTCACTAGAGTCATACTAAGACATACGTGTAGCACACGTAGGTGCTATAATCAAGCCTAACACTCCATTTTGATTGCTATCTCTAAAACCATGATGAACATCATCTTGTTCTAAGTCTCCCAAGTGCATAACCTAACACATAACGACCCGTTTTCTACATTATCAACTAAATCATACCATAACATAAACTTATAAAAAAAATTGTGGAACTAACTCCAAGGTATTACTACAAATGACATGAATAAACCGTATTTCAATCACCAATAGCCTATAAGTTCCTCAACATGATAATTTTTTTTCACTACCTCATGGAAGAGTCACCAAGTCAACTGTCTCCAATTCGACATAAACATCCTAGCCTTGGAGTCATCATGACAAAAATCCTGTCAAGTATAACAATCAAGCATAGCCGCTAAATTATTTCCTCAAAGGGGAAACACTAATTCCATTCATAATGTGGCATACCAATCGTAAATATATATTCCTGAAGTCATAAGGGATCCCATAATATCAACGAGAGACGTCGACAACACCATACTGTTTGGTACAACCTTAAATTCGCCATTACTAGGGAAATCCTATTACTTGAACTAACACCTCATTAGCTAAAACTTAGTACATATCTCTAAGGAGCAATCATGAATTCATATTTTTATCCATAACACTAACCCAAGATGAAACTCATCATAGCCTATCATTTAACCTCAAGGACTATTCAACCGCGACAACTAATGTGCCTCACTATGCAATTGTCGCCCTTACTTACTAAACCACAAGTTAACACTATTATAAACTTCTAGTAGGATACGGGACCACAAGTATTGCCTAAAAGCATCCAGACCTACATACCCAATGCCACAGAAGATCAAATTCCTAAATACTACATTATTATTTTTAGAACCATAATTTAATGCCATCATTTCTAACAATAAGTCCCAAGGACTTCCTAGATTCATTCTTAAGTTACCTAAATCATAATCATGATACTTAGGCATTCTAATCTCCATAGGATATATACTTATAAATACACCACTTAATCACCTAGTCCTATAAATGAATCTATAAGCTTTCCCGCCAAGATGCAACGAATATTACTAGCCGTCTCTAATACAACTAAGGCTTCTCTAGCCATCAAATTTCTACATAGTATCTCACACAAGAATACGGTGTCACTGTAAATGGTTTATACTAGAACCCGTACTCACCAACATATTAATATCATAAATTCCGCGAAACATGAATGGATACTAACCTAGCCATTTTATCATCTCATACAGAGTTTCACATCGTGTTATCATCCTTGACATTAACATCATGATACGTGCCGAAACTGTCAACTGTCTAGTGTGACCAACCCAAACCAACATTGATGCCGAGAATATCTACTATCATCCTCACTACATCACACCCGAAAGGAACATTGGACCTAAAGATCTGATACCAAGTTGTAACATCCTGACCCGGATTTAAAGGTTATTGAAGGACTAACCCAATTCGGTTCGTACGTTAATTTTGGAGTGAAATGGAACACCCTAAATAATGTTTCTAATCCAGTTTTATTCGTATTTAACGTTGCAATTATTAGCATGTGAGTCCGATTTATATTAACTGCATGGCAGGACCCAAGGAAAGTGTCCCCAAGGCCAAGTAAATAGAGATACTAATCGTAAATGCAAATAGTTACTTACCTGTATAATGCTCTCAAAGTACGAAACATCATACAACCTGGCGCAATAAGAGAAGGGATGTGACCAAAATGCTCAGTGGAATCATATACAAGTGAAGTAATATAAACGAGCGACATAAAGGAGTACTCACACGCTATACTACATGAATGTGAAAATATGAATATATCTACATATATACCCTTGAAACTACATGTACCAATGTATTTAATCGTTCATTCCAAAAATGTTAATTAATACCACATGACTTTCTTGACCTTACAAAATAGTCATTTTTATCATCATGCTTTGAAACCTAGCATCCGTTCCCAATAACTCACACAGTTAGACAAATGGCATTCGTTAGGGAAAACCTTTCATTTACTTTCAAAACATTTATTACTCAACATTTATTAACTCGCACCAGTTTTACATAACCATACTTTGGGACTTCCATTTAACACACGCACATATCGTGTCTAAAAAAATACCCTTTTTCTTTGAAAGCCTTATGTAACACACGCTTATGTTTATTGTGATTCAAACCTTATTAGGTAGCTTAATATCATTAAGTCACCTTGCTTAACCATTTTTTTTCTTATGGAGATTAGATATTATTCTAAAATTACTTATCCATGTTTCATTAATCGGAACAGTAATTATTTGCGCAAGTTGGGTTATTTTCATTTGTTAACCCGTTCCTTGTTAAGTTTCCAATTATGTCATTATCTTTGTGATTTAGACAACAACCACGAACTTCGTGGTCTTTCACCACCAGTCTCCACCGCTATATGCTACTGCAGTTATTTTGGGGTGGTTCACTACTAGGGACGTCATGCCCTGCTTAATTATTTATTCGGCATCATCCGCATCTTCCACTATCCTTTCCAATGTGTTAAACATTTTATCATGTTCATGTTAATTTGCCCTTTTTAAGGCAAAGCCAAAGCCTTGGACTTAACCGTACATTTTCTCATTATGCATTTAGGAAAAAATCATTATATTCCATTAAATTCCTTTTTCACGCACGCGTTGATTTTTACACCGAAAATTATTTCTGCTTTAAAGACTTAAATTATTCTTTTCACATCAATGTCAAAACACTCTTCAGCATTTTTATTTCATAAAAATGTCACACTTTAAGTTAATTACCAATTTACTCCTTTCTCGTTACCAAAATATGCAAACTTACTCTTATTCAAGTGCTATTCACAAAAATACCCCTTTCAAGTTCCAAACTCAACACTTAGGAATTTTAGTCATTAAAACACTTGTTCAACTTCTCAATTTGTCAAAAAATACACATTTTTCATTTTAACCTTTTTAATATATAAAATCATGATTTTTACATATTAAGTCTTATTTCTCTTGTTTAAGCCTACACACTTTAATTATAAGTTTTAACGCAAAAAACCCATTTTAGTCAACATTTACACATTTGACACTCTACATTTCAAACTTAGTGTCACACACTTTAATTATAATTTTTCGCATAAGGACCCATACTTAGTCATTTATTTCACACTTAGTCTTCTTTATTTTTATTATTTACATGAGGACTTTATTTTCTTATGTTTACTCATTAAGCCCACTTTATTTACTTGTGATGAGTTCACACACTTTAAAATACCCCTTTAAGATGAAAGCATTCCTTCACATATAAAACTCTATATTTAATATAGGAAAATTCATATTCAAGTTACCAAATGGCATGAACAAGCTCAAACATCACTTATCATAGAAATCACATTCTCTTTATTTAAAACACATTTTTAACCCATTTTATTTCATAAAATATCTATAAATAGTGTTCTAAGAAATTTAACACTCTTACAACTAATTTAAAACATTCTTTTAAATGCCTATTTTACTTAAAATATTAAGGGTGAAAATAATAAACCCATAAATGCATTATACGAACTCTGTTACACATTATTCCACCCAAAACGTGTAGAAAAATAATATGAATTTTTATCAATTTCAAAACCCATTTGAAATATCTCTTTGAAATCCATTTGCAAATAAAATCATAGATTTCAACAAGTTAACCCCATAGATGTAAACTAACTAACATCACACATATAATAAGTCTAATACATGTAATTAAATTAGCTAAAACTATACTCATCTTCACACCTAAACCAAGGTTAGTATTCCCACCTAGGTATATCCAAAATGGTGGTTAAAATGGTGGTGTAGGAGGAGAAACCCCCACCTCCATATGTGACCTCAAGGGGATACCAAAATCTCTCCAAAGAAAGCTCCAAGAGTCCTCCATCTTTAAGCTCAAAACCCCCTTCTACAACTCCCAAACCTCATCAAAAGCTTCTCAAAACTCTCCCTACAAGTTTTTCCAAAACTCCAAGGTGTTTTGATTTTATTTGTGACCTCCAAAATGGTGTTTTCATGGTATAATGATGGTGGGGAAGAAGATCTAAAATTTTGGTTTGAAGGAAGATCTCTTGTTTGACCATGCTGATGAAGAAAATCTGATGAAAAGAGTGAGATATTAATGGCCAGCTTACTTTCCCTACCGTTTCTCTTGTAAGGTATTTCTGGTAGTTTTCCACTCTTGACCAACCATCCAAGAGTTTGTGTGTCCCAAATGGTTCAAAAGGGATCACAAGGTATGCAATTTAAGTGGCAAAGGGACAATACAAAGCAACCAACCTTGGCACATGTGACACTCAAGACCCAACCAAAATTAACCCCAAAGGATGATTTGCGTCATTTTCTCTCTCTAAAAATAATTTTTTTTTTCAATTTTTAACTTGATATTTATATTCCTTGCATTTTTTGGCTTAAAAATCATATTTACAATAGTCGTTTGGCCTCTCGAAATGTCCTATACAAGGCTCGCAAGAATCGGGACCTCCGCGCAAAACATATTTTTTTCGATTTCTCTTCGCATGGTAATATTCCTTATATTTTTATGAGTCTAAATTAGACATGTCAATGGGTCGTGTCGAGTCGTGCTCATGTCATTTTTTATTGTGTTCGGGTCTTATTGGGTTCGTGTCCAAATGGGTGACTTTTTTATCATGTGAAAAAATTGTACTCAAACCCGACTCGTTATGTTATTGTGTCGTGTTCACTCGTTAATACCCATTAAGATAATGAATTATTTTGAATTGTATACAAGTTGACATATTATCTGATTTTTGAATCCAAATAGACCCATAAATTCATAGACATTATTAAATCTCTCATTTGATAAAATTCATTATGATTAAATTAACATTATGCTCACAAATTCTTTATAAGTTTCAAAAGTATATCTTATTTACTTAAATTAATGGGTCATAATGGGTTTTATCAGTTATTAATGGGTGAAGGTTATCAACCCTAACCCGACGCATTAACTATCGTGTCTTATTGGGTTGACACTGATATGACTCGAACTCATTAAGGGTCCACCCATTAACTTATAACTTCCTGTCGGTTCGTGTCGTCTTTTCGTGTCGTTCCTCATTTTTCTAGGTCTAGTCTAAATATATGGTTGAAATATTTTTTGACTTACCAATTATCCTAAACAATTCGCGCAAAACTGGACTTTCGCAGTGTCGCGCACCGTCAGACAATTGTACTCAGGCTCGCGTAGCGCTCGTTCCTTATCTGAATATCATGCAACTTAACCGAAGTACTTAAAATAATTATATAAACTCAAAATAAAACTCGTGTGAACCATGCAACATAAAACTTTAGCGTTTAATCCATATTGCGATATTTTTCTTTTCGTACCATTTAAATGTCCCATCGTATTAACCTTGTCCATGTCACATCCGTTCCTTGATATTTTTTTCTCAAACTTAATGGACATCTTAGCCAATAATATTAGAGACTAGTTGTAAACTTGCGTGATTCGAGGGCGTGATATATAAATACGCAAATTAAATTTATACAATTCAGGTTTATAATTGTGTGTAGTTACTTGGAATAAAGTTTATTTTCAAAACCAAATATAATATAAAAAATAATGCTAAAGACATTTCATTCGTTTTACTAAATTGAAAAGTTATGTGTATTTAATTTGAAAGATTTTTATGACAAAAATCCTAACATGCTCTAAAGAAGTCTATGTCACAAATTATATACAATAAAATACTTTAAAATACCCCCATGCCCTTATTATTCTTTTTTATTGGTTCAAAGCAAAATCTTAATTATGATAAATTAACGTTTTTTATATAATAAAATGTAACTTAAAGTGATTTGAGAAAAAATATCATATGTCTTAAAATACCCAGGTGATTTTAGACCAAAAATAAGAAACAAAATTAAAAAGCAAGATATATTGTCGTGTCGAAATAATGAACATTTTAATTAAAAAATTACTTAGAATTATTATAAAAGATCATAATTAAGGGACCTTATAGCACAGAAGCCAATGAAACTAAGAGCGTTGCTAAAGAAGCTCACACTCTTAAACACACACCATAGACACATACCCCAAAAGGCAAAAATAACCATTTACTTAAATCATAACTACTATATTTCTCTTAATTAAAAAAAAAACTAAAAATAAGACAAATAAGACAAATATTCTCCCTTATTTCTCCTAATAAAAAAATAAAACTCGTTTAAAAAGAATTTTCTTATTGAAACCTTATTTTTTTAATAAAGTTTTGTTAACAAAAGTGTACTACATTAATAAAAAAATTGTACAACATTCATAAATAAAATTATTATTTCTTAAAAACTGGCACAAACCTACATTATCGCGATTGGTTAGTGCCGTTGGCGTGAACCCATGTTATTTAATGAATGCGAGTCCGCATCAAGGGATTGTTGCCAAATGACTTCATTAACTAAAAAGAGGTGGAAAATATAATACTTTTGCATCAGTAATGAAAGAGATTGTAAAACACATTAAATTATTTTGTGTGATATACCTCCAAGAAATGTTAGTCTAGTGGAAGAAGGTCCACCCACCCAAGATTAATGGATTCTTAAGATCCTTCATGATATTTGATTTTCTCATGTATGACAAATATTCATGAAGTAGTAATATATATCCATCTATTATATGAACTTGAAGACATAAGAATGGTCAAAAAGAATAATTTATCATTTACGTAAACATTAATATCGTGACATTACTCTTCATCTTTACTTTTTTTTATCTTTATTCAACCTACTAAGCAACACACACACACGAACACACAAATTATATTGTATAACCCTTTAAAACACTATGATTTATCCTTCTAATAGTGAAAAAATATCAAAAGACCAAGTTTAGAACAAATCCCTCTATAGGATTAATCCCTCATATTAAAAGTTACAATTAATTAAAAGTCTAATTAGGTTTCTTCATTTTAAATCTAAAACTAACTAATAATAATGGAAAGATGAAAATTAGTTACCTCATTCCTTTAACCTAACCAAGTTAAGACCCAATTTATTATCCTAGCCATCAAAATAACCCAAAGAACTATTGCCACTCCATCGATTCATAAAACAAATCACATCACTAATCCTTGCATTTCCAGTTGTCAAATCAAGCGAGTTTATGTTCTCAATTTTTTTATCAATTTCGTCTCCTTTTCCATTTTTTTATGTAAATATGAAGGAGGATATGTATAATGTATTAAGCACCTGCAAAATATAATATGAAGAAAAAAAGAGTTAGAGACCCAAAAAAGAAAAAAGACAGAGCATATTCAAGTTCCCTCAATAATTTGTCTATTTACAATGTCACAAATATATATATATATATATATATATATATATGTGTGTGTGTGTGTGTGTGTGTGTGTGTGTAGAGAGAGAGAGAGATAGGTATTACCTTTTTATTTGGAGTCGTAACAACTGATAGAACCTTAATGGTCGTCGGCTGCAACAACTACAGATCGGCGATGATGGTTTATAATATAGGTCTAGGGCATTTTGAGCGGCCAATTGATAAAGAGGGAGAGAGACGGGTGAATGCGAGCCGAATGCTCTGCGTGGGGTTACAAAAGCCTCTCCAAAAAAGTTTTTATCTAAACGACATAACTGAGTTACATCTAAACAGTTGAAAGATCTATTTAAGCTAACATGTCTACACTTGAGATGAAATTTAATAGTTTATGTGAGTAAGCACAAATAATAAGAAGAAGATAAAAATATATAATTGAAGAATTTGAATGTTACCTGATTAATCTATGTCTGAAGCAGATGTGTATGGATTATGAGTTTCTAGGGATTGAATTGGGGTTTTGGTCCTGAGAACACAAATGAAGTTGCTTATATATAAAAAAAAATAGGGGAGAAGAAAATTCATTTTGAAAGTGCCCTTGTAAATTTACAGAAGCAGACGGATACGATGAAACAAAACTTCATGGGAGAAGAAAAGTGACTTTATGCCCTTTCAAAGTTATGCTTGTATTTGGGTAGAAAGACTATAATAATAATGACACGTGGACACCTTCATGAGTTAGCAATATTAACTATTGTATAGCATTCTAGAGTATTATATAGATTAAATACGCATTAATGCGACACATGCATTGTAGGATTTTTTTCGTTTAAACCATTTATGTAATACGCCACCTTACTAATTACATGACATGTTACACTTGGATTATTTATTGATCGAATTTTTCTTTGGACAAAACACTTCAAATAACGTTAAATACCTATTTTCTAGGGCGACAAGTCATGTGAGTCCAGATAGTGTACCCCACGACGATGAGGAAGCTACTTCACAGGGACACCTCGACAGTGAAAGTAATGTGAGTGAGGGTGAGGATGGTGCAAGTGAGAGCGAGAGAGACCAACAACACACCTATGAAGATTTGTATACTGATTCTTCTTATTTTTCTATTTCGAGATATCGTAAAAAGGAGGAGAATGAATTATGGTGTAGTTTCTTTAATTTGCTTATTTGATTCAATGATTTTCTTAAGCTTAATGGATATTGATTTTCTCCTTATCATTATATTTCAAACTTTTGCGCATCATGGGTATTTGTTTCTTATCTCATGTGTGTAGGTACAAAATTGAGGATCATTATTTTGCACACCCTGATGATGACAAAGAAACGTTGGAGAATTGAAGCTTTGAAGATGTTGAAATTTTTTGAAGACATATCATTTGATATTTCTATTTGTGTGTTTTCGGGGATAATAGATTGTATGTCTCATACTTTTTTTGGGTAGCATACTTCGGATATTTTTACAAATGTACCGGTATAAGCATAGGCGTAGATTTATAAGGACACGTTTTATAAATGTCCGTCTACAATCTAGGAATTTCTATGTATTCCTAGAACCATTTCATCTCGGCACGTCTTCACACATTCTACCTTGACGTCCATTATCCGAATCTTGAGCTACACGCATCATCAACATGCACTCATCATTGATATTCAACCGGCTCTATTCCAACTAACTCCGCTATGCTAAAAGCTAAAATGATTAATTGGAATTATTAATGTTCACTTATTTATTTGGGATATTTTTATAAAATGCTTTTATCAAAATTGAGGCTTTTTTTATGTCAAAAATTATTTTTATGACCTGTAGGTGAGAATTTTTTATCAACTATTTTTTCACTTGAGTGGTTCAAATGACATATAAATGTCATTCAAATGACATTGAGATGTCATTCAAACGACAGCTTCTAACAACAGCACATGTCGTTTGAAGGGTAGGTCGAAGTTCGTTTTAAGATGCATCAAATGAACTAGTACTGTTTTACAATTTTTGGCTCGTTTATATGATCATTAGTACCGACATTAGATGTCTTATAAATGACATGCAGATATTGTTCGAACGACTTCTGTCGCCTCAAATTTTTATTCAGCCTGTAAATACCTGGTAAGAAGTTTGGTTTTGGAAGTCTTTCAAAACTCTGTTTCTACATTTTTTATGCACTAAAAGACTTCATCTTTTAGGCTTTAAACCCTTTTTGATTCATTCCAAAAATCCCAAATCTTTTATGTGAATCATTATTGGCTTGATTATTCATCTTACTCATTCAGGAGTAACCCTTGTGGAAAAGAAGGTTGTCTCCATTGTTGAACAATTGGAGCTCTTATGGGATCTCTTGATGAAGACTTCTAATCGACACCTTAGGGTATTTCGTCATCATAAAAACATTTTATTTTTGCTATGAAATTGTAAGTTGGATATTTACAGTTTATAGATAAATAAAGATTTTTCCCCCACTGGGGATTTTTTTGCCAATTTGTGTTGTGATTGTTTGTTGGTGCATGCTATAATTCATATTATTTTCAATCACAATTAGATGCATGTTTTAGTGATTTAATTGAAATTTGGGCATAAAATTAGAATTTTATTAAACAAGTTTGAACATTGAATACAAGCGCACTCTCAACCTAATTTTTTAATTAAGACCATCAATAGTTTATACCTCTTTTTATTTAACATTTTAGGTACTTTTAAATAGTGATTGAAATTTGGGAGAACATACTCACTGCATCTCCAGGTACTACCCTTGGCAAATATAGTAAACATTAATAAGACTAATATTAACTTTATTGAGTAATGTACTTAATCTAACTAATAATAATTGATGGATATTAAAATGCTAATTTGTTTTTGAAACTATATTTTTCAATTGTCTTGAATATTACATTTGAATAAATTATTATTTTGTATTAATATCTAATGTCTATGTATATTATCAGTCATAATATATTCTATTTCAAATATTTCTTCAATAATGTTAATTCAACCGACGAATAGATTTTCAAAATATTTAAATTACGAATACATTTTTATAGAATAGTACACTACACCAAAAGGGCTAAATTGTCACCTTTGAGCCGACCAGCCTCGTCAAGGTCATTGACCGTGATAAGTTCATAACAACGATTTGTCATAGTCATTGATCATGACAAATTTAAAAAGTTCTCACGGTCAAAGACTTTGTCAGGTCCGTAAAAACTTTGTTACTAAAAAACCTACCCCCTTTTTTTTCCTACCGCTTTCGATTTCCACCAATTTCTCTCTCTCTCTCTCTCCTTTCTATATGTGTGTGTATATTTGTATATGTGGGTGTAGGACTGCGTGTGTGGGTGTAGGTGGGTCTGCATGTATGTGTGTGTGTAGTTGTGTGGGGGTGGGGGCAGGGGGCGGTAGGGAGGTAGGGGTAGGGGTAGGGGTAGGGGACGTGTGTGTAGGTGTGTGGGGTGGGGGGAAGTGGGGGTAGGGTGTGGGGGGCAGGAAGGAAGGGGGTAGGATGTGTGGGTGGGGGTGAGTGGGGTGGGGTGGGGGAGTGTGTGTGTGTGTGTGAATTAGTGGGAGTGGAGTTTCAATATTTGTCACGCGGGCCTTATTTATGCCATGTAATAATATTATAAATGACTTGAGACATTTAAAATATATTGATGGACCTTCTTATGACGTAACACACCCTTATAAAATAATTACATTTCTCTCTTTGTGCAAGAACGTAGTATGAACCCTTACTTGAGAACTTGTTATTGTTAATATTTGTTTTGTCATGTAGACGATATAAGGAGTACGGGATACATGTTGACTCTTGGTTTGGTTAATAAGCTTTTCAATTTGTATACATTGTAATTCTATAGGACATGTATCTCTAAATTGAAACTGAATTTGAATTGGTATTCATATTGGTATAAATTGAAACGTAATTTGAATTGGTATTCATATTGCTATAAATTGGTATAAGTTTTAGTTCTTATGTGTACTTTAAATTAAATGAAAGATACTTTAAATTACATAATAAAATGAAATCTATCGAATTGTGATAAGACATAGTAAAATGAAACATACTTTAAATTACATATAGTGCACATAAATACTAACCTTCTAGTTCTTATGCGTACATATTCAACAGACCTTAGACCCGTTCGCAAGTCATTACCTTTGTAATGAGATCTCTCGAATTGTCCTGTTTGGACAGTTCAGGACTGCATAGTTTCTGTGTAATAATATTCTTAGTGGCTTAAACTTGTTACTTTGGGGGGAAGTTCTGAAGTTGCATCTTAATGTTGTCTGGGTACATACTAGATGATACGATGTTAAGTGTTATTTCAATTGATAAATTAAAATAACACTCACACTTGCGAATCTATGTCGTGTATTTGGAAAACTATGGGGATATGGTGCCGAATTTTTCTCAAATTTGAATAATGTGCATGAGCTGTTAAGTATATTATAGAAATATGCGGTCTTAAATGGGATAGGACCACGCACCCTTTAGAGGAGATGGAGAAAATAGGAATTAATATTATAAATTAAATTTTAATTTCAACTTCAAATTAAAATTGAATTTGAATTTGAATTTGAATGCACGAATAAATTTATGCAGAGAAACTAGCTTTCTAGTTCTTATGCGTACGCATTCAATAGGTGATTGTTTATACTAATGGGAACTAAATATTCACACTTTTGTTTATGCTAATCCACACATATACGCTTCTTACCCATAATAGATGATTGTTTGCAGTAGCTGTGATGGGATATCCTAAATACAAAAAGTGGATAGGTGAGACAAATAGATTTGCGGATGTGTTTCGCAGAGGTGCTAATGAATATGTGAAATATGCAAAGAAATGTCATAATGTTGAAGAGTTTTTGTGTCCATGTCCTAGGCGTAAGAATGGTAAGGTGTTTGAGTGGAAAACAATTTAACTACATTTGTTAATATGGTGTATGCAAGATAGTTATCGAATTTAGGTTTTTCACAGGGAACCTAAAGTTCCTTTTGTCCCCGAGCATTTTTCACAACATTCTTAAATATGTAGGATCGGTGTACAAGGGGAGGATGACAATGTAGATCATAATATACTAGAGGATTTAGTCGATGATACGTATGGAGTTCATGAAGTGGAAGAGAATGAAGTCACTGACGATGTACAAGGTTCAAGTGCTCATGAAGATATCGGGATTAACCTTGATGATGACTACCAAAGTTTAAATTTTAAGGCGAGCCAACCGTTATACTCTATTTGTGACAAAGATCAAATAATTTTACATTCCATGGTTCATTTGCATAGTTTGAAGACCTAATGTTGTTTGGTTGGCAATAGTGTAATAGGAATTTTGAATTGGGTGAAAGACTTTCTACACAAGTAGAATACGCTTCCAAACAGTTATCCTACTATGAAAAATCGTTTGAAAAGTTTGGGAATGATTATAAATCAATTCATGCTTGTATGTATGACTGCATACTATACCTAAAGGAGTATGAAAATCTTGATCGGTGTCCGGTGTACGATGAACCTATATATGTCCAATCTACTAGAAAGGAAAGCACAAGCTCAAAACTCCTCAAAAAGTGTTGAAATATTTTACTGTTGGGCCAAGATTAAAGCGATTTTTCACGGTACCATGGATACCGAAGGCAATGAGTTTTCATTTTGGGGAAGAAGCGGGGAATAATCCCATGTGTCATCCTATTGATTCTACAACTTGGAAGAGGTTAAGTTTTGAGTATCCCGATTTTTCTCGAGAGTAGCGTAACATTCGTTTGGAAATATCAACAGATAGTTTCAATCCATTTGGAAATCTAAGCGCCAACCAGAGTGTATGGCTAGTGATCCTAGACCCACTCAACCTCCCTCCTTCAAAGTATATGAGACCTAAATTTTCGATGATTCCTTTGATGATACCTGGGCCAATGGTACCAACTGAGGACATCGATGTCTACCTAGCACCTTTGGTAGAAGAATTAAATGAGTTATGGGAAGACGGTGTGAAAGAATTTCACTCATTTTTAAAAGCATAGTTTATGCTAAAAGTTATGTTGATGTGGGATTTTCATGATTTTCCAGCTTATGGGACATTATCCGATTTTGTAGTACATGGCTATTTGGGGCATCCTATTTGTGGAGAGAAGACTGAATCTCTTCATCTCCCCACTAGCTCAAAAAATTTGTACCATTGCCAAAGGATTTTTTTACCCCCCGCTCATAGGTTTAGATTTGAGAAAGGTTTTATTTTTTTACCGGACGAGGTTGAACATAGGCTACCGCTGAGAAAATTTTCAGGCTTAGAAATTGAAAGTAAATCTTCTGATTATGGCCATAATATGCCAGGTAAGAATCCTAAATTTAAGAATGTCAAACATAAGAAGACCTCAACTAGGAATGAAACTTAGACAAGAAACGCATGGTCTAGGAGGTCAATTTTATTTGACTTGTCTTATTGGAAGAATAACCCGGTGCGCCATGTATTGGATGTGAAGCATGCAGATAAGAACATCGCTGAAAATATTTTGGGCACATACCATGGAGGGAGTCATTCGAAGGATGGAAAAAATGCACAAAAAGTCCTTAAAGCGTTATATCTTAAGCCATAACTATGGTTGAAAGAAGATAGGAGGTAAAGGACAATAATTCTCTCTAGTGTGTTTACTTTGACGAGTGAAGAAAGGAAGGTTCTTTTAGACACAGTATATAATTTGAAAGTTTCATGTAATTTTTTGTCCAACTTATAAAGGATTGTGACTTATGCTACCCATAATTTACATAAGTGTAAGTCCTATGATTGTCATGTGATCATGAAATTGGTTCCTCTATTGTTTAAGCCCTGTTTCTCTAAGCACAAGGATTTGCGGAGGGATATTATACAAATTAGTATCTGCTTCTAATTTTTATATGAGAAGGTAGTCGATATAGTGGCCATAAAATTAGTGGTGAACAAAGATATTTGTGTCTTGGAGAAGTACTTTCCCCCATCTTTCTTTGACATAAATGTTCACTTGTTAGTACTCCTATGAGACGAAGCACTTCTTTACGACCCAGTTAGATATTGGTGGATGTATCCATTTGAAAGATTGATAAAAGTTTTCAAATATTACGTTAAGAAAGAACGATACATTAAAGGATGAATTGTAGAGGAATACATCACCATGGAGTCATCAATCTACACTTGGGAATATATATGCCTGACTCAACCAGCGTGGATCACAATGATGAGTTCGTCGATGAGGGTGGTCATGTGATGAGCAAACGAGTGAAATTAACGAGTTTGCAACATGAACAAATATCTCGTTATCTATTTGAGACACATGAAGATGTCGAAGAATGGAAAACGTAAGTGTAAATTATTGCAGCTTTTACATTATTTTAATTTTTACTTGAGTAATTTTGTAATACGTTCGTCACGATCTATGAAGAAAATATGAAGCCTGTGAGAACAATAAAAGATGAAAAACATTGGCTTAATCAGACTGCAAATTTAGGTTGTGGTTGTCACACGAGGAAATTAAAATGAAAACGATTGTTATTAAATGTCACATTGTAAGAAAGCTTTACAACTAACCTCGTAATTTATCTATATTCGCATCTCTTAAAGACGGGTGATGTAACATCAAGACGTGCTCGTCTGGCCACTGGAGACTTTTTCATGTCAAAAGAGTACAAAAAGTATTGATTGAACTGTTACGTATTCGATGCAAGGGTGTGCGAGGAAAATACAAATGTATAGAACTCTGACATTTCATAAAAGGCTCTTACTTTCTTTCGGTGCAAGGATGTGCGTGTTGTAAATTGAATTTAGTATTGGTATTGGTATAAATTAAAATTGATATAAATGTATTTTTATTATCGGATTTCAGCATTAATTCAAAGTCCATGACCCGGGAGTGTGTGTGCGGGGGGATGGGGGAGTGTGCATGTTTGTAAATTGAATTTGGTATTGGTATAAATTGGTATTGGTATTGGTATAAATTGAAATTGATATAACTTGATATTGGTATTGGTATTGGTATGTATTGTTATTATCGTATTTGAGCATTAAGTAAAAGTCCATATACGTTTTTGTACTAAGAATAACAAGTTTTGCAGAAAATGACTTCATCCCGGCACGGTAGCGGAGGCGACGAGGGATCCTTGGTCAGTAGGCCCCCAAAATGGGGCAAATTGGGGTCCGTCGTCGAGAATAAGATAGAATTATTGGCTAGAGCGCTGGAGTTGCTGAAGGCGATCATTGTCCTTGGGTACATAGATTGGAGGGCCGTGCATATTGACCTCTAAGATGAACATATGGGGGCCACTACAGGTAGTGTATTTATATTTATAAGAAACTAACACTTACTTTCTTTTTGGTTTGTATTTGTTTGACAGGAACAATTTGGCATGCCCCCACATCCTAGTGACTCCACAATGGAAGAATTGAGAGATTAATATAAGACGTGGAAGAAGGATATGCGGGCACGATACTTTGGGAACACCCGGGAGTCCATTTTGAGAGTACGTGACACCGTCCCCCTCGAAGGAGTCGATCTCATTGGCGCAGTGGCAAATATTTGTCGACAATGAGATTGATGAGCGGCAATTGTAATCTCACCAGTTGGGGAGGGACAACCGGGAAAAAAATTTTGGACGTGCACTACTCCGGCCGGACGTCTTATGCCGAGGGGGAGCACATGATGGTAAGTTCTTATTTTTCTTTAATTTTAGATTTATGTTATTCTAATTTAGCATTACTTTGTGTCACTAACTAATTCTGTATTATTTTATTTCAGGATACGGGGAGTGGCCCGGGGGTAGGCCACATAGGCTCTATGCCTATGTGGTAATTCGGACAAAAATGGGAGAGGACAAGGAGGTGGCCTTGAGCATCGCAGCCCCTATTGTATGTTATAAATATTTAGTTTTTTTAATTACGTTATAATTTTTTTATTTACTTAATTAACTAGTCATGTACTTTTTGTCTTTTCAGGAAAATCTTAAGGAAGTGCATGAGTTTCAGTCTGATGCCGACAAAGCATCTTTGTCTATGGACGCACTCAGCTAAGTGCTCGGGGCAGATCGCAAGGGGGGGACATAGGGGGTGATCTAATGGGTGGGGAAGTCGAGGATCATCATAATGGAGATGAGCAACACCGGTTTGGGACATAAGGTGGACACCCCTGACGATAAGATAGCAAGGTTGGAGGCGATGATCCTAGATATGTACGTCTTTATGAAGCATCAGTTGGGCAAGGGCAAGGGGAAGGAGAAAGAGGTAGAGGTATAAGAGGAAGAGGATGAGGATGAGAACGTGATTGTTTCATCGCCAATACGCACGGACTCGACTCCATATGATGATTCATTTCCCATCATGACCCCCGTCAAGCAACCTATGTCAATAATCGGTTGGCCGAGCGTGTTTCGACTCGACATATATTATGGGGATCCGATATTAAGGGGGTTGAGGGATTCGGTCTTCGATTCCGATATATTGGTTCATATACGTCCCCTCCAAGACATTAAGGCAAGAGTGCACGTCACGAATGTGGTGGACGAAAAGGAGAACTAACCCTTGTGGTTGTGCATACAATGTCAAAGACTATGACTGGACCAAGACAAGTCTAATGAAGTTATCACGATCATTGATCGTTATAAGTCCGTGACAAAGAAGTTGTCACCCCCAAACTTATAACGGTCAAAGACCATGACAAGTCAGTTGTTTTGGTGTAATGGTACCTATACTATATTACAATATGTTTGAAACTAAATTACAACACCCAAAGTTTATTTGACGAAATTATATTATGTTAACCTACCTTCTTCAGTAAAATGTTATGATAATTTTGGACATTGCTACATATGCTCAAACTAAAAATGCTTTACGTTTTTTTAGTAACTAGATGGAGAACCCAGACTATGAAAGGCTTGCCAGATTGAGAAGGTGTACCATTAGACTTAATAAACGTCTCATATTGTCGACAGCTATGATGTCTTATCCAACACCAATAATCACGAACCGCACATTCCAGCCTCCAGCCATTAAACCCATGTATCTAACTCCAAATACCAACGTTATTAATATTAATTTTACATGAACCACCATTTCCCGCTCATTTGCGAATAGAGACAGCAGTGTTACTTCAACCACCAATGTCGTTACTCCATAGTCTCATACTTCCTTCGGCAATTATAATGGGTGCACCATTGAAAGGTTAGAGATTTTCTTGCTCGAGTTATGAATGTCAATCATACAGGTTCTCTTTCAATATTTAAAATGTTAAATTAATGAATTTGGACTTTAATCATTTTTTAAATAAAATTTAAACACAATCTTAAATTAGAAATTCATATTTTTCCAAATTTACATTTTTATGACTAGACGATGAAGGACATCAACAACATACTTGAATAAAAAAACTGGATCGGCGTATTCATGTACCACGAACGAGTAAGAATAGCATATAGGAAATAATGTTTTTGGAAAATAATACTTAACGTAACCCATTAACTATGGATTTATTATTTAAAATGAAAATTTAAAGAGGCGTGGAATTTTGGGGGGATAACTTATTATTACGACAAATATGGTTACCTTATGTGGTATGAAGAGTGTAGTGAGAAACATAGACGATACAAAAAATGTGAAGTTCTCCATATGGTGTAGAGAAGGAAAGATAAATTTGGCTCCACGACAACAACCTTCCCCATTTCTAGATAACTTATTAACCTCTTTTGTTAACAAGAAGGAAGCAATGTTTCGGGAGAATATTCGGGAATATCATTCAATGTTTTCCTTCACACCAATGGATGGAAAATCAATAAACATATTAATAATTGTGTGAGTGTAACACCCCGACTTGGATCTATGAGTTACCCGTGAGTCAACCCGGTCCGACCCGAGCGTTAGGTGTGAAGTTCAATGGAACAACCTATATAATGTTGTTAATACAGTTTTATTTTCATTACATTCCACTTGTTAGCATGCAATTCCAATTTCAAGATAAACTACGTAAAGGACCCATGGGGAGCACCCCGAGGTCTAAGTAAACAGAGCTACTAAAGTAAACATAAATAAATTATACGTACTTGTAAAATGCCCTCATATTGCAGAACTACTCCCAACTTGCCTAAATAGAGTGGGGATGTAAGCCTATGCCCAGTGGAATTTATACGAATAGTTAAGAAATGAACGAAAGAAAGAAATACTCACACACTACAACCATATGCATGTGAAAATATGTATATATCTACGTACGTATACCTTTGGAAAATACACATGCCAATGCATGAACCGTTTTACTTTCGAAAAATCTTACTTATCCAGATTAATTTACCTTAATCAAGTAAAGACTTCCTTTATTCATACTTAACATTTTCTTCTTGCTTAGCACACTCGGCTCAACACTTGAACCATTACACTTGATTTCATTGGAACCCATTCATTTACCGACAAGAATATTGATCTTTTTCGGCATAAATTAAATGCCGAGATAAGCGCTAAAAATGTCGGTAACACTTTTTGCGGCACTTTTGGCAGCATTTTCACAAGTTCGGTAATAGCCAATGTGGTAAAAGAATAACGATATTTTAAAAAATGTTGCGAAAAGTTAGCGGCACTTTTGGCGGCATTTTCACAAGTGCGGGAGCCAATGTGGTAAAAAATAACGATATTTTAAAAAATGCTGCAAAAAGTTAGTGAAACTTTTGGCGACATTTCCACAAGTGCGGTAGCCAATATGGTAAAAGAACGACGACATTTTAAAAAATGCCGCAAAAACTTAGCAGCATTAATAAACATTTATATTAATGAAGGTAATAACCTTTAAGCGACATTAAAAAGATGTTGACAATAACCTTTTGCAACACCTATTAAATGTCAACATACTTTTGGCGGCACTAAAAAAATTTCGAGAATGATAATTGCGACATTAAAAAAAATGTTGATATTATTTTGCAATATATGACTGGGAATAAGTGTTGAACAAAATAATTTATAAGAAGTATTGCATTTATGTACAAATACATTACCATAACATTAAATTAAGAGGGAAATAATCAAATTAAAGCGTCATTACATTCAAACCAATAGCATTCATCGTAAATAAACATATTTGTCCTTGGAAAAATTATCCATCCACAATAAAATGTATCACATGTCCAATAAGAAAAAGCAGAGAAACATGAAGCGAAACGAAATTTTATATAATGTATGATCCCTCTTCATCAAAGTCAAACATCCTTTTCGACCTGCAAATAAAAAAGTCAATCGTTAGTCATTGATATTTATTCTTCAGTATTTTAATTAAAAAATTAAAATTAAAAATTAGTACATTAGAAATATGTCACGCTACAGTTGAATGATATGCATATCCAATTGTGAACTTGTTTCCATAAGGTCTAGACAATGGTTCATTTGTTACAAGTGTTTCTCTCAATATGTACTTTCCAAAAATCTTCACCCACTGGCGTACCCCCTACTTTTGTTAAAGAGTCTTTGCTCACAATGAATCCAGGTGACACAACCACTTTTGGAAGTCCATAAGTATAAAGGTCTACAATTTTAGGAAGTGCATAATTTGAGACCCTTTGTCGTGGTTGATGGTGCTTATTCTTCTTATTTGATGGTTCTTTCTACAAACAAGACGAATATGTCATAATAATATATTTCTAAAAAAAAATCGATAGAGTTTTATTTGTTTTTAAGACATCCCAAAAATTTTAAGACTATATACAAGCAAATAAACCAACAACCCAATGTCAAGTATACATAAACTTCCCAAGAAAGCGCAGATATATTATGCCCTTTAAAATCCTTTAAATTAGTAACATACCTGAATTGAATTAGGATTCATTTGTTCACTAACAGGAGCAGCAGTCTCAGGGGCGTCCAAGTGTTGAGAATTTGCAATCTACAAAAATGAATTATTTCAATCATGAAAATGTAAATTCTTAAATTATGATTGTAAAAAGTAGTTATCTACTTACCTGTTGAGATAGAGCTAAATGGTGATTTGATTGTGGTACCACTACAGGTTGAAATTGGTTGGTTTCTTCTAATTATTGCTCAGGTTTCAAAATAGACCTATATGATGCTATGTTTTGTTCGTTGGAGGATTAAGCAACCTGTTAATAGAATAATTTAATATTAGAACATACATTTATATATATACACACACGATAATTAAGCACAAAAAATAAAAGTCTGTACTTATTAATCTGTTTGGATACAACGAAAGGGTAAGTCATCATGTGTGTGCATATCAACTCAAACTGAGCCTCTAAATGATCAAATTTATTTTGAAATTCAGATTGAATCTCATATTGTAGTCCCTCATACTCTTTTTCATTAACCTTCGGTCGCTTAGTTCCATGCACATCAGTTGGAGATGGCATATTGTGCTGAAGCTAAACCGTAAAAATTGAAAAAATAGGTTAACTTCAATCTACACAATTAATTAAGCACATATAAATCAAATAACTTCGAGTACCTTCTTCATGTGAATGGGAGTCTTGGTTATGTAAAGGACCACTCTCTGTCGAGCTACTATCGCTTTCATTGTCACTTGAGTTTGATCGTTCGGTCGAGCTAGAATTCGAAAGGGAATGGGAATTGGGCTGAGATTGAGGCTGAAATGGTGGTTGGATATTGGATTGTGAGTGCAAGAGAGACTGTGAATGGGAATGTGCTCATGAGAGGGATTTACTCTACCATTGCGATGTCATAGCAACCTGCAATAATAAAAATTCACCACTAAGTTTACAAGAGTAATAGTGTTATGATATAAACAAGTTCATATCAATGCGCCGAATTCCTCTTCCTACATTCACGATCGTGTTGTCCGACAATGATACTCCTTTCACATACCTTCCTTCTTCATAAGTCCAAACGATATATAAATCTCTAATGCAACGTAAAATACAAACATATGAATTAGAGTTTTTCCAAAGTATTAAGTCGTGTGTAATTCAAGTCGAAAAGATTTTTTATATAACACAAATAATTGTAAATAATTTAAAAATTTTGGACATAGCTTCCTCTGTTTATAGGACTATCTGCCCTGTTTAAGAAATAAAAAAAACTCCAACAACAATATTCAAAGAAACCCAATTTATCAAACAAATACATATATTATTTTATTCACTAAAAGGGAAAATCAACCATTGACACATTGTTATTTCTGTTGCGTTTCACATCAAAAATAGTCAAATAAGACTATCCTCACCTTCAATGCTCAGCCCTGAAAATAATTGTGAACTTCATTGTCTTGAAAGTCATTGATATCAATAGCAAACAGCCACCCTCCGATGTAGTTCTTATCGTCTTCGAAACACACAAAATGCATCAAAAAACTCAATTTGATTGTAAAAGAATATTATCATTTCAAAGTTGTATAATAAACAATTTAGTTTGAATGTTTATTTCAAACAGAAACATAATAACTACAAACCAGTCCTCTTGATGTCGGGTTAACACAAAAGCGTTTATCGGATCGAGATGTATAAATATATCCACCCACGAGTGTCCGAGATATCCATAGTAACTGCAAATAATTTTTTTTAACGAATCAAATCAAAACATAAATTATAATTAAACATAGGGTTGTCTAATGCCATTATACGTTGTTCATTTCTGAAGAACTCATCATATGTGGATGTTTGGATCAAAGTGATAGGCTTGCATTCCCGGCCATCATAGCTTATTTCAACTTATTTCGAATCGTCGCACCAGCTCTCTATCTCACCTGCAACTGCACCCAAATCTATGCTTCATAGAAATTTGGATTTCTATATAACCACATGTAAGAAGGCAATCACACTCTAAGCAATAGTTTTCAGCTGTGAAATCTTATACAAGATCTTCACTTTATATAGATGGTTACAATCCTCTGTATAGTTGTAATGCCCTAAAACATTTCATCCTCAACTTAAATTGTACAACTTACAATCTAAAAGAATAGTAATGGCAGTCCTCAATCACATAAATATGCAATGTTTTTACCTTGTCAACAGGTTTAGGGGGCTCTTTGTCATAATTGTTAGAAGTCCAAAGTGTTCTATGTGAAGTATGTTTTTACTAAAAACATTATATATATTGATAATGTTTCTCTTAGCAATAAAGAAAATATGGCATAAATATAAGGCGCATATAATTATACCAAAGGGATTTTTTCTAAATATGCACATGGCTGTCTAGTTTTGTGTCAAACTCTATAATTGTGGGCGCGTTTGGAAAGAAACTACCTTTGAAATCTCCCCACATGATCATCTCATGGGTTGGATCATTTACAGTAGCCATCCTACTTGAAGAGACAAACTGGGTAGTTGGAGAATGCATGTTGTTTGGACTGTTAAAGATTGATCTCAATGAACAACCAACATCTATACATAATAATATCTATTTGAGGTAAAGAAATGAAGATGAATGTAAACCACTGATAAATATAAAATGGAAAACTTAAGTTAAGTGTGAGAAACTTATCATTCGTATCCTAGTCATTCATATCCTAGTCAAACTTCTAGCAATAATAGTGGACCAAAATGAAAGTTTAATGGTTTTCTCTGGAAAAAAAAATGGTTCGGAATGGAACAATGGACTAGTGGAAAATCTTACATGCCCAAATTAAACCCTTAGTTACACTATTCCTATATGCACTCAAGAAAACAAATTTTGTTCAAAAGATTTGTCTTTTTCCCCATTAGTTTGTTCATAACTGTATAGGGGGGTCTCTTTATGTGTCATGCCGTGTTGTGTTCGGTCCGCATCATTTCTGGTTTGTGTCAAGTTTTAGTGTCACCCGTATATCTGTACGTTAGACATGTGTTAGATATTTTGATACGCCTACTAACTGGATCAGTGCCTATTAGGGCTAAGAATTTTGAGGAAGTGTGTAACAAAGTAAACCATATCATTTCCAATACAAGATATAATTATACATACCAATAGTAATAAAACATAAAATCTTATTACCCAATATTTACTTGATTCCTTGACTTAGTTTGTGAAGCGCATTGTATGAATCCCCCAGTATAATTTAGATACACACATTATTCGGGTTAGGATATGAGAAGGGAAAAAATTATAGAATAAAACAAAAATGACCTGAATTAGAATAGTAGCCATTCATTATAGAAATTTCATTTAATACCTGAAGGAATCGTGGGAAGAAAAGAAATAGTTCATTTCGATGAGCAACATCACATGGTCAGGGCAAATAACTTGATTAGGTGGCATGTTCTACAAAAATATCTCTCACCCCATGAGGTTGAGAACACAAAATTCACCATTTTTGTGTAAAACAAAGTTTTAATAAATTTAAAATTGGTATAGTATCAAAATTTTTTAGTCAATCTTTGAACACCGAAAACCAAAAAATACATCAAAAAGTAGATCAAAACAGAGTCTAAATATATTGAATATGAACACTGAATATGTAAATGTGAGCTATCGTATGGGGGTTTTACATACTAAATGTATCAACGACTATGAAACGAGTGGAAGCAAATAATGCACAGACAAATTAATTAAAGAAAATTATAACTTTCAAACAAATAATAAATAAAGAAATTAGTGAAAGAGCAGTATAACTGGCAACAAAATCATAAGTTTTACATTGTATAATTTTTGCATGGATTATTCAGATTTCAGTACATTACACACTAAAACATGGCAAAAAAATAGATACTAAAACAGGGTAATTACATAGTTACATTGGTGCTAGGTGTTTGATGATCATGGTATGTGATTACTACATACCTAGTTCCATACTTATGCACGACCAAAACTGTTATGAAAAAATTTCTCTTCTAGCAACTCAAAGATCTGTCGATGGCAGGCTAGTTTGTAGTGATAATCTTCTTTTTCAGGAATATTTACTCTTTCCTTTGTTCACATTAGTGATTTTAATTTACCTAGATTAAATTGCAACTTTCACCTTTTTGTGCACCAAAGAGCAGGGGTTGTTATTCAGGATAGAAAAACAAATCCAATTAAAGAAACTAAAATAAAAAAGTCTTAGTAAATTGAACCCAATGAATATGAAAAAAGGCTACTAATAAGAGAATAAAAAAGAGATTCTACAGAGACCTTTGTTAATCTTCCCGACCAAAAGTAACTAAGATCTTATACTGAACCCGATGAATATGAAAATTCCCTTTACAGAATTACCACATCAAGGTAATCCCCAATATCAAAACTAAGGTTGCTCAATGACTTTCTACCACTGTCAGGTCATCTGGCGTTCAGAAGGTGCAAAGTAAACCCTAGCTCTCAGTTGGGTTGACTAATAAAAATTCAACAGGAAGAATATATAATGTCATATTTATTTAGAAATTGTTTGTTTTAACTTTTAATTGATTGTTAGTTCCACTGTCGAGCGATGGCTCTCCCACTCGGGAAGCTCACAATCATTGTCGGTGCAGGCATAGTTGGGTCTGTTCTAGAGAAATAAGGACGCTTGTCCAACTTTTTCTCGGTTCTCTCAAGATCGTCTTAAAGAAAATTAGACAAGATGATTCTCCTTAATAAAATTCCAAATCAATAAATGATTCTTTGTTGGCACAGGTTAACCACCTATAACAGGGGCTGTAACCCCTGGCATCCAATAGACCACTGATAATTGTAGCATCTAATGGTTCAGGTGGTGGTAGCAGACATGGTGTAAGTACTATTATTCTAGTTGTAGGATATGACTATGTTTGGTGGAAGGGTTGAAAATTTCCTGATATGATGTTTGTAACACGGCGCGATTTATCTGATGCATGCAATACGATAACTAAACAGCTTGGGACAATTTACTCATCAATTTCGGAAACTAAGCGACATTTATCTTCAAGAATTGACCATGTGGATTGTAATTTCGATGAGTATGCAGAACTTATTGCTCCTACAAGAGATGAGGTTTCTGAACTCCGCAGAGATATGAAAGTGATTGGTGTGGATGTTCAATCCGTACACTATGCAGTTCAAACCGTGGAGAACAAAATATATAGAACTTAAGGGAAATAGGATTTCATAATTAATGGAGTGGAATGCTGATAGCACACACCATGGACATTTGTAGAAAGATGGAAAGTATTTAAGAAGCCCCATCTAGTTCATCAAGGCCAACTATTGAATTGCTTGTGATGACACCTGCATTAAGGACTACGTATTTATCTCCAGCTTTATTGTTGAAACTATCATCTCCTTCCTCTTCTAATGGATCTCATAATTATCCCACTTCAAATGGATCTCAAAAGGTTCAGCGTCCTCTGCAAAGTACTGTCTCGGCTTTCAGCTTGAAGTATCTTTATGGAATTTCAAATTTAATTGAAGAAATAAGCAATCATATTCCTCGAGATTCAAATGGGGCTGATAAAAATAATGGGAATTCAAGTTCTGGTTTGTTTCGGCAAAGATTCCCTGCATTTCTCACTACAACTCGGAGTGCAATACTATCATTAAAGTAGACGGTAAGAATAAAATACACATTGTTGGTTCACCATTTAAATAGAGAAAATATATATTTTTTACTTTATGACAGGAGAAAGGTCCTTGTTTGCGCAGTTGAAGACCATCCTTCGTATATATAGGGAAGCATTATTCATTAAAATGGAGATGGGGTGCTGAATTTTTTAGTGGTGTTATTTATGTTAAAAGATTGATTTAGGATGCAAAAAAAAAGTTCGGAGTTCGGATAAGAGAAAGTTATTCCCACCTCTCTGACCACAAAACGTTCGGTTTTAGTAGGATATACGAAAGCGAAGGAAAACATTGCATCTCTTCTTCTAGCTGCCAGAGCTACATACTTAACCAGATCAGTTAGCTCATGGAGTGCAGCGTCCATCCATATGTAAATTTGAACCTATCATTTGGGTTCCTTTCCTCCTACTTGAAAATATCCATCTATATAATTGAAAGTGCGGAAGCCCCCAATTTTTAAATTCAAATATAATGAAATGGTTCAAATTCTAATTTTTCAAAAGTTATTTAAACTTTTCTTTTCTTAAAGAGAACAAACCAACTTATGAAAAAATTAAAACTAAACGAAAAGTGAAATTAAACTACACACACAATTTTCATTTCGACTTAAACACACATTAATCCAATTCAAGTTAAACTTGCATACTATCAAGATAAAGTAATTTTTCACTTGAATTAAATTGAACATACCCAAACAGTAAATTTGCACCAAATTAAATAGATTTTGATTTTGAACTAATTTTATCTTTTAGTCCTAAGCATGCATTTAGGTGATATAGCAAGATAAAATAAATATCAATCGCACTACACCGGATGTACGAGGAAAACCCAAATGGGAAAAACCTCAGACGGCCCTAGCCACGAATTCACTAAGTATGGTAGTTTTTACAAAGACTCGACACAAGAGGACTTACACAAACTGACTTGAGTCCGTCCAAGTCTTGACGCGCTCCTTCGGTCTTCAACCTCCGCCTAGTGTATAACCGTGGACTCCTCCACAGTCTCGAACTCCATCGATGGGGCTATGGTCACCGTCAACCCACACGCGAAGCCTTTCTTCGAGTGAGAACACCGCAATAAACTTTTCTCCTTTTTTGGGGTAGAGAAGAACCCAAACTCTCTTCTTGTTGGTGTAGAGAAAACCAGGTGCCAAAAGTCTCCAAGCAATGATATATCAATAGGTACTTGGAATAAACTAAATAAATGGGTGTGTATGTAATTTTTGATGAGTTTAATCCATAAAAATCAAACACAAAACATGGAACTTTTTCTTAAAAGTTTTTCTCTCAAAAGACTCTTAGAATGTGAAAAAGTTGTCTTCAAAAAGTTAGTTCCCGCACTTAAGAAGTATGTCAAAAAGGAGGTGGGGCAAAGTAGTGGAAAAGTGGAAAAAACTGGCTTAAAATTGTTCCCGCTGTTTTTTCGTTAGAAATCTCGTTCGAACGAGACTTCTAACGAAGAGACAGAAAGAAAAAAATTCTCGTTTGAAAATTCGTTCGAACGAGAAATCATTCGAACGAGGTCGTTCGAACGACCTATCTAACGAGATCTCAGGCCATGGTTCTAGATAATTTCGATACGAACGCGTGGCCTCCAGTTTCGTATCGTTCTGATTTTTTTTGGATTTGATATGATTTTTCTACTGAAAGGTGTCCGAGAACAAAATATTTAGAATTATGAATTCAAAAAAGTTTACAAAAAAATTCTAACACCCAAAATAAATTTCTAACATACACCCAATAAATAATGTTCCAAGCTCCTATATATATATATTAAAATGCATTCATACCTTAGGAGCAATGGAACCATGTTGATGACGTAGAAACGAGGCACAACACACACGGCATTTGATGAATCTTTAATATCTTGGCCGCTACGTCTTCAACAAACATGTCATAGGCTTGAATGGATAAACTTGAACTCTATCCTATGACTCAAATGTTTTTGTCCGGAATTGAGCCAAAACTACAAAGGACTCAATTAGAAATTTGTGTCCTTACAAATCTCCCCCTTTGGCTATTCCGGGACAAAAACTAAATAAAAATCCTAAAGGGCCGTCAAGCTCACTGGACTCAAAAACACTGTCTCACCCGAAATAAAAATACAATGATTGACGCAAACAACCGAAGGATCAATATCTTTGCCGATGTTGAATGTTGACATTTAAAAGTATTCTTGCACACTTAAGCAAACTATCAAACGCATAGGGAATATCAAAATATTAAATGCAATTAAATAATTACTCCCCCTAAATTTATTCTCCCTTTATCAAACAAATGACATACTTAGAAAGACTTCTCCCCCTAAGATAAATCTCCCCTAAACTAAGATACGATAATAATAGGATTAGATACCATTTCTCCCCCTATCATTCTCCCCCTTTTTGTTCAGGAATAGACAAAGGCTAAAGAATAAAAAAGTAACTTATCTCCCCCAAATAAAGCATATACACCCTCTAAACTAAGCAAGGGATAAAAGAATGGGATAACAAGCTAAAACATGTAATTGTGCATATAGTGATGAAAACGTTAAAGCATATGGGCAACAAAAATTCAACTAATCCAAACAATAACATCGGATACCAACTAGGATGCAATAAAATGATACGAATATGATATATAAATTCTTAAGCATGTGATATCAACAAAGAATGCAATAAGATGGATACCAAGTATGAATTAAAGCATATATGGATTAGAAATCTAAGCAAAGACTAAACAAAAATATCAAATATATGTATACATAATATATATCAAAGAGACTCAAGTACACATATATAGATATAAACACACAAATGACACACACTAAATATAATAGGAGTCTTTCACACTCGTATGGCAAAAATGTGTCATATGGAAATGGAAGTGTTGGGGTGTGAACTAGTAACGATTAAATTTAGACCCAATCACTTAAAATATGTTCACGGAGTTCTCAATTGATTGCAAACTTCATCACATTTGAATATAACCTCATGTGACAATATAAATTGAACTCAATGAACAAACATACACAATGCATACAAGCCTAGTATATTGATGATTCTACAAACCAATAGAGTCATGACATGAAATACGCAACTAGGATAAATGGACATTGTGCAAACCTTTGATATACCATCCAATCTCCCTCAATATGCATTTATATTAAATTTGAATGAATATATCAATCAAACATAGGCCTTGGCAAATTATTTTTTTTGTTAATGCCGTATTTTCTGTTTTTAGGCCTTTGGACCACGTATTTCTTTTAGGTCCATTCAAAACGGTGGCTTACAATCGCAAAGGATCACTTAATCCTTTCGGAGCCCTTCCCCGTGCACATTTTTATTTATCATGTTTTCATTTTTCACACAAATCTCACATGCAACGGATTTTGACATGCACTAGTCCTCCTAAGTCACAAATATGTAGATGGCAAGATTGGTAGGAGAACACCTCACATAGCTCAAATATACATATGAAGTTAAAATTTCAAAAGAGCTCGTGCATGTGTGAATAGAGGCATATAAAAATAGAATCCATTTGACCAACACAAAATTCAACTTCTCCATAAAAAATATGGTAAAGAACATTTTAAGGATTGACAATCTAAACCAAAAGTTCTAGCCACGTGGGAGCGTTAAAGGAGAGATTCAAACACAAGTGTATGCCACATAAAGTGTGTCAAACTAAAATACACACAAAATAAAATCTTTTTGAGTTTTTGAATTTTTTAACCAAAAATAAAAAATATATACTCAAAAGACAAACAAAAATCATTTGAATTTTTTATTAAGCTTAAATTACCAAGAGATAAAATCCAAATGATAAACAAAAATCTTTTTGTATTTTTCAATTAATGCAAACAAAATGAAGGAAATATAATACAAAAGATAAACAAAAATCATAATTCTAGCATGTGATAAGCATGGAGCATAGACTAGAAAATGATTAAACAAGCATACATTTAGCATGTGAATATAGCATGAAGTACAAAAGCTGAAGTATGCAAACAATAACACATTCATATTTTAGATTTAGCAAGGGAGGAAGCATGTGAAAGTAAATGAGAATCAAAAACCCCATTTTGCAAGGCAACCAAGTCGGATTTCCTCACCCAAATTAATGAAGAGTGACTATCTTGGGGTGTAGGAATTTTAACTACCTTGGTTGCTTTACGTTGTGATTTTCTAGGAATACCTTTAAGATCAAAACAAAATTTCCTAAGATGACCTTTTCGACCACAATGTGTACAAGTAAAAACATGTCGAAAATATTTACCTAAGGAGTGATCTCTAAAGACTTTCCTAGTAGATTCTCCTAAAACATTGGTTTTGGCGTTATGAGTAAATTCATTACAAGTATTGAAGCCTAAACCACAAGTGTCATTTTTAATTTGGACCGTTCCTAATATTTTATCTAATTTTTTCGAACGACACTCCAAATCAAATTTGACATTACTAGAGTCTTTTAATTTATTTTGCAATTCTAAAATGTTAGACTCTAATAAAACATTTCGCTCTTCAAAAGCAAGAAGCTCATTTTTCAAGGATTCCATTAAACCCCTAAGGCTATCTCTCTCGCCTTCTATATATTCAAGCTTCTCTAGAAGAGCTTTCTCTCGTGTCCTAAGGTCTTCAACCAACATACTATTATCAATGATTTTGACACGTTCTTTCAAACTAGCTTCTAACTTCAAATTATCCCTTTTCAATTTAATAGATTCTTTATAAAGTTCTTGAAAAGAATTTTGAAGTTGACTCACATTAACCTCTTCTTCATTTTCACTCTCTCTTTCTTCTCCACTCTCACTATCATCAAAAACAAGAGAATCATAAACTATGACCTTGGAAGTGTCATGTGTTAAAGTTTCATCAATCGATGAGTTCTCACTATCACTCACATGACTAGCCATAAAAGCCACAAAGTTGGGCTTAGTGGGGGAATCGGGTCCCTCTTCCTTATCACTATCACTAACGGTCGCATTATATGAAATGGGTCGCTTACCCTCTTTCCTTAGTTTAGTGGGGCACTCAAAATCCCTATGGCCATAACCCTCACAACCAAAACACCTATTTGACTCGTCCCTATTTAATTGTTTATTGATAGGTTTAGGGATCTTCTCGGTTTTGTCATACTTAGAAGTTTCAAATTTTTTAAAGTCATTTTTAAATTTATCTTTGTTAAATTTAAGGAATTTTCTAAATTTACGAGCAAACAAAGCCATGTCTTCCGAATCACTATCACTCTCGCTCTCTACTACTTGTTTGACCTCTTTTCGGGCTTTTAAAGCAACGCCCTTTTCAATTTTCTTTTCAGTTTTAGAGGGGAACATGTCTAGTTCATAGGTTTGTAAATCACCTACAAGCTCTTCTAATTTCGTAGAGGCTAAAGTTGGTAAAGAATTTAAAATGGTCACTTTTGGAATAAATCTATCGGGAAGGGACCTTAAAATTTTCTTTACAACTCGGTTGTCGGGTATTTTATCTCCCAAGTTAAAAGATGAATTAACAATATCAGAGAGTCTAGCATAAAATTCATCAAAAGTTTCTTTTTCATTCATTTTGATAGTTTCAAATTGAATGGTGAGGTTTTGAAGTTTCGAAGCTTTAACGACACTAGTACCTTCATGAGTGAGTTGTAAAATATCCCACGCTTCTTTAGCGGTCTCACACGTCATAATGCGTCAGAATTCATCTGGTGTGACAGCGCTAAATAAGGCATTTAAACCTCGGGAATTAAAGTTAGAAAGTTTAAATTCACCCTCACTCCATCTATCGGTGGGTTTGGGAACACGCTCATTATCTACTAAATGAGTAGGTGGGGAACACCCGTTAACAACAGACATCCAAACTCTCTCATCGATAGATTTTAGTGCCGATTTCATTCGTGCTTTCCAATACGTGTAGTTTGAACCATTGAAAATAGGAAATTTTGAAAATGGGGAAAATTCCATTTTAGCCAAAAATTATTTAAAAGATCTTTAACGAAATAATTTATCGCTTTGGCTCTGATACCAATTTGAAAGTGCGGAAGCCCCCAATTTTTAAATTCAAATATAATGAAATGGTTCAAATTTTAATTTTTCAAAAGTTATTTAAAATTTTCTTTTCTTAAAGAGAACAAACCAACTTATGAAAAAATTAAAACTAAACGAAAAGTGAAATTAAACTACACACACAATTTTCATTTCAACTTAAACACACATTAATCCAATTCAAGTTAAACTTGCATGCTATCAAGATAAAGTAATTTTTCACTTGAATTAAATTGAACATACCCAAACAGTAAATTTGCACCAAATTAAATAGATTTTGATTTTGAACTAATTTTATCTTTTAGTCCTAAGCATGCATTTAGGTGATATAGCAAGATAAAATAAATATCAATCGCACTACGCCGGATGTACGAGGAAAACCCTAAATGGGAAAAACCTCAGACGGCCCTAGCCACGAATTCCCTAAGTATGGTAGTTTTTACAAAGACTCGACACAAGAGGACTTACACAAACTGACTTGAGTCCGTCCAAGCCTTGACGCGCTCCTTCGGTCTTCAACCTCCGCCTCGTGTATAACCGTGGACTCCTCCACAGTCTCGAACTCCATCGATGGGGCTATGGTCACCGTCAACCCACACGCAAAGCCTTTCTTCGAGTGAGAACACCGCAATAAACTTTTCTCCTTTTTTGGGGTAGAGAAGAACCCAAACTCTCTTCTTGTTGGTGTAGAGAAAACCAGGTGCCAAAAGTCTCCAAGCAATGATATATCAATAGGTACTTGGAATAAACTAAATAAATGGGTGTGTATGTAATTTTTGATGAGTTTAATCCATAAAAATCAAACACAAAACATGGAACTTTTTCTTAAAAGTTTTTCTCTCAAAAGACTCTTAGAATGTGAAAAAGTTGTCTTCAAAAAGTTAGTTCCCGCACTTAAGAAGTATGTCAAAAAGGAGGTGGGGCAAAGTATTGGAAAAGTGGAAAAAACTGGCTTAAAACTGTTCCCGCTATTTTTTCGTTAGAAATCTCGTTCGAACGAGACTTCTAACGAAGAGACAGAAAGAAAAAAAATTCTCATTTGAAAACTCGTTCGAACGAGAAGTCGTTCGAACGAGGTCGTTCGAATGACCTATCTATTGAGATATCAGGCCATGGTTCTAGATAATTTCGATACGAACGCGTGACCGCCAGTTTCGTATCGTTCTGATTTTTTTTGGATTTGATCTGATTTTTCTACTGAAAGGTGTCCGAGAACAAAATATTTAGAATTATGAATTCAAAAAAGTTTACAAAAAAATTCTAACACCCAAAATAAATTTCTAACATACACCCAATAAATAATGTTCCAAGCTCCTATATATATATATTAAAATGCATTCATACCTTAGGAGCAATGGAACCATGTTGATGACGTAGAAACGAGGCACAACACACACGGCATTTGATGAATCTTTAATATCTTGGCCGCTACGTCTTCAACAAACACGTCATAGGCTTGAATGGATAAACTTGAACTCTATCCTATGACTCAAATGTTTTTGTCTTGAATTGAGCCAAAACTAGAAAAGGACTCAATTGGAAATTTGTGTCCTTACAATAATGACCTACAATCTTTATAAAAATGCGAAGCAATAGTGGATATGTCTTCTCGAGAGGGTCGAGCTAGACTGAAGAGGCCCTGGAGGATCCCTAACCGAAGGGGGAAGAGGTGTTCTCTACTCACCATTCTTGTGTTGCTGAGATTTATATAAATCAAACTTACATTTTTTAACTAAAAGACATTTTGTTATCAGCCGGTTGAGGGTAAATGATTACTTCTTGTCCACCATACAACTAATAATCCAATAAGAGATTGCACTACTCTATAATGCATTCAGATACACATATTTTGTGATTATACAAGTAACAAGAGTTACAATCACAAAGTAGCAATCTCTTGAAATGAATGACAACAATTAGTGATTTGAACTGGATTCACGGTAAAATTGCATTTTTGTTTCATTATAGTGTTTGATGTTCAGGGAATAAGGTCATATTTATTAGGAATATTCTCTCTTTAGTTTAGAGGTATTTTGTCTTTTATCGTATTAGATATTCTCTTAGATCCTCGAGCCTAAAACTATGGTCGTAATCCTTCATTTCATGGGTTAATTTGAGCTTGACCCCGATGTTTGCAATCAATTTTGAGTTATCCCCTTATTTAAAATTAGCAATACAACTTAATGTCATTAGATTCATAATAACCTCATTAAAGTATATAGTTGATGTTTACTGCAATGGAAGTGGAAGTCAAATGGGGGTCTATTGCAAATAAATAGTAGCCAGGTATGAAAAACCCAATCTGAGAATAAAGTCTTCGCATGCACGACCCTGTGTCAACTCTACTACCACTTGCATAATTGTTCCATAACATAACTTTTATCAAAGTACATCAAACACAAAAGAAAAGAAATACACTAACCTACGTCAATAAATACTACATGATTTAACTGAACAAATGTTTAACTTGATTAAGGAAAATTCTAACAATAGGTATTTGCAAACAAATAGATAAAGAGGTCATATATATCTAGAACATGAAGAGAGGGTGAGTGTTATTGATATCATCCATATCCATAGAAACATAGATTATATTATACACACCCATGACAAAGTCAATACTGAGAAATTACTTCCAAATTACTCATCCTCCCTAAACAACCCATGCCCTAATCATCAGATCTTTCGGCCTTATCAGAGCTATCACAGATTTACAGTCATATAATCTACTGAATATTCAAAATTAATAGTCGACTGTGTGAATGCCCATATTAAAACATGTACTATGATCTACTATACGTTGCAGTTTTACACTTCACTTAATAGACTCCCAATTGGTACATTTGGCCTTGCTAACCCCCTAATTTGAAGATAATAAAGATAACATACTTTTGTAAACATGTACTGAAACATTGCGGTTTTTATGAACAAGAGAAGTTTAAATGTATTCAGTTTTCCATTTCATATTAACAACTTCATATATCCTATGTATTTTAAATCAATGAGTTGTTACTTTTTGAACATTGAATTTTCATCATCAAAGATTTCATACACTCGTAAAAATAATTGTATTTAGACAGGGGGAAATATGGTCAAATGCCCACACTAAAAGTGGGCTCTAAAAAATTATTGTTCTCCTCCTCTTACATTGTCGTTTTTTTGTGTTTGGTCATATAAGAGCTCAAACTCTATACAAAGGTTTTGTTTTGTTAATAGAAATTTTTAACTACACCAATAACAACATGTGTCAGACAAACCTCGACATGACCATCAATCCAGCTCCTGGCCCTGATAGTTTCACTGGGATTTTTTACAAGTCTTGTTGGGAAATTATAGGTGAGACTATTTGCAATGCTGTAAAAGAATTATTTATGAATTTATGGGTCCTACCTGGACTTGATTTTAATTTCATTATCCTCATTGACAAAAAAATATAATATAGATGATTTCAGGCATATTTCTATGAGGAGTTATGCCTTTAAGCTCACCCCAAAAACTATTGCAGATAATACTGTCATTACTCATTGGGAAAATTATCTCTCCCAATCAAACAACCTTCATAAAAGGCAGGATAATTCATAACTCCATTACCTTAGTTTCTGAAAAGTTACAATATGCTTAACTATCAAGCCTATGGTTGTAATATTGGAATAAAGTTTGATGCCACTATAGCTATGCATACTCTCAGTTGGAATTTTCTCCTTGATGTTCTTAATGTTCTAAAGCAATTTGGGTTTAATACTCAATTCCCTGATTACATTCATGTCACCTTGTGGTTAATTCGGTTAGATTAGGAGGTCCCTTTGTCCCCCATTTTGTTTGTTTTGCCCAAAGATGTTTTGAGCAGAGGAATCACAATGCTTATTCAACAAGGAAAAATGAAATCCATGTCTTCCCCTAGAGGAATTCCAACCCTATCTCATCATTTCTATATAGATGCTTGTTGGTCTTCTACAATGCTTTCAATCACATTCTTTCTTCTTTCATGAATTTAATCAAGCAATACGAGTTCAACTTCAAGAAATCCATTAACAAGTCTAAATGCAATTTTTTCTTGGGCAAGGGAGCAACTCACAAAAAATATCAAATCACTAAAGTTCTTGGTATAGAAGAGGATGGAACATAACATGTATATGTACATTTGTCCTTAAAAATTATGATGAAACACAAAAATAATAACATATGAGATAATTTGATAAGAGTTCCCTTGATAATGGTATTCAAAATAAATATCTCAAGCTCCTTGAACACGAAAACAAAACATAAACAAACATACTAATAGATGTTTAAGTAGGTATTAGCCAACTGAGAAAAAAATTATAACATAGTAATTTTTTTCTCAAATACAAAATTCTAACAAACTGAACATATACAGAAATAATAACATATGATATAATTTGATAAGAGTTCCCTCAATAATGGTATTCAAAAATACATATCTCAAAGTGACGTGTTTAACCAAACACTATACAATTGAAACAAACATAATAAAGGATTATTAGAGAATTGGATTAGGTTATTTAAATAAATATCCACCGTCATGCCTAATGACACGACTGCACCCGTACAATCGAAATGGTTCATAAGTAGAGATGTTCACACTATCAGTTCTGTTGCAAAGCACTGGAAGATTCAAGATTTGGCTTATGGACATAGTATAAATCACAAGGATATGACAGCGCAAAAGATTAATCAAAGGCGTCAAATAATTACTTATGAGGTAGTAATTATATTGTCAAACAAAAAATACCTTAATAAGTTGACAACCACCAATGCCAAAGTTGTCGAATGCCCTGTTGCACCAACAAGAGCTAAAATTTTGGGTCTAAAAGGAACTTTCTAACTGTAATTTGATCAACATCCATTGAATATGTGAGTGAAAATCATATTTTATACCATAACATTACACATTGACGAATACTCATACAGTAGTACATGTAATCATCAATAAAAGGCAAGAAATATTAAATGCAGCCATTCATTAATCATCAAAAAATACATAAATAAAACTAAAAACAAAAAGAACTTGACTCTCCATCATTATTTATCCATTCGTACATATGATATGAACCAAATAAAATGCATTCATTCATTAGTCATTTTGATTAAGGCTTGGACCTTAACATTGATTTTTCTTTTATGTTTGTTATTTGGCTGCATGAGTGTGCATATCTACGTCAAAGGATGATGCATTAGATGATGGAAGTTATCCTTTTTCGCTTTTGTATCTCTGCTTTTTCTTTTATTTGTTAATTGGAGATCTTCTGGATCACCTTTATACTACTGGTTTCCCTTTGATTATTATTTAATAATAAATCATTCTTTTTCCAATAAAACCTGTCAAAGTTAGTTGTTATTTCAGGCTAGTGTAGTTTTTTATTTTCAAAAACATCATTAAACTACATTTAAACTTTAAAATTCTTTTACGTCTTCTTTTGTTTAATAATCGATCCATATTTAATATTAATTTTTTTTTATATATTCTTATATGCACTTTCAATTTCAGGATAGGAAAGAGCATAGTTGTTAAAGGCACGCCTAGGCTCCAGGCTCACCAAGAGGCAGCATTAGCGTCTTGCATCACCTCAAGCAAGGTCCCTTAAATAAGGTGCGCGCCTTGCGCGCCTAGGCTCCATGCTCAAGGTGCACGTAAGGCACACCTTATTATGTATTTTCAAACATAATGTTATTCAGCTGTTAGCTCATCTGAAAGTTTCTCTTAATAAACCTGAGGTGGTAGAAATGATAGTGCCACTATTCATTGAAAGTTTGGGGTAATGCTTTTACACCCATCTCATTACGACTTCGAGTACAAAACTTGCTCTTGAAAACATGTTTTTAATATATTTATATGTTTGTTGTACATAAATACAAGTGAATGAATGTTTATGCAAGACTAATGCCATCATAGCACAATGGAAATGTTGGCATGGCATTTAAAAGGAGGGGTGAGTTCAATATATTGAATCAATAAAAAAATGTAGAGAATAACTAAACATACAAAACAACTTAAAAAACTAAACTCACTCATAACAAAATCAATTACCAAAAGATATTAATGTAGCATTGAATCATGATAGATTAAGAAGAAGACTAAGTATAATGCCTAAACATTTTTTTTTTAACAAGAACAATGTACAACTAATGAATACCCCAACACAACAGCTTCAAGACTTAATTTTCTAAAAGCTAAAAAGATAAAACACAAAATAATGCATATGACCCTTGCTTAAAAAAACAACTTTAGTGAAAAATAGACATTATGAAAAACAAATTTCCTTGTCAATAATGAGATAGCATAATTAAATCATAGAATCTAGATGAAAACGTCACTAAATCAAATTGTCCTGATTAGAAAGTAATATTAAAACTTGTTTTTTATCTTAAAGTTCAACACATATTGCATGAAAAAAGGGGCTTACTAAATTCAACAACAATGTAAAAAACTAATTTTGTAAAGATACCATCACAACAACATTAATTACAAAACAGAACATATACAAACTAAGTTGAGTAACATTGTAAAAAAGTTCTTACATCTTTTTGGGATAAGTACAGTGATTTAGAACTTTTCACCCAAGGGCTCCAGGACCTTCTTTCTTTATCACTATGTCATCCAAGTACCTTCAATATGTTATAATATTTTATAAATATCCACATTATTTCCATTCCTTTTTACCTGGCCGAAGCCAAAACTCGGGACTTTACGGCCCTAATTTGTGTTACACTTAAAATTTACCATTTCATGTCCTTTATACTTTAATCTTAATTTTTATTCCAAAATCATATTCGTTTAGGACCACTTAGTGCAACACCCTTTTCAATATTTTTATGTCATAAAAATATCTCGCATTAAGTAAAATTATCATTTTACCCATTTGGTTTCAAAATCATCTTTTACTCCATTTCCCAAGTGTTAATTTTCGCCCAAAACCCTATTAAGTTAGACACACCAACTACTTAAGTGTTTTAACCCTTTAACACATTTTTACACTTGGAGGAGTAATCTTTTACTTGGTTGGAAACACCTTTTATACCTTTACTTCCTTTTTATCGCATAAGTATTAATATTTCAACACATTAGTAAGTTTTACACTCATTAACCATTCTATTTTTTCCCATTAACACTTAATTCATAATTTTTATCAACATTCATATTTCTTTATTCTTTATGCAATAAATGCATTTACACTTAAGACTACTTTTATAAGAAAATTTGTCATTTCTTTTATTTGACATATAGTCTTTTAACTTCATACATATTATTGTGACACCCCGACTAATTAAATACCGGGTAGCTACTCCTTTATTAAATTAAATCAAAATGCCAAGTTGGCTCAGTTAATAGCATCACTGTCGAAAACATTTTATTATAACTAACCACCTAGTATTTAAAAAGTAAGTTGTCAAATTTTAATTAAAGTCTGATTAACATGCAGTAAAAGATTTAAAGCAAGAATAATATCACCATTCACCATAACGAATTAATAGAATAACCATCACAAGATATAAATAAATCCGGAGGAAAAACTCCTCAAAACAAATCCCACAACTGAAATAAGTAACGAAATACTGAATACTGAATTAATACATGCCAAAGTCTGAAAAACTGAAATGGAAATGTCTCTAATAGAATTTGGGCAACATGCCCTACAACTGAGGAATAATGAACATGGAATCCAAATGATAGAAGCGTCTAAAAGCAAGTCCCGGTAACTTCCACAAACAGCTACAGCTCGTCACATGTATGAGGATCCTAAGCGTGGTGTCCTTGTGGCTGGGCACCTAAAAATGGTTTTTACAAAAAGATAGATTTGAAAGCAAACGGGTCAGAGCCCGAATGTGGAGAGTATTTTAAAAACAGCAAGTGCTTTAACAATAATTAAAACAATGAATGCAAGATACATGTTAGGACGTGCTCTCGCATGAAATACTCACCTCTCGTCTAACTGTGCACTCCTAACATTCCTATTCCCATTCATGTCTTTTCTCATAACTATCTAATTCCAAAGAGTTTCTAACACTTCTACTCGGTTCATGTTTAATTTCCAAGCTTAACAATTAAATAGAGAGTTCTACTTTAATTCTCGGATTCCCAATTATTAAAAAAACCATTTATTGATATCTGTCCCCTTCTATCTTTTCATAATATTACAATTACTATACCCACAATTTAACATAGCAATTTCCTTTTCATTTAACCGTATATTATCACATCATAAATATACAATACAAGCACCCAAAGGCTAAGTTGCGGTGCACACATACTCTGCTATCCATCCCGGTATGTCACGTACATAAGGATCACAAATTCCGAATCTCTCAGGAATTGTTGGAATAAGCACCACACACAAAAATGGAGGCGAACATAATTCAACATATCCATGGTCACGTACATACCTACGCTCCATAGTCAGCTGGCTTATTAACTCACAAATAAGTCGTTCTCTTGAACTATGTCCTCGAGGTACCAATCTAAATCCGGGCAACACAAATATAAGAAGGCCCTATGCGAACGTAACCTCCCGTGATAGCAAGTATGGTAGGTATGTCATACATATAAAAATCATATACTAAGCATTCACAAATCTTAGATAATTCAATATTAATAAAGGTATACTCTACATCCTTATACCATTATTCCAAATTTGTATATTTTACGTCTCCCGATAATATAAAAGTTAAACTGTCGACACGTCTCACGTCGTAGTTCCTTATACTTAAAACCTATCTAAAATAGATTATTAAGTTCCTATTATTCCCACGTATAACCTCTTTAATCCTAAGGTCCTTACTTCTGCCCCAAACCTCATTTCATCAAATTATTCAAATTTTACACTATTAACCCAAATGTTAACTCACTTATCGAATTTCATTAAATTAGAATAATTCCTCAAATTGGATTCTAATTAAGGTCCAAGTTTCATAACCATGCCTACTGGTCCTTCTTAAGGTTAAGGGTATTCATAAGGTCTCCAATAATATTTTCTAAGGGTTACCACCATTAAAATTTAAATAGGGAAAAACTTTACTCATCCTGGGAAGGTCGATCGATCGACCTTTTCCTTCGATCGATCGATGGTGGTCGATCGATCGACTGATGAACATCGATCGATCGAATGCACCAGGTATGGCTACGGACTGCTTCGTTTTGCAGTTTTCAAATCATCATAAATCATCCCAAACAAGCATGAAACTCTAAGATAACGTTATAATATCATCATACAACTATCCTACAACATTGCTAACGTTCTAAAACCAATAATTCATCATTCAAGGCTTTGTATGGATCAAATCTTCATCAAGAATTCCAGATTTCTATTTCTTTCTATAACATTAATAAACTTCTTCTAAAATCCATTTTTAAATCATCAAGGGTCATAATTCTGAGTTCATAATTCGTCCAGAATGTTTCTACATGCAGTCCCTAACATAGTTCATAGTTTTAAACTTCCAATTCATGGGTCTATATCATCTTCCAAGATAAATTCGATAATTCCTAAACATGGAAAAGCATGGCATTGAATCAATTGTAATTAAACCACTTGCCTTAATCTTTCTCTGAATTTGATGTTGAATCTTGAAGGCTGAGTTGTTCTCCCTCTCTCTTTCTGCAGAATTCTCTTCTCTCTCTCTCTCTCTCTCTCTCTACAAGTTTCTTTAAGGATGATGACAATGGAGGGGTGGTTGGGTTTTAGCAAGTTAAGACTATTTCTTAACTTCTCCCATAGCCCATTAAGTCCCTTAGTGTAAGTAGTGGGTTTAGTGGATAAAGAAAGAGTCAGATTTTTATCTCGTATTTTCGTGGGTTTTAATTCCCAGACTTTCGAAATTACCAAAATGCCCCTATAAGTTACCGGTATGGTCCAATAATGCCCCGGAACCCAAACTTAACCTCCGGCTAGTGTTTTCTGACTATTTCGACCCTTTCGGACGCGTTGGCGCACTCAAAATGACCATACGGGTGATAAAAATAAAATTCACTTTTTAATTCAAATAATTATATTCTTGGCACGACTGTCACGCGCGTCCCAACAAAGTTTCCCAAATTGCCGTATGTCAATCTCGTGACAATTTCAATATTTCCAATATTCATATATTGCCAATTATACACATTATAATCAAATACTAACTCACATCTCGTTAATATTTTTATCCGGACTAATTTCCAATTAATACACATTTAATTCAATTAATCCCCAAAAATAAATATCACGAAAATACGGGGTATTACATACTTCCCCCCTAATAACTGAATTTCGTCCCGAAATTCGGAACTAAAAAGTACCTGGTAAGAACAACTCTGGATAACGCTCGCGCATCTCATCCTCGCGCTCCCATGTGGACTCCTCGACATTATGATGTCGCCACTGAACACGCACTAACGGAACTATCTTTGACCGCAGTTTCCGCTCACTTCGGTCCAGAATAGAAATCGGCCCCTCCTCGTAGGAGCTATCCGGCTGGAGATCGATCTCCTCCACAGCAATGTGAGAATGAGCCAAATTGTCTCTAAGGTATTTCCTTAGCGAGGAAATATGAAACACATCGTGAATCCGATGCAAATGCTCCGATAATCCAAGCCTATACGCAACCGGCCCAATCCGCTCAATAATAGGGAATGGTCCCACATATCTCGGTGCCAACTTCCCTTTCCTTCCGAAACGCATAATTCCCTTCATCGGAGATACTCTGAGCAAAACCTGATCCCCCACTACAAATTCCCTGAAGAATCTCTTCGCATCAGCATAGCTCTTCTGCCGATCCTGAGCTACCCGAATGCGACTCCGTATCAATTCAATCCTTGCCGAAGTATCCTGAATCACTTCCGTCCCAAGTAGTTTGTTGTCCCCCACCTCCAACCAACATGCTGGGGAACGACAAGGTCTACCGTACAACGCCTCAAATGGAGCCATGCCAATAGTGAACTGGTAGGAATTGTTGTAAGCAAACTCCACCAGTGGAAGATACTGCTCCCATCCACCCTCAAAATCAATGGTGCACATACGTAGCATGTCCTCCAACATCTGATTTGTACGCTCGGTCTGCCCATCGGTCTGCGGGTGGTACGCCGTACTCAACCGCAACTCCGTGCCCATGGCCTGCTGAAAACTTTCCCAAAACCGTGAAACAAATATCTTGTCTCTGTCAGACACGATATTTCGGGGTACACCGTGAAGTCTCACTATCTCTGCAATAAAGAGCTGGGCATACTGTCCCGCAGTGTAGTCTGTCCTTACGGGTAGAAAATGAGCGACTTTGGTCAATCTATCCACAATTACACAAATGGAGTCATGACCTCTCTGTGACGTAGGCAAACCCGTGATAAAGTCCATGGAGATGCTCTCCCACATCCACATCGGGACCTCCAATGGTTGTAGAAGTCCTGCCGGTCTCTGATGATCCACTTTAACTAGCTTACAAGTGGCGCATTTTGAAACAAACACAGCAATATCTCTCTTCATCTCGCTCCACCAATACTGTCGCCTCATGTCTTGGTACATTTTGTCCCCTCCGGGATGTACCGCGAACCGTGAGCCGTGAGACTCTGCCATCACCTCGTGTCGCAACTCCTCCCCTTCCGGAACTACCAATCTCCCATTGAAGCGTAATCTCCTGTCTGAGCTAACGGTATAGGACTCGGCTCCCTCTGCTAATAATCGGACTATCTACTCCTCACAGAACGAATCTTTTGCCTGTGCCTTTACCACCTTCGTGATAATTTGCGGTGTAACGGTCATCACAGACATGAATGATCGGGCCACTGCATCCTGGTGTCCCAACTCCTTCCACTTGGCCTTCCACACCCCTGCCACCTCATCTACTGGCCTACGGCTCAACGCGTCCGCCACCACGTTAGCCTTCCCCGGGTGATACTGGATATCGAACTGATAATCTTTCACAAATTCAAGCCACCTCCGTTCCCGCATATTCAACTCCTTCTACGTGAATAGGTACTGTAGGGACGTGTGATCCGTGAACAATCGAAACTTCTTCCCCAAAAGGTAATGTCTCCAAATACGAAGGGCAAATACCACTGCCGCTAACTCCAAGTCATGGGTAGGGTAATTCTTCTCGTGTGGCTTAAGCTTACGGGAAGCATAAGCTATGGCCTGACTCTCCTGCTGCAGTACACCTCCTAGTCCTTGTAAGGACGCATCGGTGTAAACAAGATACTCAACTCCCGGTCTCGGCAATGCTAACACAGGTGTTGAGGTTAACTTGTCCTTCAACTCATCGAATGCCAACTGACAGGCATCACTCCAAATGAACGGCACACCTTTACGAGTCAGATGTGTCATGGGACCCGCTATCGTGGAGAAACCCCGAATAAACCTCCTGTAGTATCCTGCTAAGCCCAAGAAACTACGGATCTCAGTCGGTGTCGTGGGTTGTCCCCACTCCCTCACCGCGGATACCTTCCCCGGATCAACAGATATCCCCCGGTCGGAAATAATGTGTCCCAAAAACTGGACCTCCTTCAGCCAAAACCCGCACTTCTCATATTTTGCATACAGCTCGTTCTGACGTAGCGTTTGAAAAACTTGCCTCAAATGCTCGGCGTGCTCCTCCTCTGTCTGGGAGTAAACCAAAATATCATCGATGAAGACATTGACAAACTGATCTAGGAAATCCCTGAACACCATATTCATCAAGTCCATAAACGCTGCTGGAGCGTTGGTCAAACCAAATGGCATAACTCGAAACTCGTAAGAACCATATCTCGATAAGAACGCAGTCTTCGAGACGTCCTCCTCCCTGATACGCAACTGATGGTATCCAGATCGCAAGTCAATCTTTGAGAAGCAAGAAGCTCCTCTCAACTGGTCGAATAGGTCATCGATTCGAGGCAACGGATACTTATTCCGTATCGTGACCTTGTTTAAATCCCGGTAGTCCACACACAATCTCAGTGAACCATATCTCTTCTTCACGAACAACACAGGGGCACCCCATGGTGAAGTACTCCTCCGAATAAACCCCTGACCCAACAACTGCTAAATCTGATCCCGTAACTCCCTCATCTCAGCTGGAGCCATACGGTACGGTGCGCGTGCTATAGGTCTCGTATCTGGTAATAAGTCTATAACAAAGTCTATCTCTCGACTGGGGGGTAGTCCAGGTATATCCTGAAATACATCGGCAAACTCCCTAACAACCGGAATCGAATCAAGTGGTATCACCACCTCCTTAGAGGTCTCTTCCTCTAAATAATATAAATGAGCGGTCGAACCTCCCTCTGGGCGAGGCATCGCCACTACAAACATCTCTTGCCCCGGAATGGCAAAAATAATGCTCCCACCGAAGCAATCAATTATGGCTCTATAATCAGCGAGCCAATCCATACCGATAATCACATCGTGAACATGCATATCTAATACCAACATATCTGCAGGTAATACCAGACTACCAATCTCTACCCCCACTCCCCGGCATATAAAGAAGATAAGTGACCCACTCCCCAATGGTGAGTCTACACACGTTACTGTGCTCTCTACCGTAGCTAACAACCCTAAGGCTTTCGCAAAATGTGTAGCTATAAAACAATGTGTTTCCCCCGTATCAAACAAAATCCGACCCATAGTACCATGGATAGGAAACACACCCTCAATCGCGAGTGGTGCCTGTGGAGCTGCTACCTGGTGGACGTTATAGACACGTCCATACTGTAACTGCCCCTGCTGTACAGGAACTGCTGGAATGGCTGGTAGTGCTGGCACCTGGGCTGTAGCTGGAAGAGCAGGTGGAAAAAGTGGCCTCTGTGGCTCATGTCGAGCACCCTGCTGCTGCTACGGGGCCCTGCCCTTATCAGGACAATCCTGACGTTTGTGGCCAATCTTACCACAAATGAAACACTTCCCCGGGAAGTTTCCCCCTCGCTGTCCCTGATGCCCTCGGCCCTGGTGACCGTTACCATTTCTGCCCTGGCCTTGCTGGCCCTGGTGAAACTGCTGGTGTTGACCATTTTGACCCTGCTGGCCCTGATGGCCGTTATGACCCTGCTGGCCATTCTAGAATTCTCCCTGACCGTTCCTGAAACCCCCTGATCGGAACCTCTTATGATCCCCCTACTGAGAACCCTGATCACTCTGCCTATACTGACCCTGAGCTGACTGTGCCCCGCTGGCACCATTTCCCCCTGTCCTGCCCTGATGGCTGGACTCTCCTGATCGCTTCCCCTCTGTCAAGTGAAAGCGGTGGTCCTGGCAATGGAGCAATGCAGCGTTAACCACGTCAGAATAAGTGGCCAACGAGAGGTTCCCCAATAAATGCTGACGGATCCTCCAAGTCAATCCATCTATGAATTTCTGAATCTTCTTCTCTTCCGTCGGTATCTCATCTGGGACAATATTCAGCAAATTGGTGAATTCGGCCTCATACTCGGCCACAGTCTTACCCTCATGTCGAAGGTTCATCAACTTCCTCCTCATTTCCGTGTGAACAGCAGACGGAAAGTACTTGCGGTCGAACCGCATCCAGAACTCCTGAATCGTGAGAGTATCTCTCTCCTCTGCGGTGGTAATAGACTCCCACCACTGTAGTGCAGATCCTACTAGCTTAAAAGTAGCCAGTACCTGCCTCTGAACGTCAGTGCACTCATACATCCTCAAGTGCCTCTGTATATCCTTTCTCCACTGACTCGAAACAACAACATCGGAGCTGCCAGCAAACTCCGGTGGATGTGCTTTCTGAAAAGCATCACGTAGACGTTCCCAGGCAGACGGGAATGCATATGGCTTAACTGGCAAGGCAACTGGCGCCTGAGGTGGTGCCTGCTGAACTACGGCTAATGCAGCATTTACCGCTTGGGCCACTATGGCTGCAACCTCAGCGGCGTTCATCGTGCCCTGAACTGGTGCGGGATGTGGTTCTGGCGTTGCATTCCTGGGAACCCGTGGTGCACGTCGTGGAGGCATTCTGAAATAAGAATAAAGTCTATAAGTTCGCAGTTATAAACTTAAAATAGCTGAAGAACGTAGCATATACAAAAGAATACAACAGTCCTAAAATATAGGGCTCTACATCAAAGAAAGCTCAGCGGAAACATAATAAGCCGTTCAGATCCTAAAGGACACTAGAACCTGATGCTCTGATACCACCTGTGACACCCCGACTAATTAAATACCGGGTAGCTACTCCTTTATTAAATTAAATCAAAATGCCAAGTTGGCTCAGTTAATAGCATCACTGTCGAAAACATTTTATTATTACTAACCACCTAGTATTTAAAAAGTAAGTTGTCAAATTTTAATTAAAGTCTGATTAACATGCAGTAAAAGATTTAAAGCAAGAATAATATCACCATTCACCATAACGAATTAATAGAATAACCATCACAAGATATAAATAAATCCGGAGGAAAAACTCCACACAACAAATCCCACAACTGAAATAAGTAACGAAATACTGAATACTGAATTAATACATGCCAAAGTCTGAAAAACTGAAGTGGAAATGTCTCTAATAGAATTTGGGCAACATGCCCTACAACTGAGGAATACTGAACATGGAATCCAAATGATAGAAGCGTCTAAAAGCAAGTCCCTGTAACTTCCACAAACAGCTACAGCTCGTCACCTGTATGAGGATCCTAAGCGTGGTGTCCTTGTGGCTGGGCACCTAAAAATGGTTTTTACAAATAGATAGATTTGAAAGCAAATGGGTCAGAGCCCGAATGTGGAGAGTATTTTAAAAATAGCAAGTGCTTTAACAATACTTAAAACAATGAATGCAAGATACATGTTTGGACGTGCTCTCGCACGAAATACTCACCTCTCGTCTAACTGTGCACTCCTAACGTTCCTATTCCCATTCATGTGTTTTCTCATAACTATCTAATTCCAAAGAGTTTCTAACACTTCTACTCGGTTCATGTTTAATTTCCAAGCTTAACAATTAAATAGAGAGTTCTACTTTAATTCTCGGATTCCCAATTATTAACAAAACCATTTATTGATATATGTCCCCTTCTATCTTTTCATAATATTACAATTACTATACCCACAATTTAACATAGAAATTTCCTTTTAATTTAACCGTATATTATCACATCATAAATATACAATACAAGCACCCAAAGGCTAAGGTGCGGTGCACACATACTCTGCTATCCATCCCGGTACCTCACGTACATAAGGATCACAAATTCCGAATCTCTCAGGAATTGTTGGAATAAGCACCACACACAAAAATGGAGGCGAACATAATTCAACATATCCATGGTCACGTACATACCTACGCTCCATAGTCAGCTGGCTTATTAACTCACAAATAAGTCGTTCTCTTGAACTATGTCCTCGAGGTACCAATCTAAATCCGGGCAACACAAGGATAAGAAGGCCCTATGCGAACGTAACCTCCCGTGATAGCAAGTATGGTAGGTATGTCATACATATAAAAATCATATACTAAGCATTCACACATCTTAGATAATTCAATATTAATAAAGGTATACTCTACATCATTATACCATTATTCCAAATTTGTATATTTTACGTCTCCCGATAATATAAAAGTTAAACTGTCGACACGTCTCACGTCATAGTTCCTTATACTTAAAACCTATCTAAAATAGATTATTAAGTTCCTATTATTCCCACGTATAACCTCTTTAATCCTAAGGTCCTTACTTCTGCCCCAAACCTCATTTCATCAAATTATTCAAATTTTACACTATTAACCCAAATGTTAACTAACTTATCGAATTTCATTAAATTAGAATAATTCCTCAAATTGGATTCTTATTAAGGTCCAAGTTTCATAACCATGCCTACTTGTCCTCCTTAAGGTTAAGGGTATTCATAAGGTCTCCAATAATATTTTCCAAGGGTTACCACCATTAAAATTTAAATAGGGAAAAACTTTACTCATTCTGGGAAGGTCGATCGATCGACCTTTTCCTTCGATCGATCGATGGTGGTCGATCGATCGACTGATGAACATCGATCGATCGAATGCACCAGGTATGGCTACGGACTGCTTCGTTTTGCAGTTTTCAAATCATCATAAATCATCCCAAACAAGCATGAAACTCTAAGATAACGTTATAATATCATCATACAACTATCCTACAACATTGCTAACGTTCTAAAACCAATAATTCATCATTCAAGGCTTTGTATGGATCAAATCTTCATCAAGAATTCCAGATTTCTATTTCTTTCAAGAACATTAATAAACATCTTCTAAAATCCATTTTTAAATCATCAAGGGTCATAATTCTGAGTTCATAATTCGTCCAGAATGTTTCTACATGCAGTCCCTAACATAGTTCATAGTTTTAAACTTCCAATTCATGGGTCTATATCATCTTCCAAGATAAATTCGATAATTCCTAAACATGGAAAAGCATGGCATTGAATCAATTGTAATTAAACCACTTGCCTTAATCTTTCTCTGAATTTGATGTTGAATCTTGAAGGCTGAGTTGTTCTCCCTCTCTCTTTCTGCAGAATTCTCTTCTCTCTCTCTCTCTCTCTACAAGTTTCTCTAAGGATGATGACAATGGAGGTGTGGTTGGGTTTTGGCAAGTTAAGACTATTTCTTAACTTCTCCCGTAGCCCATTAAGTCCCTTAGTGTAAGTAGTGGGTTTAGTGGATAAAGAAAGAGTCAGATTTTTATCTCTTATTTTCGTGGGTTTTAATTCCCAGATTTTCAAAATTACCAAAATGCCCCTATAAGTTACCGGTATGGCCCAATAATGCCCCGGAACCCAAACTTAACCTCCGGCTAGTGTTTTCTGACTATTTCGACCCTTCCGGACGCGTTGGCGCACTCAAAATGACCATACGGGTGATAAAAATAAAATTCACTTTTTAATTCAAATAATTATATTCCTGGCGCGACTGTCACGCGCGTCCCAACAAAGTTTCCCAAATTGCCGTATTTCAATCTCGCGAAAATTTCAATATTTCCAATATTCATATATTGCCAATTATACACATTATAATCAAATACTGACTCACATCTCGTTAATATTTTTATCCGGATTAATTTCCAATTAATACACATTTAATTCAATTAATCCCCAAAAATAAATATCACGAAAATACGGGGTATTACAATTATGTCTTTTAGTCTCAATTACACATAAAATTCAAACCTTTATTATTTCTTATTTAAACCCAACAAAATCTTCTTTAAACGTGTTTATAGAATCTATGTCAAAACATTGCAAGTTTATGTGCATAAGAAGATGGATATTTAACCCAAAAATCCTAAAGTGTAGTTTAAACATATTTTTCATCAAATATTTACCAAATAAATGTTTAATTCCAAACATTTTATTCCATAAAATGTTTAACACCAATATTTCTAGAAATTCCCATTTTCATAAAATACATCATCTTTCAATATTCCAAAAACCTTAAAATATTTACTTATTCTTTATTTTCAACAAAATATCATTTTTCAACAAAATCACATTATTTGCTAACGTTTTATTCCATAAAATATTGTTCATCAAAAGTACTAGAAAATATACCATTTTCATAATTCATCAATTTTTATTATTTCAAAACCTTGAAATAATTATCCATTCTTAATTTTTAACAAAATAATATTTCTCTAACATTTTTATTTCATAAAAATGTTTATTATTATTATTATCACTAAAAACCCCATCACAAACATCATACTCTTAATATTCTAATAATAAGACTAAAAACACACAACTAAAGTCTTAATCTAAGAGTAGAGTTTCACCCACCTCTAAGGTCTCCAATGGTGGCAAGAGTGTTGGTGTAGGAGGAGCAACCCCCACCTCCAAAGGTGACCTTAAAGGAATTGCCAAAAGCTCCTCCAATTAGCTCCATTTGAACTCCAAGCAAGACCCACTTCGTCTTCTTCTAAGAAAAGCTCCATCTCAATCTCTAAAACCCCCAACAATACTTTCCAAAATTCGTAGCTCTTGTTCAACCATGGTGGAAATGGGTCTTTTGGGGTTGAATACACCATGAAAATGGTGGAAAAGTTAAGATTTGGTGGTGGAATGGTTGTGGGTAGTGGTGGAAGACCACCCATTTCTTCCATTTCTCTCTCACTATCTCACTCTTCCCCTTATTCTTCTTCCTCTATTTCTCCTAACAAATAAACCCTAATAATCCCAAAAACCCTTAATAAAACACCGCTTAATAGCCAAATACCCATTTTACCCTTCCTAAAATGATCTGGGCTCGACAACACATAAAATCAGTGCTCTAAAATGAGACAACACATAAGGGCAATCAAATCTAAAAGCTCGACTAATGTCGCTTGAACAACAAGCCTATGTCACTCTAACCACATCTCCTATCGCTTGATCATTTGCTTCGCGTGACCTTCGCATGACATACTACTGTAAGTCAGTGGCATGCCGTGAGAAGCCCTGCTTCACGTTACACATCACGTGACCTTCGCGCGACCCTGTTTCTATTTCCTTTTTTATTTTTCCAACTTTTCACCTTAAATTTATCTATATTTATACTTAACCCCTCTTAAGTTATTATCCAAATACGATTTAGTTAATTTACTGGGTTGGGGTATTACAAACTTCCCTCCTTAGGAATTTTGTCCCCGAAATTCTCGTCCCATTAATCCTCAAACTCATGGGGCCCACTAACTTTCATCCTAAGTCCTAGGAGTCCTTCAAGACAGAATATTCGATGTCCTCGACACTTATATCACCAGGTATTAAGTATGACACATGCTCTAATGATATCCATTTTGTCAATTGTGATATTACGTACTCAACTCCGAGTCTTCATCCACCTTATGATCAGGTCCAAACCATCCCTATCACTATCTATGTTAGTATCTGAGGCATACCGGTGCCTTCATTTATGAACCATTTCTAGGGATCGATGCCCACCCGGAGCAAATCCAGATACATCCAACTTTTTCATACACTACAAAAATTTGATTTCTAGTTTAGGACCATAGATGTTGTGTCCCACAAATTCTTAGGTTATTCTAACTATACAACTCGCATGAATTTGTCGATAACCATACTTTATTACCTCTTGCTTCATGAAAGAATAGTTCCATCAAATCATTATTTTACGCCCAGTTATACCCTCCTCTATGTCTCTTTGATGAACCTAACTCTACCTTAGGTGTCTGATCCTGGAGTACTCACTTGGTCCTAACTTCAATCCACTTACAGTGGAAAATAATATCGTATGCTAAGTATTCCTCGATTTATAACACTATATTGTATCCTTAAACCCTTATCCTGCTCATCACAACCTGAGTCACTTCCTACTCAATCGGCTAGTCTAGAGTTCACTGGTCTAAGGTAGATTGATACTACGGGCAAAATGGATATCCGAAAGCATAGACGCACATATGCAAAATTTTATGTGATAAGAATATTACCTCAGATAAGTGCACAAAGTTATCAAGATGCATTGGCCAAACCCATCCCATCGCGCTCTCTTGAGCTTAATCATATTATTCTAAGACATGACACCACTATGATTCTCCACATAGGTGAGAACATCGATTCTCGATTGCTGAGACCCAAAGGAACATACTGGAGTCAGGAGATAAAATAAATTTCAGGAAAAAATTCGTCCATAAGAGTCCGATTCTGACTCCTGGAGTCAAACCTATACCTTATATTGGAAGTTATACCATTTATTCACAAAACTCACACCGAGTACTACTTCTGGCCACACACCCCGACCTGGATCACTAGCCGTGAAAAATCGAATCTTGACTATCCGCTCTCATAATGCGGTTGCAATTTACGAATCAGTAGGACTTGAGGAAGTCTATGATAAACTTACCTCCTCGCGAGAAAGGCCCTACTTTTCACACCCTTGGTGTAAGCGTACCATTCTGATTAGTGGATTACTCATCCTTATCTATATTGACCTCATCTGAAAACTAGTGACGGCGTAAGCCACTTATTACACCTAGGTTATTGCCTGCTTACATATCGATTGAGGTCCTAAACTCCCATACTCATTACTTGGATCAAGTGAGGCATTCACTTAACTATGTCCCTTTGGCCACGAGAGATTGGCAACAATTCACCTTCAGTTTTTCACCTAAGTAATATTCATGCGACGACCACACCCGTCGTCATTGGCACCCTAAGGGTAACTGACATCACACCGGGATACATATCTAACCCATACCAACTTGGCAAGATGTTCTAATAACCATTCCTCACGTTTCTAAGGCTGCTCTAGCATATATTATCGACACCCTACATAACAATCATGTTGGATACCAACCCCTTAGTTGTCAATTTCAAGTATCCACATGGAGTCATCACTTTAAATCCCTAATGTTACCACACACACACTAGTCATTTCATGACATCCGAGCATTGATCATAACCTTAGGGATTACACTACACATCTGCACCGATTGGAAATCCATAACCGGCACGTACACTATACGACTGTTAATCTGGGATCATCACCTAACCATTAACACTATCATTACTTAAATTCTATTTCCTCTTCTTATCGGACTTAATTGGTCTCCTAAGAACACCAAACAAATTTCATGCAAAAAATCCAATTTTGACAAGATTTAACCGTCTACATCTTTATCACCTTAGGTACACACTTCTAACCTTTCTATTCCTACATCGATATTATTTGGTGCTCATAATGACATTAGTCCAAGAGATTCTAACCATAGTGCACCTTAATCCTTAAACACTTTAAGGAATCACAAAATTTGATATTTATCCTCAATGATGACACACATAAGTTCTTCTTATGGGCACCTCCACATTCCTATGAACTATAAACACACTAGGATTTCCTCGCACCTAGCCCTTACCCCTGCGGCTAAATCGAGTTTCAATGTTTAGATACGATTCTTACCTTCTCCCAAATGACTGTGACAATAAGTCACGTATGAACTGTAAATATTTCTACTACTAATTATGGCAGAACACGGGCGTCGCCTATAGACTATAAACCTTAAGGCCTATTCTACCTAAATCCTCAATGACTAGTCAACTATGGCAATCAAATTTCCAGGCTATGTGAATATCACACTATGTGCCAATCCACAAGTTAACACAAATATATTGATCTTGGTAGGATATGGACGTGGGGTATTGCTTATAAACACTAAGTCCCTCACCATGGATGCCGCACGAGATCATATTCGTCAATACCACACTATAATTGACAAATTATAAATTACTACCATTTAGGGGTTTAGTAGAACAAGGGACGTCGGGTATCTCCCAAGAGGAGGCCCGCCCTAATAATGTCGCAAGAAGTATTATTTTAAACATCACAACTTAACTACTTACTACCAAGTCCCCACGATTATGTAGGTTCACTCCTAGGCTACCTAAATGATCAAGACTATCTAAACCCACATTATATTCAAGGTACGTAACTTGAGATGCACTAAACCCAAGTTCCCTAATGAATGGACCTAGTTCTTCCTTCCCCGGAACTAACACGTGTAATTACATCCATCAACCAATAATCCACTAAGGTGTTAACCCATATGGATAGCACTCTATCAACTAAGGTCGACTTATCCTCTAGCGTTGGTCCACATCAATTTATAAACTCGTTGACCTTATCATCAATCACGGTATTTCCCCAAGGACCGAAATTTCCTATTTATCACATCGATGTTGACCCTCACATGTGTCACTATCAAGGCTACATATAATTTTAAATCACGATCTCACTTTACATAATTATGACACTCTATTAACCAATCCCTACTGTTGATTATACAAAATTTGATGCCACTTTCCCAACGGGTGATATTTCATTATACCAATATCTCCAAAGTCTATATGTCAACAAAGTTAGAACATAAACACGTGACACTACGAACCATGGTGTCACCACTTACTGGCTTACATGGACACTTATAAAGTATTAATCATACTTTATCAGAAATGTGGAAGCGATTTATAACCATCAATTTAATCGTGTGCCACTTGGCATTATTCTAACTTGTCAAGTTAACCTTATAGACTTTACCGTCTAGGACACGAACTGAACCGTCATCAAACTAGCATGACCGGCCTAATCCACAGTAACATTGAAAGATTTAATACCAACCTCACCACGTCACACCCGAAAGAAACCTTGAACTTAGAGATCTGATACCATTTGTAATGCCCCGACCCGAATTTATGGGTTACCCATGAGTCAACCCAGTTCGACCCGAGCGTTAGGTATGAAGTGAAATGGAACAACCTATATAATGTTGTTAATCCAGTTTTATTTTAATTACGTTTCACTTGTTAGCATGTGATTCCAATTTCAAGTTAAACTCCATGATGGACCCATGGGGAACACCTCGACGTCCAAGTAAACAGAGCTACTAACGTAAACATAAATAAATTATACGTACTTGTAAAACGCCCTCAAATTACAGAATTGCTCCCAACTTTCCTAAACAAAGTGGGGATGTGATCTATGTCCAGTGGGATTTATATGAATAGTATAGAAATGAATGGCAGAAAGGAATACTCACACGCTACAACCACACACATGCAAAAATATGTATATATCTACGTACGTATACCTTTGGAAAATACACATGTCAATGCATGAACCGTTTTACTTTCGAAAAATCTTACTTATCCAGATTAATTTACCTTAATCTAGTAAAAACTTTCTTTATTCATACTTAGCATTTTCATCTTGCTTAACACACTTGGTTCGACGCTTGAACCATTACACTTGATTTCATTGGAACCCATTCATTTACCGAAATTTAACCCCTTTCACTTATTCCAATACACTTTGATATTTTCGTTGAAAATCACCATTTCAACACCCGCATTTGTCATGTTAGAAAATACTTGTTTGTCATACGAAAACCTTTTTCCATACGTACTTATGCAAATTATGGGTTTAACAACTTGGTTGCTTAATTACCCATTTATCCGCTTACTCTATCCTTATACCATATCTTATGGACATTAATAGATTTACGCATTTACTTGTCCATTTCACCTTTACCGGAACATTTATTACATTCATTCAAGTTACATTGTATTAACACATTTTACCACACAATCCATTTCTTGATATGTTCCATATTTTTTTTATCTTTTCTCAGAATCTTTCAATACCGCATACTTACATGGGCTACACCGCGATGACTATGCGTACCATATGCTCTGGCCAGTGATTTAGGACTTTTCACCCTAGGGCTCTAGGCCCTTATTTCTTTATCACGATGTCATCCGAGTACCTTCAATGTGTTTTAATATTTTACAAATATCCACATTATTTCCATTCCTTTTTACCCGGCCGAGGCCAAAATCCGGGACTTTACCGCCCCAATTTGTGTTACACTTAAAATTTACCATTTCATGTCCTTTATACTTTAATCTTAATTTTTATTCCAAAATCATTTTTGTTCAGTACCACTTCGTGTAACACCCTTTTCATTATTTTTATGTCATAAAAATGTTTCACTTTAAGTAAAATTACCATTTTACCCATTTCTTTCCAAAATCACCTTTTGCTCCATTTTCCAAGTGTTAATTTCACCCCAAAACCCAATTAAGTTATACAAACCAACTACTTAAGTGCTTTAACCCTTTAACATATTTTTACATTTGGAGGAGTAATCTTTTAGTCGGTTGGAAACACCTTTTATACCTTTACTTCTTTTTAATCACATAAGTGTTAATATTTCACAACATTAGTAAGTTACACTCATTAACCATTTCATGTTTGCCCATTAACATGTAATTCATATTTTTTTATCAACATTCGTATTTCTTTACTCTTTATGCAATAAATGCATTTACACTTAAGACTACTTTTATAAGAAAATTTGCCATTTTTTTATTTGACATGTAGTCTTTTAACTTCATACACATTAATTATTTTAGTCCTAATTACGCATACTTTGAATACTAAAATTCCAACGTTTATTATTTCTTTTTTAACCCCAACAAAATATTCTTTAAACTTGTTTATACAATCTATGTCAATACGCTACAAGTTTATGTGCAGAAGAAGATGGATTTTAAACCCAAAAATCCTACTACATGGTTTAAACATATTTTTCATCAAATATTTGACAAATAAATGTTTATTTCCAAACATTTTATTCCAAAAAATGTTTAACACCAATATTTTTATAAATGCCCATTTTCACAAAATACATCATCTTTCAATATTCCAAAAATCTTGAAATATTTACTTATTCTTTATTTTTGAAAAAATATCATTTTTCATCAAAATCATATTATTTGTCAACGTTTTATTCCATAAAATGTTGTTCATCAAAGCTACTAGAAAATACATCATTTTCATAAAACCACAACTTCCATTATTTCAAAACCTTGAAATAATTATCCATTCTTAGTTTTTAACAAAATAGCATTTTTCTAACGCTTTTACTCCGTAAAAAGGTTTATTATTATTATCACTAGACAACCCATTACAAACATCATACTCATAATATTCTAACGATCAAGACTAAAAACACACAACTAAAGTCTTAATCTAAGAGTAGAGTTTCACCCACCTCTAAGGTCTCCAATGTTGGCAAGAGTGTTGGTGTAGGAGGAGCAACCCTACCTCCAAAGTTGGCCTCAAAGGGGTTGCCAAAAGCTAACATAATAAGCTCCATTTGAACTCCAAGCAATACCCACTTCATCTTCTTTAAAAAAAAGCTCCATCTCCGTCTCCAAAACCCCCCAACAATACTTCCCAAAATTCGTAGCTTTTATTCAGCCATGGTGGAAATGGGTCTTTTAATGTTGAATACACCGTGGAAATGGTGGAAAAGTTAAGATTTGGTGGTGGAATGGTGGTGGGTGGTGGTGGAAGACCACACACTTATTCCATTTCCCTCTCACTCTCTCACTCTTCTTCTTCTTCCCCTATTTCTCCCAACAACTAAACCCAAATAACCCCAAAAATCCATGGTAAACACCCCTTAATAGCTAAATTCCCATTTTTACCTTCCTGAAACGATCTGGGATCAACAACACATAAAATCAACACTTTAAAATGAGACAACGCACAAGGAAAATCAGATCTAAAAACTTGATTGGCGTCGCTCGAACGACAAGCCTATGTCACTCGAACGACATCTCTTATCGCATGATCATTTGCTTCTGCGTACTTCACGTAGCATGCTATTGTAAGTCAGTGGCATGTCGCGAGAAGACCTGCTTCACGGGACACATCGCGTGACCTTTGCGCGACCCTATTTCTCTTTCCTTTTTATTTTTCGAACTTTTCACCCTAATTTTTTCTATATTTATACTTAACCCCTCTTTAGTTATTATCCAAATACAATTTAGTTAGTGGGAGCCATATGTTTACCGTATTTGCGGCCAAAATTACCACAAAATAGGTTCTCTTATGTCGTTAAATGGAGAACCACCAAAGTTTGCTCAACTATATATTTATGACGCTGATAATGAAATCACCAATAGGCTACGAGCACTATGAGGAGACGATCGCTCATTTAATTTAAACCCTGAGGTTGTTCAGGGTTTGATATAAATATTTGACTCCCATAATGTATTATCAAAGGTGTTTAGAATGGTACTTGATCATTTCAAAGTTGAAGATTTCAAACCCGTTCGTATAAGATTAATTGGTGATCGTTCTAAAGCTTCATATGTTTACAACTTACCTACTACACCATAGTTAGCTGCTCTTGTTGTTGGAAACCTCAATGACATTGATGTAAGGAGAGATGTTATTATAGATCATATATTATATGGCTTGAAACTTATTAGTGAGCTCCATCCATCATTTATGAAGCTACAGTATCCTTTACTCTTTCCATATGGAGATGATGCCTTCCATGTTAATATTATATATTAGAATAATCAAGGGAGACTAAAGACGAAAAGAAATTCTATCACAATGTGTGAATGTTATGCTTATAGACTACAACAACCGTTGAATGAATCACACACACTTCAACTTTTATGAAGATTATTCCAACAATTTATAGTTGATGCATATACTTACATAGAATCAGAGAGATTGCATTGGGTTCGATCGAATCCAACTCGATTAAGATAGGAACTTTATAAAGTTTTAAAAGATTCAATTTTAAGGTGAGATACAATGCCTACATCTATAGGAAATCGCATCATTCTACCTTCAAGCTTCATAAAAGGCCCAAGATATATGGACTAAAACTTTTGGAATGCTACGGCCATTTATAGGTGGGCGAGAGACCTTGATATTTTCATTACCTTTACAAGAAATCCCAAATGGCCAGCAATACAATCTTTCCTTGATGTAATCCCTAGTTAAAAACTCAAAAAGAGGCCTGTTATTATAACAAGAATATTCAAAATTAAGTTAGATTAACTATTTGTCACCCTTCTTCTCTTCTGTGAAGTTTTGTATCCTTTAGAGCTTTGGGGAAAAAATTGGGAAGTAATGTCCAACGATATTTTGTATCGTCAATGGAAGATTCTAATTTCAACAATCTGACCCTTACAGATAATCAAGTAAAAAAATACATTCTGTATGAAATTGATATAAACTTTTGTTGAAAAGCAGCAAGTTTCTTAAGGATTTCCCCCCTTTGACATTACTAGATCGTTCTCTTATCCATGATTTGAACAATAAGCTTATTACTGAAGAAATATCGTATGACTTTGATAAATTACTACACGAACATGCGGCTCTACATAAAGGAATGAATAATTAACAACGAGAAGTTTATAATTATGTTATTCAGTTATGTAATAGAGATAGAGGGGATCTATATTTTGTGTACGGTGCTGAAGGTACTGGGATAACATATTTATAAAAGACAATCATTACAAGATCGAGGTCAGAGGGAAAAATTGTCCTTATAGTAGCATCATCCAGTATTGCCTCGCTATTATTGCCTGGCCGAAGAACAACACATTCAATATGGTACACAAGTAGCGAAGCTAATAAAGAAAACTAATCATGTCATTTGGGATGAGGCACCAATGAACCATCGCCACACTATTGAGGCATTCGATAAATCACTTGGAGATATTCCTCGTTTCAATGATCCTTATTAAAATGATAAAGTTTTTAGCAGGAAAACATTTTTGCAGGGTGATGATTTTAGGCAAACTCTTTCGATTGTACCAAGAGGACGCAGAGAGGATATTATCAAATCCTCAATTAATAAGTCATACATTTAGGATTTTTGTTATGTGTTCCACTTAACTAAAAACATGTGCATTCAAGATTCACATTTAGTGATTGGATTCTTGCTCTAAGAGATGCTAAATTTCTTACTTCCTCTATCAGAGGTAAAACCTTATTTGATTGACATACCTAATGATATTATCATTCGAGAAACAAATAATCCCATTAGTAGTATAATTCAATCAATATATCTTGATTTATATCAAAACTACACTGATGTGAACTATTTAACTACTAGAGGGATTTTAACACCAACTAATGAAACAGTCGATGAAATAAATTCTTACATTATGGAGCTCATTCCTGAAGAAAGAAAAATCTATCTTAGGTCTGATTCTCTTTGCAAAGATAGAGAAAATTTTGGAAATCAAGACATTCTTTTCCCAATTGAGTTCCTGAACACTCTTACCTTCCCAGGTCTGCCAAACCATCAATTGGAATTAAAATTTGGCACACCGATCATTTTGTTACGAAATATAAATCAAAGCATAGGACTTCTCAACAGAACGAGATTGATAATCACTCAGCTATCTCCATTAGTGACTGAAGGGAGAATCATTACGGGATTCAAGAATGGTGCAAAAGTGTTCATCCCCCGCATCATAATGTCTGCAATAGAATCAAAATGGCCTTTCATTTTGAAACGAAGATAGCTTCCACTACATCCATAATTTTGCATGGCAATAACCAAAAACCAAGTTCAAACTCTAAAAAATGTTGGCATATACTTACCTCGCCCAGTCTTTAGCCACGACCAACTTTACTTAATTGCATCTAGAGTTACTTCACATGTTGGTTTGAAGTTTTTAATTATTTTCTAACTCTCGGAACATACTAATAAGGCTAAAGACATGGTCTACAAAGAAGTTTTTAATTCTTTTTATAGAATGAAGTTATATTACAACTACATTTATTCATTACATATAAAATGAACATTACTTTTTTATAACTTTAAAATCATTCAAATCTTCTTTCACCACTGGTGATTCTCAATACAAATCATCATCATGATTAGTTTACTTAAGGACATTGAAAAGGAAGGTACTGACTAGATAATTCAAGTATGGGTGACAAGAAAATGGCTACCTCGTAACAACAAGGAAAATAATGAAGTGATGGATATTGACATGATACTAATGCATGAAATTGTATGCCTTACTTATGTTTTAAGGTTTGAACTTCACAACATATCTTAACAAAATGGCATACTAATAACTTTTGGTTAACATAGGGAGATCACATCCATGCTTGCGTAAGGAAGAAACTAATGGATCAGTTTTCATTGTTGCTAGATGAGGGGGAACCATACACCTTTTTCGGATTCATAGTCATTGACAACAATCCTGTGTATAGATTAATTAGCTATAAATACATGATCTACTTCTTAACCAACAAAACGGTCAAACTAAATTCAGGAAATAAACTAATCATTGGTCGCCATCATTTCGAATTCCTTGATTTCGTTAATGCAGCAACACGCACTAACAATAATCAACTATCTGCTAACTATTTATCCCATTTACCCAACTTTTATAATTAGCATTAAAAGAAACCTATAATCATCTATATCACAATATTTATTTGAAAACAGACGTTGTAGGCACCATTATTGTATTCAGTCCTATTTAAGATCAAACGACTAGGGGAACTATAATTGAAAAGTGTGTTCTTCAGCTACAAGATCTGAGGTAATTCTTCATATCATTATTCATTAAATCAATTCTCCAATATATAAATACATTTCATTCCGTACATCAAAATAGTGATGCTAAGATTCAAATATAACTCTAGGCAGATAATGCACTTGATTTGGACGAGAATCCTTTGCAAGAAACCTCTTCACCAATCATTGTTATTGTGTCATTTAGAACAGTTAAAGTATTCAGGGTAAACTCTTATATTCCATATATATTTTCAACATCTCATTTTCTTGATAACTCATAAACAAATATAGTAATATTTTTAGATTGTCAAATTACTATTCGTTAATTAGTGAATTTATTCATTGTTCTCCAATAATTTTTACAGTTCTTTATCACAAATTGACATAAATAACAAAATACGCCTAATTTTCCAATGGCTCTACCGATTATCATAATATTACATATATTTGACACTCCAACAACACAATTTGGGATAATATATATGAGGAATTGCATCAAATTATACACTTCATCGACAAATGGGATCAAGTTGTTCTCTCCCTACCCTATCAATATTTATTGATAAATAACACGACTTCAATAATTTATCCCTACTGATGAAACATGTATACGGGACTACTTCCCATTTATTTTGAAAATAGGGGGGCTGATTTAGATATAAAATGAGTACATAATCATTATATATAACAGTACTACATACACTAATATATTCAATATTTGGAAAATAGCATAATTATATAGATGTTATATAGAAAATTTAATATTTTAACTAAAACACTTGCTTCTCCCAATCTACTGGAAATCAACCATCCTCTATACCGAACATTTTATTTGCCATCGTAATTTCTAAGGTCCTACGATATTACGATTTTACAGTTGTGTTAACTTTCCTTTTTAAAGGACTGGAGGTACCACAAATTATAAACAAAGGAAGATATAGGAAACACTATATACAAATCAATACTCAATAATAAGAAAAAATTAAGGCTCTTTTAGCAAGGTTCATACACAATAGGGTCTATAGAACCATATTGTGTTTTACCAATCATTCCAATGTAAACTTATTGACAAATGGAACTAACACATTACCTAATTTTTTTCATCTTCATCCTATAAATGTACAAACATACATTTATGTAAACATTTATCTTAAATGCACTTAATCACATGAACATATAGACACCAGACATCATATGACAGAGTAGTCAAGTAATTTCTTGAATTCTTTCAAAATATTATTTTATTTAAGAGAATAATATATATATATATATATATATATATATATATATATATATATATATATATATGTGTGTGTGTGTGTGTGTGTGTGTGTGTGTGTGTGTGTGTGTGTGTGTGTGTGTGTGTGTGTATTTTTTAGTTCCGCATCCATATAACACATCACACATTGCTTATTTTCCATATTAATATCTAAAACTTATATGTCTGGTTATGTAACATAACTCACTCTTATTATTAAACATCTACTACTGTCAAATTCAGCGAGTGGCATAACTATTACACTCTCTGTTGTATATTAGAAACAGGCATCGGTCATATTTTTCAGAAATCCATACTTGCTATAAATTATTATTAGTAAGTTCTATCATGTAGTAATTCATGAATGGATCAAATTACATCAACACTAAATGTTAACTTTTTTCATTTAATATAAATTTAAAAATAATGTTAATAGAGTGGTCATTCCAATAACCTCTATTTTATTCATAGATATTGTAACATATATCACTTTATTTCTCAACATCACATCATAATCTAATATAACATTATATTTCCGATTTAATAAAATACACATTGACTTTAAACTATTTTGTAATATCCAATTTAACAGGCATTTACTCCCTCTCATCAACGAATGCCACCAAGTTTACATCAACCTAGAAATTGTAGAAGTCTCATCTTTGAAGGAAAGGTAAAACTTTACGATATTTATTTTCTACCTATTTAATTTATAAATATAAATCATGCTATATTAACTAAAGTGCAATTGTTGATCAGTATTTCAACGAGAAGTTCTGAAATGAGCCAAATGGGGACAACTTTTGATCATATTCCAGAAATAAAAATAATAGACGAAATTTGTGCAATTACATCCAATTCCAACATGGAGGTATGTAAACTTATATACTAACTTTAATACATATGCACTTTATTATCTACTTGTAACAACCCGCGTAATTTTGGGCTATTTTAATTAATTTCTGGAAAATGGAGGAAAATAAAGTTTTAGATAAAATTATTTTTATTTGTCAAATATGTTGGTTATTATTTTTAAAGGCGATAATTTCAAACGGTTTCGAAAACGAAGTTAAAACGGATTTTAAAATTATTTTTAAATGTTTTTAACTCTTGGAGTTGTTTTGACTTCCAACTCTTCATTTCTTTGCCTTATTTAAAGGAGTCTTTTGGATTCCAACTCTTCATTTCTTTGCATTATAAAAGGAAGTCGTGGGCAAGCCTTTTAACATACTTTTAGCACAAATTTTGGCAGCAAATATATTTTCTATTCCTCTTCTTATTTTTATATACACATTAGCCTTTGAGATTTGTGAGTTCCAACCTTACATTAGAGGTGTTCTTGGGGATATTTTGTTGGAGGTTCTTGGAGGAGCTTTTGTAGATATTTTGTATTGATCTTGAGGATGTGATTGTTGGTTTCTCATCATGGTTTGAGGTATGGGAGTTTACACAATATGCTCCTTAAATCTCGCGAGTGTCATTCTCTTTGATTTCTTGTTAATTGAACTCATATTTGAATTGATAAATTCATTGAAATCTGGAAAATAATTGTTGAAATTATTTTGATTCATGTGGTATCATTATATTGTTGATGAGCACGTTGTCATGAGATTTTAATATGACACGGATGTTGGGCACCCGCCAAAATACCTATTCCCGGGTTATGGCTTGATAAAGCATATGCGAATGGGGTGAGGCCTGGTGACCCATTGATGTGTTGTTGAAAAATTATAATGATGAAATGCTATTGAGATTTGCATTTTGATTTGAATATCCGTACTCGTGTTGTTACGCTTTGTTCATCGTTAATATAATTATTGAGCATCTTTCTTGTCGTATTGTGTACTTCCCCATATTTTCTTTTAGTTGGCAGGTTAGCGTGGATTGGGACGCTATGGACCAATTGGGATTATTTTAGCGTGGATTATTTTGGGAAGAATATTTTTGGAAGATTTGTATTATTTATTTTGTTGTATAGAGCATTGGAGATTTGTATTTTATTTTCGAGTTAGTTGTTGTATGTAATTCGAGAGATTTGGTATTTAATTTGAAGAGATTGAGATTTGTAGTTTCTCTTTTGTTGTTGTGGGACTTAGATGCTCTATACCTTGTTATTTGTGGATTTCGATTTATTTTATCGCATTAGCGCTCCGTTCGCTCTCCCCGGGCGGGCGGGGTGTTACACTACTAACATTACAAAATACAAAAAACGTCATATACAACTATAGTGCCTACTCATTTCGTGCGAAGCCAAGATCATAAAGCTCCATACACAATATGGTTGATTGTAATAGAAAGGCTATCCCACTCTCTACAACATTTTGATGCGGCCATTGCAACATTGTACCCAAGTTCCCTAAATCGAGGTACGTAAGACATTTTCATATATTCATTTAAAACATCTAATAACATATTTTTCTTTTATAATTTAATGAAGATATTTATTGAGTGTTCGAGTCGGGGACACAGCGTGCTCAACCAATTTCGTGATTTTTTATAAAGAAGTTGAGAAAATTCTTCAAATCCCTATTACACAACTATGTAGCATAGTTGAGAAGGTATCACCTCAAATAAATTAATTTCTCATCATATTATATATTTTTTCTAAAGTTAATCCTTTTTGCCATATATAGGACGATACTCAAATAAAAGTCCCTACAGTTCTCACTAAAATTGTTAGAGCGACATATGTCTTCAACATCAAGCTTGATAAATACAATTTTCAGCATAGCAACCGTAGGTACACAGTCAACAAAATTTTCAATGATGACACGTTGTTGGAGCATACGTCAATCACCACAAATGAATCTCAGGTATAAAAAATTACTTACCATCTTATACTTAATATCTAATCAATTAATTCTAAATTACCTCATCCACATCATTTATCAGGCCAGTAAAAGATCAACAAATTCAATCACAATTCAGTCAAACGATGAGCTTGATTCCACACAAAGATCATCAAACAAAAAAAGGCGGTATCTTGATATTAGGTAAACAACTAATATTTCTTACAACCATTAATCTAAACATAATTGTATCAATTATTTTCTTGTCAAATTTGGCAGTGAAAAAATAATGAACTCACCAGAGACTTAGCTCATTCTCAAAAGCCCTTAATAATAATATTTCGGGTAATTACACTTTCCCGTTTCGATCATTCAAACATATACATTATTCATAGTTTCTATTTACAGTTTCAAAAATTAAAACCACACTTTCGAATCTAACTTAATCCGTTCACATTGGGTTCTTACAGAATAAAGGGCAAAATCTCAAAATAACCAAGCATGATTTTTGTGGATGGGTAGATATACATTTGAAGACACTACATCAATTCCTTTCTATTTAGTTAGTACAATTTATTTAACTAATCTTTAAAAAATGGTATACAGTCCCATATTATTTCAATACTTATTTTATTTCAAGATACTATTACATACCTTTCAAGTGTATTTTAATTTAACTATTGTTCTTAGTATGCGGATTAGGTGAAAAATATAAGATGCATCCTTTGAACGATTATAAATTCACTTATCAATAACTCAATCAAAATGCAATGATCTCCAACAAACAAAATATATGGTATATTTAATATCTTCATTTTGATTTTCTTTTTCCCATATTTTGCCTTTTATTCGAGTAGCAATGTGTTCAATTACTATGTAATCTTACTTGGCATAATTATTAAGGTGTTCATCTGTTATGATATGGGATGATTTAAATGTTCTATTTCATAACAATGAACCAATAGAGATTTCAAATAATTGACCCGTTTGTTTCAGAACAAATTTTAAGACGCGCGTGTGTGTATTCTACCCCAATACATAGCTTCAAGCTTTAGTCTTAAAAAATGGTGTGCTTGGCGTGCCTGTTACCACTTTTTTCTTGTTCCGATTGTGAACATAGTGACTCTTTTGTTTCAATTCATCATGGCAAAGCTATATAAGATTTTTGGAAAGGAATACCGGTGACCACCCAGGGTACCACCCGCATGTCCCTACAACCCATCGCCTAATAATAAAGTTGTAAGAGAACCTAATTCTGTTGTTCTAGATCCTGTCTAGAATCAGCTAGAGTGAATGATACCAAGCTTTAGTGAAATTGGATTCTCTATGCATAAACATCAAAAGTAATCGCTTTGTGTTGGCTGTTAAACCTCTTACATGAGTTGTAATTTACCTTAATAATCCAAATTTTTTATGGGAATTGTTTTCTTTTTCCCAAAAAAAAAGTTTTTGTCTTAAGTTAGTTTTTAAATTTATATGATCATTTATGTATGTATTGATTTAAATTCACTTTTTGCTCTATATGAGGCTTTCATATTCATTGAAACTCAATAGCTGGGACTTGCACAAGTAGCGGTTGCAAGAAATGTTCATATTTCTTTAGTTTTTTGGATAAGTGAACATATGTTATTGCTATCAGGGACCTCTCTGTTGGATGGAAATTTCATTTCATCCACGGAACCAGCTCATGCAATTGACTTACTTATTCCATAGAATTCTGATCAATTCCAATAAATAGATCTCTGATCAAATCAGAAATTACAAAAGTTCGAACGGATATGACATATTTATACCATTCGATTCTACCATCCTTACAAAGTACGTGTCATATTTCCCTTTTCACTATGAAATCTGGTATGGTTGTTATAATTATAACTGGGACTAAATATGTGAACGAGGAGCGCGCGCCCCATTGAATTAACAAGCTTTAGTTTTTTGTCACCACTCCCTTTGTTGTTTGGATGTTTGGTTTTTTGGAATAATTTCTTTTAGAATGCAATCACAATTACATGAAACTATTATTCGAATGTTGACAGAGACACCTTCTTAACATAAAAATCGTTTATAAAACTCTCAAATTTCGAGTGGCATTCATACATTATTTTATACAGGTATGGTAATAGCACTCTTCTCTACTTGCTCAACTACTACGTAATACTAATACAAAGAATAGTTGTTAATTTGGCTTTATTCGGTGACATGCTGACATATATCCATCTCCATTTTATTGCATAGAATTTAATTATTTTATAATTCAAACTTGTATTAAAAAAATTCATTTTGGTAAAAAAAATGCTCTATTTTTTAAAAATACATTTTATCAATAATAATTTCTTTAATAAAAGCACTGTTTTTTTAAAATAAAATATTTCAAGGCACCCGCGCATCGCACGAGGCTAAAACTTAAAAACAAATAAAAACTATCACCATAGTATTAATTAGTGAGTTATAAACCTTTTTCGTTGACAATAATTTTTTAATGCTATTACTTTACTTTTTATTTGGTTAAAACCTTATTCAATCATCTCCATACAGGGGCGTGAATATGTTCCTAGTGGGGAAGTATTATAATTAAGAAGAAAAATGATGTTAAAAAAAATATGAATTGAAGTGTAACATTAGGTTTGTTTTGACATGCACATATGAAAAAAATTAATTAATTAAATGACTAGTTCTACGCGAACTCTCATTTGGAACTCAATTCATAAAACTTGCTGACATGTTGCACTCGTATCGGCTCGTGTATGGACCCAACACTAATGAGTTCCAAACACGGGCCAATACATGTGCAACACGTTAGCGAGTCCCACTCATTGAGTCCCAGATGAGAGTTAACCTAAATTTATTGATACTAAATTAGTTGAAAGTAAGAAAAACTATATTTAATGAAAAGTTTATATTAATTATGTATATAATGGAACTAACATTTGATGGTGCGTTACAAACATATGTGTGTTACTTTCTATTTATAGATGGACAATTATAGGTTTTCAACTCTAGCTGTTCATTATTGTATGAAATAATTTTCGAATGTATGCGTATTTAGTGTTTTTACACATAAACAAGATTTTAAAGAAATAAATAAATAATTTCAAATATGCGCTCTCAACAACCTTACAAACTAAATACACTTATGAGCATATCTTCGCGCAATGTATTTATGCACAATTTGTACTTAGTAATAAATATTAGTCATAGCTCCCTCGTATAGGTTTTATTTATCAAGCAGACTCTCATCTTATCATATGACTATAAAAGTATGATAATATAACTATATTTAATAGTTCTATTTAAGTAAATTTGTAATATAAAAGTCTTTTGTTTGTCGCAGTAAGGGATCACATACTAAGAACAAAATTATCTTGGATCGCACACTAGCTTTTTTAAGTATAAGGGAGTTACTCCTGAAGCATCTTAAGTCAATATATATTATTTACTCACCTCCTACCAAATTAATAGTTTTGGCTTGTTTCGAATCAATAGTTATATATCTATGACTTCTTAAACATGATTTATATTAAATTATCTACAATACTTGTAAATATCCGAAATTCATAATTTATAAATACAAAGAAATATAAATAGAGCTAAAGGAAAGAAAGCAACCCATATATCTAAAATGAAATTAGGAATTCAATTTTTAAGAATGTTAAATCTCTTATTTTTGTCAATGTCTCTATCTATATAGTTCTCAAAGTATAATATATGATCTATATGTAAGTTAAAATGATGTAAAAGATGCTAACAAAGATGGAAAATTGTTATGTAAGACCCAAATTTTAGAATGGAATTGTTGAAATTATTTTGACGAAGTAGAATATATTTTTCAGTCAAAATACATTTTCCGAGGGTAAAATACATTCTTCCCTCGACAAAAAAACACCAAAAATCACCAGATATCCACTACCTTTCTAAGTTCCTAATCGAAGGATACACAAATAAATAGAATGTGTTTCATAATTTTCCAACCATCCTAACACTAGATATCCATAAAAATCACTAAAGCTCGAAAGCTTTTAATAAATATTTCAAATTATTTAAAAACAAAATCGTTTTGTAATTTTTTTTGTTAAAATAATGGAAAATACATGATACGCGTATCATTTTGCAAATTTTAATTTAACTAAGTTAATTTTAAATCACGATCGTAAATTTCATTGTATTTTTCTTGTAGATCAAATTCACATTCTTCATCAAACACTTAATCAAAACCATATATTCGAGATTTAGAATCAAACACTTGCAAGCATCTCAATATATTCCTATATTACAATTAAATGGAAGTTCAATATCCATTATATTTCATTCTTAATAGGTAGTTTAGTGGAATACTCCACGAATATTAGATCTTTTCTCTCCTTAAACCTGCAACCCTAACCATTTTGTTTTCAGTGCTAATGATGGCACTGATTTTTGGCCAACATTCCCTCATGATTGAACCCAAACCTATTGATCAAAACATTGTTAAATCATTTTCATCCATTCTTACCTCATATACCTCCTCAAATATTGACACTACTATCAAATCTACATGGAGTCATAAGGGTGAGATTGTAGTTTTTTTCTCTGAGGAAGACATTTCTTCCATGGTCGCTCCTTTTAAATACACACTTATTGGCCAATTCCAACATGGTCGACCATCTATGGAATCGATTCGTAAGATTTTCTTAACCTTTTCTCTAAAATAATAATTCTCAATTGTCTTGATTGATAACTCCCATATAATGATCCATTTAAATTATAAGGAAGACTTCCATAGGATGTGGTTACGTGACCAGTGGTATATATATATAGATATCCTACGAAAGTAATAAAATGGTCGACTAATTTTAAAGCAAATGTTAACATCCCTCTTATGGCCATTTGGATCAACTTACCATACCTTCCCATACACTTCTTCTCAAAGATTTCCCTTTTTTATTTCTAATGCGATTGGTAACCCCTTAAAACTTGATGAAGCAATGACCAACCTCTCGAGACCAAGTTTAGCTAGGGGTTGTATGGAGGTTAACCTCTTGAAAATTCTGCCTAAAAGGATTTGGTTGGACAGATAAGAGAAAGGGTTTTGGCAATCTATAATATATGAAAATCTTCCTTTATATTACCATTTTTGTTCAAATCTTGGACATGACAGTACAGATTATAAAATGGAAGATGAGGATTCCCATGTTATTGTCACAAAAGATAAAGGCAAAGCAAAAGTTCTCCCTCAACAGCCTGTGAAGAAGGCTCGGTGGCAACCTACGAACAAAGGAGTAACCATACTTGAAGGTCACTCGTCAAAAGTTACAACAACCACAACTTTGGTCAAATAAAAAATTGATCTCAGGCCTAACACTAAGGGGCCTGCTAATAACAAACAGGTTGGCAAAACTATTGCCACTGCTCTCCTGAAAACAGGTGATGTTGTTGGCCCTATTGGAAGTTACAGCCCTTTTCAACTGCTTAAAGTCGAAGAAAATGATATTGAAGAAGGAGAATCACTTGTCAAAAATCTGGACAGTAAAGTGGAGGGTCTTGGGCACCATGTTGTTCGAAAGATTGCGAAAAAAAATAATATGTGATTTTTATATGGAGGAAGTCCAAAACTAAGGAAAGTTGCTTTAAACCCAACCACTATTAACAGTTACTCCTTATCTCCAAGTCCTAAAATAATCATTAGAGACCATAGTCTAATGGATAATTGGTGTCACCTTTATGCATTGGATTCAGAAATGACACTCGTTAAGGAATTAAATAATGGCTGTAACACTTTTTCTAATTGTCTTTCTAAAATATTCCCACGTCTCAATAAGAAGATGGGGCAAAAAGAACCAAAGATAAATTAAGACATATTTTGGAGACCAAAAAGAGGAGACCTCGAAAGATTATTCGTCACTTAAAATGTCAAATATTCAAAATAGATCCAACAGTAATTTTGCTAAAGCTATTAATTGTGTAATATATTTATAATGAATTTTTTGTTTTGGTATATAAGGGGGGGGGGGGGGTGGAAATTGGCCCTCGATTCGTAGACTTAAAAGTCTAGTTCGGGTCTACTCAATTGATATTTTGGCTATTTTGGAGCCGAAAATTGAGGATAATAACATAAATGGTTTATGCAAAAAATTAAAGTTTGCTAGTGGTACGAGCAATACTATGAATAAAATATGGGTTATTTGGAACACAATTGGAAAATTAACTTGGCAAAAAAATAGAGATCAGTATTTATCACTCTGGATGAACAATGGGGTTATTCCAAATCCCATACTTTTCACTTCTATTTATGCAAAATATATAAAGGCACGAAGATTAAATCTATGGGCGGAACTTAAAGAGATTTCCTCCTTGGGTGATAACAAATGAATTGTTGGTGGAGGTTTCAACATAGTGGCAAACAACAAGAAAAAGATTGGAGGAAATAGTGTTAATTAGGAAGGTGTCATGGATTTTAACATGGCTCTTATTAATGTTGGTCTTCAGGAGATTCCGTTTAATGGTTTGAGTTTCATATGGTGCAACAATCGTGAAGGTAATGCAAGGATTTGAGCTCGATTAGATAGTGTGTTGGGTAATACTAATTAGCTTAATGGCCCTCTTCCGTTGATCATCTTCATAGGGCTAACTCGGATCATAGCCCCTTATTAACTAAAAATTAAGGAATCAAATTTTCAAACCTGCCATCCTTTTAAATTCCTTTCTTTTGGGGATGAAAATGCATAATCCGTACAAATCATGAAACAAGCTTGGTCATTTGAAATAACGGGTAAGCCTGTGTATATATTCGCGAAAAAATTGAAACGTGTTAAATCTTTCCTTAAATTTTGGTCAAAATCTACGTTTGGTGACATTTTTCAAGCAGCAAGAAGGGTTAAGAATGACATGCTGAAAATGGAAAGGGACTTTGATGAAGATCTGACTAATATGAACCACCTCAAGTATCACAAGTCATAAGCGGGGTATTTGAATAGACATAAGGTGGAAGAGGATTATTGGATTAAGAAATTTCGATTAAGATGAGCCAAAGAAGGGGACTAAAACACAAGTTTTTTCCATGCGACTACAAGAAAAACACATGAAAAATTCAGGATTAATACAATCCTTAACGATAATGGTAGCAGGTGTGAAAGAGTTGAAGACATAGAAGTAACTTTGGTCAATTCGATCAGCACCTTATTGTCTAGGAACTCCACTGTGGCAAGTGCGGAAGACCTCTAACAGTGCATTCCAGCGCTGGTATGTGATGAAGACAACACACTTCTGAGTAAAGACTCGAATTTTGATCAAATTTGTGACACAATTTGGGGTATGAACAGTGAAAGGGTTGTTGGTCTCGACGGCTTTAATGGCTTATTTTTCAAGAAGTGTTGGAATATTATTAAGGAAGACCTCTACAATGCTATCCTCTGTTCTTTCTCAAGAGATGAATTCCCGGTTAGTTAGACTTCTACTAATATTATCTTGATTCCCAAAATTGATCAACTGAAAAATATGGGGATTTTCAACCGATTAGCCTTTGCAATTTTTCTTCAAAAATTATTTAAAAAATTTTGGCAACCCAATTGGGACTGATTTTTCCAAATATCATTTCGAAAACTCAAATCAGGTTTATTAAGGGAAGGTTTATTTTGGATAATGTTCTTCTTGCCCAAGAACTTATGTCTTCTTTTAAGAAAAAAGTTCGAGGGTCTAATCTTATTATGAAGGTTAATATATCGAAAGCCTATTACCAGATGTCCTGGTTTTCTATCACTAAAAGTCTGAGAGCTTTTGGTTTCTCCGAGACGGTGGTTGATTGTATTTGGAGACTAGTTTTGAATTATTGGTATTCAGTTGGTGTCAATGGGAAAGCTTACGAGTTTTTCCAATCCAAAAGGGGCCGTGAGATAGGGAGATCCGTTATTACATGCCATCTTTTTTATCATATCGTAGGTTCTAAATAGAGGCATCCAAAAACTAATGGAGGAAGGGTACATGAAGATTTTCTCTCTAACTAGGGAATGCCCCACCATTTCTTGTATTTCTTTGGCAGATGACACCCTTATTTTCACCGATAGAGAAAAAAAATCTTTAAAAAATTTCTTTGCCTTCTTAAAATCATATGAGATTGCCTTCCCGGAAGTTTTTTAAAGAAATGGTGAATTATGACAAAAAGGTTTTTTTTTACCTTCCCGGAAACGAGACCATTGGTAGAAAGAGGATCGTGGAAAATGTTACGGGTTTCAAATTTAAAAAATTCCCAATCACTTACTTGGGAGTTCCTTTATATGCGAGAAGAAAGAAGAAAGATTTTTTTGCGCCACATTGACAGGTTGGTTAAGAAAATTAATGAGTGAAGCACCACAGCATATCTCAACCCGGAAGAATTAATTTTATTAAATCGGTGGCGGGGGTGATGGAACTAAACCATCTAGCAGCGGTGAACCCACCAAAATTAGTTTTGGAGCATATTAACAATCTATTTGCTCAATTTCTATGGAGGGGAAAGGAGGAAGGGGTGAAATATCGTTTGGTTAATTGGGCCGACATTTGCAAACCCAAGAAAGAATGAGGATTGAATCTAAGGTGAATGTTTGATCTTTCTACTGCTTTTGCTTATAATATTTGGTGGAAAATTTTCAACGCAACATCTTTGTGGACTCGTTTTATGCATATCAAATGCACAAAATTAGAACCACAAAATTTTAAGGGATACCCGTTGATATCATCTCATGTTTGGAAAAGAATGCAATTAGTGGCGAACAATTTTAACGAAAATTTTGACACGATAAATGGTAGAAGGTTCTTTGGAAAAAAAAATGGTGAATTTGGCATAAAATTGACATGACATTTAACTAAAGAGAAAGGATGTGTTCAACGGTCTTTTTCATTAATTTGGGATGCTAGAATTGCTCCAAGAATATTTGTTTTTTATGGCGTCTACTTCAATAAGGAGTGCCCATTGATGAATATTTCAAATGGATAAAAATCCCGATTGTTTCAAAGTGTAGGTGTTGCATTATCGCAGAGGAGGAATATAAATACCACCTTTTTTTTACCCGTCCTTTGGCTCGCTCCATCTGGAATAAATTCAACAATCTCCTTTGTTTCTCATGCTCGGCATCTACTTTCAAGGGTAATTTGATGACTTGGTGGATCCACTATAAAGGTGAATTAATTAGAGCTACTCTATGTCGAATCATTCCACCGTTCATTTGTTTGCATTTATGGTGTGCTCGTAATAAGTGTGCCTTCGAAGGGGTACCAATGAAGGAATCTTATATTTTTAATCAAGTTTGTAATGAGATAAATATAGCTTTTAGGATTAAACTATTCGGTGGTCATAGAAATAGATTTTGTAATGAGATTCTAGATGCTTTCCATAATGTAGGAGATGTAGGAGCTCATATAGCTACTCTTTGATGTTACCCATAGGTGAGGGGCATTTCCTTATCGATTGTTGGTTGATAAAGTATCCATTTGATTAAAAATATATATATAATAATAATAATAATAATAATAATAATAATAATAATAATAGGTAGTTTAGTTGTCCCAAAAAATAATAATTAAAATATTCTAATTCTAAATGGAATATAAACCATGTATTGGGTATCTCTAAGCTTATTATAATTTAAACTCAAATTTAAAAATTAAAAATTCAATCGTTGCACTTTTAACGCCACCAATACAGGCCTACAAGTTCATGCTAGTATATTTGGCTATCCGGTGAGGAGTTAAATCTGGTGGTCTACATTTAGTACCTAATTTTATTTTTTATTCTTTTAAATTGTAATTCCAAAAATCAATGGTTTGTTTAATAAATAAAGTTATCTAATTTTTTTTCTTTCTAAAACCTTGAACTTTACTTACCTTCCAAATTATGTTTATTTTTTCACATTAAGAAAATTAATAATTATATTACACACCAAGATTAACGTTATTTTTCAAAACATTTTCAATGTTTATAGAGAGTGTTTCAGAATACTTAAACTAATAACTATTAAACCTTCTACAATTTCTAACTGTATCCAATTATTGTTGCACACCACATTTTACCTTATTTAAAAAATGCTACATCCATTTTAAAATTATATATTTTTTCTTTGTTTCTCTTTTTTATCACCCAAATTTAAACAAACGTGATTACAAATTGTAAGCCAGTTTAACATTACTATTTTGTAGCAACACAAACACCAACTTGAAAGTGTAAAATCTTTATTTCTAATAATTCCAAAGTATAACTAATAATTATGACATGTTTGATACAAAAGGGTGGGAAAAAAATTCAAGGCATAATTTTCTTGGACAATTTTTTTGTACCGAACCTCAAACAAAATTTTATCAATGCAAATTATAAAAATATGCATCGGTTAGTGGTACCTTAATGTAAGCTGAGTCGTTTTTCAAGGCCAATAAATGCTGTCACAAGCACTCAAAAGTTTAAAAATAAGATAACCATTATTTGTCATTACAAATAAGGCTATAAAACAGCCCAATATGTATTTTTCACATTCATAAAACTAATAATTCTACACCTAGCTTAACAGCAAATAAATTATTCTCCATTACTTTTATTAGTTGGTTTTTCACCTTTTTCATTGACAATTTTTTTGTTTTTAAATAATATTTCTTCACATTTTACTTTGCTATAAAACCTAATCCAATCATTTCCATGCATGGGATGAATATGTTGCTTGTGATATAGTTCAATGGTGTTAAAGTATCTGGATTAAAGTGCAACAACATGCTTGTTTTGACAAGCACATGAGAAAAAATATTTATTAAATTAGTTGAGAGTAAGAAAAAACTATATTTAATGGAAAGTGTATACTGATTACGATTATAATGGGCTTAACATTTGTTGGCAAATTAGAAACACACGTGTTACTTTCTATTTATAGATGGATAGTTATAAGTTTGAAACTCTAGCTGTTCATTAAACAAGATTTTAAAAAAGAAAAACCAATAATGTCAAACAGGCTTGCAAAAATGCATCTTGAGAACCATAAATTTTTTTCTTTATAGAGAAAAATCTCTCAACCACCTCATAAACATGAGCATATCTTCGAGCAACATATTTATGCACGGTTCGTACTTAGTTATAGAGTATTAATCATACCCTCGTAGATAGGGACGTAGCCAAGAATATGAGATAGTGGAGCTACTTTTTGGGGATTTGGGGGCGGGAGGGGCCGAAATATTTTTTTTTAGATTATTTTTTACTATTTGTACTAAATTTAAACCCCAAATGTACTAAATTTAAACCCCACACTATTAAACTATTATGTAAAATGCATTAAATTTAAACCCAAATGTATTATGTATAATATATATACAACAACAAAACAGGGGACACATTCACAATAATCAACAAAAAAAAAATACTTTTCTACAATATTCATTTACTTTTATACAATATTCATTTCTACAATAATCAACTAGATTTTTACTTTTATAAACAAAAAAAAAAACTAAACCAACTAGATTTATACAATATTCATTTCTATGTACAATAATCAACTAGATTTACTTTTATAAACAAAAAAAAAAAAAAAACTAAATCAGAAGTGTTACTTGGAGGGAGGAGAGCAACACTGAGCAGGGCCTCTAGGAGAGCAGTAGAAGAAATAAGATTGAGGGAGGAAGGAGCAGCAGCAGTCACCGGTTAGCCTCAAGCTCTGGAGCCTCTAGGAGAGCAGTAGAAGAAATAAGATTGAGGGAGATATGTGTTATGTCATGTGTGTTCTGTCGTGTTTTAAAGTGTTTAAAATAACACATATGCCCATAATTTACTAAAATTTGCAACTAACCCCCCAAATATTTATATAAGTATAAAAATTAAATTTTTTTTAAATAAATCTGTGGGGGCTATAGCCCCCACTCGCCCCTCTATAGCTCCATCTCGTAGTGGTTTTGTTTATTGTGCGGATATGACTATGTATGTATGTGTATATAATATATCAACTTAAAATGAATTTTGAACATCTTACAACAGACATATTTTGATCTATTTTTTTAGAATAACAAAAAAAAAATCATTTTAAACTGATTTTTTTGTTTACTTTTTTGAAATATTTAAATAACAAACAAAAATAATCAACTCAAGATTATTTCCCTTACTTATTAAAAAAATTGGTTTGCACATGAGATCCCCATTTAAGGACATCTGAGGAGACTCTCTCTCTCTCTCTCTCTCTCTCTCTATATATATATATATATATATGCACATATACAGTAGTGTTTTTGGCTAAATTATAGATACACTCTCTCTTTTCTTCGTTAACCGTCAGGTGACACATGTTCGGTCCGCACTCTTAAAATACGGATTGATCTGCACAAGAATAATATTATATATATATATAGGGTCTTGTGCACACTAAGTTTGCACATCCTTTTTTTTAAAGAGTAAAAAAAAAATTTGAGCTAATTTTTTTGTGTGATATTTAAACATTTCAAGGGACCCATATAAAAAAAATAAGATAAAATTTTTTTTTGCTATTTTTAAAAAATTGGTCAAATTTTCGCTATTTTTAGGCACTTTATAAGCTGTGAAAGTTTGACCGATTTTTTAAAAATAGCAAAAGAAGTTTTTTTTAGCTAATTTTTTTATATGGGTCCGTTGAAATGTTTAAATATCACATAAAAAAATCAACTCATAAATATTTTTGTAGTATTTAAAAAAAAATGGTGTGCGCTAGCACATTTGCAAACTTAGTGTGTACAAGAATCTGTCTCTCTCTCTCTCTCTTTATATATATATATATATATATATATATATATATATATATATATATATATATATATATATAATAATGCTCTTGTGCGGACCAGTTCGCATTTTAAGAATGCGGGCCGGACATGTGTCACCTAATCGTGCGCCTACAAATTATCGCCTAAATTATAGGCACACTCTCTCTCTTTTCTGGGCTCACCGTCAGGTGACACATGTTCAGTCCGCACTCTTAAAATGCGGACTGGTCCGCACAAGAACAGGACTATATATATATATATATATATATATATATATATATATATATATATATGTGTGTGTGTGTGTGTGTGTTATTTAATAGGCTTTTGACTAACAAAGTAATGGATTGCATAATAAAAACAAATTTATCTTGGACCGCATATTAGCTTTTTAAAGTGTTAGAGAGTTACTGCTAAGGCTTTTTAAAGTGTTAGGGAGTTACAATAAGGTATAAGTTTTTAATGCTGTGGGTTTACAAACTGGATTTTTTTGTGGGGCTCCCTAAATTTATTCTTTAAGTAAATATATCTTAATTAATTCACCCCTTTGAAATTGATAGTCTTGCTTTCCTTTACATTCCATCCCGAATTAAATATAACTATATAACTTTACAAAGTTATCTGACTCAACAATACTCGTTAAGAACAATAATACAAGGGTATGTCTTGCATTTAAAGGTATTCATCATTTTTACGATGATAAATTTAAAAATGTAATTTTTTTAAGTATTTATCTTTCATACTACATTAATTTAAAACCCATGGAGGAGTAAACAAATTCTAGGTGACAATTTATGTTTCTTTAGTGGGGAATGTTTGAAGATGCTTATACGAATATACCAGTGTACAATGGTAGGACTCATCCATGACATCAAATCCACTAATCAAGTACAAAAAAAAATTAGTTAATTAGTATTTCAAAATACTAATCCGGTCTTATCTTCTAACACTCCCCTCTTACCATCTTATTACTCAACATGCTTTCTACCGCCCACCTTTACTATATAATACCAATAATTGATGTACTCTTTCTCAACCAAGTGTAAAGAATATACCCAAACATGACGGCAAGGAAAAATTGTGAAAGTGAAATATTTTTTCTTTTAATACAAACAAAAGGCCAAACAAGAATGAGGTAAGATGAAGAAACATTATTGGTGTTTTTTCTATTGTAGGTTGATGCTTTAGATTATCAAAAAGGCATTGGCTTTTCATTGACTTTAAGGAGAACAATGAACCACTTGTACATGCCCTATGTTTTAATTATGTCACGGACTCTTTCTTTTGCCTTATAAAATGTAACAAAGTTGATGATGTCATGAGAAGGGGGTTCAAGAAGCATCTAACAATGAGATTTGCATATGTCATTTTTCATGCTACTTTATTTAATGGTTATTCTTCATAAAAATATTATAAATGAGTCCATCATGTTACATGGTTGATGGGGCATTAAATTAAATAATTGATTTGCATATATGGTTATGATTTGATTATTGTAAAGAATAATTTTAGAGCGATACAAGAATCGGACACAATTTAATAGACACACTGACATATCGCATTCGAGTTGGTTCATATCTGAGATCCACACATACTCACAATAGTGGAGTTCAGAAAAAAATCAATGCAGGTGTGACATATCAATGTCTCTACCAAATTATGTCCGAATTCTACGTCGGTGTTGAATGATATGATTCTATGGTGAATTTTTTATATTGCCAAAAGAAAAGTGGACTTCTATTAACGTGTAGCTGAAGTCAAGTGAAATGGTACATGTGCGGGACTATATGTTATATTATCTAATTTTAAAGATATTATAATTAATTGAAAATAAGATGCCCAATCACAATAGTGTAAAGGTTTCATATTATTTAAATGCCTTTTTGAGTAATAAGTAAGTAATAAGTAAGTACGGACTTAAATATCACAACCCTGATCAAACTTTTTTCTTTTCTTTTAATATAACACATACATGCATATCTCATATTTTGAATTTAATCCATCCAATTTAAGCCATCATTGAGTGGTGTAGGGGGAATTCAATTGGGATAAATTTGCGAATATTCTCAAATTTAGTCCGGAATTTTAACTTGATTGATTTATTAAACAAATATAAAAGTATTGTAGTAAATTCATTTATTAAGATCCCATGTGGTCAATTAAAATTTAAAATAATTTTTATTATATGATATATAAAAAATTATTTACTTTTTTGAATTACTAAAAATGTAATCAATTACTTTGATTGCATATATTTCAAAACAAACAAAACAGTGACGACAACTGAATTGTTTACCAATGGTTCAATATTCTTTAACAATACTACCAATTGTTGCGAACCTATGTATAATATTACATCGATGATGTGGAATAGGTTCATTTGAACATTGGTTGGTCAAGGCCACATAGTTAATACAATCAAATATATTTTAATGTGACTTCTAAGTGCTTTGGTCTAATGAAAAATTATGTCAGCAGTTACGAGTGGTCACGCTCGTAGCCAAAGATTAGCCCAACATGGACGTAACAACTAAACCACGAAAGGTCCAATACATTTTATTATCCATTTTCTCGAATACAAATAAATGCATAGGTCCTCACACATGCAAATACGAATATTAACGTAACTTTTTGAATCGAAACCTTGATTATTTTTCTTCGTCGTTTGTATCCACTAGAATCAAATAAAAAAAAAATCATCGAAAATTATGTTTTTGTCGCTCCCCAAAATATATGTTCTTTTACTTCGATGTTTAGTACAAACAACAAAAAGCGTAAGGGTTAATTACATTTTGATCCCTTCAACTTTGCACCTATTTCTACTTCAACATCCGTACTTTTATTTTCTAAACTTAACACTCTTAACTTCTAAAAATACATCATTTTACTCCTAAACCGTAACGGTGTTAAGTTTTTGGACTAAAAATTAGTTACTTGCACAACTAGTTGGAAAAAAATACCCACGTGTGTAGAGCAGGTGATCAATCTTTTGTCCAAAAATTTAACACAATTAGGGTTTGGGGATAAAGTGACACATTGTTATAAGTTGAGGAGGGTAAGCCTAAAACATAAATGTACAAGTGGTGAAGTGAAATTAAGAGAAAAGTTAGAGGAGTCAAAGTATAATTAACTCAACAAACTAGGTTTACGATATATTTCATTTATAAAACGATCAAATTCAATTTAGAATCAGAATCGGTTATATAGTGAATAAGTTCAAACCGAAAAATATCTCACTTTTAAAAAAACACCAAATTTGAACACAACATTAAAGTCAATTATTTGAATAAACAATGACCGAGAATAATTATTCACTGGAAGTTAACGACAGTGTCTAATTCCTATCATTTTTTTATTTATTAGTACACTAACAATTATTTTCTCTACATATTTTAACGAATTACAGGTTCACATGTTATTGAATTGGTATACATATTCATATTAAATAATATAAGTGCAAGTATAAATAAAAAAAAGTATAGGTATTGAAAAACAAGGTAGACGAATATATATCACAATTTCGCATGCACTTGTTAAAGTAGATGCTAAAAATATGTTTATTTTGTAAAAGTGCTGGTAAATTTTTGCGTGAACTTGTTACGTACAACCAAAAGATGCGTGTGATTTCCTAAAATACACTTGAAAATGTGTGCACTATCATAAAGTGCATACAAGTAGGGTTGTCCATGGGTCAGACTCGGCTGACACATCATAATAACACTTTATACAAAGGCCATAGCAGACCTAACTCGATATTGAGCCCATGCCCGAACTATAAAAATTTAAATAGGAATGGGCCCAGCCTAACCCATCCTCCTTTTTAAAGCCATTTATTTAATGTCATATAGTAAGATTTTTTAGCACTACACCCAAATTGAATATTTGTCACTCTAATACCGGCCAACATTATCACGGTAAAAAAACGTGGCAACAAAATACACTTTTGTTATCACGGTTATTGACCGTGACACAATCGTGATAAGCAGTTATAACAGTCGTGTCAACGTCAATGACCGTGACAATAAACTTGTCACAGTCCCGTCATGGACTTTGACCGTAATAACTTATATATGGTCAAAGTCTGTGACAGGATCGTGACAATTTTTTTTAATTAGAATCAATCGCAGTCCTATTTATGTTTACCCTAACACAACTCACTCTCTCTACAGTAGCGACCATCTATCTCTCTCTCTACAGCAGTAACCTCTCTCCCTCTTTATTCCGGTACATCTCTCTCTCTCCTCTTCACACCACACACACACACGCACACACACCCAAAGAAAAACACACACAGAAATATACAGCACACCACACACACACATACCACACCACACTAGAATGAAAATCCTAATTAATTTGAAAACCCTAAAAAACCCTCATATGGAATTAATTTGAAACCTTAAAAATAATTTCATGCACTTATTTAATTTTTGTAATTTATTATGTTAATTTATAATTCATTTATTGTGCTAGTTTATTATATATTGTGCTAATTTAAAAATGATGTCACCTTATTATTTATTGTCTTAATTTAAAAATGATGTTACCTTATTGCGCTAAGATGTTTCTCATTCATTGAATATTTCTTATTATTAGGATTCTTGAATTGTTGTTGATTAGTGGATTTGAACATTTAGATGACCATTGAGTTGGTTGGCCCTAGACATTTATAATATATCACATTATTAATTGAATTGTTGTTGAGTGGTAGATTTGAACATTTGAATGACCATTGAGTTGGTTAGCCCTAGGCATATCTAACATTTAGGGTTGTGATTATACCAAATAGAAATAAGATAGAAATGAAAGTAACTATAAATTTTAAAAGCTTACTGTTAAATAATTAATAATGCAAAATGAAACATAACTATGTATAAATCATCACTATAAACATTACTACCGAATAAATGAAACATACTTACCATGGTATTTTATAACTACTTCAAATTGCATATAGTGCGCATAGATACTGGCCTCTGAGTTCTTATGTGTACGCATTTAATAGCCTTTATACCCGTTCGAGAGTCATTACCCTGATAATGAGATCTCTCGAATTGTCCCGTTTGAACAGTTTGGAACGACATAGTTTTTGTATAATAATGTTCTTAGTGGCTTAAACTTCGTACTTTTGGGGGAAGTTCTGCTTCTGCCTCTTAATATTATATGGGTACATACTAGATGATGCGGGGTGTTATTTCAGTTGATAAATTGAAATAACACTTACACTTATGAAACTATGTCGTGTACTTGGAGAACCATGGGGTTATGTTGCCGAATTTTCCTCAAATCGTAACAATGTGCATGAGCTATTAAGTATATTACATAAATATGCGGTCTTGAATGAGATAGGACCATTCACCCTTCGTAGGGGATGGACATAATAGGATTCATATTATTTTTATAATATAACACCAAAAGATGAAATGTCAATCTTGTAGTAAATTGTTTATTAGTAACTAAATTTTCACAGTTTTGTTTATACTAATCCATGAATATACTCTTCTTACCCATAATAGGTGATTGTTTGTTACAGCTGTGATGGAATACCCTCTATACAAAGAGTGGATGTGTGAGACAAATAGACTAGGGGATATGTTTCGTAGAGTTGGTAATGAATTTGTGAAATACACAAAGAGATGTCATACTGATGAAGAGTTTCTGTGTTCGTGTGCTAAGTGTAGGAATGTAAGGTGTTTGAGTTGAAAACAGTTGAACTACATTTGTTAAGATGGGGTATGTAAGATAGTTATCGATTTTAGATTTTTCACGGGGAATCAAATGTTCATTTTATCCCCGGACAACCTTCATAAAAGCCTTTAACAAGTAGGATAGATGTATAAAGGAACGGGGATAATGTATATCATATTATTCTAGAGGATTTAGTTGATGACGCGTATGAAAATCACGAAGTAAAAGAAAATGAGGTCATTGACTTTGATGTAAAAAAACTAAACTAAGTTTAATTATTTAATCACATATAATATATCTAAATAAAAAATAGACAATTTTTTTTTTAAAGTGGTTCGGCGATAAAGGAAAGCCTACATCCACTGTGTTTTTTGTATTCTTTGTTGTCTCTCGTGTTTGAATGACGTGAACTTGCCCTTAATGAATGGATTACAATGTATTTATCTGTGATTAAATAATTAGACCTAGTCTAATTTTTTACATCTACAGATTGGCGTCGTCTTTGGGAACGTATTTCTAAATATTTTCATCCTCATTCACTGACCCAAATATGACTGACATTCCTGAATCATGTGCTAGAAATGATCCCAATTCGCCTATTTCGTATGCTCCTCTAATAAATAATGATCTAACTAGAATTTTTTCTACTCTCGCTAGGGGACAAAATGTCATGCAAGATACGACCAGGTAATTGTCCCAAACACTACAAGTCAGATCTCCTGCCTTATCTATTCATAGAAATATGCCACCGCTACCTCCTAAAAACAGCGTGCATAGCCACTCTAGGACTTACAAAGATATGTCCTATGGTCTAGGAGCAAGTTCTTCCCTAAGAAGGCATAGCCACTCCAGGACTTCCACAGATACGTCCTATCTTCTAGGAGTAAGTTCTTCCCTCGAAACTTCAGAGTTAGTTAATTAACAGTCTTTTTCTCCTCTAAGGATAAGTGCCTTGGAAAGACTGAGTCGAGCATCGCCCTTTGATCGTCAGGGACCCAAAAGGAATAAAAATATTCCCAAGGCATTGTCGAGGCATACTCGATGACTAGCTGACCAATATGAGGCCTCAGCCTAATCCAGATCAAGCGTTCGATGATCTATCCATTTTGAACAGACCTCCCAAGAAGAAACCTCAGCACATATAGTTGATCTAAATAGCTGAGCTACATCGCATAAATCTGATACGGGTAAGCATGCATGGAAAGGCTCAATCCAAAGGTTGGAAGACGGGTTGGGAGAAATGGTGAAGACAAAGAACCCTTTGCAACGAAGCTTTGTGAAAGGGACTCCTTTTATTAAAGCTATTATGGATTTTCCTACTCCTTCGAAGTTCAAAGCACCTGTGGTCACTCCCAAGTATGATGGAAAATCTGACCATATTCTTCACATAAAACAGTATCAAGCAGCAGTAGATATTTACGTTATCCCCGACGAGATGAGATGCAGGGCGTTCTCAGGTACCATAACGAGTCCTGCACAGATATGCTATAACAACCTTCCTCGGGGGCAAATTTTTTATTTTAACCAACTGGCCGAGCTATTCATTGGTAATTTCTACTTCAGGGCTAGGCTAGTAAAGAGAGTATCTCACTTGTTAAGCGTGAGACAAATTTTAAGATAAAGTACAAGGTACTATATTACTCGCTTCAATAATGAAAAGTTGGAGGTTATTGATTAGGAGGAGAAAATAACCATTACAGTTCTAATGAGTGGACTTTTCCCGAGAAGCTTTACTACACTCTCGTTAAAGATCCTTCTAAGATGATGACGGAACTAATGGCCAAGGAAGCCAAGACCATGAATGTCGAGGAGGCAATGGCAGCAAAGAACAGCTCGGCTACAAAGTCAGAAGAAAAAACCAAGAAAAAGGAGAAAAGGGAGCATAAGGATCAGAAAGATTCAAAGAAAAAGAAGATTGATGATAGGCTGAGTAAGTATAATAAATACACTCCATTAACAATGGGCATTCACCATATTTTAGAGGAAATTAAGCACAGCAAGGAGGTACGTTGGCCAAAGAAATTAAGAGCACCCACTGGGAAGAGGGATAGATCCAAATAGTGTGAATTTCACAAGGGCCATGGGCATATGTTGTATTGCTTTGCAAAATGATATTGAAACCCTTATCCGTTAAGGAAAACTAGACAAGTTTGTCGATCGATAAGACGATAAAGGAGCTCGACATAAGTCAAAATCTCCATGCAGGACCAAGGAAGAAAAGAAAAGAAATCTCGAAGATAATCCTGAAAATGATCCCGATTTCCCCAAAAAACTCAAGCAGCCAAAACGTGAGGTATTTAAACTTAGTTTTGGTTTCTTTTATTATCAGATGATTACAGGTGGGGATGCTCGAGGTGGAGATCACACTGAAGAGAGAAAAGCCCAGCTCAATGAGGACTTAGCTTGTTCTTACATCCAGAATATCAATTTAGTCAAGTAAGTTAGGCTGAGAAAGGTGAATAAAGAAAAATTAGTGATCGGGTTTTCCAAACATGACCTGTCAAGAATTATGTACCCCCACGATGACCCTCTGGTGGTCAAATTGAGATATCGGGATACAATTATTTTTAGGATATTGATTGGCAATGGTAGCTCAGTAGATATATATATCATGTGTTTATTCCTGCTTTTAAAAGCTGGATTTGAAGCTCAGTCAACTAGATCCTTGCCATAAGCCTTTGATTTATTTTTTCTGGTGAAAAAGGTTATCCTTTGGGCACAATCAAGCTAGAGGTATTGCTCGGCACCTGCCCACCAAGTCGGACTGAGAAAGTTTGTTTCTTTGTGATGGATGAGAACATGTAGTCAGCCTACAATGTCATCATAGGAAGAGTAGGATTAAAGAAGTTTAAAGAAGTTCCCTCAATAGTCCATCAGTGTTTGAATTTCCTAACCAACTTTGGAGTAGGCGTGGTGATGGGTGATTAAAAAGTAGCTTGGGAATGGTATTACTCCTCTGCCGAGCAAGACGATCAGGAGAAAATAATGAAAAAGACCACTACTTACCAAGTGGACATTATTGAGCCCAATAGAGAATCTGAGATGGAAACCTTAGATCTAAGAGAGGAGACAGAACTAGTAAAAGGCCAAATTGTGGATGCAGCAGAGAATATCATCTTAGATGATGACAGGCTAGAGTGAATTACGGGTGGGTTCAACGCTAGACCATTTTCTTAAATAGTATATAATGATGTTCTTAAGATAGAGAAAGCATGTGTTCACTTGGAGTCATGAGGATATTCCTGGAATTAATCCCAATTTCCTCTACCATGAACTCAACATTAATAAGGACGTCAAGCCAGTAAAATAAAGGCACAGGGTGTTCAACCTCGAGAAGAATCAGGTTATTCAGGAGGAGGTAAAGAAGCTTTAAAAAGATTCATTCATTGAAAATGTGAAATATCCGGATTGGTTGGCTAACGTTCTTATGGTCAAGAAGAAGAATAATAAGTGGAGAATGTACATGGATTTCACTGATTTGAATAAAGCTTGTCCAAAGGATCATTTTTCTTTGCCTGGGGTTGACCAACTTGTGGATGTTACGTCGGTAAATGTGCTATTGAGTTTTATGGAGGCATATTCTGGTTACAACCAGATCAAAATGAAGCCTGGAGATAGGGAGAGTACCTCTTTTATTACTCCCTATGGAACTTATTATTATAATAAGATGCCTTTTAGTTAAAAAAAATGCGAGTGATACTTACTAGAGGTTGGTGAACAAGGTCTTCGAAGATCAAATAGGGAAAAACATGGAGGTATATGTAGATGACATGCTGACGAAGAGCCAAAAATCCTCTGACCATATTTTTTACCTCAACTAAACCTTTGATCGGTTGGAAAAGCACCAGATGAAGTTGAATCTGACCAAGTGTGAGTTCGGTGTGCATGAAGGAATATTCCTCGAGTACAGAGTGAATCAGAGGGAAATTGAGGCTAATCCTAATAAAATATTGGCAATAATTGAAATGTTATCCCCGACTTGTAAGAAGGATGTTCAAAGGCTCACTAGGCGAGTAGCTGTTTTGAATAGATTCGTGTCCCGAGCAACAGATTGGTATTTTCCATTCTTTAAGGTGATGACGAAGACCTTTAAATGGAACAACAAATGAGGGTAAGCTTTTCAGGAGTTGAAAAAGTATATAGTATCACCCCCATTCTCTCCTAACCAGTTTTAGGAAAAAAATTATATTTTGTACTCAGACGTTTCTGAGTCATATGTAAGTTCTGCTTTGATACGAGAAGATAATGGAGTTCAGAAGCCAGTATCCTTCACCAGCAAAGCCTTTCAAGGAGCAAAAATCGGGTATCCACGGCTGAAGAAACTTGCTTTGGCGCTAATAGAGGCATCCAACGTATGAAGCCTTATTTCCAAGCGTATACTATAGTGGTGTACATTGACATGCCTCTTCGACAAGTTCTTCATAAACTTGAGAAGTCTAGGAGATTAATGTATTGAGCAGTAGAACTGAGGGAATACGATATTGTATATGATCCAAGGTCCTCATTAAAGGGCTAAGTTGTGGCAGACTTCATTGCAGAATTCACTTATCTGGAGGTCCCCGAGCAATAAAGAGTTCAGGAAGAACAAACCCCAACGGGGTAAAGCTCAATCGCAGTCATCACCGATAAACAGTCCGAGTAAACCCTGGTAGGGGAGAGCTTAGAAAATGTTATTGCTGACCTACCGAAATAATTAACCGGGATACGGGAGATGCATCAAAGATATGATGAGGCAAGAAAGAAGGTATTCCACTATGGGACATTGTCAGACCAAGGCTTTGAAGTGGAGCAGGTATTATACACAATACCCATGACGGGATTGATATTAAGTGCACACTTATATTCCAGTTCCAGGCCTTAAACAGTGAAGCGGAGTACGAAGAATTAATTATGGGATTAAGTTTGACTCAAACACTAAACGCCGAGAAAGTTATGGTGCATAGTGATGAAAATAAATATCACTTAAGTCGTTTAATTCAAGATTAAACTATCTAAATGGATCCGAATAGTTTATTGAAGAAAATCTTTTCTTAAAACAAATTTCTTAACACAAGATGTGTAAAATAGTATGAACGAGTTATTTAAGGTATAAGTTTACTAGTTTTGACAATAAAAACTTATAAAGAAATCAAATCAACACACCCTCAAAAAAGGGATGAGAGGAAGATGAAGTATACAAGTATAATTTTAACGTGGTAAAACCCCACCCAATGGGGAAACATTCACAGAGGTCTCTACACCTCAAAAGTAAAAATACACTAAAATAGAGTAACGGGTTACAAACTATCTAACAATCAAGACAGACAATCAATCCTAACCTAAGTTTAGAAATAATACCGACTCCTCTAGCATTTTCTGACTTCTCTCAAGGCTCTGATATTGTTGATATTCTCTCAGCTTTGTAACTCCACTCCTTTTAGATTTATATCGACTTAAAAGTTCAAAATATATCTACCCACATTGTTTAGTGTTGTAGTGTGAAAGTGTAAGTGGTGATGTTCTCTAAATCACATGCATGCAACCCACACAGACTTATTACATACCCAATAATTATCAAATTACAAATAAATTCTAAAATGCAATGAAGATTTCTAAAATTATTTTGATCGAAACTCAAGACTTTGGATCTTTCAATTTAGCCACAGATCAAGAGGGAATCTTGCTATACACAAGATCCAAGATCCTAAACACTTTCATTATTCGAAAATATTTACTAATATTTCACAAAATGTGAAATAATTGAAAGTGTAAATCCCCAATCAAGATCTTAACTATATCTAAGTTCAAGTATTCTCAAAATTTGAAATCAGAAATGGTTTAGTTGGTTTGGGTTTTAACAAAATATAACAGTTTAAATCAACCAACAAAACTGAGATTTCCCGAAAGTAGAGATCAAAACCAATAATATAAACGTGAAGTGCATTATAGACTCACAAATCTCAAATTTCTACAAAAAAAAAAGATTTGGAAAACGTGACTGGTTCGACAAGAGATTAAGAACAAGAGAGGATGGATCTTCTCAAATCTAGAACTAACTTAACTCTCGAGACTATTTTTAGGTAAGATTCGATCGGAGTTAGGTTAAGGTTTTGTATTCCCTCTCTCTCTCTCTCTCTCTCTCTCTCTCTCTCTCTCTCTCTTTCTCTCTTCTCTCTTCTCTCTTCTCTATTTTTTTCTCTCCAAAATGAGGTGAACCAAAAGTTAGAAATGAAAGGACGAAGTCTCCTTTTATACAAGGAAGATAAGTCTCTAGAAGATCTCAAGCAAATGAACGAACAGGATTTGATCGAAGGAAATCTAATGGCCACCAATGCACCGTAACTATAAAAGCTCTGATTGGTTTAAATGTAAACAGAAGGAACAGGTAAGAACGCATGCAGTCCATGGATTAAAACGATCCAATGGTTCTTAATCACTCTCAGTAATATGATTGTAAAGAAACACAGATCCAACCGTTATAAGTGCAACACGTGTAAGGCTGTGATGACTTAAGAAATGTGTGTTTTTGGTCTTACAGAAATACAAGTTTTACCCACAATATTATCTAGCGCTTTCGATTTCTACCCAAGACAAGTTTTAATATCTTTTATTAATTACAAAACAACCCACGACATTTGTAAAATCCAATTTTAAATTTCTAAAGATTATTTAAAAAATCTAATAATTTATTAAAATATCCCAAAAATTATGAAAAAATTATTTTAATGAGATTTAACTCACACATAACCATACTATGAATAATACAACACATGAATGAAATCCTAGTTGAGCTGTTGGTGTTCTACCTTTAGGAACAATTTAATGAATTCAAAATGAAGTGTCTGAAGGCTTTTTGGTCAAACTATGATATGACTCAATTTTATCAGTATTTCCAAACTAGATGAGCACCTATATAATATAGACTCAAGTGAGTCAAAGATATAGGGTGCTTCAATCCCCCCCTTTAGAAATATGAGAAAAAATCTCCTTTGAATCATTGAGGACTCGTAGGGATACAAAAGAAAGAAGAAAAACCTATTCCTATACAGATTCTATTTACCCAATATCCTAGAAAAATGAAATTATATAACTCAACTAATTATAGACCAATACCCTATTAAAAATATGATATAAATGAAGGTACTTATTCATGAAACAATAAATCATTATTTTTCCATAACCATACCAATATATTTGCGTAAAGATTCAAATCGAAGATAATCCAATGGTGTAGTAAATAAGTTAGCTAATTACAATTCAGTAGGTAGGTAATTAATTTCTAACTCCTTAGATTCAACTAACTTGCGTATGAAATGATATATGATTTTAATATGTTTGGTACGTGAGTGATGAACTGGATTTAAAAAAATATTAATTGCACTTTGACTGTCATAATAGAGATGTAACTTATCTTTGGTTATACCGTAATCTTTCAGCATTTGTTTTAGCCAAAGCAATTGAGGTGTCCTAGGGGAACTAAATTCATGTTTGTAACCATTATAGTCATAGTACTCGATGACACCTGAATCTATGAATTCTCCTCCTCTATCACTACTGATTCTATCTACTTGGGAATCCTTTTCATTTTCTATACGAACTAAAATTTTCAAAAACTTAGAAAAAATTTATGACTTGTGTTTTAAAAAGCAACACGGGTAAATGGAATGAAGTCATCAACCATAACAAAGATATAATTGTTGCCACAAAGACTAACAATACGAGAGGGCCCATTTGGTCCATATGGATGAGTTCTAGAAGTTTAGTGGATAGAACTTCTTTAACTTTCTTGTGGGGGGCCTTAACTATTTTTCCTTTTTGATAAGGACCACGTATGATGCTGGAAATTAGTTTGATCTTAGGAAGACCTCTAACTATCTCTTGGGAGCATAATTTGCTAAGATTATCATAATTAATGTGACCCAGCCTATGATGTCATATCTCATTATCATCCATTCTGGCAATATTACAGACCTCTGTACTTGGATTGACTGTGTAACAGTTATCTGGAGTATGGAATCCTGTAATAATGCAATCACCTTTGTCATTTAAAAATTTTCAATTGTTCTTTGAAAAAGTGACTGTATGGTTGGAGTCACAAAACTGTAATATACTTAGTAAATTGACTTTAAGACCTTTTACCAGGTGAACATCTTCAAGAATGGGTATACTTCTTCGTGGGGTGTTCCTTTACCAATGATCTGGGCTGATACACTATCTATAGACAAGAATTTTCCTTCAGAGAAGTTAGTTTTGTTTAAAAGTTTGAAATCATCCTCGGTCATATGTTTAGAACATCCAGAGTCTAAATATCATCCAGATGTTATGTGTTTAGCTTTAAAATCACTTATCACAATATTGCATTTCAATTGTGGTAATATATCATGTTTTCTTACCTAAATTGCTCTAATTTTCAATTTGCGCTAATTAGCTCATATTTGATAAAACTTGCAAGCTTCTGTCTTTTCTTTCAAAGATTTTTGCACAGGTTTATGAGTATTATAAACAGTTTGAGCAATTGGTATAGAAAAGAATCTAGGATTCCTTCTTGTTAATGGTTTTTTAGTATTAGTCCTTCTCTTTCTGTTTTAATAGTTAGAATTCTTGTCTGGCTGTCTAGGAAGGACATAGTTGTTTCGGCTTCTTCTAGAATAGTTGAAGTTATGGTAAATAGGAGAGTTATACACTGGATTAAATAGACGTTTGGAATAGCAACCATCAAGGTAATGTCCATAGTCGTCATAATAGGAGCACTAAAGATGGCACATAGAACTCAAAACCTTAGAAAAATTGTTATTCGAAGGCTTGTCTAGGTTTTAAGCTCTAGTCTTATTCCTAGTTGTCACGGGATGAAATGACGAATCGATTTGTCGAATAGGGGGCAGACGTATTTAGCCTTATGTTTAATATTATGCTTAGAGCTACTTGATTCACCAATGTCTAACTTCTGCTATTTTATATCAAACTCATTTTTCAAAAGTTGAAAATCCGGACAAGTTTCAATAGGTCTTTTGCCACCAGACACAAACTTTACTATTTCGTAATTTTTAGTTTGGGTCTTAGAGTTTGGAGAAAATCCTATTCCAATCTGTCATCAGAATTGGTCTTACTTTCAGCAACACAGTCTTTAAAAAATTTAGAATTATTTTCATATTTTACAAATTTCTAAGGGTTAAAAGCTGATGACAGATTGCAACACAGTAAGGAAAAACGATTCCATCAAAGAGATGGGGCCTAGACAGGTTACCTAGTCTCTCAAATTTCTCGTCCATAATTTGTTTTGAGAAAAAAAAATTAGAAACTCATGATCTAAAGAATTTTTAAAAACCAACGCTCTGATACCAATTGAAAAAAAATACCATTTAAGTCGTTTAATTCAAGATTAAATTATATAAATGGCTCTGAACAGTTTGTTGAAGAAACTCTCTTCTTAAAATAAACTTCTTAACACAAGATGTGTAAAATAGTATGAACGAGTTATTTAACGTATAGGTTTACCAGTTTTGAAAACCAAAACTTATAAAGAAATCAAATCAACACACCCTCAAAAAAGGGATGTGAGGAAGAGGAAGTATACATGTACAATTTTAACGTGGTAAAACCCTACCCAATTGGGGAAACATCAACGGAGGTCACTACACCTCAAAAGTAAAAATCCACAAAAATATAGTAACAGGTTACAAACTATATAACAATCAAGACACATAAACTAAGCCTAAACTAAGTTTAGAAATTATACCAACTCCTCTAGTGTTTTCTGACTTCTCCCAAGGCTTTGATATTGTTGATGTTCTCTCGACTTTGTAAGTCCACTCCTTTTAGCTTTACGACGACTTAAATGTTCAAAATCTCTCTACCCACACTATTTAGTGTTGTAGTGTGAAAGTGTAAGTGGTGATGTGCTCTAAATCACATGCATGCAACCCACACACACTTATTACATACCAAATGATTATCAAATTACAAATAAATTCTAAAACGCAATGAAGATTTATCAAATTAGTTTGATCGAAACTCAAGACTTTGGATATTTCATTTATCCATAGATCAAGAGGGAATCTTGTTGTACAAAAGAGCCAAGATCCTAAACACTTTCATTATTCAAAAATATTTACTAATATTTCACAAAATGTGAAATAGTTGAAAGTGTAAATCCCCAATCAAGATCTTAACTAGATTTATGTCCAAGTATTCTCAAAAACGGAAATCAGAAATGATTTAGTTGGTTTAGGGTTTGAACAAAACATAATAGTTTAAAACAACCAAGAAAATTGATATTTCTCAAGAGAAGAAATCAAAACCAGTAATAGAAACTTGAAGTGTATCACAGACAAGTCTCATATTTATATGAAAGAAAATAAGATTTGGAAAACGTGATTGGTTGGACAAGAGAATAAGAATAAGAGAGGATGAATCTTCTCAAATCTAGAACTAATTAAACTCTCAAAACTATTTTCGGGTGAGATTTGGTCGAAGTTAGGTTAGGGTTTTGTATTTCTCTCTATCTCTCTATCTATCTATCTATCTATCTATCTATCTATCTATCTATCTATCTATATATCTATCTATCTATATATCTATCTATCTATCTATCTATCTATCTATCTATCTATCTATCTATCTATCTATCGCTCTCTCTTCTCTCTTCTCTCTTTTTTCTCTCTAAAATGAGGTGAACCAAAAGTTATAATTGAAAGGACGAAGTCTCCTTTTTTACAAGGAAGAGAAGTCTCTGGAAGATCTCAGGCAAATGAACGAACAAGATTTGATCGAAGGAAATATAATAGCCACCAATGCACCACAATAATAAAAGCTCTAACTAGATTAAATGTAAACACAAGGATCAGGTACGAACGCATGCAGGCCATAGATTAAAACAATCCAAAGGTTATCAATCACTCTAGGAATGTTAGTGTAAAAAAAACATATCCAACCGTTTTAAGTACGACACGTGTAAGGCTATGATGACTTAATAAACGCGTGGTTTTGGTCTTACAGAAATACAAGTTTTACCCATAATATTATCTAGCGTTTTCGGTTTCTACCCAAGATAAGTTTTAACAACTTTTATTAATTACTAAACCACCCACAACATTTGTAAAATCCAACTTTAAATTTCTAAAAATTGTTTAAAAATCTTAGAAATTATTTATAATATCCCAAAAAATATGGAAAAATTATTTTAATGGAATTTAACTCACACACACACATATTTTGAATAATGCAACATATGAATGCAATCCTAGGCGAGATTTAGGTGTTGTACCTTTATGAGCAATTTGAGGGATTCAAAATGAAGAGTCTGAAGGCTTTTTGGTCAAACTAGGATATTACTCAATTTTGTCACTGTTTCCAAACTAGATGAACACCTATATAATATAGAATCAAGTGGGTCAAACTTGCTTTGGCGCTTATAGAGGCATCCCAATGTATGAAGCCTTATTTCCATGTGCATACTATAGTGGTGTACACTTACAGGCCTCTTCAACAAGCTCTTCATAAAGTTGAGAAGTCTGGGAGATTAATGTATTGGGCAGTAGAATTGGCGGAGTACGATATGAGCCAAGGTCCTAATTAAAGGTCCAAGTTATGACAGACTTTATTACATAATTCAATTATCTGGAGGTCCCCGAGCAACAATGAGTTCAGGCAAAGCCAACCCCAACAAGGAAAATCTCAATCGGAGTTATCACCGACCAACAGTCTGAGTAGACCCTGGCAGGGGAACTCAGACGAAGTTGCTACTGACCTACTGAAATAATTAACCAGGATACAGGAGATGGATCGAATATATGATGAGGCAAAAAAGAAGATATTCCACTATGGGACATTATCAGACCAAGGCTTTGACAACAACATCCTTGTATGGAATCTATATATGGATGGATCTTCGTGTGTGACAGGAAGTGAAGCAGGTATTATACTCAAAACCCCTGATGGGATTGATATTGAGTGAACACTTAGATTCCAGTTCCAACCCTCAAATAATGAAGCTAAGTATGAAGCATTAATTATGGAATTAAGTTTGACTCAAACAATAAACGCCGAGCAAGTTATGGTGCACAATGATTCTTAATTAGTGGTCAATCAGATCTTAAGTTTGTATGGAGACAAAGGTGAATTAATGATAAGGTACCTCACCAAAGCTCTAGAGGTTATATCCAAATTGACCACTATTCAGATGAGCAAGATTCTAAGATTAGAGAATGCTCGAGCTAATGCACTTGCTCGGCTTGCATCAATAACCAGGATTGAACTTAGGAGAATAATCCCCATTGAGATTCTAGCGAGTCGGAGTATTAATGAAGATTTGATGATTAATTTCATTATAGTAAATATGGGACCTTATTGGATGTATCCCATCAGAACTTACATTGAAGAAGGAATTTTTCCAACAGATCCCATTGAGGCCAAAAAGCTTAGTATAAGGAAGCAACATACATGTTAGATAAAGGAGTACTATACCAGAGAGGGTTAATAGAAACTTTACAATGCTGTGTTCACCCAACGGAGGTTAGAGATCTAATAGAAGAAGTTCATGAGGGATCTTGTGGAGCTCATATGGCTAGAAGATCATTAATACAGTGAATTAACACTCAAGGGTACTAATGGCCGACTATGATGGAAAATTATATAGCTTTTGCAAATAAGTGTGATAAATTCTAGACTTTCTCCAACATTAGAAAAACTCCACATGCTACTTTGACTCCCATTACTTCACCCTGGCCATTTTCTATTTGGGGAATAGATTTGGTTAGACCATTGCTGACCACCCGAGGAAGATTCAAGTATTTAGTTATAGCCGTTGATTACTTCACCAAATGGGTTGAAACAGAGCCATTAGTGGATATGCCCTATGAGAAGGTGTACCAGATCTTCTGAAAAAATATCATCTGTAGATATAGTTTGCCATATGCCTTCATTACTGACCATGGTACACAGTTTGGCAATGAGGAGTTTACAACATATTATGCCCAATACAAGAACCAGAAGCTATATTCTGCCCCAGGTCATCCTCAAAGCAATAGGCCAACCGTGGTGACAAATAGGACCTTGCGCAATGGGTTAAATAAGAGACTTGATGAGGCAAAGGAAAACTAGATAAATAAATTTCACTCAATATTATGGTCCTACGAAAGAACTCCTAGTGCTGCAATAGGGAAAATACCATACATGCTAGCATTTGGGACGGAAGCAGTGGTACAACTGAGCTAGGTTTGCCAACGCATAGGTGTTGAATTTTGATTCTCTCATCAGTGATTTGATGCGAAGGCTAGACCTTGATATATTAAAAGAGATGCGAGAATATGCAGCCTTGAGGAATACTGCTTATCAATAACAAACATCACACATTAACAATAAGAGGATGAAGTCGGCTAATATAAAAGAGTGGGATTTGTACTTAAGAAGGTGATTCATAAGACCAACAAGCTTGAAGCCAATTGGCATGGGCCTTATCATGTGTCAGTAGTTGTTCGACCAGGAACTTATCGAATTGAAACTTTGGAAGGGGAAGAATTAAAAAATCCTTGGAATATCGAGCATCTTAGTAAGTACTACCAATAATGTAGCAAGCAACATATTTTGTAATCAATTTCCTTCAGTATCAATAAAAAGTTGATTTTATCCCTTTTTTTGGAATATTGGTGATATGGATCCCCCATAAATACTTGGTTGATAAGAATTCAATATTTGGTTGGACTTGGTCGGGAAAGGCAATACTTGATCAGAAAGACAACAAAAATTCAATACTTGATCGGCAAAACACACAAACCCAAGTCAAAATAGGATTTTAAGTCCTCAGTACTTGGTCAAGAAAAATCAGGGATAAAACTCTGTATAAAAATCAACAAGTTTTATCCAAACTGAGAAAAATGGAGAAAGAACATTGTGAATATTCCTAAATAGGAATGTAGACACATATTCCATATACACTTGGTCACCAGTGGTAAGTAATGGTAAACCTAATAATTTAGGTGCATTAGAAGAACCTATGGCAACACCACTGGTGACTAGTGCTAAACTTGGATTTTAATCTAGGTGCACTAGTGGAACCTATGGCCACATCAATGGTAATTGGTATTAAACTTAGAAATCTAAGTATATCAGTAAAACCTATGACAATTTCATTAGTAACTGATACTGAAGCCCTTATACTTTTGACTCACTTGAGTCTATATTGTATAAGTGCTCATCTAGTATGGAAATTGTGACAAAATTGTGTCCTCCCTAGAATCCAAAGAACCTCAGAAGTTGGTTTGCTACTTCATCTCTCTATCTTATTTTGATCAAGATCAAATTGCCAACACTCACACACAGTAGAATTTATTTCTTGCATATCATACTGCATAATAATGTGTGTACATATGTTGAGTGTGTTTAAATCCCTAAATTGGAATTTTAATAATTTTTTGGGATTTTTTAAACATTTTTAAAATAAGGTTTTCTTAATTAAAACTTGTTTTAAAAGTTTCTGGGGTCATTTTATAAATATTATTTGTTGGGTATTTTGGCCTAATGTTACCTTGGGTAGAATCCGAAAGCGGAGTAAACTTGAGGGTGTGGTTTTAATTAGTTTTAGACGCGCGTTTCATATCCTGTTATTGACCAACACCTGTCTTCGTCTGATTGGCTGAAGTTGTGTTTATTTACTGAGTTAAAACAGTGTTTGTTCCTAGCCCTTGGATCATTAGCTATCAACGATCTTCATGTTGTCTTGGTGAATCCCAGTACAACTCTTTAGACCAATCAGGATTCGTTTAAGCACCGCTTTATTAGAACCCTTCGATCTAGGTCAATTTGGCCTGACTTAATCCTGGCCCTTGGTTTTGAGCTAGCCTCTCGAACCTTCTCCTCACCCTATAAAAGGGACCCTACTCTCAGACTTCGAAGACTTGGCCATTTTCATTTCCTCTGAGAAATTGAGAGAGTATAGAGAGAAGAGAGTGAGAGAGAAGAGAGAAAACTGAGAGAAGTGAGAGAGTTTGAAACCCTAACCCTGTTCGTCTAAACCTCTTCCAACTAAACTCAAACACCTTCATACCTTCATATCCAAAACACTACTCTGAGTGTTCTTGAGAGTTTGAGAGTTTGAGTTGATTTTGTTTTTGTTGTTGTAACCTCGTGTTCACTAGATCTTGTTTTCAACTTAAACGTTTAATCAGATCTACTTTCTGATTTCATAGAAATTTCAGATCTGAGTTATTCATGTTACATTACACTTAGTTTCATTCTTTATTTCTCATCTTGAGAAATATATTGTTGATTATTTTCATAAAACGTTTGCTTACTTTGAAATCAACAATAAATGCTTTCTGTTTCCAGTTCTTGTAAAACTAAACCTTTGACCTAGTTGGAATCACACATGGAGGTTTTCAATCTCGAAAAACTTTTCTATATTCTAAGATTAATTAAAACCTTGTCTGTCTTCCTAGTAAGGTATCCGTGGATTCTGGGAATGATTTAAAGGTCAAATAAGGTGAAAAGTTTTGTAAGAAGAAAGAAAAAGAAAATATCACAGCATATAGTGTTACTGTAATTTGTTAGCACTGTTTGTACTTATTAAGTGTGTGTGTGTGTGTGCATGCATGTGTTAGAGAGCACCTCCACAAACACTTTCACACTAAAACACGAAAAGTGTTGGTAATAAGATCTTGTGAACAAAGAGTCGATGTAAAGTGCTGGAACAAATCAGAAGTTAACAAACTGGGAGAACTACATCTACAATCAGAACTGTAGAGAAGTTTTAAGGACACCAGAGGGTACATTCCTAAACTTATATAGGTCTGAGTTTTTTACATGTTAGTTATATAGTTTGTAACTCATATATTTGTTTTAGTGCATTGTTTTTCATTTTACTCCGTAGAGGGAGTCGTGGATGTTTCCTCAATTGGTGAGGTTTTACCACGTAAAAAACATCGTGAACATAATCTTTCTACATCTCCTCATCTCACTCTTGGTTGTGCTGAGTTTAAGTTTTAAACTTCTTTATAAACCTGTTATTCAATTCTTGAATAGATCTCGTACATACTGATTTGTTAAACACATCTTGTGTTCAAATAGTTTGATTTTTACAAAAAGAGTTTCTTAAAAAAAACAGATCGGAGTTACTTAAATAGTTTATTTTTAATAAACGGCTTTAGTAACATTTTTCAATTGGTATCAGAGCTTTGTAAACTGCTTTCAAAAGAGATCCTGTGTTTCTGAAATTGTTTTCTGAAAATCTATTATGGACGAGAAAAATGAAAGATTTGGTAACTTGACCAGACCTCCAATCTTTGATGGAACCAATTTTGCTTACTGGAAAGTTGGATGATTGCCTTTATTCAAGTAACTCTAGGAGATGATGTCTGGGACATTGTTGAAAATGGTTACACTTTTCCTACTCAACCAGCCAACGAAGGAAGTAATGAGAGGGTTAAGAAAGCTCTAAGTGAGTTCACTCAAAAAGAGAAACACGTTTCTCGAAATAATAATAAAGGAAAGAATGCCATATTTATGTCTATAAATGAACATGAGTTCAAAAGAATCTCATCCTATACCACTTCTAAGGAAGATTGGGACACCTTGGTCACAGCTCATGAAGGAGACACTAGAGTTAAGGCTGCTAAAACCCAAATGCTTATTCAGCAGTATAACTCCTTAATTATGTCTGAGACTGAGTCATTTGATGACTTCTATATGAACCTGACAGATATTGTGATCAAACTGCATGCTAATGGGGTGACTTATGATAGACATGAAATTGTATCTAAAATTCTAAGATCATTACCACAGAAATTTGATAACAAAAGATATGCTATTGAGGAAATGTGTGATCAAAATCTCACTCCTGAATTACTCAGTAGTAAACTAAGAACTGTGGAAATGGAAATAGAATTTAAGAAACAATTGACACAAACCCATAGGAAACAGACTAGTTCCAATCTTAGCTTCTCTTCTAAGTTAACTAAGCCTGAACTTATATTCCCCACTTATGATTCTGATGAGGAATGCAATATAGAGAGTTTGGACAATCAAATTGCCTTAATTACTAAACAGTTTAAGAAAATTATTAAGTTTAGAAACGAAGTGGAAAATAAACAAGGCAATTCAAATTATCCAACTCCCTCTAATCACAGGCCTCATGAGAAAAACCATGACAAAAATCACAAGGACTCTCACATCAGACCTAATAGAGACCTTAAGAAGACTGAATGCTATAGATGTGGTAAACTGGGCACATTGCACAAGACTGTAGAGTTAACTTGAACACTCAAAACAAAAACACTAGAGCCAACATTTGTAAAACATGGGATGATTCAAGTGACTCTGGAAAAGAGGAACTTGAGTCATCTGATGTTTTTTATCCTTGCATATCCTTCTTTGCCAAGATCATATATAATGATGATGTGCTTATGCCTGTGTATAAGAATGCTTCTAGTAACTCTACTCCTGCTATTGAGAATCATGTTTATACTCGTTTAGATGCTTTGATTACTGAGAATGTTGCATGTTCTACCTCGGGGTGTGTGAGTCAAAGGGATAGCGATAATGACGATGTCAATGGGTGTGTGAGTTTAACAAATGAATCTTTAGGGGTCACTCAACACACCACACTTAGTGAATCGGACAATGAAGACCTCCCTGACATTCACACACTTTATGCTAAAACTCTCAAGAAAATCACTAGACTAGAAAAGATTGTGAAAGATCTCACTAAGAAGTTAGAAGATCTAAGCCTAATGGTTAAACTAAATGCTGAAGAGTATACTACCCAATGCTTGGCTCATAAAAGAGAAATCAAAATTTTTGATGAAAAACTCAGAGATTTAAAAGAAACAAATGAAACTCTGGAGAAAAAATACAAAGGGACATTGTTAGAATTGGAGCAAACTAAAGAAAAGACAACAACTGTTTTCAAAAAATTTATAAAATTTGAAAATAATTCAAAATGTTTTGATGATTTTGTTGCTGAATCAAAAACCAATTCCGATGATCGAACTGGGATAGGGTTTTGCCCTAATTTGAAAATACAAACAAAATCTTTTAAACCTATCAAGTTTGTGTCAGGAGGCAAAAGACCTATTGAAACATGCCCAGACTTTCATTCTCTAAAAACTGAGTTTGATTCAAAAAATCAAAATTTTAACATTGGGGAATCAAGTTGCTCTAAACATGAAAGTTTAACTAAGGCTAAATACGTCTGCCCTTCTATTAGGAAGAGTGAGTCTGCATTCAAGACTGTCACACCTAGGAATAGAGTTCAGCCTCTAAACTCTTCAAAACCTTTGTTTAGAGACTTTCCTAAGGAGACCCCTATTCTGAGCAATCTTTATTGCTCCTACTGCGACATATATGGTCACTCTTTTGATGATTGTTATGCTAGGAGACTCATTAAACCTACCTATAATCCTTATATCTATCAGAACTTTAACTATTCTAGGAGGAGCCGCAACTATTATATACTTCCTAGACAGCCAGATAGAAATTCTAATTATAGAAAGAGAAAGACCAAACCTAAAATAACATTTACTAGAAGGAATCCTAAGCACTTTCCTAAACCAAATGCCCAAGTCTTTCACAAATTTCAAAATCATGCACAAAATGTTTTTCAACAAAAATCCAAAGCTCGCAAATTTTATCAATTAAGAGCCAATAAGCGCGCAAGATGAAAACTAAGGCAATTTGGGTTAGAAAAGATGATCTATTACCTCAGATGAAGTGTAATGTTGTTATTACTGCCTTAAAAGATGAACACACATCATCTGGTTGGTATTTAGACTCTGGATGTTCTAAGCATATGACTGGTGATGAAACTAAACTTTTAAACAAAACCAGCTTTGCTGGTGGTAAAGTCATTTTTGGTGATGGAGTTTCATCTCAAATCATAGGTAAAGGAACTCTCCAAGAAGATGGGCTTCCTATTCTACAAGATGTTCTTCTAGTCAAAGGTCTTAAGGCAAATCTACTTACCATATCGCAATTTTGTGACTTAGATCATACTATTACCTTTTCAAAGAAAAATTACAAAATTTTAAATGAAAAAGGTGAATGCATAATTACTGGATTCATAACTCCTGACAATTGCTACACTGTCATGAACAATTCTGAAATCTGTAATGTTGCCAGAATGGATGACAATGAGATATGGCATAACATAATGGGTTATATAAATTACGATAACCTTAGTAGACTGACCTCTCAGGAAATAGTTAGAGGAGTTCCTAAAATCAAACTTATACCCAATCTTATATGTGGTTCCTGTCAAAAAGGTAAAATTGTTAAGGCACCTCATAAGAAAGTCAAAGATATTCTTACCTCTAATCCCTTATAACTCATCCATATGGACCTAATGGGTCCCTCCTAAACTGTTAATCTCTGTGGACACAGTTACATCCTTGCTATGGTTGATGACTTCACTAGATTTACATTGGTAGCCTTCTTAAAACAAAAGTCTGAAACATTTCAAACCTTCCTAAAAATTCTTCTTAGGATTGAAAATGAGAAGGACACTCAAGTGAATAGAATTCGTAGTGATAGAGGTGGTGAATTCAAAGACACTGGTATTGTAGAATACTGTGACTATAATGGTTATAAACACGAGTTCAGTGCTCCTAAGACCCCTCAACAGAATGGTATTGCGGAGAGAAAGAATCGTACCCTTCAGGAGATGGCACGTGTTATGTTACATGCCAAGAATTTACCTAAATAATTTTGGGTAGAGTCTATTCGTACTGCTTGTCACATTATAAATAGGTCCTATCTTAGAAAGAATTCCAAACAAACCCCTTACAAACTTTAGTACAATAAAAAGTCTAATCTCAAATACCTTAGAACCTTTGGCAGTACTTGTTATGTATGCAAAGATAGGGAACACTTATCCAAATTTGAGAGCCGAGGAGATAAATCCATATTTTTAGGATATTCGCCTAACAATAGAGCTTATCGAGTGTATAATCTTCGAACTAAAACTTTGATGGAATCCATAAATGTAATTGTTAGCGACACTACTATGGAAAGCAAGACTGGTGAATCTACTATTGAGAAAGAGTCTACAAATATTTTAGAAAATGACTCCTCTGAAATGGATAATTCATTACCTATTGAGACACCTGAAGTACCCAACTGGGTTTCTAAAGATCATCCCATAAATAACGTAGTTGGTAACCCTAGTGAGACAGTGCGTACAAGATCCCAACTCAGAAACTATGCACATTATGCATGTTTTGTTTCCCTTGTGGAACCAAAGAATGTAAATGAGGCATTGAATGACTCTCACTGGATTTCTGCTATGCAGGAAGAACTTTTACAATTTGTCATTCATGATGTTTGGTATCTTGTTCCACGTCCTGATCACAAAAAGGTTGTTGGCACACGTTGGATTTTTAAAAATAAGACAGATGAAAATGGGATAATAATTAGAAATAAAGCTAGATTAGTTGCTCAAGGATACTCTCAAATAGAAGGAATACATTTTAATAAGACCTTTTCTCCTGTTACTCGTTTAGAATCTGTTCGTCTGCTTTTTGCTATAGCTTGCCACATGCGCTTTACACTATACCAAATGGATGTCAAATCTGCATTCCTTAATGGAATACTGGCTGAAGAAACCTATGTAGAACAACCTAAAGGGTTCATTTACCCCAAGCATCCAAATCATGTATTTCGTCTGAAAAAGGCTTTGTATGGCCTTAAACAAGCTCCTAGAGCTTGGTATGAGCGTCTTTCCAGTTTTCTTTTAGATAAAGGTTTCAAAAGAGGTGGAAATGACCAAACACTTTTTGTCAAACATTTTGACAAACACATCACTATTGCTCAAGTTTATGTTGACGATATTATATTTGGATCAACTTCTCCCTCAGAAGTCAAATCCTTCTCTGAAACTATGCATAAGGAATTTCAAATGTCCCTTATGGGGGAGCTACAATTCTTCTTAGGCCTTCAAGTCAAACAAAATTCAGAAGGATTATTTGTATCGCAATCCAAGTACGCTTTAGAGATAGTAAAGAAATTTGTCCTCGAGAGTGCTAAAGATGCTAAAACGCTCATGAGTACTACGTTAAAACTTTTCAAAGATGAAAATGGAAAATCTGTAGATCCTACTTTGTATCGTAGTATGATAGGCACCTTACTATATCTTACTGCCTCGCATCCTGATATTATGTATGCTGTGTGTGTATGTGCTCGATATCAAAGTAACCCTAAAGAAAGACACTTGAATGCTGTTAAACGTATCATTAAATATGTAAAAGGCACTCTAAATCTAGGACTTTGGTACACTAATGACACACCAAGCACTATAATTGGGTACACTGATGCTGACTGGGCTGGGTGTACTGATGATAGTAAAAGCACATCAGGAGCATGTTATTATATTGGTAATAACTTGGTAGGATGGAGTAGTAAAAAATAAAACTGCACATCACTCTCAACAGTTGAATCTGAATACATAGCCGCTGGTAGCTGTTGTGCTCAATTAATGTGTCTTAAATAAATGCTAAGTGATTATGGTATTCAAGAAAACCAATTGCATCTCTATTGTGATAATCAAAGTGCGATTAATATTTCTAAAAACCCTGTTCAACACTCGCGAACAAAGCATATTAAAATAAGACATCATTTTATACGCGAATTGGTTGAGTCTAAGGAATTAGAAATCAATTATCTTCCTACTGATCTACAACTCGCAGATATGTTTACCAAACCTCTAGATTATAATAGATTCATTTCATTACGTAAATCTATTGGTATGGTTTATGCTGACTAATAACTTGGCTATTTATCCAAGTTTTTCCCTTTATCCATTTGAGACAAAATGGGGGAGAAATTTGAGTCTATTCAATTCTTACATATGCTAAACAGCTTGATCTTAGTGATTTATTGTAGGCTCTTATTATACAGTTACTCTCAATAGGTGTAATAGGGTATTCATATATACTTAGTTGAGTTATGTACTTTTTGATTTCTAGGAATTCGGAAGATAGAATTTTGATAGGAATAAGTTTTTCTTATTTTCTTATTGCCCTACGAGTCCTAGATGACTCAAAGGAGATTTTGTCTCATATTTCCAAAGGGGGAGATTGAATCCCTTATACTTTTGACTCACTTGAGTCTATATTGTATAAGTGCTCATCTAGTTTGGAAATTGTGACAAAATTGTGTCCTCCCTAGAATCCAAAGAACCTCAGAAGTTGGTTTGCTACTTCATCTCTCTATCTTGTTTTGATCAAGATCAAATTGCCAACACTCACACACAGTAGAATTTATTTCTTGCATATCATACTGTATAATAATGTGTGTACATATGTTGAGTGTGTTTAAATCCCTAAATTGGAATTTTAATAATTTTTTGGGATTTTTTAAACATTTTTAGAATAAGGTTTTCTTAATTAAAACTTGTTTTAAAAGTTTCTGGGGTCATTTTGTAAATATTATTTGTTGGCTATTTTGGCCTAATGTTACCTTGGGTAGAATCCGAAAGCGGAGTAAACTTGAGGGTGTGGTTTTAATTAGTTTTAGACACGCGTTTCATATCCTGTTATTGACCAACACCTGTCTTCGTCTGATTGGTTGAAGTTGTGTTTCTTTACTGAGTTAAAACAAATTTGTTCCTAGCCCTTGGATCATAAGCTATCAACGACCTGCATGTTGTCTTGGTGAATCCCAATACAACTCTTTAGACTAATCAGGATTCGTTTAAGCACCGCTTTATTAGAACCCTTAGATCTAAGTCAATTTGGCTTGACTTAATCCTGGCCCTTGGTTTTGAGCCAGCCTCTCGAACCATCTCCTCACCCTATAAAAGGGACCTTACTCTCAGACTTTGAAGACTTTGGCCATTTTCATTTCCTTTAAGAAATTGACAGAGTAGAGAGAGAAGAGAGTGAAGAGAGAAGAGAGAGAAGAGAGAAAATTGAGAGAAGTGAGAGAGTTAGAAACCCTAACCCTGTTCGTCTAAACCTCTTCCAACTAAACTCAAACACCTTCATACCTTCATATCCAAAACACTACTCTAATTGTGCTTGAGAGTTTGAGTTGAGTTTGTTTTTGTTGCTGTAACCTCGTGTTCACTAGATCTTATTTTCAACTTAAACGTTTAATCAGATCTACTTTCTGATTTCATAGAAATTTCAGATCTGAGTTATTCATGTTACATTACACTTAGTTTCATTCTTTATTTCTCATCTTGAGAAATATATTGTTGATTATTTTCATAAAATGTTTGCTTACTTTGAAATCAACAATAAATGCTTTCTGTTTCTAGTTCTTGTAAAACTAAACCTTTGACCTAGTTGGAATCACACTTGGAGTTTTTCAATCTCGAAAAACTTTTCTATATTCTGAGATTGATTAAGACCTTGTCTGTCTTCCTAGCAAGGTATCCGTGGATTCTGGGAATGATTTAAAGGTCAAATAAGGTGAAAAGTTTTGTAAGAAGAAAGAAAAAGAAAAGATCACAGCATATAGTGTTACTGTTATTTGTTAGGACTGTTTGTACTTAATAAGTGTGTGTGTGTGTGTGCATGAATGTGTTAGAGAGCACCTCCACAAACACTTTCACACTACAACACGAAAAGTGTTGGTAATAAGATCTTGTGAACAAAGAGTCGACGTAAAGTGCTGGAACAAATCAGAAGTTAACAAACTGGGAGAACTACATCTACAATCAGAACTGTAGAGAAGTTTTAAGGACACCAGAGGGTACATTCCTAAACTTATATAGGTCTGAGTTGTTTGCATGTTAGTTATATAGTTTGTAACTCATATATTTGTTTTAGTGGATTGTTTTTCATTTTACTCCGTAGAGGGAGTCGTGGATGTTTCCTCAATTGGTGAGGTTTTACCACGTAAAAAACATCGTGAACATAATCTTTCTACATCTCCTCATCTCACTCTTGGTTGTGCTGAGTTTAAGTTTTTAAACTTCTTTATAAACCTGTTATTCAATTCTTGAATAGATCTCGTACATACTGATTTGTTAAACACATCTTGTGTTCGAATAGTTTGGGTTTTACGAAAAGAGTTTCTTAAAAAAACATATCGTAGTTACTTAAATAGTTTATTTTTAATAAACGGCTTTAGTAACATTTTTCAGATACTAAATTTATGCAAATGGCTAAGTGTATCAATAGAACTAATGAAACAACAAAGTCATTCAGGCATCCAAGTTTTAACAAGATAAGTTAATAAATTTCATTTCATTTATATAAATGATGACTATATGCAAATATTGTGTACAAATGAAATACATGAACAAATTACTCTCAAGTTATTCTACTGGACACTTTCCTTCAGCTTTAGAGCAGCTCGGTGCTAGTTCCATGCTTGCTGGAGAATCATCGAATGTGTATGGAGAGTTGATAAAGTTAAAATTGTGAAGCATTCTCCTGTTACTGCTGCTCAGAGTATTCAACAAATAAGGGGGGCGAACTATTACCAACTCATTATGAAAGCCATACTCCCCTAAATATTTGGAGATCAAGCATTGGGGAATAGCTTCTATAGGGATCCAGCTAACATCATACTTGAAAGGACATTTATCGCAGTCTAAGAACCCAGGATGAGCCCATTACCGTAGTTTGGTGCCATATTCAACCTTTATAACTGTTAGGCAATTGATCCATCCCCATTTAAAGCCTTCACACTGAGCTTGACTAAAATGATCGTTAAACCGTTTAAGAGCTTTATCGTATCCTTCTATCCAAATTTCTCTAGGTTGCTTATGAAACTGAAAGGTTAATCTTTCATCCTGATATTGCAGCTTCTTTAACACTCCATCTTTAGTTTTTAATTTAGATGACTGGGCGAAAATTTGCTCATCCTGAGTTTGGATCTTTTGAGATATCTCAATAATGGATAAGTTCTTGGCCTTTATTTGTGCAACCTGGTTTGCAAGCGTTTGTTAATTTCTGGCTTCATCAGTTATAGGTCAGCTAGATCTAGATCTTGGTCGGGAGGTAGAAGCAGTTTGGATTTCTTCAGGGTTTTCAGTTCCTCCCTTTGCTTTGCATTCTTAGCTTCTAAGAATGATACCCCTTCATCGACAGCAGAAGTTACATAAGGATCCTTCAAGGAGTCTAGTTCACTCATTAACTTATTATTTTCTTCCTCCAGTAACTTGATAATGGCTCTAGATATATCAACCTCACACTTGAGCAGGAAATCTTCTTCCTAAAAGTAAAAATGTGCTTCTCTAATTTCTCCTCAAAGCCCTAAGATCCACTTAAAGCCTTGTACAGCATGAAGGAGAGCCTTAGATTCTTTGTGTTGTTCTTGAAGTTCTTCGATCATCTCAAAGTAAGCCACGTTATTAGCCACAGTCCGATCAAGAAGACACTTCAAATATAAATAAGCTTCCTTGTCTTGTTCTGAAATATCTTTGCTGAGAAAATTTGATAAATCATCCTCGGTTAAAGTCATGTGGCCAGCCTTAAACAAAATGTTGCAGTGCTTGAGCAGCTCAGAGTCATTAGAAGAAAGTTGTTCCATCTTGGCCATGAACTAGAAAAATGAAGTAACATTCAATAAAAGAAGATATAATAATAGCAAAGAAATAACAAATAGTATGAAGAAAAAATCCTTTTATTGATATGAAGGGAAATTATAAATACAACAGAAAAGAAATAAAAGAAAGATAAAGAACCTAATCAACACCATCTCTCTGCCAGTCTCAATATTTCCATTTTGGTCGGTAGAGGGAGGAGGGCGCTTATCTTAATAGATTGGAAGGAGGGATAACTCAATAACATTTTTACCTTGGTCGGCTGAAGACTCAACCACCAGAGAAGACTCCCCAGAACCAACATCGTCTTCAACTTCATATTCTATATTAGAGGAGAGAAAAGATCATGTCTTTGGAAGAGTTCAGAGTCTTCCGCTATGCCGACCTCCTTCATTTCAGCCGACCAGAGGCATCAGTGATAGCTCTATCCTAACCTTTGTTAAAGGAATTTTCCCTAACCTTATTTCTTTTGGCCTTCTCAGTAGTTAGGCCCTTTGTCAGCTCAACCATTTGCTTCTGAGCCTCGATAGCCTTATCTTCAGTCATCTGTCGAGCTTCTTCAGCAGCTTTTATTTTGTTCTCCTAAGATTTCTTTTCAGTCTCTAATGCTTGTTGGGAGTCAAGCAATGACTTTTTGGGACCAACAAAGGCCTGTTCATTATCGGTTGAAGAAAACTAAAAGCATCATCCTTCTCCAACATCTGGTTAAAATTAATCAGGAGCAACAAATAAGAAAGGAAAAATCAGTACAAAAAGTGAAAGACAAAGTCAAAGTAAAAATAGCAAAAGAAGAATTCTCACCGTAGAAAGGCTTTGAGCAGCCCTTTTAGAAATTTTAAATCGGGCATAAAAGAAGAAGCAACCTGGTGGTTTAGAAGATTACTTGACTTAATTAATTTTCTTGGCAAGCCAGGACCCATGGCTATAGAGGAGCCAACACCAGATGGAGTAAAATCGACCAAGCTTTGTTGGTCAGCACCAATAACTTTTTCAACATGCTTAGTAGCGGGACCTCTTCTCAAACTATTTAAGAGAGACACATATCCTTTGGTGGTTGGGGGCTTCTTACCAACATCATCCTTCTTTTTAATCCCACCATCTACATGCTTGTGGTTGCCATAAATAACATCATCTCCAAGAAGGTTGGGAAATTTTCTTTTGCCCATGGCTATAGAGAGAGGAAAATCAGACTCAAGGGAGGAAGAAAGGCCAATAGCAAGTTCACCACTGCCAGATATAGTGGTTGATGAAGTGCACACTGGGACCTGGTCCAAGTCAATCATAATAATCGGAGAAACAGTTGAAGATCGAGCAATAACGGGGGTGATAGAGATCAGGTATTTCAGTAAGTAGGAGGCCGACCTAGTATGCTGCTCACCAATTTTTTGATGAAGGCCCTAGAGAAACTTGAGCTCGTCAAGCTTAATATCACCCTCCTTAGGACACTTTCTCTTCCTAATAACTGCAAATAAATAAACAACCAATGTTAGTTAACATTTCAGTAGGTAATTTATCGGCGTAAGCATATAAAATATATTTAGTACAACCTATGCCATGACCCACTTGAGGCCATCTTGGTCCAGTATATACTTCTTTCCCTTCAAGAGGTATATATTTCTAATTTTTAACAATAACCCCATGATCGAGTAATCCCTGTTGGATTCAGGAAAATTGACGACTAGAGCTTTATTAACAGACCTAGTTTTCAAATAAAATGTACTGTCACTAGTGACTCATTTGTAACGGAACATAATCTCAGGAATACCGATATGGGTCCCATGGATTTCATTAATCCTATAGACATAATTAACTATTCTCTAGGATTTATGGGCTACTCTAGAAGGTACAATATCAAGTTATCGACAAAACTCTAAGTAAAAATGATTTTAGGTAAAAGTGAAGCCACATTCAACAATGAATAAGGAAGGAATCCAATGACCTCCAGAGAAAGAGAAAACATCTACAAGAGGATTAGGGAACTATAAGTCTACCTAGTCTAGTATATTCCATTCCTTTCTAAACTCATCTAAAGAGACAACAATGTAAACCATGATTCAATATAAGGAAAAGAAGAAAAGGAAAGGATTCTTACAAAAACTTAAGGATTCATCCAGAACAAGAAGTCATAAAGAACGTCGCACAAAAGCTCAAGAATTTGCAGCAAATACTTAGAAGGTTTGAGGTAAGAGAAAACTGAAAATTTATCGCCTTTTATAGATTGCCTCAAAAATCAGTGAGGATAATGATTAAGGTGAAATGACGATTGAAATTATGGCGGCAATGAAATAGACGTATTTACCTTGAGATGGTTCGCTAAAGTTTAGAATATTTATAAAAATACCATCAATAAAACACGCTACCAGCAAATATCAATGAATTTTACAAGTGTGGGAAGTCGGCAACTGACCAAGTATCAGGAATATAGCCCGAGCTATTATCAGAACCAAATGCTCCATACTTTTAAGCAAGCATCAAGCATGGAATGTTAGGGGCTTCTGTTGATACAAAAATTATCCACTTACATGGACCAATAAGAAATGGACACATGTTATCCAACATGGTAAGAATCCTAGTCAGCAAAATATAGACTAGTCGACCAAAAGCATGCAGAATGCCGACTAATAATAAGAAGATCGACCAACAAGGTCAGCAAAGCACCAACAGTCATGTACATTGTGAATGCTATGTATTGATGTAAGTGCCTAATTTATAAAGGCATTTCATCCTTTTACATTTCACCTCTTTATCTCCTTATGAGACTATAAAATAATTTATAACCCCTTTATCAAGGGCAAGTTCATGCCATTCAAACACGAGAGGCAACACATAATACAAGAAACACAGTGGATGTAAGCTTTCCTTTATAACCGAACCACTTTAAGAATCTTTTTGTATCTTTTTTATTTACATATATTTATCTGTGATTAAATAGTTAGACCAAGTCTAGTGTTTTACATCAACACTGATGATGTATAAGGTTCAGATGCTAATGAAGATATCGGGATAACCTTGACGATGACTACCAAAGTTTAAAATTTAAGGTGACCCAACCGTTATACTCAGGTTGTGACAAAGATCAAACAAGTTTACATGCCACGATTGGTTTGTATAGTTTGAAGACCTAATATGGTTTGTCTGGCAGTGGTGTGATAGGAATTTTGAATTGGGTGAGGGGCTTTCTACCCAAGTAGAATATGCTTCCAAATAGCTACCTTACTATCATGAACAGTTTGAAAGGTTTATAAATGAAGCATAAGTCAATTCATGCTTGTTTGTATGATTGCATACTATATCGAAAGGAGTAAAAAAATCCCGATCGGTGTCCGGTATGCGATGAACCTAGATATGTGTAATCTATTGGCGAGGAAGGAAAAAGCTCAAAAGTTCCTTAAAAATTGTTAAAATATTTTCCCGTTGGGCCTAGATCAAAGAGATTTTTCATAGTACCATAGATATCAAAGGTAATGACTTAGCATGTTAGGGAAGAAGTAAAGGATAATCTCAAGAAACATCCTATTGGTTTCACAACTTGGAAGAGGATGAGTTATGAGTATCCCGATTTTGCTCGAGAATTACATAATATTCGTTTGGCAGTATCAATAGATGATTTCAATCCATTTGAAAATCTAAGCAGTATATAGAGTGTATAGCCAGTGATCCTAAAACCGCCTGGCCTCCCTGCTTCATAGTGTATAAAACCTAAATTTTTGATGTTGTCTTTGTTGATACCTGGGCCAAAGGCACCAATTGAGGACATCGATGTCTACTTGGCTCCTTTAGTAAAAGAATTAAATGAGTTCTGGGAAGAAGGTGTGCAAGCATTTGACTCTTTTAAAAGATAATAGTTTATGCTAAAAGCTATGTTGATGTGTGAAATTCATAATTTTATAACTTTTGGGATATTATCCGGTTGTGCATTACATGGTTATTTAGGGTATCCTATTTGTGGAGAGGAAACAGAATATCTGTGTCTCACCGCTAGTGCAAAAAATATATACCATTGACATAGGAGGTTTTTACCACCTGTTCATATTTTTAGATTTGAGAAAGGTTCTAATTTTTTATCGAGCAGGGTTGAACATAGGCTACCTTCAAGAAAACTTTCAGGTTCAGAAATTGAAAGTAAATCTTCTAAATGTGGCCCTAATATGCTAGGTAAGAATCCTAAATTGAATAATGTCAAGTATAAGAAGACTCTAATTGGGAATGAAACTGATACAAGAAAGATATGGTGTAGGAGGTCATTTTTATTTGACTTGCCTTATTAAAAGAATAATACGATGCTCCATGTATTGGATGTGATATATGCAAATAATAGAATCAGTAGACATATTCGGGGCACATGCCTTGAGGGAAGTCATTCGAAGGATAGAGAAAATGCATGAAAAGTCCTTAAATCATAGAAACTTAAGCCACAACTATGGTTGAAAGAAGATAGTAGGGGAAGGAAAATAATTCTCCCTAGTGTGTTTACTTTGAAGAGTGATGAAAGGAAGGTTATTTTAGACACAATATATAATTTGAAGGTTCCATCTAATTTTTCATCCAACTTATAAAGGATTGTGAATTACGTTACCCATAATTTACATAAGTGTAAATCCCACGATTGGAATATGATCATGCAATTGGTTCCTCTGTTGTTTAAGCATTGTTTCTCTAAGAACAAGGATTTGCGGAGGTCCATTATGAAAATTAGCATCTGTTTCACACTTTTATAGGAGAAGGTAGTCTATCGAGACCACATTGTGACCACAAAAGTAGTGGTAACCGAACATATTTGTGTATTGGAGAAGTACTTTCTCCCATCATTTTTTGACATAAGTGTTCAATTCTTGGTACACCTATGCAAATAGACACTTTTTATGTCCCAGTTAGATATCGGTGGATGTATCCGTTTAAAAAGTTGATGAAAGTTTTCAAAGATATGTCAAGAATACACGATATATTGAAGGATCAATTACAGAGGAATACATCATTGTGGAGTCATCAATCTATACTTGAGAATATATGCCTGACCCAAGAAGCGTGGATAATCGTAATGAGTTCATCGATGAGGGTGGTCAGGTGATGGGCAAGCGAGTGAAATTAATGAGTTTACAAACAAATAGCTCGTTATCTATTTGACACGTATGAAGATGTTGAAGAATGAAAAAAGTAATTTTATATTATTTTTACTTTAACATCATTTTAATTTTTATACATGATTAATTTCGTAATACGTTCATCACGATCAATGCAGAATTTATGATGCATGTGGGGAAAATAAAAAATGAAGAATGATGGCACACTCAGACATCGAATTTAGGACATAGGTGTCACACGAGATAATTAAATGTCTCTTATTAAAAGTCAAATTACAAGAAAGCTTTAAAACTAACCTGGTTAATTTATCTATAATCTCAGGTATTAATGACGAGCGATGCAGCATCAAGGCTTACTCGTTTACCCACTGGACCTCTGTTCATGGCACATGAGTAGAAAAAGTATTGATTGGACGGTTACATATTCGATGCAAGGTTGTAAGAGAAAAATACAAATGTATATAACTCCAACATTTCATACAACGCTCTTACTTATTTTTGAGGGAGCGCGAAAGATAAAAAACTCATTGAAACTGTAATGACTTACGATGGTGTCATTCAGAATATATTTGAATTGGACTATATAAGCTTCAAAAAGGTTGTGTTTTACTATGATTAGGAAAGAGTTGAGGATAAAAATGCTTGTAAAGTTGGTCATTGTGCCAATTTGATAATTGATGACTTGTCCAAGTTGAAGAGCAACGAGCACGTGAGTGATGAGCCGTTTGTTTTTTCTTTTTAAAAGGTCAAGCAAGTGTTTTACTCAGAGTATATCAACAACGAGCCACCGTCAATCATCATACACGCAATAAAGCTTCTAACTAGTAGTGTGCATGACTTGGCTGCTCCTATCGATATGAATCCATTTTAAATGATAACTCGATTTTGAAATAATTTTTAGATTTATAATGAGTATTTCAAATATTTAAAATAACTTTTAGATTTTTCATAAGTATTCCAATTATTTATGATAATCAGTAGTGTGTATTTTTCTAGTGCGTATGTTAATTTGGTTATTGTATTCTTCTAATGCATATATATTTTTATTAGTGAATATGTTAATTTGTATTTTAATCAATTTAAGCATTAATTCAAAGTCCGTGACGTGACCAGAATTTGAAATAATATTTAGATTTATAATGTCGTTAACATGTATTCTTCTAGTTCTTTGTTATTATCGGATGACGGTTTAATATTTTTACTCATTTGGATTTGATCATTTTCTCATATACATGTTTGTACTAATAAGAATAATTTCGCAAGAAATGTCTTTATCATGACGAGAGGGTAGCAGAGGCGAGGAGGGATCATCTACCACTAGGCCCCTTTGGGGGGATGGTGTCACGTAGTCTAAGAATGGACTCCCGGGTCTTTCCAAAGTTCCAGACCCAAAAATTCTTCTTGTACGTATTATCTTGATCCCTCAATTGTTCCAACGTGGATTCGTGGAGTTGTGGGGGCAGGAGGAATTGTTCCTGTCAAACAAATACAAACCAAAAAGAAAGTAAATATTGGGTTATTATAAATATAAATATAAATATAAATATAAATGCACTATCTGTAGTGCCCCCCAGATGTTCATCTTAAGGTCAATAGGTACGGCTCTCTAATTAGTGTACCCTGGGCCAACGATCGCCTTCAGTAACTCTAGCACTCTAGCCAATAATGTCATCTTATTCTCGACGACGAACTCCAATTTGCCCTATTTTGGGGGACCACTAGCCGAGGATCCCTTGTCACCTCCGCTACCGCGCCCGGATGAAGTCATTTTTTGAAAAAATTGTTATTATTAGTACAAACATGTATATGGACTTTGGATTAATGCTCAAATCCGATAGTAACAATACATACCAATTTATGCCAATACCAAATTCAATTAGTAACAATTTATAACAAATGATTAAGAAAAATTGATTAAAATTCTAATTAAAATGATCAAGTACAAATGAATAAAAAGCATTAAATTGTCATCCGATAATAATAAAGGACTTGAATAATACAAAATATTGTTTAGACACTAAAGTCCCTCATGATATATATACAAACCTAATTAGCTTCAAGCCCTAAATAATAACACCCAATCAACATTAACAATTTCTAACCAATTTCAAACCTCAATAACAATACACAAACAATATTTATAATGTAAAATTAATTTCATTCTCTAAACAATACGATTCACGAAACATTAACAATACCTATTAATTCAAATCCTAAACTAACACCCCCAATAAATATTAACAAATAACAATACCAATCAATTGCAAGCCTTAAACTAAAAATACCCAGTCAATATTTATAATGTCCAATTAATTTAAGTCTTAAAATACCCAACTAACAACATCCCCACACACCCTACCCCCCCCCCCCCATACACCTACACCTACACACACACACACACACACACACACACACACACTATCCCCACCCCCATTTCCACCCCCCTCACTCCACCCCCCCCCCCCCCAACTGGCCCCCTGCCCCACCTCTACCAAACCCCTCTGCCCACCTCCCCCCACCCCACCCCCTTCGTCAGCACTATACACACACACCCAATCCTACACACACACATACACAAAGGAGAGAGAGAGAGAGAGAGAGAGAGAGAGAGAGAGAGAAAATGACCTAAAAGTAGAGAGAGAAAGAGAGAACTGTTGCTCGAGCTAGAGAGAGAAAATGGAGAGAAAGGAAACAGTGGGGAAAAAAGGCTCCTAGGGTTTTAATTATAAGATTTGTCACGGACCTATCAAGGTCTTTGAACATGACAACTCTTTAAAATTGTCACGGTCAATGACCGTGACAAGGCTGATCGGCTCAAAGGTGACAATTTGGCCTTTTTGGTATAATGAATTATGTCAACTTCTATTACCATCGTCGTTTTCGGTATACTCTATGAATTTTATTAAGCCTCTCCTCCTTCAGTCCTTTCAACGACACTCGTTGGTCGTCCTATATTGTTCGGTTTACAAAACCCAACCGAGCTCGCCTATGATTCTTATCAATTATACTTAGTGACAGGAGGACGTAGACGTGCGTATGAAGAGGAATACAACAATCCTATAATAGGTCTCTATATCAAAGAACACTACGCTGAAATGCAATAAGCGACACAAATCCTAAAGACGGCTCTGATACCATCTGTGATACCCCACCTAATAAAATACAGGGTGATTAGTTCTTTATTAAATTAAAACATAATATCCAGTTGGTTCATTCTTCGTATCACTGTCAAAAACTTTTTAATATTTACTAACCACCGAGTATTTGAAAAGCTGATGTCAAATTTTATCTTTATAATTAACATGCAATCAAATAAATTTGTAATACCACATTACACATTCAACAATCGAACACATAATGAATCTAGTGACAAAATAATACAAAGGTGTCTGGAATACACAATCTAGTTTGAAATAATAATATAGTTACCCATAATAAAAACTAGCCTAATATTTTGGGAGATAAAATAATATGAAAGTCCTCTATCTTTAAATGAAGTTTGACTAAAGGGGCAAAATGCATGACTGAAACAAGTAGCTCACAATTAAGGAATGAAGAATATGGAGGCGTCTAATATCAAGGTCCTGCAACTTTCACAGTAGCTGCAGTATGTCAATTGCCAAGATTTGCAAAGCTTAGTGTCTCTGTGGCTGGGCACCTAAAATGTTGTACAAAAAATATAGATTTGAAGAAAACGGGTCAGAGCTTGAGTAAAATAGTTTAAAAAGGGTTTAACAAGTATTTAAAATACAAAATCAACAGATATTATATACATGTTAGGCTTGCATACCCTCACTTAATATCCTCACCTCTTAACTAATTTGCACACCTAACGTATATTACCTAACACGTCCTAGTCATGCTACCCCGTCTAACTAGTTCAAACCAAATCCATTTCTTCACAATCTATCTCGTTATGTCCACCCGTTTTTCCCATCCTGTACATTACCAAAATCTTTATATCAATTAACCAATTATGAAGTTCTCAATATATGTTTTATTCTCTATATACTACGGGTACTTTATATGTCACTATCTTTATCATCTACTAAACACACAGTAGAATACATCACAAGTATATATATTTATTACTCTATTATATATATATATACTAATATGGCACCCCTAGGCTGAGCTGCAATGCATACAAACTCTTCTATCAAGTCCCGGTACATCACGTACTCAATAAAGGACCATTGGTTCAGTATCTCACTCGAACCATAATTACAATTCACACATATTGAAGGGGAACATAATTCTAGGCCTTTGGGCTACGCATAAACCTACGCGCCCCAATGACCGTGCACACCATCATTCAGACAGATAGTGTTCCTACCTAAGTCCTATGTACCAAGGTACAAGTCAATATCCCCCCAAATGTGCTCATCAAAATAAGACTATCCACGTCGCATAACCTCCCGTAATAGCAAGCAGCGTGGGTATGTCAAAACACATAATATCACAATCAACATAATATATGCATGCACTCATCCTGTACATACATAGAGTATATTTCAATTTTCTCCCATAAACTAACAATTCACCTTTTATTCCCATTTCCCATTATTCCTAACATATCTTGTTAACCGAAAGGATATAAATAATTTAAGTAATTATTTAAGTAATCAGTCACGAGTGCGAAAAGTAAATATTTACCCATGAACTTGGTGGTGGAACTTAAAAGGAGAGAAATTAGAACTATTTAAAGAGAAAGTATTAAATGAAGCAATACGGAATATTGAAGAAGAAGCTAACATAATGTGGAATAAGATGACCACATGCATTAGGAGAATATCAAAAGAAATTCTTGGAGAATCAAAATGCAATGGGCCATAGTCTAAAGAAACTTAGTGGTGGAATGAATAAGTACAAAATATAGTAAAAATTAAAAGGGAGTGCTTTAAAACATGGAAAACAAATAGAATTGAAGAAAATTTTGAGAAATATAAATGGGCTAAAAAGGAAGCTAAGAAACTGGTAAGAGATGCTAAGTTAAAAGCGTATGATGATCTTTATACAAAATTAGAAATACAAGAAGGGGGAAAAGTATTTATAAGCTCGCTAAACTTAGGGATAGGAAAACAAAAGATTTTAATAACGTTAAGTTTATCAAAAGTGATGATTCGAGAGTCCTAGTCAAAGATGATGAAATTATGAAAAGATAGAAAAACTAATTTAAGGGGTTATTAAATGGAGATAATGGGAGTGTATTAGATATAGAGGAACTTAGGAAGACTCGAGAAAATATATTTTTCTGCAGAATTAGGACAACAGAGATCAGAATTGCCCTAAAAAAGATGAAAACAAGGAAGGCTTTAGGACCAGTTGGTATCCCTATTGAGGTTTGGAAGTTCTTAGGGGAGGATGGAGTATCATGGATTATAAAATTATTTAATAGAATTTTAATGACTAATAGGATGCCCGATGAATGGAGAAAAAGTGTTTTAGTACCTATTTATAAAAATAAAGGGGACATATAAAGTTGTTCAAATTATCGTGGTATTAAGTTAATGAGTCATACAATGAAACTTTGGGAGAGAGTGATTGAATATAGGTTGATGTTCAAGATAACAGTATCTGAGAATCAATTTGGATTTATGCCTGGGAGGTCCACAATTTAAGAAATCTATTTATTGAGGAGATTAATGGAGAGGTACGGGGAGAAAAGGAAGGATCTTCATATGATTTTTATTGATTTGGAGAATGCATATGATAGGATACCCAAAGATATAATATGGTGGCTTCTATATAAAAGAGGATTGACTCGCAGATATATTGATGTGATCAAGGATATTCATGATGGTGCGATGACTATAATAAGAACATCGATCGGAGAAAGTAGTGAATTTTCAATTATGATAGGTCTACACCAAGGTTCAGCATTAAGCCCTTATCTCTCTGCCCTTGTTATGGATGAGTTGACTGTAGAAATACAAGATGAGGTGCCACGGTGTATGCTATTTGCAGATGATATTATTTTAGTGGATGAGACTAAGATGGGGGTTAATGCTAGGTTGGAATTGTGGAGATAAACTTTAGAAACAAGAGGATTTAAAATAAGCAGAATGTAATACCCCGTATTTTTATGCTATATTAATTTGGGGATTTATTAAAATTAATGTGAGTTAATTATTTAATAAAAATCCGGAAATTAATTATGTTATAATTATTAACGTGACGAGAGTTAGTAATTATGGGAAATTTGTTGAATATTACTAATGAGCAAAGTGATATATAATATTGGTTATATTGAATGTCACGAGAGAATAAAATGATAATTTTGGAAATTTGAGTCGGGACGCGCCCGTGTCGCGTCGGGACTAATTATTGATAAATAAAAGTGAATATTTTATAAATCGTTCGTATGGTCATTTTGAGTGCGCCAATGCGTCCGGAAGGGTCGAGATAGTCAGAAAAGTGTACCCGGGGGTTTAGTTTGGGCCTCGGGGCGTTTTTAGGCCTAATTAGTAACCCGGGAGGGCATTTTGGTCATTTTACATTTTTGGGTAATTAAACCCACGAAAATTAGAGGGGATATATCTGATATTGAGGTTGTCACCTAGGGTTAGAATTCCGAAAACCTAGAACGGCCATTGGAGAAGAGAGGAGAGAGCTCTCAAGTAATTCCAAGGCTCAAAACTCAACCATTTACACCGCCGTCACCGCCAACGCGTAGATTGCGAGACGGGGAATGCAACCACACCAAAATCAGCCGCAATCCAGACTTCTAAAAATCCCAAGCAAGTGTTTATCTTGCTTATTTCGTTGGTGCAATTTCCATATTAGTTTAGGAATGACAAGGGATGAAATATATGGAAGAAAACCCAAATTGTGATAGGAATTTTCATGTAGTAAAGACTTAAACCTTATTCTGGAAGTCTTTTGTGATGTAGAAGAATAATCCACGAAATTTTGGTGTAAATAAGAAAGAAATTATGGGATAAAACATATTAGAATCATGATTTAGAGATTTTTAGGGTTCTTGAGTTTAAAATGAATTTTGGTATGATTAATCCATGTTTAGTGACGTAAATTGACATGCTTTACGTAGAATGTGTATCATATCATGTTAGAATGTTAGTGGTAGAATTTTTGAGACGTTTGGGATCGGAAAATATGGATTTGGATGAAGATAGATAGTAGAACACGTAACTGTAATTCTGCAAAAATCAAAATACCTGCTTGATCGATCGATCGAGCCAGAGCATCGATCGATCGAAGGCTCAATCGATCGAGCCCCAAATCTCTATCGATCGACCCTCCTGGCAGACTCCTATTTCCCTTATTAAATGAGTTAAATTTAATTTATCATGAAATAATTCTTGGGCATCCTTAATAGAATGTTTTGGGAGATAGGGGAGACCAGTATGTTATACGAATAAATTTTGGAGATACTTAATGTGGACCAAGAATTTACATTTTGGGATAATTACTTATAAATCGATTAATTTATGTATTGAAGGGTAAGGTGTGTAAGAGAGTTATGTTGGAACATAATAAAGACACTTACTGAATTTTACACTTCGGAGGATAGAGTCCATGCATGTTACGTATTCAGATGATAAAATCCTTCGAGTTAAGGTTAGAAACGAACTCTTATACGTAATACTAATAATGTGAAAATAATGGATAAATATTGTAATTATAGGTGATGAGAGGAACCTATATTAATATATTAAAAGTGGTATATTTATATGATTGTGTATGCATATATTATATACATGTGAAAACCATGCCCGCGCTACTTGCTATCCCTGAGATTTCCGCGCTGGGACAGTCTTATCTCGATGGGACCTTTATGGGGGATATTGACTTGTACCCTAGAAGATAGATATCCTTGGTACAGGCTATCGAATGGATAGTTCAGACGGTCCTAAGAGGTGTGGGGTATGTACTGACCTCTTAGAGACTTGGAATCTACGCTTCGCCTCAATATTGTTTGTATATATATGTTGATACAGTTCGAGAGTGATTCAAAACTTGTATTTCCCTTAGTGTGAGCGATACGGGGATTGGATAGCAGAGTATGACCGCACCATAGTTTTATTTGGGGTGATGTTATAATATATATATTATACGAGTAGTTAATATATATATATATATATATATATATATATGAAATTTTAAAATTTGGTACTACCTACTGTGTTATGGTAAGTAAGATTGATGTAATATCATAAATCGGAAATACATGTTTGAAAAGTATAATATAACTCTGGAAAGCTTTGTTAATAAATAAAGTAAAATGAGAGCATTGTTATTAAGCGAAATCCTCCTTTTTAAACATTTATATGGTTCGGTTCTGAAATCTTACGAGTAATCTAAGATAAGTTAAATCATTGGGAAGATTAGTGCGATAAATGATAAGATAAACTGTTGGGAAGGATAGTGCGATAGGTATGCACATTAGAAGAGAGGTGAGAATTTCTCAAGAGAGTGTCGCACTAATATGTTGTTGCATTGGCCTGTATCAATTTAAATACTTCCTAAATGAATTTTTAAATCATACACACTATCGGGCTCTGACCCGTTTCTTTTTCTCTCTCTCTCTCTCTTGTATATATATGTATGTATCACAGGTGCCCAGCCACAGGGGCGTCTTGCTTAGGATCCCTTGGAAGGAACGCGCTGCAGCTTAGGTGGGAGTTGCAGGTCTCTTGATTAGACGACTTTGTTCATTCGGATCCACTCTTAGTACTTTCATTTAGTTGGGCATGTGTATCTCTTTCCATTATTCTGTTGTTATTGAACATTGTATTTCAGTTATTTCCAGTACTGTTACTATGGGATTTATTCAGTTTGGATGTGGGACTTTAGATTTCGTATGTTGACATTCGATTGACGAATGTTTTAAATTATTGGGATTATGATGCAGAATTGATGTGGTGCGATTATTACTTTTTGAATGTTGTTAATAAAATAAATAAATAATTTTTCTTTAAATAAAATTTGGAAAGTTATGTATGAAAATGATTTTGACACTTAGCTTAATTATTTAGGGTGTTAAATTGGAAAATTTAGTTTTATCGACAGTGATGCTGAGAATGAACCAACTGTTCACCTTGATTTAATTTAATAAAGGAGTGATCGCCCGGTATTTAATTAGGCGGGGTGTCACAGGTGGTATCAGAGCATCAGGTTCTAGTGTCCATAGGATCTGTATGGCTTATTTCGCTTTCAGCTTAATGTTATTGCTATAGAGCCCTATTATAGGATGGTTGTATTCTTACTTTCAAGTTTACGTTTTCAGCTATTTGAGATTTGTTAATGACTGTAGACTAATAAATTTCTTCACGTTTCAGATGCCTCCGAGACGTGCACCGAAGGATAGGCGTGCCCAGGTCGAGCAACCAGTAGCTCCGGCACAAGGCACTATGAATGCTAATGAAGTAGCCGCTATTGTTGCTCAGGCGGTGAATGCCGCGGTAGCGGTGACTCAGCAGGCTCCACCCCAGATTCAGGCAATGGCGCCAGTACCTGCACAGCTTCCATCTGCATAGGAGAGGGTTCGGGATGCTTTTCAGAAAGCGCATCTTCCTGAGTTCTCTAGTAGCTCCGATATTGTCACAGTTAGCCAATGGAAGAAAGACATCCAACGGCACCTCCGCATGTATGAGTGCACCTATGTGAAGAAGCGGTTATTGGCTTCCTTTAAGCTGGTGGGAGCCGCTTTGCAGTAGTGGGAGTCCACTACCACTTTGGAGGAGAGGGACACGATCCCTATTCAGTCATTTTGGGAGCGGTTTGACCGCAAGTATTTTCCACCCGCTGTGCAGACTGAGATAAGGCGGAGATTACTGAATCTGAAGCAGGAGAGTCTTACCGTAGCGAAGTATGAGGAGGAGTTCACGAGACTTCTCACCATTGTGCCAGATGAGGTACCTAGTGAGAGCAAAAATATTATGCTGTTTGTCGACGGGTTAGCTTGGAGGATCCGTCAGCACCTTATTGGGAATTTATCCCTGAGTACTTTCACTAATGTACTCAATGCCGCGTTGCTACAGTGCCAGGATCACCACTTCCATCTTCAGGGAAGCAAGAGAGCAGGAGAGTCCAGCCAGCAGGGCAGGGCCGGGGGTAATAGTGCCAGTGGGGCACCATCTCATGGACAGACTCGTCAGCACGAGCAGAGTTCCCATCAGGGGGATCCTGCTAAGAGATTCCGTTCAGGTGATTCTAGGCAGGGATATGGGGGTTATAGGCAGGGCCAGCCTAATCAGCAGGGCCAACACCGACAGCAGGGACAGCAGCAGGGCCAGCAGCGTGCTAATCAGGGCCAACAGGGCCAGTGGCAGGGAGGCAATGGCCAGCAGGGCCGTGGTCAGCAGGGACAGAGGGGAGGTAATTTCAGAGGCCGATGTTTTGGGTGTGGTAAGCACGGACATAGGCGCCAGGATTGTCCTGAGGGAGAGAGGGCCCCACAGCAGCAGGGTGCCCGTAATGAGCCACAAAGACTACTTTTTCCACCTGCCCTCCCAGCTCCAGCCTAGGTGCCAGCCGTTCCAGCAGCTCCAGTGCAGCAGGGGCAATTACAGTATGGACGTGTCTATAACGTCCACCAGGCAGCATCTCCATAGGCACCACCCGCGATTGAGGGTATGTTTCCTATCCATGGTACTATGGGTCGAGTTTTGTTTGATACAGGGGCAACGCATTATTTTATAACTACGCATTTTGCGAAGGCCTTAGGGTTGTTAGCCACAGCAAAGAGCACCATGACGTGTGTAGACTCACCACTGGGGAGTGGGTCCCTTATTTTCTTTATATGTCGAGGAGTGGGGGTAGAGATTGGTAGCTTGGTATTACCTGCAGATATGTTAGTTTTAGACATGCACGAGCATGATGTGATTATTGGTATGGATTGGCTCGCAGCTTATAGAGCCATGATTGATTGCTTCGGTGGGAGCATTATTTTTTCCATTCCGAGGCAAGAGATGTTTGTAGTGGTGATGCCTAGCCCAGAGGGAGGTTCGACCGCTCATTTGTATTACATAGAGGAGGATACCTCTAAGGAGGTTGTGATTCCCTTAGATTCGATCCCAGTTGTCAGGGAGTATTCCGATGTGTTTCAGGAGATACCAGGCCTACCCGCCAGTCGAGAGATAGACTTTGTTATAGATTTATTTCCAGATACGAGACCTATAGCACGCGCACCGTACCGTACGGTTCCGGCAGAGATGCAAGAGCTACGAGATCAGATAGAGCAGCTGTTAGGTCAGGGCTTCATTCGTAGGAGTACCTCACCTTGGGGCACTCCAGTTTTGTTTGTGAAGAAGAGAGATGGTTCAGTGAGATTGTGTGTGGCCTACCGGGAGCTGAACAAGGTCACGATACGGAATAAATATCCGTTACCTCGAATCGATGATCTGTTCGACCAGCTGAGGGGAGCAACTTTCTTTTCGAAGATAGATCTGAGTTCGGGGTACCATCAGCTACGTATTAGGGAGTAGGATGTTTCGAAGACTGCTTTCTTGACGAGATATGGGTCTTATGAGTTTCGGGTGATGCCGTTCGGACTCACAAATGCTCCAGCCGTTTTCATGGACTTGATGAACCGATTATTCAGAGAGTTCTTGGAACAATTTGTCATCGTTTTCATAGATGATATTTTGATATATTCACACTCTGAGGAGGAGCATGCCGAGCACTTGAGGCAGGTTCTTCAGACTCTACGAGAGCATCAGTTGTATGCTAAGTACGAGAAGTGTGGATTCTAGTTGCGAGAAGTACAGTTCTTGGGCCATGTTGTTTCTGAGCAGGGGATAGCAGTTGACCCGAGTAAAGTGTCAGCGGTGAGGGAATGGGGACAACCCACGACACCGACGGAAGTGCGTAGTTTCTTGGGGTTAGCCGGATACTACAGGAGGTTCATTCGGGGATTCTCCAAAATAGCGGGTCCATTGGCGAATCTGACTCTCAAGGGGGTACCATATGTTTGGGATGACGCTTGTCAATTGGCTTTTGATGAGCTGAAAGACAAGCTTACTTCAGCGCCAGTCCTTGCTTTATCGAAATCGGGTGCGGAGTACCTGTTTTACACCGATGCCTCTTTACGGGGACTTGGGGGAGTAGTTCAGCAGGAGGAGAAGGCTATAGCTTTTGCCTCCCGCAAGCTTAAGCCGTATGAGAATAATTACCCCACCCACGACCTGGAGTTAGCAGCAGTCATGCTTGCATTGAGGATATGGAGGCACTACTTATTGGGGGAGAAGTTCCGTTTGTTCACAGACCACAAGTCACTGCAGTACCTATTCACTCAGCGAGAGCTGAATATGCGACAGCGCAGATGGTTAGAGTTTGTGAAGGACTATCAGTTTGACATACAATATCATCTGGGGAAGGCCAACGTAGTTGCTGATGCGTTGAGTCGTAGATCGGTAGACGAGGTAGCGAATGTCTGGAAAGCAAAGTGGAAGGAGTTAGGCCACCAGGACGCAGTAGCCCGTTCCTTCATATCTGTTATGACAATCACACCCGAGATGGTTATGAGGGTAATACAGGCCCAGACCACAGACCCGTTTTGCCAGGAGCAGATTGTACGACTTTTAGCCGAGGGTGCTGAGTCCTATTCTGTTAGTTCTGATGGGGGTTTGAGGTTTAATGGGAGATTGGTGGTTCCAGAAGGAGCAAAATTACGTCATGCAGTGATGACCCAGTCTCACGGGTCCCGATTTGCAGTACATCCTGGAGGAGATAAGATGTACCAAGATATGAGGAGGCAATACTGGTGGAGTGGGATGAAGAAGGACATTGCTGAGTTCGTGTCCAAGTGTTCTACCTGCCAGCTGGTGAAGGTGGACCACCAGAAACTGTCAGGATTGCTTCAGCCATTGGAAGTACCCACGTGGAAGTGGGAGAGTATTTCCATGGATTTTATTACAGGGTTTCCTACATCACAGCGGGGCCATAATTCTATCTGGGTGATAGTAGACCGTTTTACCAAGGTGGATCATTTTCTGCCGGTGAGGACAGACTATACCACGGGTCAATATGCTCAGTTGTTCATTGCTGAGGTTGTCAGATTACATGGGGTGCCCCTGAATATTGTATCGGATAGGGACAAGATTTTCGTGTCACGTTTCTGGGAAAGCTTTCAGGAGGCTATGGGTGCTGAGTTGAGGTTGAGTTCAGCTTACCACCCACAGACAGATGGACTGACAGAGCGTACTAATCAGATGTTAGAGGGTATGCTACGCATGTGTGTTCTTGATTTTGGAGGAGGTTGGGAGCCACGTCTTCCACTGGTATAGTTTTCTTATAATAACTTTTATTAGTTTACGATTGGTATGGCTCCATTTGAGGCTTTGTATGGCAGGCCTTGTCGTTCTCCAACTTGTTGGCTCGAGGTGGGGGATAACAAGTTGCTAGGACCAGAGATGATTCAGGAAACCTCCGCGACGATTGAGATGATCAGAAGTCGCATTCGAGTAGCCCAGGACAGACAGAAGAGCTACGCCGATGCGAAACGGTTCTTCCAGGAGTTTAATGTGGGGGACCAAGTGTTACTGTGTGTATCTCCTATGAAAGGAGTGATGAGGTTTGGGAAGAAAGGGAAATTGGCCCCGAGGTACGTGGGACCATTTCCCATTATCGAAAGGGTTGGGACGATAGCATACAGATTGGGAATACCAGAGCATTTACATCGCATTCACGATGTATTCCACATCTCGTCGTTGAGACGGTATCTTCGGGATGATATGGCCCATACTCACATTGCGATAGATGAGATAGACTTACAGCCTGACAGCTCTTACGAGGAGAGACCGGTGGCTATCCTAGACTATAGTGAGAGGAGATTAAGGTCAAAGATAGTTCCACTTGTACGGGTCCAGTGGGAGCACCACAATGTGGAGGAATCCACTTGGGAGCGCGAGGCCGATATGCGCGAGAGATATCGAGATTTGTTCTTACCAGGTATGCCTTGTTTTTCGAATTTCGGGACGAAATTCCGTTATTAGGGGGGAAGTATGTAATACCCCGTATTTTTATGCTATATTAATTTAGGGATTTATTAAAATTAATGTGAGTTAATTATTTAATAAAAATCCGGAAATTAATTTTGTTATAATTATTAACGTGACGAGAGTTAGTAATTATGGGAAATTTGTTGAATATTACTAATGAGCAAAGTAATATATAATATTAGTTATATTGAATGTCACGAGAGAATAAAATGATAATTTTGGAAATTTGAGTTGGGACGCGCCCGTGTCGCGTCGGGACTAATTATTGATAAATAAAAGTGAATATTTTATAAGTCATTCGTATGGTCGTTTTGAGTGCGCCAACGCGTCCGGAAGGGTCGAGATAGTTAGAAAAGTGTACCCGTGGGTTTAGTTTGGGTCTCGGGGTGTTTTTAGGCCTAATTAGTAACCCGGGAGGGCATTTTGGTCATTTTACATTTTTGGGTAATTAAACCCACGAAAATTAAAGGGGCTATATCTGATATTGAGGTTGTCACCTAGGGTTAGAATTCCCGAAATCTAGAACGGCCATTGGAGAAGAGAGGGGAGAGCTCTCAAGCAATTCCAAGGCTCAAAACTCAACCATTTGCACTGCCGTCACCGCCAACGCGTAGATCGCGAGACGGGGAACGCAACCACACCAAAATCAGCCGCAATCCAGATTGGATAGCAGAGTATGCCAGCACCATAGTTTTATTTGGGGTTCTATTATAATATATATATTATACGAGTAGTTAATATATATATATGAAATTTTGAAATTTGGTACTACCTACTGTGTTATGGTAAGTAAGACTGATATAATATCATAAATCGGAAATACTTGTTTGAAAAGTATAATATAACTCTGGAAAGCTTTGTTAATAAATAAAGAAAAATGAGAGCATTGTTATTAAGCGAAATCCTCCTTTTTAAACATTTATATGGTTCGGTTATGAAATCTTACGAGTAATCTAAGATAAGTTAAATCATTGGGAAGATTAGTGCGATAAATGATAAGATAAACTGTTGGGAAGGATAGTGCGATAGGTATGCACATTAGAAGAGAGGTGAGAATTTCTCAAGAGAGTGTCGCACTAATATGTTGTTGCATTGGCCTGTATCAATTTAAATACTTCCTAAACGAATTTTTAAATCATACACACTATCGGGCTCTGACCCGTTTCTTTTTCTCTCTCTCTCTCTCTCTTGTATATATATGTATGTATCACAGGTGCCCAGCCACAGGGGCGTCTTGCTTAGGATCCCTTGGAAGGAACGCGCTGCAGCTTAGGTGGGAGTTGCAGGTCTCTTGATTAGAGGACTTTGTTCATTCGGATCCACTCTTAGTACTTTCATTTAGTTGGGCATGTGTATCTCTTTCCATTATTCCGTTGTTATTGAACATTGTATTTCAGTTATTTCCAGTACTGTTACTATGGGATTTATTCAGTTTGGATGTGGGACTTTAGATTTCGTATGTTGACATTCGATTGACGAATGTTTTAAATTATTTGGATTATGATGCAGAATTGACGTGGTGTGATTATAACTTTTTGAATGTTGTTAATAAAATAAATAAATAATTTTTCTTTAAATAAAATTTGGAAAGTTATGTATGAAAATGATTTTGACACTTAGCTTAATTATTTAGGGTGTTAAATTGGAAAATTTAGTTTTATCGACAGTGATGCTGAGAATGAACCAACTGTTCACCTTGATTTAATTTAATAAAGGAGTGATCGCCCGGTATTTAATTAGGCGGAGTGTCACACAGAACTAGGGGTGCAACCGGTACAGGTTTTTACCGTACCGTACCGTTTTGGACCGAGGAAAAATGGTTTTGGTTTCATATTATGAGATACCGAAAACCAATTTTATCGAAACCGAAAATACCGTAAAAAATTTGGTTGGTTTTGGTTTTTAGATATAAAAATCGATTTATCGAATTTACCGTTCCGACTAATCGTACCGAATTTACCGTATTACCATTTATTACCATATCAATTACCAAATAAAAATTATATTTAAAAATATATATATACCCAATTATCAAGTGCCTTCATTTTTTAAACTAATCTCATCCATTAATCTCCCTTACTATAAATGCCACCAAATCCTAAACTTAAACACAAAAATCAGTCGCTTGCTCACAAAACAAACCAGAAATCTCTCTCTCCAAAGCACAAGGTAACTTCTTCTTTTTCCTAACCCAAATCAATGCAAACTATGTTTATATCTCTTTTTTTCCTTATTCAGAGTTTCACCTGTTGCGTTTGTGTCCGGAATAATACCTGTTGTGTTTTTGTTCTTTGTTGCATTTTTGGGCGGAATAATATCAGTTAGCCTTGGCCGAAATAATACCTATTGCATTTTTGTTCTTGTGTTGTGTTTTTCAGTGAAATTTGTATTATATTTTAGTTTCAAGTAATGCATGTAACCAATTAAATGAGTTTAAAATTTTACCGTAATCATAATATTAAAATTTATTCCAGATTTACCGAATGCATAAACTGATTTGAAATTTTTGTATGTACCGGGAAAAAAACGAAATTATCGAATAAAAAAAACACCCGAAAAACCGGTCGGTATGGTTTTAGTTTTTGTTTTGATGTACCTGTCGGTAAATTGGTACGGTACGATTTTACCATTTAGATTTTGGTATTGGTAAGGGGTCGTTACCGACCATACCGTACCGGTTGCACTCCTAAGCAGAACCAAAACAGAATATGTGGAGTGAAATTTTAGTAATAATAGGAGGACAAATGGAGATGTGGTGAAATTAAAGGGTCAGGAGATACCTAGAAATGATCGTTTTTATAATTTAGGATCGATTATACAAAAAGATGGAGATATTAGTGATGATGTTACTCATAGGATTAGAGTAGGCTCGGTTAAGTGGAGTAGTGCTACCGGCGTTTTGTGTGATAGGCATATACCTTTGAAGGTAAAAGAAATTTTTTATAAGAAGGCCATTAGACCCGCCATGTTATATAGGACAGAGTGTTGAGCAACTAAGAAACAAAATGTGCATAAAATGAGTGTGGAGGAGATGCGAATACTAAGATGGATTTGTGGTAAAACTAGAAAGGATAAAATTGAAAATGAACAAATTCGTGAAATGGTAAAAGTAGCTCCTATAGAAAATAAATTGAGAGAAAATCGACTAAGATGGTTTGGACACGTCAAGCATAGACTAATGGATGTGCCTGTAAGGAATAGCGATTTAGTTAGTATTGATGGTAACACAAGGGGTAAAGGTAGACCTAAATTAACTTGGTGGGATATTATAAAAAAGACATGATATCATGTTGTTTAACCGAAGATATTTCAGTGGACAAAATGGAATGGAAAAATATGATTCATATAGCCAACCTCAAATAATTGAAAAAAGGCTTTGTTGAGTTAAGTTGAGAGCTACCTTCAACCCATACTTATTGGTCCAAAACCCATAATCATTATAACAAGCCCCAATTATATTTTAAATCTCAATAATCCGTTTTCTCGGCAAAGTTACATTCTGCTCAGAAGTATAAAATTACAATTTTAGGCTTTTCTGATCTGATTTGGAAATAACTTAAAACTACAAAGTTATTCAGAACATGATTTTATACAAGAACTCTTGAGCACACTACCAAGTTCCTCTTAAAACACTACCAATTATACAAGAACTCTTGGAAATGATTTTATACACGCTTTTACATGCGCTTGACTTTCGGAGTCGTATGAGTTCACTTCATTTCTAGTTAGATAATTAAATCTCCAATTTAATCACATGCTTTTCTCATATTTCAAAATCATCAATAAACTATAAAATCGTAATCATGAGTTCTAAAATCCCAAATGATGTTATCTTAAATCAATACCTTCATTACGTAATCCCATTCTCCCAACCAAACCTACTAAACATTATCCCTACCTATATACATGATTTCTAAAGTTTCATAATCATTAAATCATTAAGAAACATCATATAATTGGAATTAAATCAAGAATCATTTCCAAAAATCCTAGTTTATCATTTATCCTGAAGAACCTCTATAGAACCCAAATGTTCTTCATGCTTAATCTTATGAAATTCATCCAAATTCGTTGTATTACATAAATGATTAAATTCCAATATTAATTCAACCCCAAACATGATTTTATCTCCCAATTAAGTCATCAAAACACATAAAATCAAGATATTAAATATTTTATTCTAACATGGATGACATATCTTTCATGAATTAAGCAAAAGATAAATACTTGCCTTTGTGTATAGGTCTGAATTCCATGAAATTGTTGATATGGTTGTGTTCCTCTCCCTCCGATCTACGCAATGATGGCATTTGGTGGTGGTACAAGGTTACTCTAGGTGTTGCTCCTCCTCTAAGACCCTTCACCTTCTTGAGAAACTCTTCACTTTCTGGTAAAAGCTCTTAAACTTTCTCTCCCTTGGTTTCCTCACTTTGATTTTTCAATTCCCTATTTGATTAGCCAAAGAGTCGGTTTTAAAGTAGCAAATCCCTTATCTCTTCATAGGTTGAAAATTCAAAGGTCAAAAATTGACTTTTCACATGCCGAGTCGACCCAAAAATGACCCGAGACCGTATACATATGCCCGAATATAGTTTTCTGACTATTTCGATCCTTTAAGACACTTTTACGCATTTAAAATGACCATATGAAACTTCAAAAGTAAAATTATCTTTTATTTCTCAAATTAAGTTCCGACACGACTGATACACGCGTCCCGAATAAATTTATCGTAACTGCCGCATTTTTCACTCACGATAATTTTAATATTTCCTTATCATTATTATTACTCATTCACCAAATAATATTCAACATACATAAATATTAACCCATATCTGCTAATTAATATTCATTTTAACGGATTAATTTAAAAAATATAATTTAATTCATCCTAATTAATTTTCAATATGAAAATCAATAAAATTACGAAGTGTCACACCCTTCAACTTCAAAACCTCTCAACTTTAACTACAAATTAATCTCGTTGTCTAAACCTTCAAAACTTCAAAGATCTTCGTCAAATCATCATCCAACATCATACAAGCAAGATTAGAGATATCAAAACATGTATAGTAGACATTTTTTGATATATTGTTCATTATGAAAATATGTTAAACCCTTGAAAAATATGTTAATCCTATTAAAAATATGTTGAATAATAATAATATTGTGTTAATTTTTTGTGCAAAGAACATTTAATACTCCTCATATGTTGAGAAAACATCACATAATCAATAAACCCTAGCCTACAAAACCCTAGCTGATAACCTAGTGTTTCATTATCCTGACCCCAAGTAAAGACCCAAATTTTGTCATGTTTGTCCCGAACCAAATATGGTATGAAAAAAACATCATTTGACATAATTACCCTGAGCATATGCGTTTAATTCGGCATAATTATTCCGAATATATGCATTTCATCCGGGGTAATTATCCCGGATGAGACTTTTCAATAAAATATATATATATATATATATATATATATATATATACACACACACACATTCCATTCGGTATAATCCCCCTGAATATATGCATTTAATACGGCATAATCATCCGGAATATATGCATTCCATTCGACATAATCATTCAGAATGAAAATTTTTCTTCAAAAAAATTTAACTTAGATTCCGGATAATCACACTGAAAATTATCATCTTTTGGGGGGGTCCGATATGGAACCATTGTAATGTTCCATTTTCGGGTATAATTTTTTCTAGGGATAAAAACATTTAAAAAATGTATTTGTACAACAAAAATTACCTTAAACATAATATTTTAACAATTTTCGTTAGTTTTAGACAAGGTTCTAAAAAACGCGGGGCGTGATCGAGGCGTGGAGGCCAAGCCTTAAGCCTTAGAAGCCTAGGCGGGCCTTGGCGTAAAAAGGCGTGAAAAGGCGTTTAGGTCTTTTTAATATATTTTAACCATAACAAGGCTATTAAAATACTAAAATTGTACATATAATAAAAATATGTCTGAATATTTGCAAATAAAAATACTATTTGATTATTTTGGATGAGATAATGGTCCGGTTTGCAAAAAAATCTTTAAAAGGCGATATCTTTTCACTAAAGCATTGTTGTTTTTAGAGAAAAAGTACGCCTTAAGGGTTTTACCAAGCATAAGGCGTCAAAATCTTAAGGCGGGGCGTTTCTCCCAAGCCTCAAGCCTAGGCGTGCCTAGGCGGAGCCTAGGCGAGTTTTTTAGAACAGTGGTTTTAGAGTTGCCCACACCCATTGTTAACACCTCAATTAGTTGTTGTAACTTCAATGGCAAAACCCTGTTATTATGTTTCAATAATTAATATGGTAATTTGTTGGTGAAGTTTGTATAGGGCCTGTTTGGTTGCCCCCAAAATTGTAAATTAGACAATTTAAAATTAACACATTCATGAATTGCCTTATTATTAGTGTTTGGTTACAAGAATGAACAAATTAAAAAATGGACCAATTCATGTTGATTCACAAAAATTTAAATTAGTTCATTTCACCAAAAGCTTGAAATTACACAATTTATAATTATAACATGAATCTTAAATGCACCACTCTCATAGAGTACTCTCACCATACTACTCTATCTCTCTCTCTCTACACACACACACACACACACACACATATCAAAAGTAAATAACTCGATTTTTCTTCTCCAACACACCACAAATTAGATTTAAACCCATTTAAAATTAATACATCGACAATCTATTCATTTCAAATTGATCAATTTATAAAATTAAATAATTTACGTAACCAAACGGGCCATAGTGTTTGAATGAGAAGTTTATGTAGGGTTTTGAGTGAGAGAATGATTGAGAGAAAGTTATGTTGAGAGAGAAAATGTTTGGAAAGAATGGTTGAGATTAAGTATATATATATATATATATATATATATATATATATATATATATATATATATATATATACTATGTGGTGGCCATTAGCAAAAAAATATAAAAAATCTCTTATGGTATTTTGAAGTATTTTTTGTGGTGCCCTTAGAAACCCCCTTCTATTCTGGGTTCTCCCAAATTAAGATTTCTCTTTCTTTATGCCGGATATATTCAAAGAATCAAATTCCACAATAGTGAACCAATGGTTGATCTTGCCCACTAATTGAATGTATCCTTAATCTATGCAAAAAATAAATACGAACTCCTAATTTGGGACGAATGGAGTATTTATTATAAAAACATCAAGGTTGAAAATGAAAATTTGAAAACACAAGAATTATATATTTTTCATGAATCTCTTTTGATAAATCTCGTCGAGAATGTTTTAAATATATAATTTTTTTGTAAATCGGATATGTATTGTGAGACATATTTAATTTTTAAATTTAAACACAAAAAGATTAAAAAAAAAATGCTTTGGAATGTTTTAATGGTATTTTAATGCACCAAAAAAGTAAAACTCTAGAGCATTAAGAAAAACAAATGACAAAATATAATTAATTTTTTTTTGTACCAATCCAAATGTCTCGTGAATGGTGAAAAACATGAAAAACGCTAAAAAGATAAAAATAAAAATAAAGTTCACAGGACAATTCAAATGTGGAGTGAACGTCAATTTTTGCTAGATTTATAGAAATAAATTAATTTAAGAACCTTTTGCACCAAAAGTTGTTAGCTTCGTTAAGTAATAGCACTTTGCTTCATTTGAGCCCATATAAATAACTAACTAATTAACTAAGAACAACCTTATGGGTATATTAAAAGTGTATTTACAAGATATTTGTATATGTTGTGAGTATCGTAAAAGTGAATATTTAGACTTTACTATCGTAAAAAATAACGAATTTAGTAATACGTTAATTGGTTTTTTGTGGAACCCATCCCTTAAGCAGAAAATGATGTTCCGCGCATGAATTAACATTAAAAAAAAAACATTGCCTTAAAACGGAACGTCATGTTTCACCCAAGATATATTACAAATGTTAATAATTATATTTCTACCCCCAAAAGTTTATTTTACCACAACCACTACTCATGTTCGTTTAAATAAATAAAACATAACTAAATATATAAAACATTAAGTAATAAAAGTGACTGTTTTTTTTATGGGAACAACTATTTTTTTTTTTTTTTTGGGGGGGACTAAACGTAATAATGTAAGACCTTTAGGGAGGGAAAATGAATTTTGGAGAACCCTTAAGCGGAACATGATGTTCCGTCCAAGGGGTTGCACTTTTCTTCACCATTTCTTCCTTTAACTGGTATACAAACTCGTTTAGCCTTGGTACCCCATATTTGCACTTGTTCATAGCAATTTGGTTAGCCTTGGTACCCCATATTTGCACTTGTTCATATTTGCACTTGAATTTGGTTAGTTTTGGCATAGTTGAGTGTAAATTTGAACTGCCCATAAGAGTTGTTCTAACTAGTGTATTAATGTGTACCCAAATTCAAAACTATTGACCCACTTTAAACGTCATAATTAGTTGAAAAATTAAAATATAACTACTTATTTATTATTTTTAAGGTATTTTGACTTTAACTACCATGTAGTTATCGTTATTTGATTTTATCCACTATTTTATTTTTTTTTAAACTTATTTGTCCATTTTGACACTTAGCTATGAAAAAAATGTCAAAATAAGTGGTGTCTAAAGAAAATAAAATAGTGGGCAAATTCAAATAATAATAACTACATAGTGAGTAAAATTAAAATACCTTTATTATTTTAATATTTCAACTAATTATACGAGACGGTTACAAAAATTCACTTTTAAAGTAGATCAATAAATCAGAAAAAAATTTGATGTCTTTGAAACATCAAATTTTTTGATGTTTTGAATTGTAATTGATCAATACCACCGGCGCGAATCTATTTTTATAAGTGATGTAGGATGCGTCAGTGATATCGACCAATCACAATTCAAGACATTAAAAAATTTAATGTCTCATAGATATCAAACTTTTTTCCCAATAAATCCTTGAGTCGAAACTCCCATTGTCCATCATATGAGATTTGAAAAATATAATAGATTGATGTATCGCATTCATATTAACTTAGGTCGAAATTCCATATCAATTAGATTCAAACATAAATCAGCACGAATACTATCCTGTCAACGAATCATAGCCTTTGAATTCTAAATGAGAGTCGGACTGTAATTATTTTGTCCAACATCTCTCTTAATATGGTTGATAAGTGAGCAATATTAATTCAAATTATTCACCTTTTTGGATAATTATGGAAACGGGTGTTGTCAAAATGGTCATAGTTTGCAACAATCATGACGCATTTGAGCACGCTTGTCTCGTACAGATGCTTCACCGACTGCCCTATACAAACAAACCACCCAACATGATTTAGATCTTAAAACTTTGTCAATTCATGTGGTGGATGTATCACATGGGATGATCATATTCATAGGATTTTCATTACACCATTTTAAATTTCCCCATGGGTGGTCCTATTTTGCTTCACATGTTCACATGCATGTTCTATTTGTATTTAGACTTGTCAACTTGTACTCCACCCTGTCGTATTGTGTTTGTTAAGGTTCATTTTTAATGTGATCTATTTATTTATTTATTTATTAAATGTGCCAAACATTTAGGTATTAAATATGTTGTGTTGAATTAACACATTAGGTCAAATAGTTATGCATTATATATGTTGTGTTTGAATTATCGCATTAGCAGAATTTTCTTTAGAGTGTATTTTGTCACTATATATTATTCTGTCAAAGAATCATTTTATATTACTATTAGAGTGATAGAATATTTATTTGGAGTGTGTTTTGTCACACCATATCATTAATTAACTTAAAAGTGAATATCCACATGAAAGGAAGGTGTGACAAGTTTTCCATCCTAAATTTTAAATTCAAAATTTATCCCTAGAAAATTCGTAAATTTAGAATTGTACCACACAAAAAAAAAATCCAAAAATTTATCCCTAAAAAAGTTTCGGGAACTCCAACCCCAAAACCCCCAGCAATGATTTGTCCCTCACTCAAAATAAATTCCTGAATACGCCTTTGGGGCTATTATATAAGTTGAAAAAAGTATAATGAACTTAGAGCATCACGTGTTCATGTTTAACACCAAAAAACATACAACATACTTATACATGTTGATGCAAAAAACTGGACCGAATCCCATTTTTATGATTACAGATAAATAGATGAAAGCAATCCAATCAAGCACATAAGAGACAAAGATTTTTAAAGTGGTTCGGCTATGAATAAAGCCTACGTCCACTGTTATTTTATTCCCAGGGATTTACAATAGCACCGTAGGGTGTAGAGAGAGAAAGGATGTGTATCTTGTGTATGGGGTTTCTAGGTTCTCTTGGATCTCTTCCTCCCTTTTACTAAGGGAATACATGTATTTATAGTGATGGAAGATAAAGAGATTCATTATATGTAGACATTTATACATTATATCTACATTCAACGAATCTAATTGTTGAATTGCTTGGTATGCTATGTGTTGTCATCTAATAATACAGTATAAATGTACATTAAGGCTCATTAAATGCGCTGTCATCTTCATTAATGCACATTAAATGCATAGTTATCCCTTGATCTTCCTGGTTGGTATGCCGACCAACTCTCCTCGGGTGCCGACTAACTCTCCTCGGGGGCCGACCAACTCTCCTTGGGTGCCGACTAATTCTCCTCGGGTACTGACCAACTCTCCTCGGGTGCCGACTAACACTCCTCGAGTGCCGACCAACTCTCCTCGGATGCCGACCAACTCTTCTCGGGTGTCGAATATTGCCACGTAGGATGACATGTGTCCTTTTCTGATTGGTCCTCGTAGATGGAGAATTTTTGCGTTAACAGAAGCCCCCAATGCTCCATTCTTGATGGTTTACTTGAAAGGATGGAGTATTTATTCTGCAGTGTTGCTCGGTGCTCGTGAAATTCTTGATCTACCTTCTTGATTTGTTCAACATAAAGTGCATTATCTCCTGGACGACATATGATGCAGGCTGATCGATGGTTGCTAATCTTTCTTTTGAGGAACTCTGTGTGCTATGTATCACCCCTGGGAATTTGGATGCAGCCATGCCATAGTATGCAGCTTGTAGCTTATCATAATCTTCAAGTATGTTGATTGGTTTGCTAGCCGACCAACTGCCTCATGTGCCGAGCAACTGAGTGCTAACTTCACGTGCTTGATTCTTCTGATTTATGATCCTCTGAATACTTTGTTGAGTAACATACTAGCTTTTGAACCCAACTCCTCAATCTGATTAGTACCAAGCTAGTGGTGGACTTCGAAACATTTTCATACAACTTCTTCTTCAATGTTAGTCGGGACAGTAGTAGTAAAGATCTCAGTGCTGTAGATGCTAAATTTGACTTCTGAACTTCAATAGTATGTGCATAATAACTCCTGAATATGCCTCCTGAACTTCTGAATGCACCTCCTGAACTTCTGAATACGACTCCGTGTGAGTTTGTGAAGTTGAATTTGGTGCTCGACTGTATGATGTTATAAGAATGTGCCACCAAATGAACAAATATATTTGTAATAGAAACCCCCAAATGAACAAATACTTTATCGAACACCTCCTAGATCGACCATCCGTGATGAATATCAGGATGCTCAAAGATCTTAACTTCATAAATTCTCCTCTTGCTTTAAATGATCTACCTGCTGGCGAGGAACCTGTTTCAAAAGCAGAGGGGAAGAAACCAATAGAATGGGAATATTGATGTAATAAATTTGTATTTCATTCCTGATGTATTTTGTTTTTGATTTTAATGAAAGAATTTCATTTTTTTTCGCAATCTTAATTGCTATTGTCTTGTAAAATACTTTACATCTGTGCATATGTATCTGTTAAAAAGATAACAACATTGTGTTGTTTGTCGATCAACTTATTGTCGACTAGTTTGAATTTGTGGTAACCATTTGATAAAAAATGATGTTTTGTTTGTCGACCAACTTAGTAAAAAAGTTACAAGTATAAAAAATGTTGCTCGATCACTTAATAATAAAGTCACGAGTGTAAAAATGTTTAAAATGTTTCCAACCAACCAAGGTTGTTAAATTCTGCTTGTCGACCAACTACGGTTAGTGAGATTTATCCCCGACCAACCATACTTGGTACAGTTTGGAATATTTCTCCTCGTCGACCAACTACAGTTAGTGAGTTTTTTTCACCGACCAACCATACTTGGTACAGTTTGGAATATTTTATCCTCGTCGACCAACTACAGTTAGTGGGTTTTTATCCCCGACCAACCATACTTGGTACAGTTTGGAAAATTTTCTCCTCGTTGACCAACTACATTGGTACAGTTTGGAATATTTTCTCCTCGTCGACCAACTACAGTTAGTGGGTTTTTATCCCCGACCAAACATACTTGGTACAGTTTGGAAAATTTTCTCCTCGTCGACCAACTATGTTGGTACAGTTTGGAATATTTTCTCCTCGTCGACCAACTAAGTTGGTACAGTTTGGAATATTTTCTCCTCGTCGACCAATCTGTTGATGCAAAAAACGGGACCGAATCCTATTTTTATGATCACAGATAAATAGATGAAAGCAATCCAATCAAGCACATAAGAGACAAAGATTTTTAAAGTGGTTCGTCCATAAGGAAAAGCCTACGTCCACTGTTATTTTATTCCCAGGGGTTTACAATAGCACAATGTGGTGTAGAGAGAGAAAAATGTGTGGATCTTGTGTATGGTGTCTCTCATCCTTGTCGGATCTCCTCCCTTTGGCTAAGGGAATACATGTATTTATAGTGATGGGAGATAAAGAGATTCATTGTATGTAGACATTTATACATTATGTCTACATTCAACGAATCTAATTATTGAATTGCTTGGTATGCTATGTGTTGTCATCTACAGTATAAATGTACATTAATGCTCATTAAATGCATAGTCATCTTCATTAATGCACATTAAATGCATAGTTATCCCTTGATCTTCCTGGTTGGTATGCCGACCAACTCTCATCGGGTGCCGACCAACTCTCCTCGGGTGCCGACTAATTCTCCTCGGGTACTGACCAACTCTCCTCGGGTGCCGACTAACACTCCTCGGTGTCGAATATTGCCACGTAGGATGACATGTGTCCTTTTTTGATTGGTCCTCGTAGATGGATAATTTTTACGTTAACAGAAGCCCCCAATGCTCCATGCTTGATGGTTTACTTGAAAGGATGGAGTATTTATTCTGCAGTGTTGCTCGGTGCTCGTGAAATTCTTGATCTACCTTCTTGATTTGTTCAACATAAAGTGCATTATCTCCTGGACGACATATGATGCAGGTTGATCGATGGTTGCTAATCTTTTTTTTGAGAAACTCTGTGTGCTATGTATCACCCCTGGGAATTTGGATGGAGCTATGCAGCTTGCAGCTTATCATAATCTTCAAGTATGTTGATTGGTTTGCTAGCCGACCAACTGCCTCCTGTGCCGATCAACTGAGTGCTAACTTCACATGCTTGATTCTTCTGATTTATGATCCTCTGAATACTTTGTTGAGTAACATACTAGCTTTTGAACCCAACTCCTCAATCTGATTAGTACCAAGCTAGTGGTGGACTTCGAAACATTTTCATACAACTTCTTCTTCAATGTTAGTCGGGACAGTAGTAGTAAAGATCTCAGTGCTGTAGATGCTAAATTTGACTTCTGAACTTCAATAGTATGTGCATAATAACTCCTGAATATGCCTCCTGAACTTCTGAATGCACCTCCTGAACTTCTGAATACGCCTCCGTGTGAGTTTGTGAAGTTGAATTTGGTGCTCGACTGTATGATGTTATAAGAATGTGCCACCAAATGAACAAATATATCTGTAATAGAAGCCCCCAAATGAACAAATACTTTATCGAGCACCTCCTAGATCGACCATCCGTGATGAATATCAGGATGCTCAAAGATCTTTACTTCATAAATTCTCCTCTTGCTTTAAATGATCCACCTGTTGGCGAGGAACCTGTTTCAAAAGTAGAGGGGAAGAAACCAATAGAATGGGAATATTGATGTAATAAATTTGTATTTCATTCCTGATGTATTTTGTTTTTGATTTTAATGAAAGACTTTCATTTTTGTTTGCAAATCTTAATTGCTATTGTCTTGTAAATATCAAACACTTTACATTTACGCATATCTGTTAAAAAGATAATAATATTGTGCTGTTCATCGACCAACTTAGTAATAAAAAAGTTACAAGTATCAAAAATGTTGCTCGATCACTTAATAATAAAGTCACGAGTGTAAAAATGTTTAAAATGTTTCCAACCAACCAAGGTTGTTAAATTGTGCTCGTCGACCAATTATAGTTAGTAAGAGTTTATCCCCGACTAACCATACTTGGTAAATTTTTGTCTTTTTCATAAAATGTGTCTGACCAACCAAGGTCAATAAATTCTACTCGTCGACCAACTGTAGTTAGTGGGTTTTTATCCCCGACCAACCATACTCGGTACAGTTTGGAATATTTTCTCCTCGTCGACCAACTAAGTTGGTACAGTTTGGAATATTTTCTCCTCGTCGACCAACTAAGTTGGTACAGTGGGTTTTTATCCCCGACCAACTACACTTGATACAGTTTGGAATATTTCGTTTCCTAGCCAAACAGGTTGGCATTTTTAGGAATATTTTTGCTGAGTAGTCTGAGATTCCCAGGGGTTTACAATAGCACAATGTGGTGTAGAGAGAGAAAAAGGTGTGGATCTTGTGTATGGTGTCTCTCATCCTTGTCGGATCTCCTCCCTTTGGCTAAGGGAATACATGTATTTATAGTGATGGGAGATAAAGAGATTCATTGTATGTAGACATTTATACATTATGTCTACATTCAACGAATCTAATTGTTGAATTGCTTGGTATGCTATGTGTTGTCATCTACAGTATAAATGTACATTAATGCTCATTAAATGCATAGTCATCTTCATTTAATGCACATTAAACGCATAGTTATCCCTTGATCTTCCTGGTTGGTATGCCGACCAACTCTCCTCGGGTGCCGACTAATTCTCCTCGGGTACTGACCAACTCTCCTCGGGTGCCGACTAACACTCCTCGGTGTCGAATATTGCCACGTAGGATGACATGTGTCCTTTTCTGATTGGTCCTCGTAGATGGAGAATTTTTACGTTAACAGAAGCCCCCAATGCTCCATGCTTGATGGTTTACTTGAAAGGATGGAGTATTTATTCTGCAGTGTTGCTCGGTGCTCGTGAAATTCTTGATCTACCTTCTTGATTTGTTCAACATAAAGTGCATTATCTCCTGGACGACATATGATGCAGGGTGATCGATGGTTGCTAATCTTTCTTTTGAGGAACTCTGTGTGCTATGTATCACCCCTGGGAATTTGGATGCATCCATGCCATAGTATGCAGCTTGTAACTTATCATAATCTTCAAGTATGTTGATTGGTTTGCTAGCCGACCAACTGCCTCCTATGCCGAGCAACTGAGTGCTAACTTCACGTGCTTGATTCTTCTGATTTATGATCCTCTGAATACTTTGTTGAGTAACATACTATCTTTTTAACCCAACTCCTCAATCTGATTAGTACCAAGCTAGTGGTGGACTTCGAAACATTTTCATACAACTTCTTCTTCAATGTTAGTCGGGACAGTAGTAGTAAAGATCTCAGTGCTGTAGATGCTAAATTTGACTTCTGAACTTCAATAGTATGTGCATAATAACTCCTGAATATGCCTCCTGAACTTCTGAATGCACCTCCTGAACTTCTGAATACGACTCCGTGTGAGTTTGTGAAGTTGAATTTGGTGCTCGACTGTATGATGTTATAAGAATGTGCCACCAAATGAACAAATATATCTGTAATAGAAGCCCCCAAATGAACAAATACTTTATCGAGCACCTCCTAGATCGACCATCCGTGATGAATATCAGGATGCTCAAAGATCTTTACTTCATAAATTCTCCTCTTGCTTTAAATGATCCACCTGCTGGCGAGGTACCTGTTTCAAAAGCAGAGGGGAAGAAACCAATAGAATGGGAATATTGATGTAATAAATTTGTATTTCATTCCTGATGTATTTTGTTTTTGATTTTATTGAAAGACTTTCATTTTTGTTTGCAAATCTTAATTGCTATTGTCTTGTAAATATCAAACACTTTACATTTACGCATATCTGTTGAAAAGATAATAATATTGTGCTGTTCATCGACCAACTTAGTAATAAAAAAGTTACAAGTATCAAAAATGTTGCTCGATCACTTAATAATAAAGTCACGAGTGTAAAAATGTTTAAAATGTTTCCAACCAACCAAGGTTGTTAAATTGTGCTCGTCGACCAATTATAGTTAGTAAGAGTTTATCCCCGACTAACCATACTTGGTAATTTTTTGTCTTTTTCATAAAATGTGTCTGACCAACCAAGGTCAATAAATTATACTCGTCGACCAACTGTAGTTAGTGGGTTTTTATCCCCGACCAACCATACTCGGTACAGTTTGGAATATTTTCTCCTCGTCGACCAACTAAGTTGGTACAGTTTGGAATATTTTCTCCTCGTCGACCAACTAAGTTGGTACAGTGGGTTTTTATCCCCGACCAACTACACTTGATACAGTTTGGAATATTTCGTTTCCTAGCCAAACAGGTTGGCATTTTTAGGAATATTTTTGCTGAGTAGTCTGAGATTCCCAGGGGTTTACAATAGCACAATGTGGTGTAGAGAGAGAAAAAAGTGTGGATCTTCTGTATGGTGTCTCTCATCCTTGTCGGATCTCCTCCCTTTGGCTAAGGGAATACATGTATTTATAGTGATGGGAGATAAAGAGATTCATTGTATGTAGACATTTATACATTATGTCTACATTCAACGAATCTAATTGTTGAATTTCTTGGTATGCTATGTGTTGTCATCTACAGTATAAATGTACATTAATGCTCATTAAATGCATAGTCATCTTCATTTAATGCACATTAAATGCATAGTTATCCCTTGATCTTCCTGGTTGGTATGCCGACCAACTCTCCTCGGGTGCCGACTAATTCTCCCGGGTACTGACCAACTCTCCTCGGGTGCCGACTAACACTCCTCGGTGTCGAATATTGCCACGTAGGATGACATGTGTCCTTTTCTGATTGGTCCTCGTAGATGGAGAATTTTTACGTTAACAGAAGCCCCCAATGCTCCATGCTTGATGGTTTACTGGAAAGGATGGAGTATTTATTCTGCAGTGTTTCTCGATGCTCGTGAAATTCTTGATCTACCTTCTTGATTTGTTCAACATAAAGTGCATTATCTCCTGGACGACATATGATGCAGGGTGATCGATGGTTGCTAATCTTTCTTTTGAGGAACTCTGTGTGCTATGTATCACCCCTGGGAATTTGGATGCAGCCATGCCATAGTATGCAGCTTGTAACATATCATAATCTTCAAGTATGTTTATTGGTTTCCTAGCCGACCAACTGCCTCCTATGCCGAGCAACTGAGTGCTAACTTCACGTGCTTGATTCTTCTGATTTATGATCCTCTGAATACTTTGTTGAGTAACATACTAGCTTTTGAACCCAACTCCTCAATCTGATTAGTACCAAGCTAGTGGTGGACTTCGAAACATTTTCATACAACTTCTTCTTCAATGTTAGTCGGGACAGTAGTAGTAAAGATCTCAGTGCTGTAGATGCTAAATTTGACTTCTGAACTTCAATAGTATGTGCATAATAACTCCTGAATATGCCTCCTGAACTTCTGAATGCACCTCCTGAACTTCTGAATACGCCTCCATGTGAGTTTGTGAAGTTGAATTTGGTGCTCGACTGTATGATGTTATAAGAATGTGCCACCAAATGAACAAATATATCTGTAATAGAAGCCCCCAAATGAACAAATACTTTATCGAGCACCTCCTAGATCGACCATCCGTGATGAATATCAGGATGCTCAAAGATCTTTACTTCATAAATTCTCCTCTTGCTTTAAATGATCCACCTGCTGGCGAGGAACCTGTTTCAAAAGCATAGGGGAAGAAACCAATAGAATGGGAATATTGATGTAATAAATTTGTATTTCATTCCTGATGTATTTTGTTTTTGATTTTAATGAAAGACTTTCATTTTTGTTTGCAAATCTTAATTGCTATTGTCTTGTAAATATCAAACACTTTACATTTACGCATATCTGTTAAAAAGATAATAATATTGTGCTGTTCATCGACCAACTTAGTAATAAAAAAGTTACAAGTATCAAAAATGTTGCTCGATCACTTAATAATAAAGTCACGAGTGTAAAAATGTTTAAAATGTTTCCAACCAACCAAGGTTGTTAAATTGTGCTCGTCGACCAATTATAGTTAGTAAGAGTTTATCCCCGACTAACCATACTTGGTAAATTTTTGTCTTTTTCATAAAATGTGTCTGACCAACCAAGGTCAATAAATTCTACTCGTCGACCAACTGTAGTTAGTGGGTTTTTATCCCCGGCCAACCGTACTCGGTACAGTTTGGAATATTTTCTCCTCGTCGACCAACTATGTTGGTACAGTTTGGAATATTTTCTCCTCGTCGACCAACTAAGTTGGTACAGTTTCAAACGGTTTCGAAATCGAAGTTAAAACAGATTTTAAAATGATTTTTAAATGTTTTTAACTCTTGGAGTTGTTTTGACTTCCAACTCTTCATTTCTTTGCCTTATTTAAAGGAGTCTTTTGGATTCCAACTCTTCATTTCTTTGCATTATAAAAGGAAGTCGTGGGCAAGCCTTTTAACCTACTTTTGGCACAAATTTTGGCAGCAAATATATTTTATATTCCTCTTCTTTTTATATACACATTAGCCCTTGAGATTTGTGAGTTCCAACCTTAGATTAGAGGTGTTATTGGGGCTATTTTGTTGGAGGTTCTTGGAGGAGCTTTTGTAGATCTTTTGTGTTGATCTTGAGGATGTGATCATTGGTTTCTCATCATGGTTTGAGGTATGGGGTTTTACACAATATGCTCCTTAAATCTCGCGAGTGTCATTCTCTTTGAATTCTTGTTAATTGAACTCATATTTGAATTGATAAATTCATTGAAATCTCGAAAATAATTGTTGAAATTATTTTGATTCATGTGGTATCATTATACTATTGATGAGCACGTTGTCATGAGATTTTAATATGGCACGGATGTTGGGCACCCACCAAAATTCCTGTTTCCCGGGCTATGGCTTGATAAAGCATATACGGATATGGTGAGGCCTGGTGACCCGGTTAAAGTGTTGTTGAAAAATTATAATGACCGAGGAGCTCTTTTTTAGCCTCCTCGGGGGAACAGGTACAACCAAGGAAGAATCCTTGGTCGGTGATATCACAATCACCTCTCCAGGAGCAGCAGAGCTGCTCGGAGCCACTGCGGGCTTCTCGGCAATCTTCGTAGGAGCAGCTGGAGGAGCTGCAGCAGTTTTCTTTGTCCCCTCCCTTGGGACATCAATCCTAATCCTTTTTACCTCCCCGGAGTCGGAGGCAGTTTTCTCAAACAGAGCAGGAGTCCTTCTCTTCTTCATCCTTTTGCTCAATGGAACGTGAGATTCTGGCGAAGAACTTGCAGAGGGTGGTACTGGCTCTGCTTCACTGATCACTGGACGAGCAGTGAAAGAAGTTGTATAGCTCTTGTATTGGAGCAGATAGGAGGCTGATCGAATGTGCTCGTCAGCAACCCTTTGATGCCAACCCCAGATAAGTCCCAAATGCCTTATATTGACATCTGTTTCTTTTGGGCACTTTCTCTTTCTATCAACTGCAAATAAACAAACATTGTTATCAGTGACACATTTTATCAAACACAAAACAAACATGATTTCAAAATAAATAAAATAAAATAAAAATAACCTATCCCATTGCCATAAGGAGGGCATCTGGGACCCTGGTAAACCTCATCTCCGATTAAAGGAGGGTGTTGCCAATTTTTTACGACAACCCCATGTTCAAAATAGTCCCTGTTGGCATCAGGGAGATTGACTACTAAGGCTCTATTTATAAACCTAGTTTTTAAATAATAAATATTATCATTAACTGCCCATCTATAGCAGTACATGATTTCTGGAATTCCTATACGAGTTCCATGCACTTGATTTAATTTACGCACCCCATTAACTATTCTCCATGTGTTGGGGGCTATTCGTGCAGGAACAACATTGAAATACTGACAAAACTCCAGACACAAGGAATTGGATGAAAAAGAAAATCCACATTCAGCAAAAAAGAGAGTGGGGAACCAATGTCCCTCAGCCAAATTGAAATAATTAGAAGGCTCAGAAAGCTCTTCCAATACAACCCAAGAAGGAATGGAAAAATCAGATCGAAATTTGTCAAGAGACTCAACTGGGTAAACCATGATGATGAACTAAAAGAAATGAAGAAGAAGAAAGAGGATCTTACAGAAAAAAGACTGAAGCTGTTGACAGTGAACGACGGAAGAGATGAACGCACAAGAGAGTAGAAGACAATGAAAAACTCGAAGATGAAAATTTGAAAAGATAGAAGACGATGGGAGTCTCTGTGAAGTTTAAATACCTTGCCTTGGGAACTGGCGAAGTAATGATTATAAAAAGGATGATTACGTCACCGGTGGTAAAAAGGCATTAAATATTGGCGCGGGAATCAAAGCGAACAACAACGGCTAAAAAGACAAAAAGTGACGCGAGAACCGAAGCGAGCAGAAAAGTCCAAAAAAGCATGATTCTACGAATTGGGAAGGAGAAATAAATACAAGGGAGATGATCCTAAAAATCAGGAAGAACTATTTAAAGCTACCGTATTCCGAGAAAGAATGTTCCATACTCCTCAAATTTCGAACTATGAAACATTGGGGGCTTCTGTTGATACCAAATTTAATCTGCTGACTTGGACCAACCATATGAAGACACGTGGCTATCTACATGGAAACTACAAGCACTTCCGAGATGATCATACGCTCCGAGGAACTCTTATGCTCCGAGGAACAAGACCTCTCCGAGGAACTCTTATGCTCCGAGGAACAATACCTCTCCGAGGAACTCTTATGCTCCGAGGAACAAGGTGGTCCGAGCTACTCAGGCGGTCCGAGCTGCATCTCAAACAAATCAGTAATAGCTGGATAACCAACTGTTCAACTGATTCATTAAATGCTTATTATTCAGACGCACATGCAAAAAGGGCATTAAATGTATTACCCTTTCATATGTATATCATTTAATGTATTACCGTTTCACATTACAGCCTCAGGGCTATAAATACATTGTACAATCCTCATTGTAAGGGGATTCTGAATCCAAACTTTGGGATCCAGAACGCAAATTCTTGTAATCGAGAATTCCCAAACACTCAGCAATAAAACAACAGTGGACGTAGGCCATTCATATAAGGCTGAACCACTTTAAAAATCTTTTGTCTCATGTATTTATCTGTGATTGAATTATAAGAGTGATCTAATTTTTTACATCAACACATGTAAAAATATTAGTTTTTTAGTGAACACATGTGAAACACGTATCGTTATCATATTTGTATCGTGTCTTTGTTAATAATAAATATAAACACATAGTATCATAAGTACATGATACTTTTTAGCGTTGAATTTTGAAGGAGAGGGTCGGTCCTTGTTAAATGAATACAGCTACATGTGGATAAACAATATGCCAATTATGTACAAAATGTTTTGGACAGTTCCTTACAACTTGCCTGAAATGTAAGATTGTAATCTTTAATCGGAAACTGCAAATGTTTAGTATTGTGAAGTGCTACACAACCCCAATAATGTACAAGGCACTTAGGCACACTTTATTCATATAATGCATTATTATTTTTCCCTTCAATTGGATTTCTTACATTTGAGTTAAATTAAAGATACAAACTTTCTTCTCTCAAAACACTAGAGGTGAATTTAAGGGGGAAAAAAACTTGTTAAGCCACATGGCATTAAATTAGAAAGTGTAGAGTTAGGCTAAACAATTTTGATATTTAATGGGTTGAACATCTCACATTCTTTCAGTTTACTTAGTATTTTATGAGGCGTCACTTATATAAGGGTTAATTACATTTTTTTCCTGAATTTTACACATATTTTTGCTTCACCAACAGAATTTTAGTTTTCTGGATTTTGCCCCCTAAACTTTTAAAACAACTTCAAGCAATCTCCTAACACAAACACCGTTAAATTTGCTGGACAGAAAGGGGACATTTTTCGTCCTAACAAAAAACTTTTGATCAAAATTATGAAAATTAAAGCAAAACAATTTTTAAAAAAATAGGAAAATACTAAAAACCTATTTGAAAAGTTTGTAAAATATAGGAAAACTTGTAAGAAATATGAAAATTACACAAAAAAAAACATTTAAACATTTGGAATTATATATATATAGAAATTCTAAAAAATAGAGAAAAAACATTTTAAACTCTATAAATACTTGAAAAACTTTTTAAAAATTATGATAATTACAGAAAAATATTAAAAACATTGGATAGTAGAAAAAAATATAAAAACAAGGAAAATATTAAGAAAAATCCAGCACATACTAAAAACTTCCAAAATCTAAAATGAAAAAAAAATATTTATAACAACAGGCATAAAATAGGTTTAAAAATATTAAAAATGATAGAAAATTAGTTAACAATATTAAAATAATTTAAAATATTTCGAAACATTGAGAAAGCTATTATAAAATCTAGAAATGAAAAAAATATATTTAAAATATTTTTCAATGCTAAAATATATTTATAACATTTGTCAACACTAAAAAACTATTAACTTCAAAAAACTATTCATTTAGTTTTGCAAAAATTAAAATAACATCAAGAACTTTTTTTGCTAATCTCTAAAGAGATGGAAAAATAAAAAATAACAATGATTTTCTCTCATGCTTCTCTTTTAAGCATCAATGCAATATCTTGATCACCTCCCATTTCGAAAAAAGACCTAGAATTAAACATTTGTTTCCTTTCTAATCAAAACCACAAAAACTCCTAGAGAAAAAAACCTAATCATTATTTTAACTACCCACAAAAGTCCAAAAGAGACAACCCATAAAAATCCAAGAGAAAATACCGAATACGCATTCTAAACCCATAAAAATTAATTGTCAATATGTGTTTATATGTGTACATATCAGCGTGTGTTAGAGAGAGATGAAGTAAGATGGAAAGAGACGATAAGAGATAGAGAGGGAGAGAGATGAAGAGAGAGAAAGAAGCAAGAATGTTTGGGTGTTTTTAATATAAGATGAAAAATTACAATAATACCCCTTAAAAAGACACACATGACATCCACATGTTAATTTTTGTTAAACAAAAACAATGTTGTTAGCATTAGAGAGTTAACTAAAGTCATTTTAAAAGTTTTGGGGTTTACATTTAGAAATAAAAGTTCTAATGATGAAGTGAAAAAGGGAGTAAAGTTCAAGTCAGAAAAGTATAATTAACTCGTATAATTATAAAGTCGAAGAGTCAAAAGTGTTGTGTGAGGGAAAATAATTTGCCACACATGAGAAAGAGGCATGTGCCCCACTAACACATTCAAGTACTTCCACCATGAGGATAAAGATCACTGTCGATAACCCACCTGCGCAAATAATGGAAAATATAGGGCCTATCAGTTGGGGATAACAACCAAAGTAATTAGCACAAGGACTCTATTACCTCCTCTAATAAATGTAAACCTAGCGCCCAAGGAAAATAAAAAAATAGTAACGATTATTGAAACTCTGTCAATAACAAGAAGGATCACCCATGGATGTAGGCACATTATCGAAACATGCACATCTTGTTCTGGTAAGTGTGCATGGTTTTTTTGTTCTGTTCGATTAATTTGTAATGAATCTCAATTAGTTGGGAATTTTACCACCTACAATTGGTGTTATCTCGAAGAAACGAATTTATTTTCTCAATCCTACCATCTAACAATGACCATGTCGCATTCACCTAGTAAGCATGCGTAATCTCGCGAAAAACATCAAGACGAATGCAATTAAAACATCCTTCTCAAAATTAAATTTGTGATGAGGACCCACCAAAACTGGAGTACCCCAACTCCACCTATTGTCCTTGTGAGGAATATATGGTGGAGAGAAATGGGCCACCATAATATAGTCAAGTATCATGGTTCATAGACACTTATGAGCGATCCCTTCATAAACAAGAGGCATCTACACGCCATCGATAGGAAGATAACACTTGCTTTCAAAGCCTTCCTGGTAGAATTAAGTAAGTTGTTAGAGGGACAACTGCAAACACTAGGATATTGCCCACATCCCTAGACCTCGGGTGAGAAAAACTCGTAGTTAAGGAAAGAGTTTATGGCGCAATACAGACCTCTACCATCGAAGGAGATCGCGAGAGAGGAAAGATCGACCTTGCAACTGCCACGATAAATAAGACCTTCGCAATCTCATACGGAGAGAGATGAATAATCACCAAGCTAATTGAGGAGCTAAGACAACCAATGATCTATCCAGAAGAGCCCTTGTCAACTAGATGAAATTGTCATTTTATCGGTCGATTGAAGACTTTTAGCCATCAAAGAATTCAAAGCCCCATAGTTTAAACTATACAATAAGAAAATAAATCCCACCAATCATTTTCGCTAATACCGCCAAGTCATGACACTCTATAATAACAAGAATCCTTTAATGGGTCAAATATTCCACTCAAGCTTACGGGGCTAGTGCAAAAGTGGTTTGAGAAGCTACCTCACATACCCATATCCTATTTTAAATAGCTTATGGAGGCCTTTATGATGAGATTCATCGTACGAAAGATCAACCCAAAGATGATGGATTCACTCCTCATGCTGAAAAAGAAGCCCAAAAAGACCCTACGTGAATATGAAAGGCGGTATTGGGAGGTCCATAATGAGTTGGACTATAACAAACAAGTCGTAATACCTCATGTAAGATTGACTTGCAAAATAACTCCATGTTATACCACTCGATCACTAAGAAATAAATGGACACTATTGACGTTCTAACTTCAAAAATTGAGAAATATGCCAAAGTTGAATATGTGGTCACAAAAAAAAATCATTACAATGGTTGATTAAAGTAAGCAAGAATGGAGACAAAGAGTATGCTCCCCAAAAGAGGGGAAAGAAGTGGAATGAAAGATCAAAGGGAGATAAGAATTCAGATTCAACTAAATCTAATCACGCCATCAACACAGTCTTTAAGGAACTAATATAAAGATTATGACCAATATTCAAAAATAATAATACTTTAAGTGGCTAAGAAAGATGGAGGATATCCTTCCAAAAGGAACACCACCTTGTGATATTCCTACCATAAGGAACGTGGACATAAGATGGAGAATCCCAAAGCACTGAAATCACACCTGGAGGAATAAGCCCTAGTAGGCCATCTAGATTATTTTGTAGAGAAGAAAGATGAGAAAAATGATACAATATACGAGTAAAATGCAAAATATGTCCTGGAACACGATGAGTTATAACACAAATTCCCAATGAGTCAAAGAGCATGAAATCCTAAACAAAGTTATGGGAATCTTGAAAGAATGGAGATGAATAAGATCATTATTGTATTAGAAGCTTTCGATATTGATCCAATCGAGCCATTTGTCGACAAACATCATCGACTAGAAGAAATAGACTAAGCTAAGCATATCTTCTCCACTGAGGAAGACCTAGTTTGAACTACGACCCTACATCATGACGCACTGGTAATCATATTCATAATGCTAACCGAGCTTGTGTGGACAAGTTACTAATGGAGTAGGGAAGCTCATCGGAGGTCATATACCTCAAGTTATTTAACCAACTGAACTTACCGATGGAAAACCTAAAGTAGGCGGCTAGTCCCTTACTTTGATTTTTAGGAAAGATGACTATGCCATTGGTAGTATTTTTTCTGCCAGTATTAACTGGGAGAATATCAAAGTTTATTAGATTTTCAGTCATGGAAATCTAATCCCCATATAACACAATCCTTAGAAGAGTATAATTATACGCGATGAAGGAAAACCCATACACGTACCACCAAAATCTCAACAGCATTACTTATTTGGGAGTAATGGAGATATGTGAAAATAAGGCTTTTGATAGACACTTATTTATCGTAGTCATCATGACAAAATAAGAGAAAGGTGAAGAACACAGAGGATCCATCCCCACCAAATAAGAACTAAAATATGGGCTCTAGAGGGTAGAAGACACAAAAGTATCCCCCGTCGACAAGGTTATACAACCACTCCAAGAGGTTCTATTCAATGATTTTCACCTGCAAAAAATATACCTCATTAATATCTCCCTCACTGTTGTATGTAAAAAATACACTTCCACGTGGACCAATGATGAAAGCACACCTGTCATCCAACGTGGCCGAACAAATTACTGGAGCTCCTTCTTAGGCACTTGGTCAGTTGGAATGCTGACAACCTCCATAAGGCCAACTAACAGGGACATTAACGGTTACTCGAAAAGGAGGCCAACCAATACTGAATTCCAAGAGTTTTACTTAATGTACACAGATTAAATGCCTGACAATATAAATGCATTCCATCTTTAGGATTTTCCACACCTATAAATACAAACTAATCCCTTAGCTTAAGGGAAAATTTGAATCACTCATATGCACACCGTACTGAGATATTGTAAACCCTACTGAATAACAACAACAGTGGATATATGCTATTTTACAGTTGAACCACTCTAAACTCTTGGTCTTTTTTGTGTGTGGTTTGAGTTATTTTTATTATTTTTATCTGTGATTATAAAATTGGAGTTAGTCCATTTTTAGACATCAACAAATTGTCATCGTCTGTGGGAACATTTATCTGTCATAGTTCCCTACCATTTTCTTTGTTTCTTCATCTCTGAAGAAATGAATGATCCTGAAAATAGCACTCGTAAAGAATGTAACACCATTATTCCATCTGCTCCTCTTAGTGCATAAGATTTATAAGGAATTCTTCTTAACCTTGTTAAAAGTCAAGAAGCTATGCAATAGACTGTTAAGCAGTTGGCTCGCACCAGGAAATCTAAGTCCTCTAATTCTAGAAGGGATATACCACCACAACCACCACCAGTTAGGCATGAAAGAAGTTACCATTCTCATTCTTCTGATGATATGCCATATCATCCGGGTGTAACTTCTTCATTCCGGTCAACTAATTATTATGTTGGTGGATCTTTTTCCAAAGAAAGACCAAGTATCCTAGAGAGGCTCAACAGGGAGTCTATCTTTGATCGTTTGGGCCCCCAAGTAACCAAAGGACATTATAGGGAGGATGATCGTCGTCGTGAATATAAAGAAGGTTCCACAAGATCAAGGGCCAGTATGAGGGGCTCTGTGCGTGCCGAGCAAACCTCTCAGGAGGAGAGTTCAACACATAAACACAACAAAACTTCTAAATTTACCTTGGCCAAATCTAAACTAGAGGAGCATTCTTGGAAGGGATCCATACAATGATTGGAATATAGGCTGGGAGAAATGGCCAAGACAAAGAATCCATTGCAAAGGAATTTCATCAAAGGATCATCTTTCATCCAATAATTATGGAATACCCCATACCTTCTAAGTTCAAAAAATCGATGGTTACTCCCAAATATGATGGAAAAACTGATCCAGTCTTGCATATAGAGCAATATCGAGCTGTTGTCGACATCTACTCAGTGCCCGACAAGATGAGATGTAGAGCTTTCTCTAGTTCTATCACAAGGCCAGCTCAGGTTTGGTATAATAATCTCCACTGAGGAAAAATCTCTATTTTTCACCAGTTAGCTGAGTTGTTCATTGATAACTTTTATTTTGGGGCTAAGTTAATCTAGAGTGTCACTGATCTCTTGACCATCCGGTAAAAGCCAAGAGAAATCACAAGAGAATATATTACTCATTTTAATATTGAAAATCTGGAGGTGGTAGACTATGAGGAGAAAATAGCCATAGCCGCACTTATGAGTGGGTTACTTGCTAAAGATCTTTACTACGCCTTAGCAAAAAATTCACCCAAATCCATGACAAAACTAATGGATAAAGCTAAAAAAATTTTAAATATCGAGGAAGCCATGGAAGCCAAGGAAGCTCATGAGACCAAAGGGGAAGGTTAGAAGAACAATTTGAATTATTTCAAAAAGGATCAGAAAGATAAGAAGATGAATGAGATAAAAAAATATGATGAATATACCCCGCTCAATAAGGGTGTTCACCACATCTTGGAGGATATCAAGGGAAATAGAGACTTGAATTATCCTAGAAAGTTTAAGACCCCCCCCCCCCCCAACAAGATGGATAAGTTCAAGTAATGCGACTTCCACAGGTATCATAGGCACAACACTAATAGTAACATTGCGCTAAAGAATGAGATAGAAAATTTTATTCGAGGTGGAAAGTTGAACAAGTTTATTAATCGAAATGGCAACAGACATGATCGAAAGAGTTTATAATATCCAGTCCAAGCAGGGGTTGATAACAAGAGAGCAAGAGATGATGATTTTGATGAAGATCCAAATTTTCCAAAGAAGCCAGATGAACCAGAAGTTAAGGTCATCATGATATCCTTTGGATGCAATTTTATTATAGGTGGTGATGCTAGAGGAGGAGATGTCATAGCAGAAAGAAAAGATTATCTGAATGAAGTCAAAGCCTACCCAACTGTCAAATAAATTGATATGGATGAGTCCATTAATAGTCGACCGAGGAAAGTTAACGGAGATAGACTGGTGGTTGGGTTTTCCAAGAATGATCTGAGAGGGATTATTTATCCTCGTGATGATCCGTTAGTTATCACATGAAGAGTTGCAAGGATCTTGGTTGACAATGGGAGTTCAGATAACCTAATGTTCTACAACTGCTTCGATAACATAGGGCTAACAATCAGTAAATTAGAACCATACCATAGGTCTCTTATTGGATTTGAAGGGGGAGACGGTATACCCAATTAGTCGGCACCTAGCTGGCGAGAAGACGAGAAAGAATTCGCTTCTTTGTGTTAGATAAAAATGCCCCGTTACTTTACAATATCATCCTGGGAAGAGTGGGAAGCAAGTAATTAGAGGTTGTGCCTTCTATAGTGCATCAATGCATAAAGTTTCCAACGAATTATAGAGTCAGCATAGTAAATGGAAGTCATAAGGATGCCAGAGAATGTTATTATACATCAGCTGACCAATAAGAGATGAAACTGAAAAATACCACCACTTTCCACATTGATACTCTGTATCCTCGAGAGGAAGAGCAACTCATAAAGGGATAAGTTATGGAAGAAACAAAAGTTGTGGTGCTGGACGACGAGAAACCCTAAAGAACCCCTCAGATTGGTTCTAAATTATCTCCTTCTCTAAAACAAGAATTAATCACTTTCCTTAGAGAGAGAAAAAATGTTTTCACTTGGAGCCATGGAGATTTGTAGGGAATTAATCCAAATTTCATGTGCCATGAACTCAATATTTATCCTGGTTCTAAGGCAATCAGGCAAAGGCGAAGGGTTTTTAGTCCAGAAAAGAATACAGCAATCCAAGAGGAAGTAAAGAAACTGTAGGGAGCATAGTTCATTGAGGATGTCATGTACCCTACTTGGCTAACTAATGTGGTGATGGTTAAGAAGAAAAATAACAAGCGGTGTATGTGTGTAGATTTTACATATCTTAATAAAGCATGTCCAAAAGATCATTTCCCTTCGCCAATGATTAATCAATTGGTCGATGCTACAGCAGGTTATGAGCTACTCAGTTTTATGGATGCTTATTCTAGTTACAACCAGATTAATATGAAACTCGAAGATAATGAAAACACTTCTTTTATTACTAGCCAAGGAACTTATTGTTATAATGTAATGCCTTTTGGGTTAAAAAATGTTGTAGCCATACATCAGAGACTACTAAATAAGGTTTTTAAGGATCAGATCGATAAAAATATGGAGGTTTATATAGATGACAAGATCACTAAGAGTAAACATGTTAACAACCACATAACATATATTGATCAAACCTTTGATCAATTAGAGAAGAACCAAATGAATCTCAATCCATCCAAATGCATCTCCAGAGTACAAGAAGGAATGTTCCTAGGGTACATTGTTAATTAAAGGGGAATAGAAAAAAACCCTGATAAGATTAAAGCCTTAGTTAAAATGCAATCCCCGACCAATAAGAAAGAAATTCAAATGCCGACAGAAAGAGTAGCTGCACTGGACCGTTTTGTCTCCCGAGCAACGGATAGGTGTCTTCAATTCTTCAAGGTGCTTAGAAAGACCTTCGAGTTGAATGACGAATGTGAGAAAGCATTTCTAAAATTAAATAAGTATTTGGGTTCTCCTTCACTCCTCTCCCGACCAGTTCTGGGAGAAAAACTATATTTGTAATTGGCTATTTTAGAATCGACTATTAGTTCGTCTTTGATCTGACTTGATAATGGAGTTTAGAGGTTGATATATTATACAATAAATGCATTCTTAGGAGATGAAATTAGAGATCCATGCCTGGAGAAGTTAGCCTTGGCTCTTATTGAAGCATTTAGGAGGTTGAGACCATACTTTCAAGCCCACACTATTGATGTCTATAAAAATTTGCCTCTGCGAGAAGTGTTGAACAAACTAAAAAAGTCTAAAAGATTGATGTCTTAGGCAGTATAATTAGGAGAGTATGAAATTGTGTATAAACCTAGAGTTGCAATAAAATTCCAAGCAGTAGAAAACTATATTACTGAATTTACCTATGCAGAGGAGAAACACAAGCCATATTTTCCTACCGTGCAAACATCTATAGAAGAGAGCTTAGCTCCAAAGCAAACAATGATTGTGCTCGACGAGTCTGAGTCGTTAGCTGCTGAAGAAAAATTATAGTAAAGCAAGAAGATATTCAAGTATGGAGTACTAGTAGAAGAGTAATTCTCTGATGATATTCTAACTTGGCAGTTATTTGTAGATAGGTCCTAATATTCTACTAGAAGTGGAGCAGGCCTCATCATTAACACTCTGGATAACTTGGATGTGGAATATTCTCTGAGATTCCAATTCAAGACTTCAACAATGAGGCTGAATATGAAGCACTGATCACATGATTAGAATTAGCTTCATCACTGAGTGCTGACCAGGTATTAGTATATAGTGATTCTTAATTGATTATTAATCAGATGAAAAAGATTTATGGTGTAAGAGGAAAATTCATGATTAGATACCACCAAAAATTAATTGAAGTTATATCTTTGGTCACTTTAGTCAAAATAGTAAGGATTCCCAGACTTGAGAATGCCTGAGCAGATGCTCTTGCTCGTCTTGCTTCAACAACTCCAACAGAGCTCAAACAAAAAATCCTAGTGCAGATTCTTGCTCAAAGAAGCATTGATATGATAGAAATCAGTGTCATATACATGGAGTTAGGTCCTTATTGGATGGACCCAAGTAGAGAATACATCAAGTGAGGAACACTATCATTCAACCAAAAAAAATCCAGGAAGATGAGGTACAAGGTAACAAGTTATGTTCTAAAAAAAGGTGTCCTATGCAGACGAGGATACATTATTTAATTACTTCATTTTGTTCATCCAAATGAAGTGAATGATTTTATCAAAGAAATGCATGAAGGCTCATTTGAAGCACACAAAATTGGGAGATCTCTGAGATAATAGATAGTAATTTAAGGTTACTTTTGGCCGATGATGAAAGCATACTGTATGTCTTTCACCAAAGAGTGTGATAAATACATAGAAGAACAAGAGTAAGCTTAACACCATTCATTTTTACATGGCCATTCGTAATATAAATAATTAATTTTGTCCGACCATTGTCGACCACCAAAGAAAGATTTATGTACCTGGTCATAATTTTTATTATTTTACCAAATGGGTTGAAGTTGAGCCCCTGATCGACTTGCCTTATCAAAGAGTGTTCCAATTCATATGGAAGTAGATCAATTAAAGATATGATATGCCTTATTCTTTCATCACCAACCATGGAACTCAATTTGATAATGAAGAATTTGAAGGGTATTATCTTCGATCAGGCATTCAAAAACTTTATTCAGCACCTGGTCATCCGCAGTGTAAGAGCCAAACAGAGATCACAAATAAAACCTTCATAAATGGGTAGAAGAAACGACTGGATAAGGATAAAGGCAACTCAATTAATGAGCTACCTAGCATCCTTTAGGCATACAAGACTACTCCTAGAACAGCAATAGGAGAAACTCTTTACATGCTAGCTTTTGGCACTGAGGCAGTAATTCTTGTAGAAATAGGTCTGCCAACTCATAGGGTCCTAAACATTGATTCACCAAGAGTGACCTTATGAGATGACTAGATCTGCACATGATAGAAGAAGTCCGAGATGATACTGCTCTTCAGAGGACTACCTATCAACAAAGGACTACGAGGTTTTATAATCAAAGGGTCAAACCGACCAACTTAAAGCAAGGAGAACTGGTACTTAAGAAATTAATATGTAAGAATGATAAGAGATAACTGAATTAGTATGGTACATACCGTATCTCGGCTGTTATCCGACATGAAACCTATCGATTGGAAACTTTGGAAGGAGAAGAATTCAAAAATCCATGGAATGCTGATCATCTGCGCAAGTATTATTAGTAATTCAATATGAAAATCTTATCCTTAATGTAATTGCTTATTTAAGTTAATGAAATCTCAATTTTTCTTCATTCTAAATCATTTTTATGTTTTGTTTTTTGGAGTATGGTAATACACCCAATTAATGAGTAATTTCAATTTATAAGCAATTTTAATCAAACCTGTTTCTTAAAAGGTTCCTCATTGAGAAGGGCATGGTTCAAACTTTTCCAACTTCAAAAAAGTTCTCAAAAGTTCCTCGTCGAGAAGGGCATGGTTCAAAAATTTTCAAACATTTCCAACTTCAAAAAAATTCAAACTTCATGTATGATTTATCATCAGCGAGTCATGAACAAGAAGCCAGTAAAACTTCTTAACTAGAGGTTTTACCCGATGAGGTAAAAATACTAGAGTAATTATATATTCCTAATACACTTGATCACCAATGATAACTAATGTTGCAACTTAGTATAATAAAGTTATTTACAGTTTTATCTAAATGCATTGGTGGAATCTAAGGTCGTTGATATGATTTAAACATTAATTGAATATTAGTATTTGATCTGGTTATTTAGTCTACAAGCCAATTAACGAATCTTCATACAATTTACTTAGTCAAAAAAAAAAGATTAATAATTACCATGAGCTTGAAGAAATAGAATTCAAATTATTTCGTTTCATTGATCATAATGTATTACAATGGAAATTAATAAAAATAGTAAAAAATGCTAATTAATTTGTTGGTAATTTTTCTTGGGCCATGTCCATGCCTGCAAGAGGATCATCAAGAGCATATGGGGAATTGATTGTGTTGAAGTCTCTTAGAATTTACTTATTATTGCTGCTCGGCATATCAATTAAATGAGGGGAACAAACTATATCAACTTCATCATGAAGACCATAATCCCATAAATATTTGGTTATCAGACATTGGGGAATAGAGTTAGGAGGAATCCATGTGGTGTCTAACTTGAAGGGAGGCTTATCACAGTCCAAGAAGCTTGGATCATTTCAATTTTATAGGTCACTATTTTGATCCAACTTCAGCAAAAAGTTGATCCATCCCAATTTGTAGCCTTTACAATTGCTCTGTGTAAGATGATCATCCATATGGGACAAAGCCTCATTGTAGCCCTCCAACCAAAATTACCAAGGATTTTTATAAAACTGAAATGTAAGTGTCTCCACCTGATTTTGAAGCTTCTTAAGAACACTATCTTTGGCTTTTAGTTGAGCAGCTTGGTCAGTAATGGTCTTGTCTTTGGCTTGTAACTGGGCAACTTGGTCGGTAAGGGTTTTCTTAGTTCTTTCTTCATTAGTAGTTAGTCCAACAACTATTCTCTGCCAAGAAGTTTGCCCAAATTTAGTCTTTTTCTTTTGAAGTGCCTCCAGTTCTTCCAAGAGTCTCGTATTTTCGTTCTTAAAAAAGGAAGAACCTTCATGAGAACTAGTGGTTGATGATCTCTTCAAGCTGTCAAGTTCATCCCTCAAGCCATTCTTTACTTTCTCTAATATATTAGCAATGGACCTAGCACTCTCCAAATCCCACCTCAAGGAAAGATCCTTCTTATTTAGAGCAGAGGTGATATTATTCAATTTGGTGTTAAAACCCCAACCTTCACTCGAAGCTTTAAACTTGGCCTCACAGTCAGAATGAAGCAGAGCCAAGGATAGCTTGTGATCTTGTCGCAGTTACTCGATCATTTCATAGTAGGTAGCATTATTTGCAACTGCCCTGCCCAACAAGTAGTGAAAATGGATATATGACTCATTGACTTGGTCGGATACATCTGTACCGAGCAACCCATGTAAGTATTTTTCAAATATGGGAATATGACCAGACTCCAGGAGATTTTTAGTTTGTCTAAGTAAGTCAGATTCAGTAGAGATTATATCCTTTTTCTTAGCTTCAAACTAAAAAATTGTAAACATATGAGTTTGTGGACATCCAAAAAGATCAAATAATATAAAAATTAAAGCAACACAGTTCAACAAAAATTACAAATCATTCTGTGGCATAGAAAACAGTCGAAGATGAAAACAAGTTCTTTTATTAATCGATAAATGGAGCACACAAGGGGATACATCTTCAAGAAAGAAAGAACAAAAAAAAGTAAAAAAAGTAAATTGGCTTGACCATCTCCTTATCCTTAGCCTGGTATTGGCTAGCTGCTAGTAGGTCGGCACTGGTGTTATGCACAATTGAAGACTCATGAGGCATCACAGAAGATTTCCATAATCCTTCCTCATCGTTAAATTCCTCATCTAGATTGGGAGGAGTACCAGGATCATGCCTTTCAAAGAGTTCAAAGCTTTCTTCGGTGTTGACTAACTTCAAGGCTTTAGTTCACCCTTATTTGAAGGACATGTTTTTAGCATACTCAATTTGAGCAGAGGTAGAAAAAATGGCCTTTTCATAGCCTTTATCAAAGGTTGCTTTGCCTTTGGCCTTCAAGGAAATTACCTCAAAAGTCAGATTAGTTACTTTGTCTTCAGCATTTTTGGATTGAGTGGTGATTTCTGCAAGCTTCTCCTCAGCAGTTTTAACCCTGCCTTCAGTAGCCTCAGCTCTCTCCTCGCACAACCTTTATTTTTCCTTCAGCAATGTTGGCCTTATCATTGTCCTTCCTTAACTCTTCTAGCCAAGACTTTTGCTTCCACTCTAAAGCTCGTTCGGGCTCTAAAGAATTATTCAAACCCTCAAAGGTCTATTAAACTTCTCCAGGAGAAGAATACAGTTGGACATCCTTATCCATCATCTGGTTAAAATCAACCAGGAACTGTAAATAAAGGTAAAGGGTCAGATGAATTCACCATTTTAAAAAAAGGGACAAATAAGCAGAAGGAAAAAAGGAAAAATTACCAAGGCCAATTGTGGTAGGCTCTCTTGGTAAGCCTGGATCTCGGCATGGGGGCTGAAGCATCCCGATTAGTGGGAAGGGTCCCTAATTTGATCAAACCCCTGGCCATTAGAGGGTTAACAACAATAGAGGTTGGCCTAATATCAAGGTCAACCCGAATTTTTTTCACCAACTGCTGTTGGTCGGTAGGATTCTTAGCAGATAATTCTTGGTGCTCAACTAATGTCTTCTTGGCCTATTTTTAAGGATCAAGAAAACCTCGCTTTATCCTCTTCAATTTTTGCTCCTCGTCTTGAGCCTCCTCGATATTTATAGGCCTCTTATCATTGGCCTTTGACTTCTTGTCACCTTGATTCTTTCCAGAATCAGCATCTTTTTTTGGTTGAGGAGATAGGGGACCACCCATCAAGTTAGGTGTTTTCCTCTTCTTCATATCTACATAAGGATAAAGAGGAATCTCAAAAATATACTAATATTCAAATGAGGAAGAAGTTCTTCTTGGAATAACAGCAACACCTGCAGACGCAGTATCTGAAGAAGTTGGCACATAATCCTCTTCAAGGTTGACAATAATTGGAGGCAGAGCAACTGTAGGTCGAGCAACAAAATATGTGATGAAACATTTACACTCTAACAACAATGAGTCAGCCCTAAGATGTTCTTCCCCAAATTTTGGTTCAAAACCTACAAAAACTTGAGGTCGTTGAGGTTGATTTCCCCTTCCTTTGGGTACCTTTTATAACTCTCCTGTTCATAAAAAAAGAAAAGGCAAAGTTAGTCAGCAGATATAAAAATTAAAATCAAAAGAGAAAAAATCATTAATAAAGTACAACATATGCCTTGTCCTGATTAGGGACATCTGGGACCAATATAAGCTACTCCGATTGGGAGGGGGGAATATTGCCAGCTTTTTACAATAACACCATACTCCCAATAATCCTTACTGGAGTTTGTTAAATTGACTACTAATGCCCTACTGGCTTGCCTTGTTTTTTACTAGTAGGTATTCTCTCCAACAGTTACCCACTCATAACAAAACATTAACTCTAAAATCCCACTGTGAGTCCCATAAAGTTCATTTAATCTATGAACTCCATTTATAACCCTCCAAATGTTTGGGGGCTACCCTAGTAAGAACTACGTCAAAATATTGGCGAAATTAAAGAAAAGGGGGATTAGGTGGAAAGGTAATACCACACTCATCTATGAACAGGGTTGGGATACAATAACCCTAAAAAATGGAATAAACATTAATAGTACCCCTGGGTATCTCTAAGTCTACCCAAGAGGGGATTTTCCTTTTTTCCCTAAATTCATCTAAAGAGTCCTCATCAACGATGTGAACTATGGTGAAAAAGAGGAAAATATAATAAAACTGAAGAAATGAAAACGAAAGTCGACACGAAATCTGAGACGATGGCAGGAACTGAAGAAGAAAATGACCATACAAAGAAAAAACTCGAAAGTAAAGATACAACTAAAAGTTCAGAAAATTTAAGGTGATAATAAAGAGGTAAATTTCGTACCTATTTATAGGTTTCCTCGAAAAATAGGAAAGAAATGATTAACTAAATGAATAGTATAGCTACCGCTGGCTGGAGGCTTTTCGAAGCATTAAAAGACGACGGTGTCCTTTGGCGGTTTAAAAAAGTTCAAAATATTTACAAAAATGCCATCACCAAATAGTGCAAGCAGTAATTTTTACAACTATGGGATGTCAGCTGCCGAACAAACACTCAAAATATAACTCCTAGCAACTTCCTAGGCTAAATACTCCACACTTAACGCAAGCATCAAGCATGGAGCATTAGGGGCTTTTGTTGTATGTAAAAATTATACTCCTACATGGAACAATGATGAAATCACAACTATCATCCAATGTGTTCGACCATCTTACTTGATCTTCCTCTTAAACACTTAGTCGTCTAGAATAACAACCAACTCCAGAAGGCCACCCAACAGGGACATCAACAGTTACTCGGAAAGGAGATAACTAATCTGAATTCCAAGAGTTTTACTTATTGTACACAGATGCAAATACCTGGGAATATAAAGGCGTTCCATCTTTAGGGGTTTTCACCCCTATAAATACAAACCAATCCCTTAGCTCAAGGTACAACTCGAATCACTCACATGCACACCATGTAAACCCTACTGAATAACAAAAACTGTGGCCGTAGGCTATTTTATAGCTGAACCACTCTAAAATCTTGGTCTCTTATGTGTGTGGTCTGAGTTATTTTTATTATTTTTATCTGTGATTACAAATTTAGAGTTAGTCTATTTTTAGACATCAACAACCACCAATAGTGAAAAAGAAAAATTGGCCTTTGTTAAAAAAATCAAGACATGTTCGCTTGGCAACCATATGATATGCCTAGGATAAATCTAGAATTGGCCTTCATATCGATCTAGAATTCTCCCAAGTGATGCCGAAAGATCGTCGAATAACTCCGAAGAAGGCATGAGCGGTAAAAGAAAAGTATTGGAATGTAATATCATAACCTTTAATGAAGTGATCACGTGTTAATTATGTATTGTGCGTGGTTAGTGAAAATAATTCAAGAACGTTAGTGAAAATAAATAAAGAAAAAATAGATCCTTGAGATAATTTTAACCATAAGACTTGTTGTGTTGCTTGAAGATAAATGGTCAACACAAAGTTAAAATAAAATGGGAGAAAAGATTTTACGGCGAGAGTGCATGTGTACATATATGAATGTCTCAAATAACAGTAGAAAAGCGAAGACAAATAACAACTACCCAATTTAAAAATTATTACTAGATTAAGGTAATGTTATTCTTTGAATTAAATTAGGAAAAAAGTTACAAAGACTGAAGTATATATAAAAGATTATTTACCAAATAAATTACACCTAAATATATCTTAAATATTAGACGATTTAGTCTAAGTACAAAAAAGGAAATAATATAGCATAACACTAAGGCATACGCGGAAAAGCCCAAAATGGGATAAAACCTTGGTCCAACAGAACGATAAATGTACCATGGTAAACAATTACCAGTAGAAGAGAAAGACTTACAAAGACATGATTATATAACCGGATAGAAACTGTTTCCCACCATAACCTTCGTGGAGAGTATCGACAGCTAAAGAACGGTACCTTCGATTTATATCCGTGAACAATGATATAAAATTATACGCTAAAATTTTTATTCTTTTAAGGTTTGAATAAAATTTTGTGTTCCAAATCTTGGAAGACGACTGAGAAGCCACAAATGTATTTATATTTCCTAAGATATGAGATTTCTAAAGGTTTATGAAAGTTTTAAAGTTTTTGGCTAATATAAAATAAACTCACAAGTATTTGTGAGATATTAACAATATTTAAAGTCTCTCAAGAACAAATTTTGCAAATGATTGTTCAAGTCTTGAGAAGAAGTAATCAAACCTCAAATGACTTTAAATAGAAATAATACCAATGGATATCTCAAAAACACTAAAAGAAGATTGAAGAAAATAGTGATTTTCATAATATGTTTTTTTCTCTCTATGTAGGGGCAGTCCGATTGATTAGCTGAGACGACTTTGTACTTAGTGAAAGGCTAATGAAAGAGTGAACACGGAAGCTTCTCAAGAGACCTCCCACAAAAGATCAAGCCCATTCGAATGATAGCATTTGTAACAAGAAATATGATGTACCTTATCTTATATTTATGATTATTTATAAAAGTTCACTTTGTAATATGTGCGAGGACATTTGGTATCCTCAAAGGACCATGCTTGGAAGGGCATGGGAGAGATTACAAGCTCTATCGAATGACCTCCTCTTAGGAAACTCACAGGGATTTGGTTTTGAAGATTGAGAGAAAGACAAAGTTGGGAAAGTAATAACCAACCCTCTTGGCACACTTAGGCAAAACCTTGTTTACCAAATACAGTTGATCGAGTTACCATGTCATGAGGAACCTCCTTAAAGGACATCATTCCTATACGATCATCCAAAAATAATATCTAGTAAAATAAACAGTCCATGATATGCTCGAGCTACTTCCATATAAGAAATCTCGATTCGATGAACTACCTCTTTGGCTGATGTGATAACACATCCTATGTAGGTAGGGATTCACTAATTTATTGATGTTGTGGCATCTAACATTTAGGAACTTGAAGTAATAGCACTCAAGTGGGTTTATCCTTAGGATGGCAAGCTTATTTAATGAATTCATATCTTCTAACCATTTTAAGATAAACTTTCAGGCATTCATGTCACATCTCAATTAATAACACCTTGCTTCTGATCGGTGAGGCAGTTCCCCGCTAAAATTCCATATCTTATGCATTTAATCCAATATCTTTGACATTAATGTCATAATACCCTAACATTTAATGCCAATCAATCACACTTAATGCCATCAAGGTCACTCGAGTGAGCTTGCCCTCATATTAATTCAATAACAACACAATTTACCAGGACGACAATTTAAGCCCAAAATTGTTATTGGCTTTCCCACATACACGAGCGTCGGATGTGAGAACATTGATGATTTCACTTTGGTTCCATTGATACCATTATCATTGAGCATTTATTATGCCTTAGGTTCCTGACTTGCCTTAATTCTGATAAGATGGCTTACTCTTTCTCCCTCCGACCAGGTAACCTTCTTGTTCCCCTCATTTATTATATTCCCAATGCATTTATGGTGTAAAAGGTACCATTTAATACAAGTTTGGGTATTGAATATTGTTGTACCTTTCACTCTCATTTATTGTCATTTTCATATTAACCTTCGGCACTAATCACGGTCTTAATAAGGGGTTACACCTCGCTTGACACTAATCGTATTCCAAGAACCCACATCTTACATTTCGTGACTCCGATGGGTAGGTATTTTAATTTGAAAGATGTTAGAGGATAATATTGCTAGGGTCATTTACTTTGATGCCATATATCGTGAAAAAGAGGTGGATCTTATTATTTTGCCTCAAGGGCAAAGAGTGGAACGGGCGGATCCTAGCTCAGCCTCTACAGGAGTGACGGGAATGGCTGGCATGGAAGCCGAAATAGGACCAACACAAATAATAGGACTTATGAGTTATTTTGCGGAGTTCATCAAAACCCCAGGGGCCTAGGTGATATTAGGGGCCACGAGAGGATCAAACTCCTTCACAACGTCACCAACAATACTGACAGTTCCCTCTGTTATAAGAGGAGTTGCTCAAATTACTGCTAATAATGTTACTACCACCGATGCACCGATGATTGTCCCACCCATTGCTGTGGGAACAACTGCACAATTTATAGGTACAATCGTTGTAACATCGTTGATGATTGTTAGCATAGGAGGAAGTACACCAGTTGTCCTGGAAATGCTGTCGTGGTGGTACCACTACCGACCAGTTCTCCACCACCTACAATGGAAGAGACGAGGAAGTTGCTTTTGAAGTTCATAGCCATATACAAAGCTGGAGGAGATGGATCATCATTTTATGATGATTTTCGTACTCCGTATCCAGAAGAGTACAATAATGATCTCTATCCAGTGGGGTATATTCCACTACTCTTTGATAAATACACGGGAAAAGGGGAAACCCTAAGAAACATGTGAAAAGGTTCATTCAAAACCTTGGGGCCCACTGTATTGATACAAAACTAAGGCTGAGAAAGTTCTCAAAATCTCTGACAAACCTTATATTTCGTACTCCCACGTGGTGCCACAAAGTGTGGCCTCTTGGGAAGAATTCCACAAGCCGTTTGAGCAAACGTTCTTCTTGGCTGAAGATGAGTTTACACTCACACAGTTGGCCCACGATAAGTAGAGGTCGGGGGAGGATGCAGTTGCTTACATTAGAAGGTTTTTCAAACTCTCTCTAGATATGACGGAGGAGACACGAGAAGATAAACTCTTACAAGTTTGTGCAGAAGGGCTACTACCTGAGTTTATTTGTCATTTGATTAATGAGACATGTGAAGGCACTATTTGTATTTTTTTAAGGCATTAAGGAATATCACCTTAGTGGTAAAATTTGTGCCACCTCCACCTGCCTTAGAGAGTTTATTTCTAAGACCATCAACTAGTTCAGGGGGAGTAACCTGAGAGTAAACTACGTGAATAATAGAGATAGAAGGCTAGGAGGTGGAGGCTAAGGAAGAAGGGACAGAGGCAACAAAAGGATATTCGATGAGAAAAATAACCATCTCGAACTACCATGTACGATCGAGTAAGAACTTGACATATACAACCTCATGGTTAGTGATAAAGTCCGTAGGCCAGTTTACGACCATACGGCACGGGCATCTCGAGAAGGCAAAGAAAACCTTAACTTTTGTATATTACACAACAAGTTGAACCATCCAACTAGGGCATTTTATCGCTAAAAAGGTTGTTCGACCACCATGTCATGAAAACGAACATTTATTTTCCCCAAAGCAATATGCATGGTAATCCTCTACTAGTTCACGAAGCACACATGCAAGCGTCTTTGATAAAGAGGTCGAGCAACTATTAAGAGAATAGTAGTTCCTCAAGGATGACTTTGAGGAATCTCTAGATGAATTTACCTTCGAGATGGCTTAGTTGAAATTGGAAGATAAGGAAGAAGAACTGGAAGAAAAAAATATGAAGAAATCACTATCGAGAGCTTAAGCAGTCAAATGGAGGCTTTCTCTCTAGGGAAAGCAAACACTGTGATACCATTCGTTGAAACTGCATATAGAGAAGTATATATGCTTGAGGAGGACCAAATTTATCCTTGGATTGAATGCGCGGTAGTAGCGTGGTCGCAGAGGTTTAGTTGTTTCTTCGATCAAGTTGGACTCCCCGAGGATTCATAATTGGAGGTCACGCGAGCCATCTTAGAGATTGATAAGAAAAATATTGCTCTACAGTTTAAGTGGAAGGGACATATGACCAATCTTGTAAGAAGATACCTATCTGAAGTAACATTCTTGAAAGCTGACATGTCGATCAAGTACCCCCATAACAGACCTCTTTATGTTACGGCCCATGCAAATGACTATGTTTTTAATCGTGTCCTTTTGGATGATGGGGAATCCATTAATATAATGCCTATTTGGTCTTTTATTCTACTGGCCTATCTGAGACAAGGATAGTACATCATCCTTTATCTATATCTAGTCCTCCGAATTCATTGGGTATGTCAACGTGAGGGTTACAATTGAGAACATTACTTCTCTCGATAAATTCCATAATATGAAATGTGAACCATCCTATCAGTTGTTAGTAAGAAAAGTGTGGATTCATAATAACGAGTTGGTGCCTTCCACTTATCACCACTGTGCCAAAGCAAATGTTAAGGCAAAGAGGTGGTGATTCGAGCATCCAAGAATCCGTTCACAAAAGGCGAAGATCACCTAGTGGACACTACCTTTTGTACGGAGTTAACCAAAGAGGCTACTTTAATTACAAGGTATAATTGAGGCACCAGGGTTCCCAATAACTGAGAAATAGTACGCACACTAGCTCGACCAGTGGTAGCTTATGAGGAAGAAGAACGCGAGCTAGAGGTAGTGATGCCTCCCCGTTTATCCAAGTCGTTGCATGATTCGATGACACTGTGAATTGATCCTATTAAATACTAAGTGCAATGCCAGAGTGTGATCAGTAAATTCTCCATAAGGGAGTTACAGGAAAACTTCTGCAAAAGACCTTAAAGAGAGGAAAACCCCAGACATTTTAAGAGAGTAATTTCTCCTAGTGGAAGAATCATTTATAAATTATGAAGGTGTAAGAGGGCAACTGAAGGCTTGGATGATGAAGCTAACCCCGTTTATGAATGTTTCTTGGTGGACAACTAAGGCAAATATTTGGTGATTGACAAATTCAACATCAAAGAGTTTTTGGAAGGGCTAAATGAAGAGACAGAGTGCATAAAAGATAGGCTCAAGCCACAAATCCAAGAGTTAGAAAAGATTGATCTTGATAAGGAGGGTGATGATCCTCGCCCTATCTTCATATCGAATGACCTTGATGGTGCGTCATGAGAAGGTTTGATCGGGTTACTATAAGAGTTTAATGATGTGTTTCGCATGGAAGTACATCGAGATGCTTAGGGTTGACAAAGAAGTGAGCTGCCATAAATTGAATGTCTTGCCCTTAGCCATCCTAGTAAAACAGGACAATCGAACATATAAAGCAGATATGGACTTAAAAATCAAGGAGGAAGTTCAAAGGTCGCTCATGGTTGGCTTCATTATCCCTATTCAGCATCCCATCTGGCAATCTAGCATCGTGCTAGTAGGAAGGAAAGATAAGAGCCAAATAAGGATTTTCTTGGACTTTATAGACTTAAATCGCGTATGCTCAAAGGACGAGTTTCCATTACCTTCTCTTGATAGCCAGATAGATGCAATTGCGGGTCATGACATGCACAACTTCATGGATGTCTATGTGGGGTACAACCAGATCAAGAAGGATCTAGCCGACGTCGAGAAGACTTCTTTTTTAGAACCCTTAGGAAACTTCATGTATACAGTCATGACTTTAGATTTGAAAAATGCAGGAGCCATCTACTAGAGGACTATGATAGCCATATTTCGTGATCTCTTTCACAAGATTGTGGAATTTTATGTTGATGAGCTCGTGATAAAATCCAAGAAGGAGGCTTATCCATTGGCAGACTTGAGGAAGGTGTTCATACGATGTAAGAAGTACAAGTTAAAAATGAACCCTCTCAAATGTGCATTCGGTGTGACTAGTGGTAAGTTTCTAGGGTTTGTGGTGAATCGATAGGGGGTTCAGATGGACTTTGAATAAGCAGAGGGACAATCTCTACATGCTAAGACTAAAGTCAGTGAAAAAAACTTTTCGAGGAAAGTCTCTAACCTAAGGGGGTTTATGCCCGGACTTGCTGAGGCGACCCACCCACCAATAGAGATACTATAAAAAGGGTTCGAGTTACCATGGGAACATATGCATCAAGAGGTCATGGACAAGTTAATATTGCTCCTCACATCTCCTCAAATAATAATTTCTCCAAAGGTAATCATTCTTTTGCATCGATATCTTACGTCTACTGAATGATCCATTCGGGCACTGTTAGCCTAAGAGATAGATGGTACAGAAAAATATGTCTATTACTTGAGCCGAATTATACATGGGCCTTAGGCCAGATATACTAGCATCAAGAGATATTATTTGGCCCTTATATTTGTATCATAAAAACTTGGAGATTATATGTTGTCCTTCACAGTCCATAATGTAACTAGATGTGATATTATGAAGTTTTTTATTTCTAGAACTATACTAATAGGCAAGGAAGCTAGATGGTTTGTTATACTTTCAAAACACGGCTTTAAGTGTGTGGCCCTTCGAGCTAGAAAGAACTAAGCTTATGCGAACCTCTTGGCCATTTTACTTTATGGGTCATTCGATCCACCTATCGAAGATCTCCCAGATGATGATCTTTAGGCTAATATTTTATTAGCCATCTTAAATGAATCGAGAATAGAGTTTAATAGAATCGCAGCTACAGGCATGATTTTAAGGAAAAATGGAAACGAAGTCCAACAATCTTTCAAAATGGATTTCAGTTATTTGAATAATGAAGCAGAATACGAGGCACTGGTGCTAGGGTTACTATAAGCCCTTCGAAGGGGAATTCAAGTGCTCATAATAAAAGGAGACTCAAACTTAGTGGTTAAACAGGTAAATGACGAGTTCGATCTGAAGCACATGAGGTTGGTGTCATATTAAACGATCATACAAAGGCTACTCAGCCAATTCCTCAAAGTAAATATCAAAAGGCACCCTATAACGATGAACAAACATGCTGATGCTTATACCAAAATTGCACAAAAAATTGCTTTTGACGGAGAGTCGAAAGTTGTTCGAATTACTAAGAGGACAGCTTCTTTGACTATACTCGAAATGCTACCCACCAATGATAGCAACGATTAGATAGGAAAGATAAGGAAATAACTAGAAACGGGGGTAGGATCTCTAGGTCTGGCTGACCTTGGGTAGTACTTCCTTGCCATGGGCAACTTGTACTATCAGAATAAAGGGGGTTGGTTATCCAGATTTGTGGACCCCAAGCAGGCTGAAAGAAGATTGAAAGAAGTTCATGAAGACAAATATGAGACTGTAGAAATATTTTTGTATTAAAGGGTTCATCCAGCAAGAAGTTTACCTTAGGCCTTCGATGAGACAAGATGTTATGATGCTATAGAGAGATTGTGGGAAATATCAATTATTGTATCAGGCTGTTGAATGAAACTTCATCGATTAACCACGTGACTTCAGGTAACTATATTTTGACATGTTGGTTAATGGACTGATGTCGGCAGATAAAGATGATGTTATAAAGCTAAAACGATGAGTATCTAAGTACTAAGTCTAAAAAGGACAACTGTATCGAAGAGGATATCATGACAGGTCTCTGAGGTACATCAGGATTGAAGAAGTAGAAGAGGTGCTGAAATCGGCCCACGAGCCAGGTTATATTGGGGGAACTAACTTTATGACTAACTTATAACTTTGGGGTATTTTTGGCCTACAATGGAAGGGGATTATGTGGAGTTTGTTCTCAAATTCAAGGTATGCCAGCTCTTTGGGAATATGATACATGCTCCTTCCATGGACTTACACTCTCTTTCTACCCCCTTTCATTCCATCGATGGGCGTTCGGCCTGGTAGAAGCAATATCCTTCCTTGAGAGGAAAGATTTGGATACTCATCGTCACTGAATGTTTTACTAAGTGGGAAGAAGCCATCCCATTGAAGAAAGCAATAACTGGGGTAGTTGCTCAATTTAAGAAGGAGTACATTATCTGTCGTTTTTGCATTCTGAAAGTCTTTCTCTCAGATAATGGCACTCCATTTGTAAATAGTGATGTAAGGTTTCTCATAAATAAGTATTCGATCATCCATCATAAATCGGCGTTGGCATATCCCATATGCAATGGGCAGGCAGAAGCTACTAACAAGACCTTGGTAAATATAATGGCAAAAATGTTAGAAGAATTTCCAGGAAGTTGGGATAACAAGATACCTGAAGTTTTGTGGGCCTACAGAATGACTAAGAGGAAACCCATAGGATACACTCCTTTTTCCTTTGTCTTTATTGCTGAAGCAATCTTTCTAGTAGTGCTCGAGGTAGCTTCTATCAGTTATAATTTACGAAGTGCAATGCTTCCCCATATCCGACACATGCAACTCGAGGCTCTTGAAGAATGTACAGACAATGTGGAAAGGCACTTTTACATGTATCAAAAGTAGTTATCCAAATCCTACGATCATCTTGTAAAGACGAGGAGATTCGAAGAAGGAGATTTAGTCCTAAAAGCTTGCACGAGGCATATTTGAGGACTTTCATTACCCAAGTTTGAGGCAAATTGGGAAGTCCCTAATTTCGTTTGAAAATCGCATGAATCAGGCTACTATAAGATCTCAAAAATGGAAGACGAGGTTACTTTCATGCTAAACAACAAATGGCAAAAAAATTACCATATTTAATAGCATTTTTTTAGTTTACCCTCAAAGGATTATTTAATTTTGCTAAGCATTTCTTTACACATGCTTTGACATGAGTTTTAAGAACATGCATGGGAGAATGTTTCTCATAGTCAGTGGTGGCATAATCATATGGTAATATAAAGACATTGTTGGAAATTAAAGTCCATTCCTCTTCTTTCATTTTTGTACTTTGTAATAAAAATTGTGTAAGTTTTTTGTTTCATTCATTATATGCAAACATGCATAGAAACCAGATGTGAGTACAAGAAATATCATAATAAAAAAATCCATAAAAACAATCACAAAGAGCAGAATGCAAGATCACATAAAACAATAGATATACGTGGTTTGGTAACTTGCCTACGCCTACGGAGAGATTAATGTTTTATTATAGTGTCTCTCAATATTTTTGGTTAGATTCTTTTGCCCCGGGTAAGGGTTTATAATTTATTGAAGTATGAAATAAGTGGTTAAATCCCGTAGGCAACTCAACTGACTTGATAGATAGCACGTAAGTGTCCTTGAATATCTCTCGAGATTATTGGTAACTGATTCATGCTTATCTCCATGAATTTAATCATGGAGATAATCTGAATGTACGTCCTAAGAATATTATAGGACATGGTCAATGCACACCCTAAGAATATTATAGGACATGCTCAATGCACACCCTATGAATCTAGGTAGATATTGAGTGTGTTCTAATTCCCTGAAATGTCCGCTTTTTAGAAGATGGACACTGGATTCATACCCTCCTGATCACACAGGGGGGTTTGGCATTTCCCCCGATTCCTCTCTTTCTAAGATTTTTCAAGTATTTTGATATTTTCCCTGCCTAATGCACTCCAAATGTTAGGAAAATTGTAACTGCGGTGCAAAGGATAAATGTATTATATGGAACCAAGTTAGGGCTTGCTGAAATCTACTACTATTATTTTTTTTTGCACATAAGTGAAGTATGTTATACTAGAAGGCGTGGAGTGCTGATAGACTCCTGGCGGCGAACCTACCTAATTGCCATAAGAATTACTAGGTCCAAGGCTTTATTGCTAGCAATTGGCAATATCATCCCCAACCAGAGGGCGTAAGGTACAGGGAACCTCGAATCCCTACCTTTGGGGATGAATACATAGGTCACTGACACTTTTTATTGTTAAATCCTTTACCTATTGTTCCTCTGTTTACTTTTTCTGACTTTATCTTTTCTGTTTATTTTTTAGCTCATATTAAGAACCAAGAACATGCTCCTTGTGAACTGAGGGTTTCTAACCTTTGAAGGCTTAGAAGATAAGGGATAGGCTTTCTAATGATGAGCATCCTTGCTCAATGGCTTATTTTTTAGAATACAAGAACACCATTGCCACCTTTATTGCTCCACTAGTGGATAAAATCCTCAAATTTATGCTTCCAGATGAGGAGGCAGGTGGTCAATCTGAACCCATCCAGTTAGAAGAACAAGAGGATGAAGAAATTGAGGAAGAGGAAGGAGTGAAAAGAGAAGAAGGAGAAGGAGATGAAAAAGAGGGATTTGAGGAAGATAGTGAGGAAGGAAGCGAAGAGGAAACCGGTGAAGAATAAGACATGGCCCCACCCAACAGGAGGTGTTTGATTGTTCAAGATGACGATGATAATGATGATGATTTGCTCTCTGATCAGATCAAGTCCTTAAAGAGGATGAAAGGAGACTTATTTATGGCTGGTGGTTCCAAATTGGGAACCCAGGGTAAGAGAGCGAGGTGGAAAGAAAGAAAAAGGAGGAAGAGGATAAAATAATGGGGAGAGAGAAAAATAAAGAGGATGAGAGAAAATAGAAAAGGAGAGGAAGAGGGCTCATTCCTTAAAGGCCCCTTTTGTGCCTTCTCCTCTCCTGGTTGTTAAAGGGTCGGGTGTTGCTGACACTCCCTTGCTTGCGCTCAAGTTGCTAGAAGGGGTTGTCCTTGTTGCCGATTAGGAGCATTTGATGAGGATGGGGTCTGACTAGTTGGCCCTCAAGGTATCTCAAGGTCTTTCTTTGGTATGCCCCCATTATCTCTCTCTAATTTATTTGATTCTTATTTCTAATTTTTATATATTAATTTATGCTTCTCCTTTCTTCTATAGTTTGTTTCTGATTTTACCACACTACTATGTGGTCAGGTCGATAAATCAAAGAGGAATGTTGAGTTGGAAACATCTCTGAAGAACTCCGACACTGCTCTGACCGATGCTAAGGCCATTATTGAGCAAGATAAGGAGAAAGCTTTGGTTGGCCTTAAGGATAAGTTATCAAAGGAGTTTGCCGATCTCCAGACCGCTTATAGTCCAGTGACCGCCGACAAGTTGAAGGTTATTGAAGAAAATAAGGAACTAGTTGCCAAGGTCCAGAAACTGAAGGTAGACGCTATGATTGTTAGTAAAAGTGAGTACAATGATGTTTGGGAGGCAAAGTATAACTATTCTGAGCGTTAAATAGTTTACATGAGGAAGGTAGGCTTCAAGAAGGTCTAGGAGTAGGCCTTGATAACTGTCGGGGTTCCTTTAGAATCTTATTTATTCACCCAAGATATTCCAGAGCCCAATCTCATGGTTGTTGAGGAGACTTTGGTATACCATCCTACTGTTTAAGTTGAGAGGGAACCTCTTGATCAAGTTGCAAGGGATCCTGACGTGATCAAGGTTGCGGACGACCAGGCTGCCAGAGCTGCTGATAAAGGAAAAGGGCTAGCATCTTTCGAGCAGGTAGAAACCTTATATTTTGTAGGATTTCTATCTTCTATTGATTTTTTGTTGGTGATGCATTGTAATTCTCCAAGACTCATATCGACCTTTGCTCGAACTTTATTTAATGGAAAAAAATCCTTTCTTTTTTACTTGTGTTGGCATTTTTAATGTTCTCTATAGTTGATATTTGCTAAATCCCTTACCTATTTTGTTGATTGTAGCCCATTTATTTGCATGAATATATTCCCCATGACTCCTGATAGAGGCAGATCCTAGGGTCGAACATTAGTATATAGGCTCGTAAGGCTTTTATGAAGATCAATAAATCTTTAAAGATAAGGATCGAGAAATATAAGAACCATGCCGAGTTGGTCGCCAAGTTAAAACATAGGCTTGAAGAAATAGTGGAGATTGGAGCCCCGGTTACAATAAAGTGGATGCCTTTTAAGGCTAAACTCCTGGATGCCACTAAGGTCAATCAAGTGGGTAAGCTGATCCAAGGAGAAAATGATACCCTAAAGAGGGAAGTTTCTTGAGTAAAGGGGCACGTTATATCAGGGTCCTCTCTAATGCTACGAGGGTCCTTTTCATCATCTATTGGGACAGTTCAAGATGAAAACTAAATTCTGCACAGAGAGATTGTTGAGCTCAAAGGAGATGTCTAAGAATCTTATGTGATAGTTGCAGGACTCCATAGAAATGTTACAAAGATGAGGCATCTATTATGATTGGGTCATCAATAAGCCTGGGCGAACGATTATAATCAAGGCTGAACTGATGCCCCAACGAAGTTAAAGGAAGAAGAAGATCTTGTCTTTGCTCGGGGGTGGCTCAGTGCTCTTACAGAGGTCAAAATGCCCAAAGAGTCTAGCCTGTGGTATAAATACCAAGTTGAGTGCTAGCTTACCGTCACAACCCTTTTTGAAGAATGATAAGTGGATACATATCAATGTCATCCCTACCCAACTCTTGGTACACCCCTTAGAGGATGACAGAGAGGACTTTTTCCCTCACCCAAATGATAGTCAAAGAGCGCACATTACATACTATCTTGTTCGCCATCATGGTCCATCTTGGGCCTTAGTGTATTTGGTCTTTGAAGTAATTGTAACTCCACACTGTTGTTAATAGAATGCTGCAAATATTAACCTTTTCTATATTTTGAGCATGTGTTGACTAGATACGTGTTGATAATTGTTGCCATATTTGAGTTGGAAAGAGCTGCCGAACATGTTTATCGACCAAATAATATTGATTGACTGTCTTAGGCCTCTTATTGTTCCAATGGACTAGTACTTTGGTTTTGTCATTTTAAGATCCTTAGTTGACTAAATGATAGAAAGAACTAGTGTTAGACACATGTTATTATGTGTTTAAAGATTATCCTAGTCCAATATGCCTTAGTAATATCATTCTACTTACTTTACCCTTTAGGTTGTGTTTTCACACTCTCTTATGCTTAAGTAAGACAATGGCGAGAATGCACCTGGTAGATGGGTCATCTGCCCGAGCAGACTTTTTATCACCAATAAAATTAGCGACCAACCTAGGTTGGCTTTATTACATAAGGATCCCCTCTAGGGATTTTATTGTTGCCATGGAAACTCACAAGGTCTATTGTGTTTGTGACAAAGACCTAGGGGTCATAGTTATTGAAACATTTTTACTGGCTCGTCATAATTACTACCAACCCTGCTCGGCATGTGAGATTCCTTGATTAAAATAAGTCAAACAACTTATTGTAATCCCCAGGATTTATGTCATGCATGAAATATTTATCATTTGGAAAAGGCATGTATTACTGGGATGCAATTAAGAAAAATTAAGCAGCTAATGCATAATATCAAAGTGCGAGGACCAACTAGCCTTTATTAATTGAATAATAATTGACGAGCAACATAAGTTTGAAAATAAAAATTTTCTTAAACTAGATATGCTAACAAAAGATAAAAAAAGACTAAAAGTATAACTTCTGGACATTGGTTTCATTTCAGGCTCTTAGTACCTTCATGCTCTCCAGTATTTGCAAGTGATATGCTCCTTGAAGGTCGTCCCTAATTACTCCAAAAGGTCCTTCCTAATTTGGTCCCAGTTTGACATCTGATGGTTTTACGGCACTGTCGAGGACTTTCCATAGGACATAATCACTTACCAAAAACCTCCATAGATTGACTTTATTTTTTAAATGTACAGAGAGATGCAGTTTATAGGAAGCCAACTTGATCATGGCCATCTCTCTTCGATCATCTGCTAAGTACATTTCAGCGCGTACAGCGTCATTATTAAGGCCTTGGTCGACCAAAGTAGTTCTCATGGTGAGGATACTTGCCTCCGGTTGGATGATAGCTTCCATCCTGTATGCAAGTGCGAATGGTGTTTACCCGGTTGGTCTCTTGGGGTGGTACGATAAGCCCACGGAACATGAGGGAGCTTGTCTACTCAGGAACCCTAGCCTTTTCTAATATCTTTTTTAGTTCATCGAGCATGGTTTTGTTGGAAGCCTCTGCCTGTCCATTAATTTGGGGATACGCCACATAACTGAAGTGGTTCTTAATACCATGCACATCACAGAAACCTTGAAAGAAATTTCTTTCAAATTACCTGGCGTTGTCAGTGATGATAGTTTTTGGTACCCCAAAGCATGTTATGATGTTTCTCCAGTTGAACCTGCTCATATCTGAGTTGCGAATGTTCGCTAGTAGTTCTGCCTCTACCCATTTGGTGAAGTAATCGGTGCCGACTAGCAGATACTTTGAATTTCCAGATGCGATAAGTAGTTGTCCCACTATGTCTAGTCCTCATTGCGCGAATGGTCATGGGCTTATCAACTATTTTAGGTCCCTAACGGGCTGTTGGGAAATAGGAGAGTGCTTCTAGAATTTTTCACACTTGCAAACATAAGTGCCTACGTCCTTCTCTATATTAGGTCACTAGTAACCCTCATTAATTACCTGGAAGGCCAATGATCTCTTTCTCGCGTAACTCCTATAAATATGCTCATAAAGTTTGTTAAGTACTTGTTCAGTGTCATGTGGGTGGACGCACAGGAGATAAGGACCTGTGAATGTCTTTTTATAAAGTTTTTCGCTGGGGGAGCTAAAAATGGGAAGCCTTGACCCTTACCTGATGGGCTGTCCTCCTGTTGTCGGGCACTACGTCGCTCCCCAGATAAGCGATGATGGGATCCATCCAACTAGGAGCCTTCTCTGTGACTTTATCGGTTATGACTCTCTGATCATTATTTAGATGTGTGAGGAACTCTATCTGAATGGTTCTTCTTAAGTGAGAGTCAATTTCTGAGCTAAGGGCTACTAAAGCATCGGCGTGACTGTTAACTATTGAATGTCCACCTTCTCAAATCCTGCCATAAGTCCTATTACCATGGTGAGGTAAGCTCCCATCATATCATATTTGGCCTTGAAGTCCTCACTTACATGCTTGGATACCAGTTTAAGGTCTTCAAACACATGGAGGTGTGTTGCCCCTAGGAATTAGGCCTTATGCAAACTAGCGATCAGTGATTCATATTCATCTTCATTGTTAGAGGCCTCAAATCCAAATATGATTCCTTGATAGATGATAGCATCCTCTGGAGTGATAAGGATGATGCCTACTCCTGCCCCCTTGGAATTGGAGGCTTCATAACCATATAGGGTCCAGTCCTTAGATTATGCTTCCTCATTTCATGACTGCTTCATTCCCTATTTCTCTGTCGGATGATCTCTTGTGAATTCAACAATAAAGTCTTCTAGAACTTGTCCTTTAATCACCGTTCTTAGTTTAAAGTGGATATTTAATCTCCCCAGTTCTACCGACCACTTTGAGAGTCTCCCCGATAGGTTGTCTCTTTGAAGAAGAGCTTTGAGAGGGTAAGAAGTGATTACTATTATTGAGTGGGCTTCAAAGTAATATTTCAGCTTCCTAGAGGCGACCACTAGTTCATAAGCAAGTTTCTCGAGAGGTAGGTACCATTGCTCTGCATCTATAAGTGTCTTACTAGCATAATAAACCGAGTGCTGACTTCCACCTTTCTCTCACACTAAAGTGGAGGTTACAGCGTGGTCTGATACTGCAAAGTAAAGACAAAGTGGGTCTCCATTATTTGGAACCACCAGCAAGGGAATTTTGCTAAGGTATGGTTTGATCTTTTCCAAAATATATCGAACAATCATGATTCCATATGAGGTCATTGTCCTTCTTTACGAGCTAAAAGGATGGTCGACAGTATTTCGAAGACTTGGAGATCAATTGATTGAGCGCCGTGAGCATATCAATGAGCTATTAAAAATCTTGTAATCTTAACGAGGCTAGACTCTAGTGATAGCGTCGATCTGATCTATATTGGCCTCGATTCCTCTTTTATTGACTACATAGCCCAAGAACTTTCTAGACAGAACACCAAATGAATACTTACTTGCATTAAGCTTCATTCGATACTTCCTGATTATCTTGAAAGTTCTAGCTAAGTCTGTTAGGTTGTCGCCCTTACTCTTTATTTTGACTAGCATATCGTCGATGTAGACTTCCATCATGTTTCCCATCTGTATCTTGAACATCTTCCTGACCACCCTCCGATAAGTTTCCCCTGCGTTCTTTAAGACGAAGGGCATAATCTTGTAGAAATATAACCCAATGGGGGTTATAAAGGACATTTTGTCCTGATTGGGTTCAAATAATGGAATCTTGTGGTAGACAGAGTAGGTGTCTAAGAAACTCATTCTTTCGTGCATCGCCACAACGTCAAATAACTAGTCTATTTTAGGAAGTGAGAAGTTATCTTTGGGACATACTCAGTTAACGTTTGTGAAATCAATGCAGACCTTACAACTATTGTTGCTCTTGCGTACCACCACCGGGTTGGATAATTATTTGGGGAACTGAACTTCCATAATGGATCCTGTATCCAGAAACTTCCCTATTTTGTTCTCCACTGCTTTGGCCATCCTAGGAGCTGTTCGAAAAGACTTTTTAGTGATAATCTTGAAAGCCATATCGAAGTGTAAGTGATGGTAGGCAATGTTGGGGTCAATCCCTGGAAAATCATATGGTTCCCAAGTGAAAACAACTTGATTTCTTTTGAGAAAGTCAAACAATTCCTTATTCTTGATCGACGAGTGTTTCTCTGATTAGAAATTTCCTCTATGGCAAGTTATCATCGACCCCAAATTATTTTATGACTTCGACGACCCTATCGACGGGGTGTACCCTATTCTCATCCACCCCTGGTCGGACGTACCATAATTACTATTTGGAGGGTACAACGCCATCCTACACATCCTCATGAGCATTCTTTACCTCCTTCTTCTTTTCCTTCTTGGGGCAAATGGCTGCGATGAAGCATTTCCTGGTCGTGGCCTGATGTCCACGAATTCGACCATACCTCGATCAGAAACACACTTCAACTTTGTGTGGTAGGTGGATGACACAACCTTCATGGAATGAAACCATCCTCTGCCTAAGATGGCGTGATATGGGGACTCAATGTACATCCCTAATAACTCAATTAGCTTTGAAATGTTGCCTGCCCCGATTAGAAGGACCATATTTCCCAGCGGCATCGTGATCCTCCCTACAAAGTCGACTAACAAGACCGTGGCTTCCCTTAGGCCGACGATGTTCAGCTTGAGGTTATGGAACAACTCTAGGTACAACATTTCTGAAGGACTCCCTTGGTCCACAAGCAGCTTGTCAACGTCCTAATTAGCCATTTTAGGGGTAATCACTAATGCATCATCGTGTGGGATTCTAACCCCAACCAAATATTCCTCGATGAAAATAATATGCTTAGTATAGTCGTTGTCCTCAGGTTGCTGACATTTACCAACCTAGGTTTTGACGGGGTCGATCTGAAATGCCTCCATAACAGTGTTAAGCTTCTTTATCTCCATCTGAGCAGCATTTCCTTAGATTTTCTTAAGATCTGCTTCCCTATGGATTATCACGAACTCATGTTTTGTATTATTATCAAGAACGTTGTTCGGGTTCTGATCGACACTGGATGTAACCTTATCTACTTTCTTTTTAATGTACTCATAGAGGTTCCCAACTTATACCAGCTCCTCCAAGTGTGACTTCAGTGCCTTGCAATTTTCAATCCTGTGGCCGCCCTCCTTATGGAATGCGCATCTTAGTGCATTGTTTTTTCTTCGTTGGGTCATCACATATCTTCTTGGGCCACTTGATGAATGGTCGTTGATCTTGCTTAAGATCTTGTAAATGGGTTCTTTAAATACTATTTTAACAACCAGGAATGACGTGGATGTATCATCCTTATTCCCATCCTCTGGAACCATTCTTGCCCCCGTTATTGTTTCCCTTCTTTAGAGAATCACTCTTATTTGTTCCTTTGTTTGCATTTACTGGATCATTTTCCCTTGCATTAGAGTGAAACACATCTTCCACCTTGGTGTATTTCTCAATATGAGCCATGAGGTCGTCAATGGTGATTGCCTCTTTCTTAGTTAGGGATTGTTGCAATAAAGATGTTATCGGTAAATCAATTTTGAAGGATACAATGGAAACTCGCTTCGAGAAATCCTCTACCTCATTGAAGACTTGTCAATACCTTTTGGCAAAAATACAAAGACTCTGCTACGCTTTTTTCTTCTTCGTTAGAAGTGCATCCATCCACTTGAGATGGGAACTTCTAGTTATAAAGTGGGCAGTAAAGGCATCAGTTAGAGCTTTGAAGTTTCTGATCAACCTATGAGGCAGCTTCTCAAACAACGTTTGCGCTACATCAATTAGGCTAGAAATGAAAATTCGGCGCATTGGTGCATAATTATGGCTCCATAAGGTCATTTCTTATTTATATTATCGGATGCGGTCTATGGGATCTGTCTTTCCGTCCTAAATCTTGAACCTGGTAACGGTAAACTTTTAGGCGGGATCCTCCTTTTCGATCGCCCTTGAGAATGGGGATTTCATCTGGGTATTGAGAGACTTGTTGGTTAGCTCCTTGGTGGACCTAGATCCATGATGGGCAGGATGTTGATCCATATCTTTACGGACCAGAATCCTAATGTATTCGTTTTGTCGATCATTCCTCCCGTGGCGACTCTCTAGCTGGCCACGCTCTGATCGACCATGCTCTGATGTGGCACATTCAGTTCCATCCTGCTTATGCCTGGAGCTCCTCCCTCAGCTACGAGTGTTCGTCAATACTTGTAAGTTCTATTTCTCATTTTGTTAGTTCTTATCTTCTTGGAATTCATTTGCAACTGTAGTTAGGATTTTTCTTCTTCTAGTGTGCTAATAGCGAGACTTCATAATAAGATTTTTGAGTTTATAAAGAGTTGTGGTATCCATAAGTGGGTTGATATTTAGTGTTCCCTGATTACCCAAAATTTTGGCTCTTTAGAAGATGGACACTGGATTCATACCCTCCTGATCACACAGGGGGGTTTGACGTTTCCCCACAATCCTCTTTTTCTAATATTCTTTAAGTATTTTGATATTGTCCCTTCCCAATGCACTCCAAATATAAGGAAAATTGTAAATGGGGTTCATAGGATAAATGTATTATATGGAACCAAGTTAGGGCTTGCTAAAATCTGCTGCAGTTATATTTTTTTTCACACAAGTGAAGTATCTTATACTTCAAGGTGAGGAGTGATGATAGAGTCTTGGTGGTGAACCTACCTAATTCCCATAAGAATTACTAGGGCCAAGGCTTTATTGCTAGGAATTGGCAATATCCTCCCCAACCTGAGGGCGTAAGGTACAGGGAACCTCAAATCCCTACCTTTTAAGATGAATGCATAGGTCGCTAACACTTTTTCTTGTTAAATCCTTTACCTATTGTTCCTCTATTTACTTTTTCTGACTTCATCTTTTCTATTTTTTTTGTAGCGCGTATTAAGAACCAAGAACATGCTTCTGGCAAACTGAGGGTTTCTAACATTTTGAAGGCTTGGAAGATAATGGATAGGCTTTCTAACGGTGAGCATCCTTGCTTAGTGGCTTATTTTACAGAATATAAGGACACCACTACCAGCTTTATTGCTCCGCTAGTGGATATAATCCCCAACTTCATGCTTCCAGAGGAGGAGGTTGGTGGTATATCTGAACCCATCCAATTAGAAGAAGAAGAGGATGAAGAAAGCGAGGAAGAGTAAGGAGTGAAAAGAGAAGAGGGAGAAGGAGTTGAAAAAGATCGATTTGAGGAAGATAGTGAGGAATGAGGCGAAGAGGAAACCAGTGAAAAATACATGGCCCACCCAACAGGAGTTGTTTGATTGTTCAAGATGATGATGATGATAATTTTCTCTCTGGTCGGATTAAGTTCTTAAAGTGGACGAAAGGCGACTCACTTATGGCTTGTGGTTCCAAACTGGGAACCCAGGGTATGGAGAGCGAGGTAAAAAAGAAGAAAAAGGAGAAAGAGGAGAAAATAAGGGAAAGAGAGAGAGAAATAAGGAGGATGAGAGAAAGGTGAAGAGGAAAGGAAGAGGGAACATTCTATAAAGGCCCCTTCTATGCCTTCTCCCCTCCTGGTTGTTAAGGGGTCGAGTGTTGCTAACACTCTCTTACTTGCGCCCAAGTTGCTAGAAGGGGTTGTGCTCATTGCCAATTCTGAGCAATCTTTGAGAATGGGGTCTGACAAATTAACCCTCAAGTCTTCTAAATGTCTTTCTTTGGTATGCCCCCTTTTCTCTCTCTATTTTCTTTGATTCTTATTTTTAATTTCTATAAATTAATCTTTGCTTCTCTTTTCTTCTATAGTTTGTTTCTGATTTTACCAGACTACTGCATGGTTAGGTCGATAAATCGAAGAGGAATGTCGAACTGGAAACGGCTCTGAACAACTCCGACACGGCTCTGGCCGATACTAAGGCCAGTTTTGAGAAGGATAAGGAGAAAGATTTGGCTAGCCTTAAGGATAAGTCATCAAAGGAGTTGGCCGATCTTCAGACCGCTTGTAGTCTAATGATCGTCGATAAGCTAAAGGTTCTTGAAGAAAATAAGGAGCTAGTTGCCAAGGTCTATAAACTGAAGGGAGACACTCCCACCGTCAGGGAATGTGGGTACAATGAAGTTTAGGAGGTAACATATGGCGATGCTGAGCGTTATATAGATTATGTGAGGAAGGTAAGCTTCAAGAAGGTCTGAGACTAGGCCTTGATAGATATTGGGGTTCCTTTAGAATCTTATTTGTTCACCCAACACATGCCAGACCCCAATCCTATGGCCGTTGAGGAGACTTTGGTACATCAACCTACTATTCAAGTTGAGAGGGAACTTGTTGATCAAGCTGCAAGGGATCCTAGCGCGATCATAATTGCTGATGACCAGGCTGCCAGACATGCTGAGAAAGGAAAAGTGTTAGCATCTTTTGATCAGGTAAAACCTTGTAGTTTGTAGGATTTTTGTTTTCTCTTACGTCATTGTTGGTGATGCGTTGTAATTATCCAAGACATGTATCGACCTTTACCCGCCTTTTTTTTTGGAAAAATAATCCTTTCTTTTTTGCTGGTGTTGGCATTTTTAATGTTCTCTATAGCTGATGTTTGCCAAATCCCTTACCTCTTTTGTTGATTGTAGCCCATTTATTTAGATGAATATATTCCTCCTGACTCCCGATAGAGGCAGATCATGGGGTCGAACATCAGTGTCTAGTCTCGTTATGCTTTTGTGAAGATCTATAAATCTTTAAAGACATGGATCAAAAAATATAAGAACCAGGCCGAGTTGGTTGCCAAGTTAAAACACAGGCTTGAAGAAATAGTGGAGATTGGAGCCTCAGTTCCATGGGAAGTGGATGCCTTGAAGGATAAACTCCTGGATGCCACTAAGGTCAATCAAATGGGTAAGCTAATCAAAGGAGAAAATGATGCCCCGAAGAGGGAAGTTTCTCGAATAAAGGGGCACGTTCTATCAGCGTCCTCTCTAATGCTAGGAGGGTGATCTTCATCATCTATCGGGACAGTTCCAACAGAAAACCAAGCTCTGCACAGAGAGGTTGTTGAGCTTAAATTATATGTCCAATAAGCTTATATGATAGCTGAAGGACTCCAGAGAGATGTTACAAGGATGAGGCATTTATTTTGATTGGGGCCTTGAGAAGCCTGGGCAAACGACTATAATCAAGGCTAAACTGATGCCCCAATAAATTTAAAGGAAGAAGAAGATCTTGCCTTTGCTCGGGGGTGGCTCAGTGATCTTAGAGAGGTTAAAATGCCAAAGAGTCTAGCTTGTGGTATAAATACCAAGTTGAGTGCCAGCTTATCATCACAACCCCTTTTCGAAGAATTATAAGTGGATACCTATCAATTTCATCCCCGATTAACTCTTGGGACACCCCTTAGAGGATGATGGAGATGAGTTTGGCCCTCACCCAGATGATAGTCGAAGATCTCAAGTTACATATTATCTTATTCGCCATCATGGGCCATCTTAGGACTTAATGTATTTGGTCTTTGATGTAATTGTAGCTCCACACTGTTGTTAATAGAAAGCTTCAATCATTAACCTTTTCTATATTTTGAGCATGTGTTGACTAGATAAGTGTTGATAATTTTTGCCTAAATTTGAGCTGGAAAGAGATGCTTAACATGTTTATCGACCTAATAATATTGATTGATCGTCTTAGGCCTCTTATTGATCCAATGGACTAGTACTTAGGTTTTATCATTTTAAGCTCCTTAGTTAACTAAACGATAGAAAGAACTAGTGTTAGCCACAAGTTATTATGTGTTTAAACATTCTCCCAGTCCAATATGCCTTAGCAATATCATTCTATTTACTGTACCCTTTAGGTTGTGTCTTCACACTCCTTTAGGCCTAAGTAAGATGATGGCGAGAATGCACCAGGTAGATGGGCCATCCGCCTGAGCAGACTTTTTATGACTAACAAAGTTAGCGACTACCCTAGGTGGGCTTTGTTGCTTAAGGATCCCCTGTAGGGATTTTATTATTACCGGGAAAACTCACATGGTTTATTGTGTTTGTCATAAAGACCTGGGGGTCGTAGTTATTGAAACATTTTTACTGACTCATCATAATTACTACCAATCCTGCTCGACATGCGAGATTCCTTGATCGAAACAAGTCAAACAACTTGTTGTAATCCCCAGGATTTTTGTCATACACGAAGGAGTTATCATTTAGAAAAGGCGTGTATTAGTGAGATGCGATTAAGAAAAATTAAGCAGCTAATGCATAATATCAAAGTGCGAGGACCAACTAGCCTTTATTGATTGAATAATAACTGACAAGCAACATAAGTTTGAAAATGAAAATTTTCTTAAACTAGGTATGCTAACAAAAGATAAAGAAGATTAAAAGTAGAACTTCTTGATATTGGTTGCATTTCAGGCCCTTGTTATCTCCATGCTCTCCAGTATTTCCAAGTGGTATGCTCCTTGAAGGTCGTCCCTAATTACTCTAAAAGGTCCTTCCTAATTTGGTCCCAGTTTGCCATCTGATGGTTTTACGGTGTTGTCGAGGACTTTCCTTAGGACATAATCACCTACCAAAAACCTCCATGGATTGAATTTCGTTTTGTAATGCCTAGAGAGCTGTATTTTTTAGGAAGCCAACTTGATCATGGCCGACTCTCTTCTCTCGTCTGCTAAGTCAAGTTCAGCGCGTATAGCATCATTATTAAGGACTTGGTCGACCAAGGTAGCACTACACCAAAACTGGCGATTGGTCACGACCAAAATCCCTGACCAATATTGTGGGTCGCGGACTTGGGCCGTGACCATTTCGGGCGTGACAATTTTCGTGGGTCGCGACCCAAGTCCGTGACCAAAAATGGTCACGGCTGAGAGGGGTCACTGCAGATGGTCGCGGACTTGGGTTGTAATCCATGCCATGATGGGTCTCGGCCCTCATCCGTGACCCACAACCGTGATAAATTGGTCGCGACCAAAGTCCGCGACCCACGTTCGTGATAAAAAAAAATTGTCGCGTCCCTAATCCGTGACCCACAACCGTGACAAATTGGTCGCGGCCAAAGTCCGCGATCCACAATCGTGACAAAAAAATGGTCGCGGCCCAATTCCGTGACCCACAACCGTGACAAATTGGTCGAAACCAAAGTCCGCGACCCACAACTGTGACAAAAAAATAAAAATAAAATGGTCGCGGCCCAAATCCATGACCCATAACCGTGACGAAAAAAAGAAAAAAAATGGTCGCGGACTTTGGCCGCGACCATTTTTATGCACGCCGAAAAAAATAAAAATGGTCATGGACAATAAAAATGGTCCATGACCATATTTAACTATAATTTAAAAAAATGTATTTTTTTAGTCCAATCCTAAAATTGGGGGTCCTGTGAGTGCACCGTCGGTTGCTACGTGTAACGTTGGACACGTACGAGGTGTTACAAATATTTATTATGGGCAAAACAACAAAAATAATCACAAATTGCAAATCGAGAGCGTTGTTAATAAACAAATATATATACAAACTTAAAAATATTACATGTCTTAATAATTCACAGACCAAAAAAAATTTGGGCAGAGTTTCCTCTATTTTCTTGACATTCCAAACCCTGTAAGTGTAAAACCTGCATATTATAAAGCCTGCACGGCCATAAAATTCAACAATCAAATTATAAAAGCCTGCACAACCATAAAACTAAACAATAAAAACCCGCACAGCTATAACACATAAAAAATATTATCCAGAATGTCCACAACATATAAACAATCTTCATGTTATAAACCATTGCCTCCTTCATTTGTTCCATGTGAAAAAATCCTACAAATGATAGGATAAAAAAAAAATATCAGTAACCAAGTAGTTTTACAAAAAATTTAATCAAGCTGAAAAATTGCATATATGAGTTAAAATTATCAACATATCAATGTTTTTTTGCCTAAGTTGAGAAATATGCAAATTACCGTCGTATTCTCAAAACCGAAACTCCCACGGTTGCATGGTCAGTTCCTATGAGTAACATTGGTCCCGTGGGAGGTGTTGGTGCCACCCACGGGACCATTCGGGGGTTGTTTCGGATTTTCACCCTCTAACGCCATGTTTTAAAGCCTAAGTCCAGAAATATGAAAATTATCGTCGTATTCTCAAAACCGGAATCCCGCGGCGGCGGGGTCAGTTCCTACGAGTTACATTGGTCCCGCGGGAGGCGTTGGTGCCACCCACGGGGCTGCTTCGGGTTTTCACCCTCTAATGCCATGTTTTTAAGCCTAAGTCTAGAAATATGTAAATTATCATCGTATTCTCAAACCGGGAGTCCCGCGACTGTGGGGTTAGTTCCTACGAGTTACATGGGTCCCGTGGGAGGTGTTGGTGCCAACCACGGGGCCGTTCGGGGGCTGTTTCGAACTTTCCCCCACTAACGCCATGTTTTGCATAAGTATAGAAATATGCAAATTACCGTCGTATTCTTAAACCGAAATTCCCGCGGCTGTGCGGTCAGTTCCTACGAATTACATTGGCCCCGTGGGAGGTGTTGGTGCCACCCACAGGACCGTTCGGGGGCTGTTTTGGTTTTTCACCCTCTAACGCCATGTTTTTAAGCCTAAGTCAAGAAATATGCAAATTACCATCGTATTCTGAAACCGGGAATCCCGCGGCGGCGGGGTCAGTTCCTATGAGTTACATTGGTCCTGCGGGAGGCGTTGGTGCCACCCACGGGGCCGTTCGGGGGCTGCTTTGGGTTTTCATCCTCTAACGCCATGTTTTTAAGCCTAAGTCAAGAATTATGCAAATTATCATCGTATTCTCAAACCGGGAGTCCCGCGGCTGCGGGGTCAGTTCCTACGAGTTATATTGGTCCCGTGAGAGGTGTTAGTGCCACCCACGGGGCCGTTCGGGAGCTGTTTTGGATTTTCCCCCACTAACGCCATGTTATGCCTAAGTCTAGAAATATGCAAATTACCGTCGTATTCTCAAACCGGAACTCCCGCGACGGCTTGATCAGTTCCTACGAGTTACATTGGTGCCGTGGGAGGTGTTGGTGCCACCCACGGGACCGTTCGGGGGTTGTTTCAGGTTTTAACCCTCTAACGCTATGTTTTTAAGCTTAAGCCCAGAAATATGCAAGTTATCGTCGTATTCTCAAACCGGGAATCCCGTGGAAGAGGGGTCAGTTCCTACGAGTTATATTGGTCCCGTGGGAGGTGTTGGTACCACCCACGGGGACGTTCGGGGACTGTTTCGATTTTTCCCCCACTAACGCCATGTTTTGCCTAAGCCTAGAAATATGCAAATTACCGTTGTATTCTCAAACCAAAACTCCCGCGGCTGCGTGGTCAGTTCCTATGAGTTAGATTGGTCCCGTGGTAGGTGTTGGTGCCACCCACGGGGCCGTTCAGGAGCTGTTTTGGATTTTCCCCCACTAACGCCATGTTATGCCCAAGTCTAGAAATATGCAAATTACCATCGTATTCTCAAACCGGAACTCCCGCGACGGCCTGGTCAGTTCCTACGAGTTACATTGGTCCCGTGGGAGGTGTTGGTGCCAGCCACGGGACCGTTCGGGGGTTGTTTCGGGTTTTCACCCTATAACGCTATGTTTTTAAGCCTAAGCCCAGAAATATGCAAGTTATCGTCGTATTCTCAAACCGGGAATCCCGCGGAAGAGGGGTCAGTTCCTACGAGTTATATTGGTCCCGTGGGAGGTGTTGGTACTACCCACGGGGACGTTCGGGGACTGTTTCAAATTTTCCCCCATTAATGCCATGTTTTGCCTAAGCCTAGAAATATGCAAATTACCGTTGTATTCTCAAACCAAAACTCCCGCGGCTGCGCGGTCAGTTCCTATGAGTTAGATTGGTCCCGTGGGAGGTGTTGGTGCCACCCACGGGACCGTTCGGGGGCTGTTTTGAGTTTTCACCCTCTAACGCTATGTTTTTAAGCCTAAGCCCAGAAATATGCAAGTTATCATCGTATTCTCAAACCGGGAATCCCGCGGAAGAGGGGTCAGTTCCTACGAGTTATATTGGTCCCGTGGGAGGTGTTGGTACCACCCACGGGGACGTTCGGGGACTGTTTCGAATTTTCCCCCACTGACGCCATGTTTTGCATAAGTCTAAAAATTTGCAAATTACCATCGTATTCTCAAACCGGAACTCCCACGACTACGCAATCAGTTCCTACGAGCTACATTGGTCCCGTGGGAGGTGTTGGTGCCACCCACGGGACCGTTCGGGGGAGTTTCGAGTTTTCACCCTCTAACGCCATGTTTTTATGCCTAAGTCTAGAAATATAAAAATTATTGTCGTATTCTCAAATCGGGAATCCCGCGGCTGCGGGGTCAATTCCTACAAGTTACATTGGTCCCGTGGGAGGTGTTGGTGCAACCCACGGGACCGTTCGGGGGACGTTTCGTGTTTTCACCCTCTAACGCCATGTTTTTAAGCCTAAGTCAAGAAATATGCAAATTATCATTGTATTCTCAAACCGGGAGTCCCGCGGTTGTGGGGTCAGTTCCTACGAGTTACATTGGTCCCGCGGGAGGTGTTGGTTCCACCCACGGGGCCGTTCGGGGGCTGTTTCGGATTTTCCCCCACTAACGCCATGTTTTGACTAGGCCTAAAAATATGCTAATTACCGTCGTATTCTCAAACCGAAACTCCCGCGGCTGCGCAGTCAGTTCCTACGAGTTACATTAGTCCCGTGGGAGGTGTTAGTGCCACCCATGGGACTGTTCGGGGGCTATTTCGGGTTTTAACGCCATGTTTTTAAGCCTAAGTCTAGAAATATGAAAATTATCGTCGTATTCTCAAACCGGGAATCCCGCGGCTGCGGGGTCAGTTCCTACGAGTTACATTGGTCCCGTGGGAGGTGTTGGTGCCACCCACGGAGCCGTTCGGGGGTTATTTCTAATTTTCCCCCACTAACGTCATGTTACGCCTAAGTCTAAAAATATGCCAATTACCGTCGTATTCTCAAATCGGAACTCCCGCGGCTGCGCGGTGAGTTCCTACGAGTTACGTTGGTCCCGTGGGAGCTGTTGGTGCCACCCACGGTACCATTCGGGGGCTGTTTCAAGTTTTCACCCTCTAACGCCATGATTTTAAACCTAAGTCTAGAAATATGCAAATTATCATTGTATTCTCAAACCAGGAGTCCCGCGACTGCGCTGTCAGTTCCTACGAGTTACATTGGTCCCGTGGGAGGTTTTGGTGACACCCACGGGACCGTTCAGGGGCTGTTTCGGGTTTTCACCCTCTAATGCCATGTTTTTAAGGCTAAGTCTAGAAATATGCAAATTATCGTCGTACTCTCAAACTGGTAATCCCGCGGCTGCGGGGTCAGTTCCTACGAGTTACATTGGTCCCGTGGGAGGTGTTGGTGCCACCCACGGGACCGTTCATGGGCTGTTTCGGATTTTCACCCTCTAACATTGTGTTTTTAAGCCTATGTTTAGACATATGCAAATTATCGTCATATTCTCAAACCGGGAGTCCCGCGGCTGCGGGGTTAATTCCTACGATTTACATTGGTCCCGTGGGAGGTGTTGGTGCCACCCACGGGGACATTCGGGGGTTGTTTCGGATTTTCCCCCACTAACGCCATGTTTTGCCTAAGTCAAGAAATATGAAAATTATTGTCGTATTTTCAAACCGAGAGTCCCGCGGCTGCGGGGTTAGTTCCTACGAGTTATATTGGTCCCGTGGGAGGTGTTGGTGCCACCCACGGGACCGTTCAGGGGCTGTTTCGGGTTTTCACCCTCAAACGCCATGTTTTTAAGCCTAAGTCTATAAATATGCAAATTATCGTCGTATTATCAAACCGGGAATCCCTCGGCGTCGAGGTCAGTTCCTACGAGTTACATTGGTCCGCGGGAGGTGTTGGTGCCACCCACGGGGCCGTTCGGGGGCTGCTTCGAGTTTTCACCCTCTAACGCCATGTTTTTAAGCCTAAGTCTAGAAATATTCAAATTATCATCATATTCTCAAACTGGTAATCCCGCGGCTGCGGGGTCAGTTCCTACGAGTTACATTTGTCCTGTGGGAGGTGTTGGTGCCACCCACGGGTCCGTTTGAGGGTTATTTAGGATTTTCCCCCACTAACGCCATGTTTTACCTATGGCTAGAAATATGCAAATTACCGACGTATTCTCAAACCAGAGCTCCCGCGGCTGCGCGGTCAGTTGCTACGAGTTACATTGGTCCCGTGGGAGGTGTTCGTTCCACCCACGGGACCTTTCGGGGGCTGTTTCGTGTTTTCACCCTCTAACGCCATGTTTTTAAGCGTAAGTCTAGAAATATACAAATTATCATTGTATTCTCAAACCGGGAGTCCCGCGGCTGCGGGATCAGTTCCTACGAGTTACATTGGTCCCGTGGGAGGTGTTGGTGCCAACCACGGGGTCGTTCAGCGGCTGTTTCGGATTTTCCCCCACTAACGCAATGTTTTGACTAAGCCTAGAAATATGCTAATTACCGTCGTATTCTCAAACCGAAACTTCTGCGGCTGCGTGGTCAGTTCCTACGAGTTACATTGGTCCCGTGGGAGGTGTTGGTGTCACCCACGGGACCGTTCGGGGGCTATTTCGGGTTTTCACCCTCTAACGCCATATTTTTAAGCTTAAGTCTAGAAATATGCAAATTGTCATCGTATTCTCAAACCGGTAATCCCGCGGCTGCGGGGTCAGTTCCTACGAGTTACATTGGTCCCGTGGAAGGTGTTGGTGCCACCCACGGGACCGTTCTGGGGCTGTTTTGAGTTTTCACCCTCTAACGCCATGTTTTTTAGCCTAAGTCTAGAAATATACAAATTATCACTGTATTCTCAAACCGTGAGTCCCGCGACTGCGCGGTCAGTTCCTACGAGTTACATTGGTCCCGTGAGAGGTTTTGGTACCACCCACGGGACCGTTCAGGGGCTATTTCGAGTTTTCACCCTCTAATGCCATGTTTTTAAGCCTAAGTCTAGAAATACGCAAATTATCGTCGTATTCTCAAACCGGTAATCCCGCGGCTGCGGGGTCAGTTCCTCCGAGTTACATTGATCCCGTGGGAGGTGTTGATGCCACCCACAGGACAGTTCGGGGGCTGTTTCGGGTTTTCACCCTCTGAGGCCATGTTTTTAAGCCTAAGTCTAGACATATGCAAATTATCGTCGTATTCTTAAACCGGGAGTCCCGCGGCTGCGGGGTTAGTTCCTACGATTTACATTGGTCCTGTGGGAGGTGTTGGTGCCACCCACGGGGCCGTTCGGGGGCTGTTTCGGATTTTCCCCCACTAACGCCATGTTTTGCCTAAGTCAAGAAACATGCAAATTATTGTCGTATTCTCAAATCGGGAGTCCCGCGGCTGCGGGGTTAGTTCCCACGAGTTATATTGGTCCCGTGGGAGATGTTGGTGCCACCCAAGGGACCGTTCGGGGGATGTTTCGGGTTTTCACCCTCAAACGCCATATTTTTAAGCCTAAGTCTAGAAATATGCAAATTATCGTCGTATTCTCAAACCGGGAATCCCGTGGCGGCGGGGTCAGTTCCTACGAGTTACATTGATCCCGCGGGAGGTGTTGGTGCCACCCACGGGGCCGTTCGGGGGCTGCTTCGGGTTTTCAGCCTCTCACGCCATGTTTTTAAGCCTAAGTCTAGAAATATGCAAATTATCGTCTTATTCTCAAACTGGTAATCCCGCGGCTGCGGGGTCAGTTCCTACGAGTTACATTGGTCCTGTGGGAGGTGTTGGTGCCACCCACGGGGCCATTTGGGGGTTGTTTCGGATTTTCCTCCACTAACGCCATGTTTTTCCTATGGCTAGAAATATGCAAATTACCGGCGTATTCTCAAACCGGAGCTCCTGCGGCTGCGCGGTTAGTTCCTACGAGTTACATTGGTCCCGTGGAAGGTGTTGGTTCCACCCACGGGACCGTTCGGGGGCAGTTTCGTGTTTTCACCCTCTAACGCCATGTTTTTAAGCTTAAGTCTAGAAATATGCAAATTGTCATCGTATTCTCAAACTGGTAATCCCGCGGCTGCGGGTCAGTTCCTACGAGTTACATTGGTCCTGTGGGAGGTGTTGGTGCCACCCACGGGGCCATTTGGGGGCTGTTTCGTATTTTCCCCCACTAACGCCATGTTTTGCCTATGGCTAGAAATATGCAAATTATCGGCGTATTCTCAAACCGGAGCTCCCGCGGCTGCGCGGTCAGTTCCTACGAGTTACACTGGTCCCGTGGGAGGTGTTGGTTCCACCCACGGGACCGTTCGGGGGTTGTTTCATGTTTTCACCCTCAAACGCCATGTTTTTAAGCCTAAGTCTAGAAATATGCAAATTAACGTCGTATTCTCAAACTGGGAATCCCGCGACTGTGGGGTCAGTTCCTACGAGTTATATTGGTCCCGTGGTAGGTGTTGGTGCCACCCACGGGGCCGTTCGGGGATTGTTTTTTATTTTCCCCCACTAACGCCATGTTTTACCTAAGCCTAGAAATATGCAAATTACCGTCGTATTCTCAAATTGAAACTCCCGCGGCTGCGCGATCAGTTCCTACGAGTTACATTGGTCCCGTGGGAGGTGTTGGTGCCACCCACGAGACCGTTCGGGGGCTGTTTCGTGTTTTCACCCTCTAACGCCATGTTTTAAAGTCTAAGTCTATAAATATCCAAATTATCATCGTATTCTCAAACCGAGAGTCCCGCAGCTGCGGGGTTAGTTCCTACGAGTTACATATTTCTCGTAGGAGGTGTTGGTGCCACCCACGGGGCCATTCGGGGGCTGTTTCCGATTTTCCCCCACTAACGTCATGTTTTGCCTAAGTCAAGAAATATGCAAATTATCGTCGAATTCTTAAACCGGGAGTCCCGCGCCTGCGGGGTTAGTTCCTACGAGTTACATTGGTCCCGTGGGAGGTGTTGGTGCCACCCACGGGTCCTTTTGGGTACTGTTTTGATTTTTCACCCTCTAACGCCATGTTTTTAAGCCTAAGTCTAGAGATATGCAAATTATCATTGTATTCTCAAACCGGGAGTCCCGCGATTGCGCGGTCAATTCCTACGAGTTACATTGGTCCCGTGGGAGGTTTTGGTGCCACCCACGGGACCGTTCAGGGGCTGTTTCGGGTTTTCACCCCCTAATGCCATGTTTTTAAGACTAAGTCTAGAAATATACAAATTATCGTCGTATTCTCAAACCGGGAATCCCGCGGCAGCGGGGTCAGTTCCTACGAGTTACATTGGTCCCGTGGGAGGTGTTGGTGCCACCCACAGGGCCGTTCGGGGGTTGTTTCGAATTTTCCCCCACTAACGCCATGTTTTGCCTAAGCCTAGAAATATGCAAATTACCATCGTACTCTCAAACCGAAACTCCCGCGGCTGCGCGGTCAATTCCTACGAGTTACATTGGTCCCGTGGGAGGTGTTGGTGCCACCCACGGGACCGTTCGGGGACTGTTTTGGGTTTTCTCCCTCTAACGCCATGTTTTTAAGCCTAAGTCTAGAAATATCCAAATTATCGTCGCATTCTCAAATCGGGAATCCCGCGACTGCGGGATCAATTCCTACGAGTTACATTGGTCCCGTGGGAGGTGTTAGTTCGACCCACGGGGCCGTTCGGGGGCTGTTTCGGATTTTTCCCCACTAACGCCATGTTATGCCTAGGTCTAGAAATATACAAACTACCATTGTATTCTCAAACCAGATCCCCCGCAGTTTCGCGGTCAGTTCCTACGAGGTGTTGGTGCCACCCACGGGACCGTTCGGGGTGTTTCGACTTTTCATCCTCTAACGCCATGTTTTTAAGCCTAAGCCTAGAAATATGCAAATTATCATCGTATTCTCAAATCGGGAATCCCGCGGCTGTGGGGTCAATTCCTACGAGTTACATTGGTCCCGTGGAAGGTGTTGATGCAACCCACGGGACCGTTCGGGAGCTGTTTCGGGTTTTCACCCTCTAACGCCATGTTTTTAAGCCTAAGTCTAGAAATATGAAAATTATCGTCGTATTCACAAACCGGGAGTCCTGCGGCTGCGGGGTTAGTTCCTACGAGTTACATTGGTCCCGTGGTAGGTGTTGGTGCCACCCACGGGGCCGTTCGGGGGCTGTTTTGGATTTTCCCCCACAAACGCCATGTTTTGCCTAAGTCAAGAAGTATGCAAATTACCGTCGTATTCTCAAACCGAAACTCCCGCGGTTACGTGGTCAGTTCCTACGAGTTATATTGGTCCCGTGGGAGGTGTTGGTGCCACCCACGGGACAGTTTCGGGGCTCTTTCGGGTTTTCATCCTCTAAGGCCATGTTTTTAAGCCTAAGTCTAGAAATATGAAAATTATCGTCGTATTCTCAAACCGGGAATCCCGCGGTGGCGAGGTCAGTTCCTATGAGTTACATGGGTCCGGCGGGAGGTGTTGCTGCCACCCGTGGGGCCATTCGGTGGCTGCTTCGTGTTTTCACCCTCTAACGCCATGTTTTTAAGCCTAAGTTTAGAAATATGCAAATTATCATCGTATTCTCAAACTAGGAATCCCGCGGCTGTTTTCACCCTCTAACACCATGTTTTTAAGCCTAAGTCTAGAAATATGCAAATTATTATTGTATTCTCAGACCGGGAGTCCCGCGGCTGCGGGGTCAGTTCCTACGAGTTACATTGGTCCCATGGGAGGTGTTGGTGCCACCCACTGGACCGTTCGGGGGTTGTTTTGGGATTTCACCCTCTAACGCCATATTTTTAAGCCTAAGCCCAGAAATATGCAAATTATCGTGTTATTCTCAAACCGAGAATCTCGCGGCTGCGGGGTCAGTTCCTACAAGTTACATTGGTCCCGTGGGAGGTGTTGGTGCCACCCACGGGACCATTCGGGGGCTATTTTGGGTTTTCACCCTGTAACGCCATATTTTTAAGCCTAAGTCCCGAAATATTCAAGTTATCATCGTATTCTCAAACCGGGAATCCCACGGCTACGGGGTCAGTTCCTACGAGTTACATTCGTCCCGTGGGAGGTGTTGGTGCCACCCACGGGACCGTTCGGGGGTTGTTTCGGGTTTTCACCCTCTAACGCCATGTTTTAAAGCTTAAGTCTAGATTTATGTAAATTATCATTGTATTATCAAACTGGGAGTCCTGCGGCTGCGCGGACAGTTTTTACGAGTTACATTGGTCCCGTGGGAGGTGTTGGCGCCTCCCACGGGGCCGTTCTGGGGATGTTTCAAATTTTCCCACACTAACGCCCTCTTTTTATGCCTAATTCTTGAAATATGTAAATTATCATCGTATTCTCAAACCGGCAGTCCCGTGATCACGTGGTCAGTTCGTACGAGTTACATTGGTCCCGTGCTAGGTGTTGGTGCCACTCACGGGGCCGTTCGGGGGGATGTTTTGGGTTTTCCCGCACTAACGCCTTGTTTTTATGCTTAAGTGCAGAAATATGCAAATTATCGTCGTATTCTCAAACCGGCAGTCCCGTGATCGCGCGGTCAGTTCGTACGAGTTACATTGGTCATGTGCGAGGTGTTGGTGCCTCTCAAGGGGCCGTTCGGGTGCTGTTTCGGGTTTTGGCCATCCAATGCCATTTTTTAAGTCTAAGTCTATATTTTCAAATTAGCGTCGCGTTCTCAAATCGAGATATAGTTTGTTTAGACGTTTTGGCCGTTCAGGTGTGTGTTTGTTTAGAGGCTCAACTCACACGAGGGATATAATTCAGGGGGTATTCATGTACTTAATAAATCAAATGATGATAAACCTTACATACTAACTGATTTAGAGTGTACAAGAATAATTAAAAGAAAGCCTATAAGTACTAGTATGGAATTACATACCAAAATCACTGAATTTCCTTCCAGGCGTATGACCAAATTCAGCGTAATCTTGGTTCCCTTCATCTATCTTTTGAAATTTCAAAACCAAAGGTCTCCTTGTGACAATCCTTGTGTTAACCCCCAATTTTATTAAAGAAAAGTTGTCAAGTTCTTAAGTTTTGTGAGAGACTTTCAGACTATGGAAGCACGGACACACAATGCGACTCGACACAATCACACATGTTTAAACTTTAGCAAGATACATATGGACTACAACAGACTCCTAATTTTAAGTAATGCCACAAGGAGCAAGCATTAATCGAAGAAAGACGCAAACTTGTTGTTATATAACAGTTATATAACTGTTGTTATATAACTGCTATATAACAATAGTTATATAACTGTTATATTAACAGTTATATTATCGTTGTTATATAACTGTTAATAATAGTTATATAACTCTTATATAACTGTTAATAACGGTTATATAACTGTTATATAACTGCTAATAACACTTATATAACCGTTGTATAACAATTGTTATATAACTATTAATAACAGTTATGTAACTATTAATAACAGTTATGTAACTGTTATATAACCGTTAATAACAGTTATATAACTTTTATTAATAGTTATATAACAATGGTTATACAACGGTTATGTAACTGTTATTAGCAGTTATATAACAACGGTTATATAACCGTTATAACAGTTATATAACAACGGTTATATAACGGTTAATATAACAGTTATATAACTGTTGTTATACAACAGTTATATAACTGTTCAAGTCCAAATTGGTAATGCCCCACAAGAAGAAACATGTGAAGTTATAAATGGTGAGGAATCAATTGAAAAGGCCAACCGTCCATCACATAATTACACAAACATTGTAGAAGAGGAACAGGAACCTACTGTAGAGGAAAATGTAGAGGGGAATGAAAAGGAGGAAACAGGAGATGAAGAGAAAAATGATGACGTGACTGATATTTTGCATATATCTCCAAGAAAAATTGCTATTGATGAGGTGGATCAACCTAAACAAGCTATAGAGGGATGGACTCAAGTAACTAACAAAAAGAAGAAGAATTTATTGCCGAAAAATACTGTAACTACAGAGAAAATTTTGTTAAGGTTTGCATAAAAGAATCTCCTAAAACCTATCTTTAAATGATTAAGTTGATGATTTGGAATGTGGAGGCATTGGAAAGAAAATAGTTCGTAGAAGAATTAACAAATTTGTAAAGATACACAAACAATTGATGTTAGTCTGCTTAGAACCTAAAGTAAACCAAGCTAGACTTGAAGAATTTTGAATCAAGTTTGGTTTCATTAAAGTATTGCTAATGAAGTCAACACTATTTGGAGTTTTTTCTCTTTTGATATCTCTGTGTCGATAGAATCTCAAGTTCCTCAATGATTAACTCTAAAGGTCTCTCATCCTGTTTTGTCTTTTGTTATTCAAATTTCCTTGGTTTATGCTAAATGCACTAGAAGAGATAGAATAGTTTTATGGGTGTATTTAAATTCCATTCATACATTGAATCCATGGTTTGTAGGAGGTGACTTCAATACAGTGTCTGCTTCTGCAGATAAGTTAGGAGGTTTACCTTATGACTTTAATGCTGTAGAAGATTTCATCCAATGTATGGAGTCTAATGGCCTCATTGACTTGGGGTATTTGGGATCCAGGTTCACTTGGTGGAATAAAAGAGAATCCAGTGCTAGTATTTGGGAAAGAATAGATAAAATGTTGATGAATTTGAGTAGCAAGCAGTTATTTTCTAAAGTGGTTGTTGAACACTTGAGTAAATTAACTTCTGATCATTCTCATTTGCTTATAAGCTTATCTAGTGATTGTGATAAACTCCTAAATAGATTTGTGTTTAAAAATTTCTGGGTTGCTCATTCCTCATATAAAGTTGTTATTCAGGCCAATTGGAAGTATTACAATGGAGGAAACCCCATGTATAGTTTGTCATCCAATCTAAAGATTCTTAGAGCATGTCTAAAAAATTGGAATAAAGTTCAATTTGCTAACATTTTTCAAAAGACTATTTTAGCTGAAGATGATTCTCTTAGAAGTGAAATCAATTTTGAAAATGATCACTCATACTATAATAGAGAGAAGATGATTAGATGCTTGACGAGATGATCCTATTGCCGGTGTAGTAAACGAAGATGAATCACGATCTTATTTCTTTTATACTTCCTTCAGCTTTCGACCTTCCCTAGGTAGATCTCTATGAAGAAACTTTTTCAACTTAAGTGAATAGATCCGTTATTTCCTATTGTAGTGGTTTCCTAGTTATCCATGTAATTTTCAAATTATATTCGTATTCTCAAACTAGGAGTCCCGTGATTGCACGGTTGGTTCCTACGTGTTACATGGTCCTGTGAGAGGTGGTGGTGCCTCTCACGGGATCGTACGGGGGCTATTTCGTGTTTTCACCCTCTAACGCGTTGTTTTTAAGCTTAAGTCCTCATATTTTCAAATTATCATCGTATTATCAAATCAGGAGTCCCGTGATCTCGCGGTCAGTTCCTACGAGTTACATTGGTCCCGTGTGAGGTGTTGGTGCCTCTCACGGGGCCTCTCGAGGGATATTTTGGGTTTTTACCTTCTAACGTCTTGTTTTTAAGCTTAAGTCCTCATATTTTCAAATTATAGTCGTATTCTCAAAACGAGAGTCCCATGACAGCGCAAGCAGTTCCTACGAGCTACATTGATCCCGTGTGAGGTGTTGGTGCCTCTCACGAGGCTGTACGGGGGATGTTTCATGTTTTCACCCTCTAATGCCTTATTTTTAAGCTCAAGTCCTCATATTTTCAAATTATCGTCGTATTCTTAAATCGGGAGTCCCGTGATTGCGCGGTCAGTTCCTACGTGTTACATTGGTCCCTTGAGAGGTGTTGGTGCCTCTCACGGGATCGTATTGGTACTCCATCGTGTTTTCACCCTCTAACGCTTATTTTTAAGCTTAAGTCCTCATATTTTCAAATTATCGTCGTATTATCAAATTGGGAGTACCATGATCGCGCGATCTGTTGCTACGAGTTTCATTGGTCCCGTGTGAGGTGTCGGTGCCTCTCATTGGGCCGTTCGGGGGCTGTTTCGAGTTTTTACCTTCTAACGCCTTGTTTTTAAGCTTAAATCCTCATATTTTCAAATTATAGTCGTATTCTGAAACCGGGAGTCTCGTGAATGCACGGTCTGTTCCTACGTGTTACATTGGTCCCGTGAGAGGTGTCGGTGCCTCTCACGGGATCGTACGGGGGTTGTTTCGTATTTTCATCCTCTAACGCCTTCTTTTTAAGCTCAAGTCCTCATATTTTTAAATTATCATCGTATTCTCAAAGGGGGAGTCCCGGGAAGGGGCGGTCAGTTCCTACGAGTTACATTAGTCTCGTGCAAGGTGTTGGTGCCACTCACGGGGCCGTTCGGGGGCTGTTTCGGGTTTTCGCCCACTAACGCCATGTTTTTAAGCCTAAGTCGAGAAATATGCAAATTATCGTTGTACTCTCAAACCGGGAGTCCCATGATCTCGCGGTCAGTTCGTACGAGTTACATTAGTGTCGTGAGAGATGTTGGTGCCACTCACGGGAGTCTAAAATATTTTTAACATATTATCCAACAATCAAACCAATAACTATCCCGTACTCCTTCTAATTATCCCGTACTTTCTAGCATACTATCCAACAACTATCCAACAACAATCCAACAACCAATAATTATCCAACAGCCAAACCAAACAAAACCAATAATTATCTCATACTCCTTCTATCATCTAAAAGATTTAATAGATAATGCATATCAATTATATAACTACTTTAGTTAAAGTAAAGAGTACCTGGTGTGTAATGAAGAACTGGCATGTAATAAAGAACTGATATCCAATTGGCCGTGATCTGCAATACGTAAAGAATTTGTTATGAAAAACGGGTATGTAAAATTAAAGAAAGTACCTCAAAATACCACTGAAGAATTAGATCTCCTGCCTATAATATGTCGTAGATTTACATATGACGCAGATTTATTCCCCCATTTTAACATCGCAATGCGAACGAACATGAGCAACCTGCTGCCTATAATATGTAAAAAAAAGTACACGAAGGCAAAGGAGAACAAAAATGTATAATATCAACCCGGTGCTTATAATATCAATGTAGTTGTGATTATTACGCCGCCATTTTAAGGCTTTAAATACATATCCAATCAAGTTGATCACAACAAATCTCAAACTAAAACAGAACTATATGAAATCAACAGAATTATGGCATACATGTCAAGTTAGGATATGAATGAATGGAATCAAGTTGCCTTTGTTCCATGTCAAGTTGTAGCGTCCTAATATCTTGACATAAATGTCAAAAAATGCACATTAATCACAAGATAAGTGATATACTTTTTCATAGGCAAATCAAGAACACACCCAACAAATTTAATAACATGTACACTTATCGACACTAGTATCAATTCAATAAATCCAACATAGTATCCAACAACCAAGCCAACAATATCTCACTATAATAATGTGCACACGTGTTTGCAAGTAGTATGCCAAAAAAATTCATTTAATTATATTTTGTCAAAAAAAATCACGACAAGCATATAACCCCCAATATAATATGATGACATGCGTATAACCCACAACAAGGTGGATTTAATTTTTTTCACGTGTTAAAAATCCATTTAATTATATTTTTTCAAAGAAAATATAATGTCTAGGGTTTTGAATAATATTTTGTCAAAAAAATACACACACATACAATCTAGGGTTTATTGACATAATTTATACATACACGCACATACAATCTACGGTTTATTGACATAATCTATACATACACACACATACTATTTAGGATTTACTAAACCCTAATATTTTTTTTGCCATAAATCTATACATACACACACATACAATCTATACATACACACACATCCAATATAGGGTTTATTGATAAAAAAAAATAATTTATTTGTTCATAGTTACACACATAAACATACATATACACATAAATATATACATACACACATATAAACATAAATCTATGCATACACACATATACACACATACAAACATAAATCTACACATACATACACAGAAATTAAGGCAAATCACGAAATTCAAATGAAATAAAAATGAATCAATACATACCAGGGGTTAATCCAAATGAAAACCAACTGAAATCGCACAAATCCAACTTAAATCCACATGAAATCGCAAGAGCCCTTGCAAATCGAACTTAAATCCCCACGAAGTCGTACTAGACAGGCTCAAAAATTACAGCAACGAAATGACAAAGCAACGGGTTTTTTTAATGCCTAACTCTGGTCACGGCCTAAAGTCGTGACCCCCATGTGCGCGACCAATAAATGAGAAGAGGTGGTCTGGCTTGCACTTGGTCACGGCCAAGAGCCGTGACCCATCATGCGCGACCCTCCCTACTGCTTGAATAAGGTATGGTCACGGCCCATAGCCGTGACCCACATCAAGAAATGGTCACGGCCCCCAGTCGTGACCCTCAATGTGTGTGTTTTCTGCTTCGTCATATCTTTGGTCACGGCCTAAGTCCGTGACCCATCCACGACCAGTTTGGAGGGAATTTTGGCTCGAAATTTGGCATCAAGCTGGTCATGGTCTAAGTTTGTGACCCACTGTGGTCAGGGATTTAGTCCGTGACCACTTCCAGAGCATGGATAATTTAGTGTGGTAATAAATATGATGAGGCCAAATATTGATTGGGTCACGGCCCAAGTCCGCACTGGGCGTGACCATTCGCAGGATTTGGTGTAGTGTAGTTCTCATAGTGGGGAGACTTGTCTCAAATGGGATGATAGTTTCCATCTCATATGCAAGTGTGAACCGTGTTTACCCAACTGGTCGCTTGAGGTGGTATGATAAACCCACAGAACATGAGGGAGCTCGTCTACCCAGGAACCCTTGCCTTTTCTAATATCTTTTTGAGTCGATCGAGCATGGTTTTATTGGAAGCCTCTGTCTATCCATTACTTTGGGGATACACCATAGAACTGAAGTGGTGCTTAATACCATGCTCATCACAGAAAGGTTGAAAGAAATTTTTTTCAAATTACGTGTCGTTGTCGGTGATAATAGTCCTCGGTACCCCAAAGCATGTTACGATGTTTCTTCAGTTGAACCTGGTCATATCTAAGTTGTGAATGTTCGCCAGTGGTTATGCATCTACCTATTTGGTGAAGTAATCTGTGCCAACCAACAGTTACTTCCAATTTCCATATGCGATAAGTAGTTGTCCCACTATGTCTAGTCCTCATTGAGCGAATGGTCATGGGCTTGTCAACGATTTTAGTTCCCTAGTGGGCTGCTGGGTAATAGGAGTGTGACAACCCGAATATAATTATGATTAATTATACGTAAATCATGCCTAGCTTGTGTGATATGATTAGTGTGTTATTAATATATGTGATGTTAATTTATTATGTTTAGTCTAATCCTACCTCCAAAAAGCATGAAATGTCGAATTAGTTACAAATACAAAATTTGAAGGTTTCGATAGGAATGTCCATGTTTAAGGCTAGTTTTGACCTTTATGACATAACAATTGACTTGAGGTGAAAACTACATAATTGTAGACAAGTGAGTTATGGTTGTAACACAACAAACGGTGAATGAAACGGAGGTTCGAGTGAGAAGTTATACCAAAATTACGAAACAAGGGCAAAGTAGTCCATCCGTTAAGTAGTATTTTGTCTTAATATGGCAACAAATGTTTTATTCTCATTGGTTGGGAAGGGTGGTGGCTTTGGCCGACCTCAAACCCTTAGAATTACCTCTTTATTCAGCCAAAATGCAGCCATGAGAGATTTTAAGCCTAAGGAAAGAGAATTTGGAAGTTAGGAAGAAAAAGTGAGGAGAAAATTGAAGAAAATTCATAGAAAATTACGAAAAAGCCCCTAAGGTAATTCCAACCATGAATCTTGCAATTTTTTCTTTCATTTACGATTTATATGATATAAATCCTTGATTTTTATTGAAATTTCATGTTTGGGTGCATATGTATGGATATATGCAAGTTTAAGTTAAGTTGAATGTACAAAACCCTAAGATTGCTTTGTTTAGAAACTTTGTTTATTCAAACTTCCATATATTTTTGTATAGTTACTGGAATCGATTGATTCCAATTGGATATTAACATGGACTCATATATGTATGACATATACGAAAATCATGTGAAAATACCAACAAATGAGTCCTTGGTGAGGGTTTGAAGTTCGGGTAAGAAATCTGCCCTAAGGGTGAAAATATGTCCGCCATGTGTTCGGTGTTTTGCTTGACATAGCAAACGAACCTTAAAAATTATGAAACTTTAATATTATATTTTTCAATGTGTTTACTGATGTTGGGTGAAAGATCATAGAAATTTATGATGTAGAAAAATCATGAAAATTCCTGGAAGTTGAATGAACGATAAAAGAGCCTATAGGGCAGATTTGCTATGTAGTGAAGAAATAGGCTTATTTTGCTCTAGGAAACTCGGAATGATGTGCCGTCTTTTGTTTTGGAAACATGATATAATAAGGATTGGAGTACCAAGAATAATTAAAAAGGGTTTGGGCTGTAATTTGAATATGTTAGATATCAGAACCTGAGTCTAGATGGGACTTCATTTTAATGAATGATTTGAATTGAATAATATGATGCTTATGAATTGAGTTATGATTGAAGTTATTCTTTGGACTATTAATATTCTTATGATGATACTAATATTGTGAGAATGATAGGAAGGGAAGGAGAGCTGATTGAACAAGTACAGGATAAAGGCAAGGGAAAATCCAGTTAAACTGTCAAGGTGAGTGTACTTATGATTTGTTTCATATATAAATATGAATATAGCTCTAAGAGCGGATTTGTTTGAATACTTCGGTATTCAGGATTTGTTTGGATATTAAAATATCCAGGATTTGTTTGGGTCTCATGATCCAGGATTGGTTTGAATACTTCGGTATTCAGGATTTGTTTGGATATTCAAATATCCAGGATTTGTTATTGCCAACGGGCAGAATTATTTGGATCTTATAATCCAGGATTTGTTATTGCCAATGGGCAGGATTGTTCGGATTTTATATCTACATATTCGATATAGAATTGTTATTCTATTGCAGGGAAGGAGTACCTCACTAAGCTTAATGCTTACAGTTATATTTTAACAATTTCAGGTTTCTATGCTGCCAACTAGAATACCATATGACCGGTAACTTTGAGAGTTGCACCGTTGGAAGGAGCCGAGGTTTAAATGTGGGGATTTTATCATTGTCACACTGAAGATTTTAATTTACTCACACATTGTATATATTGCGTTAGTATGGATTGAGTTGATGATTGTGAAATTTTATCGTAGTTAATCATAGTATTGTATGTCCGCTTAATTATGACTCTGATATTGATTTCGTTATGGCACACTAATAATATTATGTTGATTATGCACATTATACAGTAAAATATGGATAGATGAATTATATTTCCAATGGGCTCTAGATTATGATTTAATTATTTTAATAATAAATGCTTAGTATGGATATTGGGTTTGGGGTGTGACAAGGAGAGTGCTTATAGAATTTTTCACACTTGAAAACATAAGTGCCTGCGTCCTTCTTTATATTAGGTCACTAGTAACCCTCATTAATTACCTGGAAGGCCAATGATCTCCTTCTCGCGTAACTCCTATAAATATGCTCATAAAGTTTGTTAAGTACTTGTTCAGTATCATGTGGGTGGACGCACAGGAGATAAGGACCTGTGAATGTCTTCTTATAAAGTTTTCCTCTGGGGGGAGGTAAAAATGGGAAGCCTTGACCCTTACCTGATGGGCCTACCTCATGTTGTCGGGCACTACGTCGCTCCCTAGATAAGCAATGATGGGATCCATCCAATTGGGAGCCTTCTCCATGAGCATGACTTTCTCGGCTACGACTGTCTGTTCATTATTTGGCTGCGCGAGGAACTCTATCTGAATGATTCTTCTTAAGTGAGAGTCAATTACCGAGCTCAGGGCTACTAAATCATCGGTGTGACTGTTAATTGTTGAATGTACACTTTCTTAAATCCTGCCATAAGTCCTATTACCATAGCAAGGCAACTACCATCATATCATTTTTTTGGTTTAAGTCCTCACTTAGTTGCTTGGAGACCGGTTTATGGTCATCGAACACATGAAGGTGCTTTGCCTCTAGGAATTAGGCCTTGTGTAAACCATCGATCTGTGCTTCGTATTCATCTTTGTTGTTGGAGGCCTCGAATCCAAATATCATTCCTTGATCGATGATAGCATCTTTTGGAGTGATAAGGATGATGCCTACTCCTTCCCCCTTGGAATTGGAGGCTCCATAACCATGTAGGGCCAAGTTTGTAGTTTATACTTCCTCATTTCATGACTGCTTCGTTCCATGTTGGTCTGTTGGATGATCTCCTACGAATTCAATAAGAAAATCTACTACAACATGTCCTTTAATCACTGTTCTTGGTTGAAAGTGGGTACTGAATCTCCCAAGTTCTACCGACCACTTTGAGAGTCTCCTCGAGAGGTTGGATTCTTGAAGAAGGGATTTGAGTTGGTAATAAGTGATTACCATTATTGAGTGGGCTTCAAAGTAATGTTTCATCTTCCTAGAGGTAACCACTAGTTCATAAGCGAGTTTCTCGAGAGGTAAGTACAGTTGCTTTGCATCTATAAGTGTCTTACTAGCATAATTAACCGATTGCTCACTTCCATCTTTATCAGACACTAAAGTGGAGGTTGCAACGTGGTCTGATACTGCAAAGTAAAGATATAGTGGGTCTCCATCATTTGAAATCACCAGCGGGGGAATTTGTCTAAGGTATGGTTTGATCTCTTCTAAAGCGGTTGAACAGTCATCATTCCATATGAGGTCTTTGTCCATCTTCAGGAACTAAAAGGATGGTCGACAGTATTTCAAAGACTTGGAGATTAATCAATTAAGTGCCACGAGCATATCAGCGAGCCTTTAAACATCTCGCAATGTCTGAGGAGGCTAAACTCTAGTGATAGCGTCGATCTGATCTGAATTCGACACGATTCCCTTTTTACTGACTAAATAGCCCATGAACTTTTCGGATAGAGTACCGAATGAATACTTACTTGCATTTGGTACTTCCTAAGGATCTTAAAAGTTCTAGCTAAGTCCATTAGGTTGTCGCCCTTGATCTTTATTTTGATTAACATGTTGTCGATATAGACTTCCATAATGTTTCCCATCTGTCTCTTGAACATCTTAGTGACTAGCCTCTGATAAGTCGCCCCTGTATTCTTTAAGCCGAAGGGCATAATCTTGTAGTAATATAACCCAATGGGGGTTATAGAGGACGTTTTTTTCTTGATCGGGTTCAAATAATAGAATCTTATGGTAGATAGAATAGGCGTCTAAGAAACTCATTCATTTATGCATCGTCGTAGCGTCAAATAACTAGTCTATTTTAGGAAGCGAGAAGTTGTCTTTGGGATGTACTCTGTTAACGTCTGTGAAATTAATAATGACCTTCCAATAGTTGTTTCTCTTGCGTACCACCACCGGGCTGGATAACTATTTGGGGAACTGAACTTCCATAATAGATCCTGCATCCAGTAGCTTCCCTACTTCGTTATCCATTGCTTTGACCTTTCCCAAACCTGTTCAAAAAGACTTTTAAGTGATCATCTTGAATGCCAGATTGAGGTGCAGGTGATGGTAGGCAACGTTGGGATCGATCCCTGGAAAACTATATGGTTCCCAAGCGAAAACATCTTGGTTTATTTTGAGAAAGTCAAACAATTATTTATTCTCTTGATAGGTGAGTGTGGATCTTATTAGAAATTACCTTTATGGAAAGTTATCATCGGCCCCAACTTCTTTCACGATTTCGACGACCCTGTCGGTGAGGTGTACCCTGTTCTCCTCCACTTTTGGTCAGTCGAACCATAATTACTATTTGGAGGGTATAACCCCATCCTGGACTTCCTCCTCAGCAACCTTTACCTCCTTCTTCTTTTCCTTCTTGGGGCGAATGGTTGTGATGAAGCATTTCCTGGGTGTGACGTGATGTCCACGGATTCGACCACGCCTTGATCAGTAACCCACTTCAATATTGGGTGGTAGATGGGTGACATGACCTTCATGGCATAAAAGCATCCTCTTCCTAATATGGAGTGATATGAGGAATCAATGTCCACCACTAATAACTCAATTAGCTTTGATATTTGCTTGCCCTGACTAGATGGACTATCCTTCCCAGCGGCATCGTGATCCTCCCAGCAAAGTTGACTAACGAGACCATGGCTTCCCTGAGTTCGGCCATGTTCATCTTCAGGTTATGAAACAACTCATGGTATATTATTTCTGAAGAACTCCCTTGATCCACAAGCAACTTGTCAACATCCCAATTGGCAATTTTGGGGGTAATCACCAATGCATCATGGTGTGGGGTTCTAACCCCAACTAAATCTTCCTCGATGAAAATAATATGCTTGGTGTAGTCGACGTACTTTGGTCGCTGACATTTACCAACCTGGGTTTTGGTGGGGTCGATCTGAAACACCTCCATAACAGCGTTAACCTTCTTTATCTCCATCCGATCAGCATTTCCTTGGAGTTTCTTAAGATCTGCTACCTTATGGATTATCAAGAATGTTATTCGGGTTCTGATCACCACTCAATGTGACCTTATCTATTTTTTTTCAATGTACTCATCGAGGTTCCCAGCTTATACCAGCTCCTCCAAGTGTGACTTCAGACCCTTGCAATTTTCAATCCCGTGGCCGCCCTCCTTATGGAATGCGCATCTCAGTGCATTGTTTTTTCTTCGTTGGGTCACCACATATATTTTTGGGCCACTTGATAAATGGTCATTGATCTTGCTTAAGATCTTATAAATGGGTTCTTTAAAGACTATGATAATAACCTGGAATGACGTGGATGGATCATCCTTATTCCCATCCTCTGGAACCATTCTTTCCCCCGTTATTGTTCCCTTTATTTGGAGCATCACTCTTCTCTGTTCCTTTTTTTTTCATTTGCTCGATCATTTTCCCCTGCATTAGAGTGAAACACATCTTCCACCTTGGTGTATTTCTTAATATGAGCCGTAAGGTCGTCAATGGTGCTGGCTTCTTTCTGAGTTAGGGATTGGTGCAGTAAAAATTTGGTCAGCAAATCAATTTTAAAGGAAGCAATGGAAACTCGCTTCGATCAATCCTCTACCTCATTGAATACTTCCCAATACCTTTTGGAATAAATACGAAGACTCTCCTATGCCTTTTTCTTCGTCGTTAGAAGTGCATCAATCCGCTTGAGATGGGAACTACTGGTTATAAAGTGGGCAGTAAAGGCGTCTACCAGAGCTTTGAAGTTTCTGATCAACCTATGAGGCAGCTTCTCAAACCACGTTTGCGCTACGTCATGCAGGCTAGAAAGGAAAGTTTGGCGCACTAGTGCATAACTATGGCTCCATAAGGTAATTTCTAATCTATATTATCGGACGTGGTCTATGGGATCTATCTTTCCGACTTAAATCTTGAACCTTGAAATGGTAAACTTTTTAGGGGGATCTTCCTCTTTGATCACCCTTGAGAAAGGTGATTTCATCTGGGTATTGATATCCCTCTTGGATAGCTATTTGGTGGACCTAGATCCACGATGGGAAGGATACTGGTCTATATCTTTACGGACCAGAATCCTAATGTATTAATTTTGTCGATTATTGCTCCTATGGCGTCTCTCTAGCTGGCCACGCTCTGATCGACCATGCTCTGTTCTGGCATGTTCAGTTCGATCCTGGTAGTGCCTGGAGCCCCTCCCTCGACTACGAGTATTACGTAGATCTGGGTGGTCCCTGGATTTCTTCAAAAGGTTACCTTTCCTGAAAAAACCTGGGGTTTGTATGCTGACAAACTTCTGACCTGAACCTAGGTGGAACTAGGTATTATTGCACATCACCAACCTGAGTAATATTACTACTATGCTGAGACATCACGTGCTTTCTATTTGCGAAGATTTTTACAGGAATAGAAATCGCTTCCCATAACGGCGCCAATTGTGAGTACAAGAAATATCACAATAAAGACATCTAAGAAAATAATCACAAAAAGTAGAATACAAGATCACGCACAACAATAGATATACGTGGTTCGGTAACTTACCTACGTTCTCAAAGAGGTTATTGTCTTATTATAGTGTCTTTCAATGTTTTTGGTTACATCCCTTTGCCCAGAGTCGGGGTTTATAATTCAGATAAGTATAAAGTAAGTGGTTAAATTCCATAGGCAATTCAACCGAATTGATAAATAGCATATAAGTGTCCCTGAATATCTCCCCGAGATTGTTAGTAACTGATTCATGATTATCTTCATGAATTTAAGCATGTGATAAATGCACATCCCAGGAATAATCTGAATGTTGGGTCAGGCAGCTCGTCTTATGAAATGGGCGGGTTGGCCAGGTGATTGGGCTCTTTGATTATGTCCTCGCACCAAAATACAGAAAAAGCTGGGCGAATAAATAAAACTTCTAAACCACATAAAATAAATTTCAAACAAAAGAGGTGAATTCCTAAAAATAACCACTTATCGGTAGTGCCATCCATGATGAACCACAAATTAGATGAGTCGAGCAGATGATGGTGGTGCAGTAGAAGTATGAGATCCATTTAGTCTTGGACATTGGACAAATCAGCTAAGTCCTTCTTATGGCGTTCCCTCATTTGTTGCAAATCATCCACCTTGGCCTCTGCCTTAGCCACAGCCTCTTCTGCCACTTCAAGTTCCTCTTCAAATTTGACAATGGCTGCTTGCGAGTGGTTAGAGGCTTGAAGATGAGCATAGAACGCAGGCATATCTTCTTTTTTAAAATCAAAAAGAAGTTTAACCAGCCAAAACAGAGAGAATCCATCGCTAACAAAAAGGTTGAGTTTCCCCATCAACACTTTAATGGTTGAAGAACTTAAAGATTGAAAGGGGGTGTTGAGAACCTCGCCCAAAATAGTATCCAGACCGAGCAACCTACACTCCCTCATCACTGGAAAGGGTTGGATGTTAAGAGGAGCAAAGGTAGAAGGGAATAGTTCCAAGCGAGTTTCAATTAGTTCGCATGGGGTAGTAATCAGGATACGTGAAAGTCATTCAAAATTGCCCTCACAAATAATTAAGCAGATGCCTCAAGGGGATGCACACTGTAAGAACTGTGACTGATAGGAGGACATTTAATGTTTGAGGTGTTGTCACCTTTTTGAAGTCTAGAGGCATCAGCTTGAGGAACCTCACCAATAACAGGGGACAAAGGCAGTGTCTGCAAACCCATTGCGTCACAAAGAGCAATTAACTCGGCCATAATTTCCTCCTGAGTAGTTTCCTATCCAGTAATCTCAGTCGTTGTCTAGCAAGTAACTTGTTGTTCGACTTCAACCTAAAAAGAAAAGATGATCCAAGTAAAAAAATGAACCTTTTAAGTGAGATTTAAAGTCATATACTACTATGCACGTCTGACCCTCATTTATGGGAAATTTAAAGTCCGATACTACTAGACACGCCTGACCCACGTTTATGGGAGATTTAAGGTCCCATGTTACTAGGCATGACCCTTTTAACAGAGATTTAAAGTCCTATACTACTAAGAATGCATGGCCTTTTCAAGAGACATTTAAAGTCCTACATTACTAGGCAAGACCTTTTTAATGGAGATTTAAAGTCAAATAGTACTTATCACACCTGACCCTCGTTAATGGGAGATTTATAAACCTATATTACTAGGCAGTTCTAATGATATATATTGCATAAGTTATTATTCAAAGGCTAGTGAAATCTCACCTCTTCGATAGCAGGCAAAACTAGCACAGGAGGAAGCATAGAGGGAACCAGTTTTGGCATTAAATATTGGGATTCCTCAGGAAACTACCTAGTTTTCCTCTGTACCACATCCTCTTACACACTATAGGTATCTTAAACCACTAGAGTAGCACTCTGATTAACCACAAGCCACTGCCCAGCCACAACAGTAAGGGCATCCTTGGCAGTAAAAAAATCTTCTTGACCTACCTCAACATGCTCAACAGCAGCAACTGGCGCACCTCCCTTTATATTGAGGATAGAGGGTCCAAAAAATGAAACCAAAACCTGAACATTAGTTGGGGGATGAACCAAAGCAAGAATAGATTCCCAATGAGAGGCCTCAGCAACCTGTGCTAACCATTAGATGAAATAAAAGTCATCACAAAAAGAAAAAAAAAGGTTGGACACTAATTGAAGAAATTACAGAAGTAAAATTATTACATTTGTAGATGGTGTACAAATACGGGACTTCACAAGGTCAGACTCAACAACCTCTTCATCATTTCCTTCCTTAAGGTCAGTTTGGTTACGTAAGAAGGAAGAGTCAAGCGAATATCCATTACTGGATTCAACATCATAAAGGTTAACAATTACCTCTAAGGAAAAATTCACGGTTACCTTTGATATTTTAGGGGTAGTTGTACCCTTTTGGGGAATGTTAAGAGGGGCAGATAAAGCCTTAAAAATATCCAAGTCTGCCTGGAAAACCTCAACACCGCCACTACCCTCAATACCTTGGGGGGAACCAACATGCACATCAATTTGCATTCAGAGAGGCAAAAAATTAATATTAAAAGAAAGAAATTACAAAAGTTGTAAGTAGAACGAATGGCCATACCTCTTCCTAAGCAAGAAAATCCTCCAACATGGTGTAATCATGAGGGGTGAAGAAGGTTTTGAGGTTGAAACGATCTTATGAAGCTTGCACCTTCAAATAAGCTTCTAATCATCTTCCTCTCCCTCTTCCTCTTCCACTATATCTCTTTGACTCCTCTTCGGTACCTTCTTCCTCAGACTCCTTAAAAATATTCTTAACAGGACTCGCAAACCTTGAAAAAAATGTATAACGTTTCTTTTTACCTTTAGTAACTACTGACGTATAAAAAAAAACCAAGCAGCTATGTGAGATGACATGACATCCCTATCTTCTGTCGAGAAACTGGCCCAATATGTTCAAACATCTGGTTAACCTTTTCGGCTAACTCAGGGTGACGAGACTCCATAGGGGGGACTTTTTGAGTGACCTTAGATTTTCTCGAAGGAAGTTTCCTGGTAGCCCTTACATCTGCCATAATCGAAGCAACATGAGGAGTATCTTCCTTTTCAACCACCCTCGGGGTGCTAGGGTAAATGGTATCTTCCTCGCCTTGATGCAAAGTCTGAGCACCTTTCTTCTTTTTTGACACGCCTCGTTTAAAGGGGCCAACAAAGATAGCTCATATGGGACAAAATCGTTAGTGGTGATTAGAGGGAATTGATAGTTGTCAATGGAGTAGGTCCTCAATCCTAACTCGGTGGGAGGAAATCTCTCAACATCAGGCTAAAGAGGTTACCGGAGGATATTACTTTAAAATCTCCCAAGTTTATAGGGCCAAAACACATAAAAATAAAATGTCGATCTCCCTCCCCAAGCACTTTTACTTGGGATCAAGGGATTGGCGGTATAGTTGGCACAAAGGCTCATAATAATAGAGGTTATAAAATTCTTACAAGCAAAAGAAAAGATGGTGGGCTTCTTATTGTTGAAGTGGTTACTTATAGAAGTACTTTGATCGTACCTAAATTGCATCGCCATAGGGTTGGGGCACTATGATGAGTAGAAATATGACCACTCAGTGTAAGATGGAAGATATGAGGGGAGAAGAATCAAAAGAATGTTGCTCGAGGGAAAGTCCTTTGTGTACGCTTCCTCAACTAGGGTAATTGGCCTTGATGCCTCCTAGAAAAGGAGTTGGTAAAAGACTAAACAACACCCATGTACAGGCAGCAAATAAAATTCTTGACATGATCAATCAAATATTGAAAAGGCTTCTTTGATTGCTTATGATTCTAGCAGCATATGCGAGGAACTCTAATATCATGTGACTGGGGATAACTGCCAATAGGAGCATTCTCGGGGAAGTGGGCATAGAGAAAAACTGCTAAAAGGATATGGTTGGTAAAATTTAAGGTGAAAAACCGGCCATACTACGCGTAGAATGAGCTTGAACTCGATCAAGCCAAGTATATAATGATCCCAAAGTCATGGCAGACAAAGGGAGTTTGACGCCATCAGTCATCTGAATCGCCATGTTTATAAGATTCTTCGTAAGACAGTCATGGGGTTTGTCGGGGAGGAAGATTTTAGAAAGAATAACTCATATATATCCCGCAGGTTCAATGTTTGTACCATAAACCACGTGCTTCCCTTTGCGATTCTTCTTCACAGCCTCGTAAGCCTTTGCGCTCGCCTTATCCTCAATATAGAAAAAGTAACGAATTAGCTCAGAGTAGGTACACTTGTTGTGAGTGACCATGCAGCCTTTTACAATAGCCTCCAACTTCGTCCGAGAAGCCTTCTCAGTGCTAGACAGGGCCTCGTCAAAAAACATATTGAAACTAGTAACCCCTAACCCCAAAAGCCTACAAACATCCATAAGGGTAATTTTGATCTACCCCCAAACAGATACAAAGGTATAAGTTTGTTGACTCCATCTAAAGACAAGAGTTTGCAGAGTGTTGTTATTTTTGGCAAGGGTAAGGTCACCCAGCCAATAAGTTGAAGATAAACCCACCAAAGCTAGTTTCACAACGTACTTACCATGAATATAGTCCGTCTTGGCTCCTAGACCTTCACAAGATCCACCAACCGATTCAAATTCCAACTTAGAATATGGATAATCTCCCTTTCAATCCTAAAATAGGGCACTTTGCTAGTGGGAACGTAAGTGAAGTCTTTGGTATAATCATTCCCCTTCATAAGAAAATCCACCTCTGTTTTGGGGGTAAGTGCTCTTAAAAAATGTTCGGCGGTGGCCCAAAAGTGATTGGAGTCACCAAAATAGGGTGTACAATGTTAGCGTATCCATTGGGTTTGAGGGGCGTGATTTCGAGGATACACACTCCTGGAAGAAAGAATTTCTTGACAATGGGGACCATGAGTGCAAAGTAAGAATGAAATAAAAAGATTAAGTTGCTGAAGAATGAAAGATGAATGGATTTTCTCTCTTTCTCCCTCTCTCTCTCTCTCTCTAAAAAAACACAGTTTGGAAAGAAACCCAAAGGTGAAGATTTTGGTGGCTAAGTATGCCCTTTTATCAGGAAAGTACAAGGAATAGATGGTTGATGGCGTTTCAAAAATGTGGCGACGTCTGAAGTGCCTCGCATAGCTTACACGCGCGCATAGGGGCATAAATCCTAAGGTGGAAATGATTACAATAAAGCAACGAAGCACGAAACGCCTCACGAAGAAGCACAGTTTAGCCCCAGGTTGCGACGTGTAAAATGGGAAACGTGCATCTGTCACGTTAAATATAAAGTGTCCATGGCCATAATGGCGAACGCAAAGAAATCCCCATCTTGGAGGGATGAATCATTTTAAGGGAAATTTGAAAAAAATATTTATCCACTTCCTAAGAAAATTATCACACACATAAATATGCTGACAATGAAGAGTTCCACTTACTGACGTTATCATCTGGTCGAAAATAAATGCACGAAGGAAAAATTAATAAAGTCCCTCACTCACACTTCTTTACACTGACTAAATCTCATACCTATTATGATGTGTTGTTTGTTTGCTAAAAATAACCCTTCTTTACAGATGGTTCTAAGGTCATTAAAAGTAGTTCGAACAGATATTTATTCACGAAGTAAATAAATATCTCTACGAAGGGGAAAATGTAGAGAGTCCACACTCAATATTGATTAGCTAATATGACTTTGTACATAATGAAAGGCTAATAAAAGAGGGGAGAAAAAAACTTCTTGAGAGACCTTTCACAGAGATCGAGCGCGTTCGAATGATAGCATTTATAACATAAAATATGTTGTACCTTATCTTATATTTATGATTACTTGTAAAAGTTTAATTTGTAATTTGTGCGAGGACATTCGGTATCCTCAAGGGACCATGCCTGGCAGGGCATGGGAGATCTTACATGCTCTATCAAATGACCCCCTCTTAGGAACCTCGCAGGAATTTGGTTTGAAGGATTGAGAGCAAGGCAACATTGGGAAATTAATAACCAACCCTCTTGGCACACTTAGGAAAAAACCTTGTTTAGCAAATACAGTTCTCGAGGGACCATCTCTTAGGGAACCTCGTAGAGGGACCTAAATCCTAGATGATCATCTAGAAATAATCTCTAGTCAAACAAACAGTCCATGAGATACTCGAGCGACTTCCAGCCGAGCAATCTCGATTTAATGAACTACCTCTTTGATTGATATGACAACTAGGGGTGGAAAATTTGGAAACGACATGATAACACGAAACGGCACGGAACAAAATTAACACAAAATTGACACAGCTTATCGTGTTCGGGTCGTGTTCAGATCTGGGTTATTGGACCCGTTGTCGTGTCGTGTCGTGTTTATTTTGAATTTTGGACACGAAATTGACCCAAAATAGACCCAATAGTGACCCCGTTAAGACCCATTATGAACCCGATTAACCCCATTAAGACCCATTACAAATCTATTAAAAATAAAAGGCTTTTATTAAAAATCCCAACCCATAAAACATTTTAACTCCCTGCATTATACCATAAAACCAAACATAACAAACCCTACCTAAAGCTACCCCAAAACATTTCTCCACACCGAAGGTTTCGTTTCTTCACCACACCGGCAACTTTGTTCTTCTCTCGGCGACGGTTAGTATTGTTCTTACCTCGACGATTATGTCCGGCATTTTTCAGATCGTTCTCAAATGGTTTTGTCCAGTGGTAACTATTCCGATCGTTTTTAGATGTCGTTTTTACGAAATTAAAAAAGTTTTACTAACTGTTAGTAAGTAGTAGTAACATATCTTTTTTTTTTGTAAAATTTTTATGGTTCCGTGTTATGAGATGTCATTTTCAGATCTCGTTTATGGTTTCGTGTAAAGGTTCCGTGTAAAAGTAGTAATAGATCTCTTATATGGTTTCGTAGTAACAGATCTCTTTTTACGTTTTCAGATGTTCTTTATATTTTTAATAGATCTTGTTCGTTTTTTAGTTCGTTTTTTTTTCTAACAGTTCTCTTGTTCGTTTTTTCAGTTCTCTTGTTCGTTTTCTAACAAGTTTCACTAACAGTTCTCTCACACGATTTTTTTTTCAGTTTGATTTTTTTCTTTTATTAACAGTTTTGTTTGTATTTTATTATTTACATGTTATGTTAACATGTATTTCAACTCAACACCTCCATTTACATTTGTATTTTTTATTATTTGTCTAACATTTATATTTTTTTTCATTTAGCAGATCTCAAAATGAACTCAAAATTAACCTTGACTAACGTTAATGTGATGAAAAGATCAAAATCATTTGAAGTTGAAGAGAAGAAAAGGGTGAAATTTTCAGAACCTCTTGGGAACAATTTAAATGAAAATGAGGTCATTATGTATTCTATTTTGTTAGATTTTTTTTTATTAGTTTGAATTTGTTTATTTTTTGTAGTTTGTCTTATATATGGTGTTATGATTTTTTTTTGGTCGCGGAGATAATAGTACTTGCGAAGATAATGGTGATGATGTTGTTGAAGTTAATGTGAAATTAGAGGCGAAAACACAAGGGGATTTAGTCAAGTAATGTGGAGAACGTCGGTCCGAGGTACGGAATTTTTTTGACCTTCTTTCCGTTGGTGATGATGGAAAAGAAAGAGCCAAATGTAAAAAATGTTCTAAAATTTACATGTGTTCTTCTAAGAATGGCACGGGTAGCTTAAGAAAACATATGAAAAAGTGTCCAAGAAGGGATAAAATGACGTTATCCCAAATGTAAATGAATCAATCTCGTGGGTATATGTCGATGCGTTCTTCCAAATTTGAGCCTGAAAGATTTCGAGAGTTAATTATTGAGGCCATTTTAATGCATGATTTACTGACCGGGCGGAAAAAGTGCGTGCGTGTAAAGTGCACAATCGTTGTGTGTTTCGCGCCGCGATACAAAAAACCTAAGCTACTACTACACTTGACAAGCAAGCACAGCGGTAAGTCGGGTATCGTAAGAAATCCACAGGGAGTGATTGAATTTTAGATGTTAATTGTTTTAAAACTTCTGAAAATAAAAATGGTGTAAAAGAAATAAGAAAAGGTGAAGGGTGGTTATGGTGGACTAAAGAAAAGAGAAGTTACGCTACACAAAAGGAAAGCGAGGGTCGGGATCGCATAAACGCATTCACGGGCTAAACAACTACTAATTAGAATTAAGGCTCGAAAACATTTAATCGATCATTTTCAATTAAGCATAAACATCACGCAATAAGGAATTTAAGCCAAAGTTGCGAGATTAAACATTTAACGGAAAATGGTCACACGCGGATTAAATTCGGATAATCGCTATAAACACTAACGTTGCATGACAAAGAAAGTTAAACGCATAATAATCCGACTTTAATACGCGAGGTTTCAATTAAATGCAATTTTACACGAAACCCTAACTTTCGAGGTCCGAACCCGAAAATGGCGGAAATGCAATCCCGACCCTATTTATGTAGGGACTAAGCATGATTAAACTAAATTAAACTAATTAAACTAAAAAAGCAATAAATAAAGAAAGAAAACTAATTATGAAAGCATGTAAATTTATCTAGAAAGCAAGGAAATAATGAAATACAACTATATTAATGGAGAGGGAAGATGAATAGTCAACATACAATCCACATGGGGTGTCAAACCAAGAGGAATTGAAGAAGAACCAAGAAAAACCCCAAAAAACACTAACTAAACTAACCTAAAATCGTGCCTCTACTGATATATGGTCTTATTACAACAAAATTGGCTCATATAGTAAGTTGGAATAAAAATAAAGAAGAAAGAAAAGAAGGCAAAATATCTGCAGAAAACAGAGCATCGATCGATCGACCCCTTTGGTCGATCGATCGACCTAGGAAAAACTTTGGCAAATCAGAATGGTTGATCGATCGACCAGAAGCGTCGATCGATCGATCAAACAGGGCAGAATGCAGCAGCCTACTGCATCCCTTCTCTTCCTCTTCTCCTTCTCCTCTTTTGCTTCCTTGTTTTTCCTCCGCTGAAATCGCCGTAACTTCTTCGTTATGAATCGGAATTGCGCACCATTCACGGCCACGCGAAGCTAGCGAGGAGGGCTACAACTTCCGTGAGATGTTGGGCTAGGCACCCAATCTGTGAAAAGACTAAAATGCCCTTGCGCGTGCGATTGTGTACGGAACTTCACCGGAATGCGTCCGAACTTCATACTAAGCATCCAAATACCTACAAAAGCTCAATTAACCCCTGCAAAACATGTTAAGATAGAAATCCGAGGTTTTCTGGTTAACGAGCATAAATATAGGGATTAAGATACCCGAGGGGGCTAATAACGCATAGGTTAACGGGTGAAATACGCAATATTTGCGTCGTATCACACCCCCTAACTTACACATTGCTAGTCCCTAGCAATGAAATAGGAAACAACAAGAACTACAAGAAAACCAAAAGCAGGAGAAGATACAAAAGTATGGTATAAAAGCATAAGGCCACTTTCGCGGGCGATTCGATTGCATTTAGCGTATGCAATAAGCCGTTAAACCCCTAGGTCACCCTAGTGGACGAGTGTCGTCTCGTGAGGGTTTTCAGGGATGAAACCCACAAACATCACATGGTTTCCTAAAAATATGCCAAACCCAACATGCGACAAACTCAACAACAACGAAAAAGATTTCAAACATGTTATTAGCAAAGTGAATGAATTCAAGCTAAAGTCCGTTGTTATTAACAAGTTGAATGCACCTCATAGAATTGAAACTTTAAAAGTGGGAGGGGGGAGAGCACATGCATAGTGTGATTTGAGGAAAAACTTATATAAACCGGATACTAATCAAAGCAAGCATATATTCAATCCTCACGGACATTACGCTCATCAAGCGAATTCACTCAAAACAGGGTGGTAACACTCGGGACATGCGGGCTAAAGAGTAAATGTAAATGGAAACTAGGCCGCACACATGTCACAAATGAAGAACGCTATATATAAAATGAAAAACTGTAATCTCAATGAAAGGATACCGCACACTAAAAGAGGCGAAATGCATTTTCACAGATTATTAAAACTATTATGACTTTTAAATTACATCAACCTAAGATCACATAGGACTTTATGGGGTTGTAATGTAGGTTTGGCTAGGGTGAGAAACGAAGGAATGTATGTACGGATTCAAAGTGTTCGGGATGAAAACTCGGGATAATGGGAAGGATGCGGGCAATATCAAAATCGGAAAATAAGTTCCAAAAAGGCATTAAATATATCATCGGGGAGAGTAATCAAAGCTTATTGAACTATATACAACATATACAAACTTCTCTTTCTTTTTCTTTTCTTCTTTTTCTCATTTTCTCTTTTGTTTTCTTTTGCTTTTTGCTTTCTCTTTTTCTTCACTTTTTTTCACTACATTCTTTTCTTTGCTTATCAAACTCTCATATGCCTAAATTGCAACCGACATCATAACAACATCATTCAATCCCAAGTAATATTCCAAACAAAGGTGAGGAAAGTGTATATATAGGCTAAAACTCCAATTTGGAGTTGGTTATGGGAATGGGGATATGAAACGAAAGGCTAATATTTAGGCTCAAAGGGGTTAACGAGGGTAAACATATAAGGTGAGGTCAAGGCTAATATGGGTGATATAACAAAGATTGACTATGATCATTTCACAAAGTTTACGCAATTCTCAAGTCAAAACAATATATGAAAATCATGATCAAGTAACACATTTCAAGTATGAACTCAATTAATGAACGGTCAAATGAAAGAATAGAGAGATTACCGACGAATTCAACGTTTTCAAAGAGAAAAGAATGGTGTATAACACTCACAAACGACGAAAGGTACGAAGCTTACTCGGTGTAAGTATATACAATGCAACAAAAGATTATCGAGTTATAAAAATCTTAAACCAAATCAATAGAACAAGGAAAGTGCATGGGATAAAGTTTAATTCATGAAGTTATTCACAATATCAATGATTTGAGGACTAAAGTCTAATAACTTCTAAAATCGAGAACATGCATCATTGAGTTGTCTATTGGATCGGGCAATTATTGAAATTTATCACTGGAAACAAGGCAAAATGCCCAACAAAGGAGAAAAAAGAAAGAAAATATTTTTGAAATTTTTCAAATTTTTCACAAAAAGGCATACTCAGTAACTAAATGTGAGCAAATCCATGGACTACACATGAAATGGATAGAATATCCTACACCCCCTAACTTAAATTTTGCATTTTCCTCAATGCGCATTAAGAACACAACACAAAGAGAGGAAAAGAACGATATTACCCAAAATTGGAGCGATCTCCATAAGCGCGAGTCCAAAGGAATCTACAAAACAAGTTAGTACCAAGAATAGCAAAAACAAATAACAAAAATTTAACTAATTACACTAGACTAAATTAAAAGGAAAGAAAAATAGGAAAGAAAGAAAATTAAAAAGCTAACTATTTACAACCTACTATTTAGGCTTCACACTAACTATACACTAGAAGTCTAAATAGTTGAGGGTCCACCCAAAAAGGGATTTGACTTTGAAAGATCAACGGTGGACCCTCCAAAGCGAACATGCCTCCCGAAAAATAAGAATTCCCTTTGAACAACGAAAGGCATGTGTAAGGCGAAAGAAATGAACCATCGTCAATTAAAAGTTTTGGAGGGACAATGGGGGATTTGGATAAAAAGGGGGACAAGACTAAATTAGTCTCAGAAAAATCAAAATCACATCCCCAAGATTCTTCAATTGGAAGGGGAGGTGGGGCAAGTGCAAGTGAAAAGCCCATGAGATGAAGCATCTCAAAATAACATTCTCGTTCAAAAATCGGGTCAAAGTCCTCAAGACTTTCAACCGATTCTTGCGATAAATTTAATTGTTCGGGAATAGTAGGGAACAAAGGAAAGGAAGGACACACAACCTCAAAAGAATTGGAAGTATTTAAAAGAGATTGGAAATCGAGAGTGCTTGGATCACTCTCAATTATTTCATCCTCAAAAATGGGTGGAAGTGAAAAGCAAGTTTCAACCTCAACCCGACTTTGTGAAGAAGAAATAATCTCATCGAGTTGGACATTTTTTTTATTTGTCCAAGCGTCATAAATCTCAACTTCATCATTCCATTCCTTATTCCCACCACGCAAAGTTTCCTCCAAAGGCAATGGGGGATTGCTTGCAAATTCTTGACTTTCACGTGCAAGACGCTCATACTCAAGAATTTGTAGGCATTCACGCATGGTCTTGGGAGTATAACCTTGAGAACTATTAGCATAACAATTAAAATTATCTAGAGAGTTATGGTGAGACATTTCAAAATAAGCTATTCAACAAAAGCAACAAGCGCCAAAATTTCAATTTCTCGAAACAATCTAGCACAAGTCAAAAAGAAAGGAGAAAATAAAGAATACAAATATGAATGAAAGAAATACTACGAAATAATAAAAGAATCACTATCTAAAACACACTCCCCGGCAACGGCGCCATTTTGTGACCGGGCGGAAAAAGTACGCGCGTGTAAAGTGCACAATCGTTGTGTGTTTAGCCGCCGCGATACAAAAAACCTAAGCTACTACTACACTTGACAAGCAAGCACAGCGGTAAGTCGGGTATCGTAAGAAATCCACAGGGAGTGATTGAATTTTAGATGTTAATTGTTTTAAAACTTCTGAAAATAAAAATGGTGTAAAAGAAATAAGAAAAGGTGAAGGGTGGTTATGGTGGACTAAAGAAAAGAGAAGTTACACTACACAAAAGGAAAGCGAGGGTCGGGATCGCATAAACGCATTCACGGGCTAAACAACTACTAATTAGAATTAAGGCTCGAAAAAATTTAATCGATCATTTTCAATTAAGCATAAACATCACGCAATAAGGAATTTAAGCCAAAGTTGTGAGATTAAACATTTAACGGAAAATGGTCACACGCGGATTAAATTCGGATAATCGCTATAATCACTAACGTTGCATGACAAAGAAAGTTAAATGCATAATAATCCGACTTTAATACGCGAGGTTTCAATTAAATGCAATTTTACACAAAACCCTAACTTTCGAGGTCCGAACCCGAAAATGGCGGAAATGCAATCCCGACCCTATTTATCTAGGGACTAAGCATGATTAAACTAAATTAAACTAATTAAACTAAGAAAGCAAGAAATAAAGCAAGAAAATTAATTATGAAAGCATGTAAATTTATCTAGAAAGCAATGAAATAATGAAATACAACTATATTAATGGAGAGGGAAGATGAATAGTCAACATACAATCCACATGGGGTGTCAAACCAAGAGGAATTAATGAAGAACCAAGCAAAACCCCAAAAAACACTAACTAAACTAACCTAAAATCGTGCCTCTACTGATATATGGTCTTATTACAACAAAATTGGCTCATATAGTAAGTTGGAATAAAAATAAAGAAGAAAGAAAAGAAGGCAAAATATCTGCAGAAAACAGAGCATCGATCGATCGACCCCTTTGGTCGATCGATCGACCTAGGCAAAACTTCGGCAAATCAGAATGGTCGATCGATCGACCAGAAGCGTCGATCGATCGATCAAACAGGGCAGAATGCAGCAGCCTACTGCATTCCTTCTCTTCCTCTTCTCCTTCTCCTCTTTTGTTTGCTTGTTTTTCCTCCGCTGAAATCGCCGTAACTTCTTCGTTATGAATCGGAATCGCGCACCGTTCACGGCCACGCGAAGCTAGCGAGGAGGGCTACAACTTCCGTGATATGTCGGGCCAGGCACCCAAGCTATGAAAAGACTAAAATGCCCTTGTGCGTGCGATTGTGTACGGAACTTCACGGGAATGCGTCCGAACTTCATACTAAGCATCCAAATACCTACAAAAGCTCAATTAACCCCTGAAAAACATGTTAACATAGAAATCTGAGGTTGTCTGGTTAACGAGCATAAATATAGGGATTAAGATACCCGAGGGGGCTAATAACGCGTAGGTTAACTGGTGAAATACGCAATATTTGCGTCGTATCATTTACCCTTTCAGTTTGTAGAGTATGAGGGTATTAGGGCTATTTTTCATTACTTATATGAGGATGTGATAACTATCTCAAAAATTACCGCAAAGTTCGATGTCTTAAAAATGCATAAAAGAGAGAAGAAAAAATTAAAGAAAATGCTTGAGTTAGTTCCCGGTAGGGTTTCATTGACATCTGATTTATGGTCTTCAATTAACACAAATGGATTTGTTTGTGTCACTTCACATTTTATTGACAAAGATTGGAAATTGCAAAAAAGGATTCTCAATTTTCAAGTGATGCCACCTCCACATAATGGTATTTGCTTAACCGAAAAAATATCCAATTTATTATCTGAGTGGGGCATTGAGAAAAAGTTGTGCACTATCACGTTGGACAATGCATCAAGCAATGATACATTTTTTGAATTAATAAAAAGTCAGTTAAATAATGACGGCTCACATTTAAGTAAGGGTGATTATTTTCATATTCGATGGTGTGCTCATGTTTTGAATTTAATTGTTTAAGATGGTTTAAAGGCAATAAATGGAGGGGTGGAAAAGGTGCGCGAGTGTGTGAAGTACGTAAAAGGCTCACAAGTTAGGAAAGTAAAATTTATTGAATGTATGAAATTTGTTCATTTGAATGCAAATAGAGGATTGCATCAATATGTCCCAACTAGGTGGAATGCAATATTTCTAATGATAGAGAGTGATATATTTTATCACCGTTCATTTGTTCGTTTAGCACTAAGTGACTCAAATTTTTTGCATTGTCCAAATGGAACGGAGTGGGGAAAGATTGAGAAATTTTTTAAGTTTCTGGAGGTTTTCTATGAAGTGACTTGCATATTCTCCGGAAACAAATACCCTACGGCGAACTTGTATTTTACTTCCGTTTACATGGTTGAGTTCGCTTTAAGAGAAGAAATACAAAGTTCGGATGTCTTTATGAAGCAAACGGCATGTAAAATGTATGAGAAATTTTCCAAGTATTGGTTGGATTATAATTTTCTTTTGGCAATGGCCGCAGTTTTGGATCCTCGTCTCAAATTTCAATATGTTGAGTTCACTTACTAAAAACTTTATGGTATCAATAATTATCAAAGTTATCTTGTTAAAGAAAAGTTGTTTGATCTTTTTGGTGAATACATCTATTACAAAGGTGGATGGATGTAAGAAAGTTGCTGATGAGAAGGCAAATGCAACCGTACTAAGTCGAACCGCCAAAAACATGTTCAAGGTACATATGCATTGTTGTTTTTTTTATTACTAAACTTCCTATTTTTTTTTTAATGAAAAAATATGTTGTTTTTCTTATTACTAAAGTTGCTGCTTTTTTTTAATGAAAAAAAATGTTGTTTTTTTATTACTAAAATTGTTGTTTTTTTTAATGAAAAAATACGTTGTTTTTTTATTACTAAAGTTGTTGTTTTTTTTTAATGAAAAAAATGTTTTTTTTTATTACTAAAGTTTTTGTTTTTTTTTAATGAAAAAACATTGTTGTTTTTTTGTTGTTTTTAGGAGTTCTTTTCTTATTAGAGTCGAGCACTTTCTTCAATACAAAAGACACAACTTGAGATGTATTTAGATGAGCCAAGGAGTGACTTAGCAGAACAATTGGATGTTTTAAATTTTTGGAGAGCGCATCAATACCGATACCCTGATCTAGCATGCATGGCTCGTGATGTCTTAAGTGTCCCTGTATCCACAGTTGCATCGGAGTCGGCGTTTAGTAGTGGTGGTCGTGTGCTTGATCAATATCGGAGCTCACTTAAGCCTGAAACTATGGAGGCGCTAATTTGTACTAGAGATTGGCTTTTTGGCATTAAAGGTAAATTTATATTTCTTTACAAATCGATTTTTTAAATAAACGATTTTCACTTAATCATTTTGGATTTTTGTACTATTAAAGTGATTTGGAGCTTAATTTGCTTGAGCTCACTGAAGACATCATAGAATTGGATAAGAAGGAAAGCAATTCATCGGATACTATCAAGGTTAATACATGCAATTTTTAATATTTAATTAGTTTCACTTGTATTACTAATTTATTTTATTCTAATAATACTTATATTTTTTTCATAGGAATGATATTGTGCAAGATGATGGAAGAAAGAATGATGTCAAGCACTAAAGAGGAGAGTAGTGATCTTTTGAAGACTTTATTAGTTGTCATCTTAACTAAAAACTATTATTTGAGAATTGTAATCTCAATAAAAACTTTAAGTATGTTTGAATTTTTTTGGAACTTTTGGTGGTTGAGATTATATAAGTTTTAGTTGTGCTTACTTATTGTGATGTAATTCCTCCTTGTGCATGTTTACTATATAAATTTTATATATTATGGAATTTTTGCAAATTGTTGATTTAATATGTAATAAGCATTAAGTGAAAAACTATGCTACAAATTGTACTCCATTCCTGTCATGTCGTGTTGGGTCAAACGTGTTGTGTTAATGGGTTTTAATCAATCAAAATTTTAAATCATGTCAACCGTGTTGTGTCGTGTCAGAAGCGGGGCGTTTTCGGGTTATAAAATAATAACACGACATCGGGTCGTGTCGTCTTCATGTCACTAAAAAACATTTCGTGTCGTGTCGGGTTGGTCCTGAACCCAACCCAATAACATGATTTTCCACCCCTAATGACAACCCATCCTGTGTAGGTCCCTATTCACCAACTTTATGACGTCATAGCATCTGACATTTAAGAACTCGAAGAAATAGCACTTAAGTGGGTTTATCCTTACGATGATAGGCTCATTGAATGAATTTATATCTTCTAGCCGTTTTAAGATAAACCTTTGGGCTATCATGTCACATTCTTATTAATTCCACCATGCTTGTGATTAGTGAGGTAGTTTCTTGCCAAAATACCATATCTCATGCATTTAATGCAATATCTGTGGCATTAATGTCATTGTGACCTAGCATTTAATGTCAGTCAATCGCATTTAATGCCAATAAGGTAAATCGAGTGAGCTTTCCCTCATATAAATACAATAATAACACAGTTTACAAGGACGTCAATTTGCACCCATAATTGATGTTGGTTTTCCCCCATACACGAGCATTGGCAGTGAGAACATTGATTGCCTGAACATTCCCTTTTCTTCCATTGATACCGTTGTCATTGAGCATTGACTGTGTCTTAGGTTCCTATCTTGCCTTTATTGTGACAAGATTCCTTGCTCTTTCTCCCTTCGACCAGGTTGCCTGTTGGTTCCACTCATTTATTGTATTCTCAATGCAATTATAGTGTAAAAGATCCCATTTAATACAAGTTTGGATATTGAATATTGTTGTCTCTTTAACTCTCATTTATTATCATTTTCATATTAACCTTCGATATTAGTCACAGTCTTGATAAGGGGTTACGCCTTGCTTGATACTCATCGTATTTAAGGTAGTATCCCTTTCACTCTAAGTAACTCAAGCTTTTATAAAAAAAACCTCTAATTGCTTGAAGAAGAAAACCAACATATGTATCCAAAAAGCCTTAAATAAACATATGGACACAAGGCAAGGAGGATTCTTGTCTACACAAATAAATAATAAATAAATCTACATAAAATATGTTGATAAAAATGTGATTTGTACAAAGTTTGAGGCCAAAAATGCGAAAAAAAAAGGCATCAAATTTCTGTCAATCTGAACGATGGTCATTCACGTGACCTTTGTCACTACAGTGAGGACTTTATATGATGCAACAAGGCAGCAGCGAAGGAGGTAGCGTAATTAACTAGATTTTTCACCGACTGAGAGTTTTCATACAACGCGGCCAACGAACTACAACTTCGTTGTAGGGAACTAAGCAATTTTTTCAATGTAAAACAAGTTTTTTAAATACAGAATATTCCCTTTTAAAAGTATGGTTATATAAGAAAGATATATGACATATGTATATGGAAAACTCAAAACACTGCCTCAAATACACACACATACACACATTAGTTTAACATGTTTTCCAATTTAAAAAATTCTAATTTGAGGAGTGTTAAAACATAGGTGTACTAAGTCATCTAAGCCATTTTAGCTTATTCTAAAGAGAAATTCTCATTGATGGAGAAGTGAATGATGTCGGGATGAAGTTGATAAAGTTCGGTGAAAACGTATTGTCATTAATCTTTTCGGAATGACCTCTTGGACTTGAGACGCAAAGTGAGTTTTGGTCAATGGGATCAGACAACCTAATCCTATGGGTAACTTTGATAATTATGCATACACTTGCAATCACCTCGTTTGTCTATTCCATGACTAAACACACAAAAATAAAGAATTCAACCAAATGAATCAAATTTATCATTTATGACATGACTCGAGTGATCAAAGGTATAAAGATAAAAGACACACTTGAATGAACCACAAGAGACTCCACATCCATTTGGACCTCTTATACCTATTTCGTGTCAAACACTAACAAACATATCAGAATACCAATGTGTAATTAATTGACAATAAAATAAAAGTGATAAAATAATATTAAAGCAATTCTTATAATTACTAAAAAGAACATATAGCAATTTTATCAAATATCTCTACAATAGATGATATATTAACTTCATTCCGTAAGATTATACTTTCACTAATTCAATACCTCCCCCCTTCTCAAGCATCTCTCTCTTAAGGACTGGATTTATATTTCCCTTAGAAGAAAGATCTCTCCCCCTTTTTGTCACGGAATTGACAAAGGAAAAGACAAGAGAATCAATAAATGATCTAAAAAAGATAATTCAAAGTATTGAAACTAGTATACCATAATATATAATTGAGGTAGAAGTTAAAATAAGATTGATCCCAAGGTAACAATATATTAGGAAAAAATAATAACTGTGAGATAACTAATAGCCAAATATATCTCACCATAATGCTAAAAAAATGACTCCCCCTTGCTATACTCTCTCCAATATTACTCTAAAGGGCCATCCTAATAGAAATAAAATATCCAAAAGATGGATCCCTCCTATCTCAGGTAGTATTAAAATCAATTGTTCTGGTACAGAGGAGGATAGTAATAGTTATGGAGAAGGTGCTATAATGAGAGATGATCTAGGTAGACTATTAAGGGATACATCTATGTATGGTTATCAAGGATCTCTTATAGAAGTTCAACTTCAAGTGATTAAGGAAAGTCTAAAGTTTTGTTCAGATACCAATATCCCTCAAGTTGAAATTGAAACTGATTCCAATATTATATTCAATGGCCTCTCTTCATATCTCTGATGTATTCCTTGGCAATATAAGCAAGCTTTCAAAGAAATTGAAGTCCTTTCTCATAATCTCCAAACATCAATCAAGTTGTGCCCTAGAGAATTGAACAAATCAGTTGTGGTTTTATCTTCCTTTGCTATCAGTCATAAAGGATTCTATACATTTCATCATCTTGAGGACGCTCCTTCTCTATTAAAGAAGACTATTAGTCTAGATGCTCCAAGGTTTACTTTTGCTAGATAGGCTTGTCATCTTTTGTACTAGCACTTAAGAGAGCTATTCTCTCTTATCTCAATAAATTCTTTTTTATTTAAAAAAAAAAGGTGAAAAATGTAACCTAAGAACATAATTTTTTTCTTATATCTTATAGCTAGTTTTCTTTTGACACAAATTGATTCCCCCCTTAATCAATTCTTCTATAGTACTAGAAATCTTCTCCCTATTTTAAGAAAGATGCAGTTATTAAGTAACTGAATCAATAGGAACATAAGGAACGTCTTAGTTAATCATAATTACCGAAAATAAGTTGATAGTGTGAAAAACATTATACGTGACACAATAAGCACAAGGAGGTGATAGTAATACGAGATATGAATAACATGGTATAAAATATTAAGAAATAAATGTTCAACAATTATATAACAAGCCAAATATATAAACCATTATTAAGATTTAGCATAAACAAATTTACTAAACATTAAGTTAAACACAACATGAAAAGTGTATATAATACATAAGATATTAGTAGGTACCAATTTCTATGAACAATGCTAAACCTCAACATATAAATACAAGTCTAGATACAAACTGATTATCTCATGACAAGACAAGTATCTAAGAAATATCCAAAGGTGAATCATGTGTCAAACTATGATTAGAAACCACCATGTAAATATGAAACGACAAACTAAGATATAATAAATTATCCTAGCATCCTTAAACGAAATCATCAAGAAAAATATGATAAACCAAATTCGAATATAATGTATCATATTTATCTCAAATATAGAGACAGTGATATCAATATATATAGAATTTTGGTATCAATTTTAAAGTCACAGGTAATAACACACGCTCTAAAGATATGAATAAGGAACATCATGTTTAATTCCAATTAAGATTAAACAAGAGAAAGTATGTACCAATAACATTTATCACTCAACAAAAGTGATATCCCCGAACATAAATTTTCACTAAATCTTTTTCAGAAACTTGAAAGATAAACTACATGGGGAAAGAGAATAAGATGCAAGGTAAATGAAAAAAATTGATAAATAAAGGGTTTTACATGAAACAATGTGTATTTATGCAATTAGAGAAAAACACCAAGACCCACTTTTTATAAGTTAAAAAAATATAGGCAATATTATCACACTTATCAAAATTTAAATTTTATACCCAAGATTAATAATCAAGAAAATATTATCCATGAAAGGTTAATAATGTGAGAAAAGAATTAACCAATAACATAGGAACATATCTCATATGTGAAAAAAAAAAAAAATAACACCATTAAAAGAATAAAACCAAGCTTGAGTTCAATTTAAGAATAGCAATTCAAGAACAAATGACTTAAAGCTTTAATAGTAGTGAAAATTTTCAATACCTTTAAGATATTTTCAACGAACAGTTTTCTCTTTCTCAATGAGTGATTTGGTTAAAATTTCTAGTTTCACATCCTTCGTGTTATTCAATTTTGGATTGATATATATTTTTGAAACATCGCTTTGTTCAAAATTATTTTTTGCATGTGGTGGCTTTCACTCATTAATTACTAAGATGGGATACTATTTCTAATTCTTAAAAGTAACATCATCCAATCAAACATCTCTCATGATTTTTTGATATAGCATCTAACTTTTTCAACTCCTTTAAAACATGAATAATTGTCACACATACACATTTGAGGAATTGGACTCTTTCTCATAAATATTCGAAGCTTTGAACCTTTTGTATAAGATCGTCCATATTTTTTATTCCCCATAATGTGGCATATATACAATGTGTTGTGTAGTGTAAAGTGAAATAAGACATGACATTAAATTCTCAAGCATAAATTTTCTCAAAGTTTATAAGACTTAATAGAAAATAAAATTTATCTCATGAAGCACATGTCATATTCCTAAACAAGATATAAAATGATCAAATAAGCCATTTTGATAGATAAAAATATGTCATGGGGTATATCTTTAAAAAGGCGAAAACATAATTGTACCAAAAATCTTTTTAAATTTTACGGATAAATATATGTACAACCAAAAAGAGCATGATATAGGACCAAACGATATAACCATTTAATCCTAAACATATTCCGATAAATTCAATTAATCATGAAAATAACCAATGAAATTCTAAGATAATCAATCTAGATGAATCAAAAGGTTTTGACAAAAAGAGAATGTAAATCCTAAAAACAATAATAGCCCAACCAAGGATAATAAGAATATGAAAAAATTATATCCTAGGTAAAGTGAAAAAAAAATTAATATGCATAAGAATAAACATACATGGACCAACTATATGTGACAATCCTAAACATACTTTTGGAAAACCTAAGCAAAACTATCCTAAAAAAATTATTTTGAGTTATTCAAGACATGATGTAAGAACAAATCAAGAAAATAAACAATCCACATACGAATCATCAAAGATGAAACAAATGATTTACAAACTAAACATAATTCAAAAGAACATAGCCTAATGTACGATATATAAAACGAAATGCTAATAAAAGTTATGACCAAAAACAAAATAACCTCTAGATTTTAGAGGTGAGGGAAGGGGGTACCAATTTCAGAATATTCTTATTCTCAATTTTAATTCCTCCCAAAATGTCCTTTCTTACCCATACATGACTTAAACAAGGAGCCTCGTGTTTAAATGGGGCCTTAGCCATGTTTTTATTTAAATTACCTCTCTTAATATTATCGTTTTTCTTAATAATATTTTGATTGTTCCTAATCCCCATTTTCTTTTAACAGGTTTATAGGAAAACTCTGTTGAATAAAAAATGTTTGGACCTCTGCTATTCTTTACAAAAGTCTTACCATAATTAACGTGATGCAAAGGTCTGGTTTGTTTGAGTAAAAAATAAAAATCCCCTAACTGACCAAACATGTGCCACTGATCACATTTAAAAGATTTAGGTCTAGTCATTTGGGTTTGGGGCTTAGGAATAACCTTTTTAAAATATTGAAATCCATTCAACTTGTAACAAAAATCTCTAAGGTTTCCTTTTCTATGACAATAATAATAATAAGAAAAGTCCTTTTTAGGTCTTTAATGATTAAGCACGCGATTTTTGTAAGCACAAATAACAGAAAAAACAATTCTTCCCCTTTAATTATGTGACAATATGTTTCCCATTCTTTTGCCAATTTTTTGGAACAATTTCAGTATGTGTTCTCTCATTTAATGATAAAGGTAAAAAAAAATATCTCTCCTCTACGGAAGTCTTGATAGTTACAATCTAGTTCTAAAGAAATATCTTTAATTTAAAAAATAAGTTTCACATTAAAATCAATACTATTTTAGAATTTTGTTTTTAAAATATCCACGGAGGTCGTCAAATCATCTCTTTATTTTTTTTAAGTAGATGAACATTCATCCTCCACTTTAGGAGCCTTACATTAGTCTTTTAATTCATCAAGGAAATTTAGGAAATCACTAAATCGAAATCAAGGGCTCTGGTTTTGGAAAAGAGAGAATGACTACGAGCTTCCAAAACTTGGAAAAAAATTATTTTCTTCTTTTACAAAAGAAGCTCAATGAAAATTTTAATTTGGAAGAGGAGAGATATTCACTCTTGTTAACAACTTTTTCGTCTTTAAAATCTTTTAGCTTGTAAGATAGAATCACATTGTTTTGCAATAATCTTTTGGATTCTATATAAAGTTTGTCGTAAGAAGTTTACATATCCTCTTCTTCACAATCATTACTACTAACACAAACATCTTCAATATTAGGAATAGAGTGATCCAAAAAATCGTACAAGGACAAAAGTTGGGTAAAATCCTTGTCAATATTACTAATAGGGGCATCTTCAAATATATCATATTTATGCTAGGAAAAAAACTATCAGTAAGATCAGATTGTGTAACAAGTCCAGTATAAAATCACTAGAATTTCCAAAAATTAAATCTTCAAAAATTTCATACCAAACTGTCATTTCTTATAAGAACCATGATATTTCTCTAACCCTAAATACCTCTAGATATTGTTTAAAGTGTTCAAAATCCAAAGTCTTCGAAAGAAAAAAACTATACTTGAAAACCTACAATATTCCTAAATTAACATAGACCCCTTGAAGTTGCAGTAAATTACAATATAGCCCCTAAAAATTTCTAAGTAAGATAACTTTATGTGTATTTTATCCCTAAACCCCAACTTTATATCAAATTCATCCTTTAGACTCCAACAAACATAAAATCATAATTACATCCCTTGAAGCTTTCTGAAATTATAAAATTACCCCTATACTTAATAAAAAAATAGTGAACTTTTTTGGCTATAAATGTAATTACAAGACCAACTAAGGACCAAACCTCCAAGTTTCCTTAAATTCGGTAAACCCATTGTCCACCTAGTGTCCCATATCAGCACTAAAAGTTAAAAGGCACATGTGTACACCATGCACACTTATGAAACAAACTTACCAACCATGAAAACTTTACATAATCAACTCAAATCCACCACCCAATTATACCAATTGAATCCCCTGAGAGCATTGTATAAATACTACACCAGTTCAGTAGTTAAGACACACCTCAAACTCTCGTTCAAAAAGTCAAAATTCCACTCAAACCAGGTACACCATGATTTTATGAGTAATTTTCAGTTCTTTCAATTCTATTTTCTTTTTGTGTAGTTAGTATACATAGAACAATCATAATATGAAAGGTTTTATGCGTAGAACAACCTAGGATAGAAAAATTATAAAGATACACCATTAAAGCTTTAACTTCAATGGAGAATCTTGGTATAAATCTCCAAACTTTGATTTGAAGCTACAACTAACTTCATTACAACCTAAGGATCTCAAGTGTAATGGTTTAAAGTCATGAATGTGTCTATTAAGCTCAAATAATTAGAAAGTGTATTTTGAAATCGAAACCCAAAAATTTAAAATTATCCATGTCTAATCCATCTTAACCTTTGAAACCAAAACCAAACTAGTCCTATATATAGAAAAAACCAACCCATGTTTATAAGAAACCTTAAGCATATTTTTCCAAAACTACAAATTAACCGCTCCCAACTTTTTCAATTTATGAATTGATCCCTAAACTTTTCCTATGAATACTTCAAAATATTTTAGGACAAAAATTCTCTTACACAAAAGTTAATAATGATATTAAGTCCAATATTTTAAAGTCCCAAAATATTTACAGTTAAACCCCCAGTACTTTAAAAGATACATTTTTAGTACAAAACTGACTAACCTAATCCCAAATACTTACATACCCAAACATTGCATACAAAAAATCAAGCACCGGCTCTATCCAATATCCTCATGTGATAAATAAAGCCCACTGAAATAGCGAGTAACTAGGTTTTCCCTTCATTTTCAACAGTAAACTATGCATATTTGGCATACTGCTATTGATATCACTATGTGATAGGTCCCATTGACTTTAGTGGGTGCATGATATTGTACTGCCATACTACATATTTTGTTACATATCATTGGTATTTGAATTAAACTATGGATTAATTTTAACTATTCTCACCTAATAATTGGTATCCTGTTTCATATTGAATCAGTTACCCTTCACTTTTGTGCCATTATATTATTAGAATCAATATTAACTAGGAAATAGACTAATGTGATATCCCACGAAACTTTCTACTTGGCCTACTGGTCTGAGATAATTGAGAGACTTGATTATTGCTACATACGTATGAGTGCCACATTAATTGTGTGCATAGCTGGTTACTTTTCTCTAAACGATTTGGGTTGATAATTGATTATTATTATTATTATTTTATTGATGGCTTAATTACTTTCATACCCCTTAGTGAACTGATAAGTATGGGATTATTAATTCAAGAATCCTAGATTTTCTTTACACGATCCTTAATAAACTGGTAATGAACTTCATTTTCTTAAATGAATTGGAAAGTATAGGAATATTAGTCCCGTAACTTTAATTTCTTTATAAACTGATAAGTATGGGATTATCAACTTATATTTTTAGCATTGATGAAACACTGATTCTATACACACTCTAACTCTCACCTATACATATATACTTGTTATAGAATAGGTAGAACCTTCTTAGTATATTTGCGTGAATTCCTTTTTTTATCCAGATAAGCCTAGAGAAAGTGGATAATATCTTTTCCCTATTAGAAACAGATACCGATCACCTATTTGCGTATATTATTGTGTGGGCAGAGAATAAGCCAAATGGGAGTAAGGAGTGGCGTTTTTTATTTTCTGCAATATAGTTTGTATAAAAAATGTAGCTTCAATTCATTACTTTATGTGTACTTCTTATGCATTCATACCAAAAAGCAGGGTGTGATAAGTGGGTATCAGACCACGTTTTAAATCTAAACATATCGTTGAGTAAGCATTCTATACGGGAAAAAAAATAAGATATTAGTTATTTTATGTTTTCGTGACTTATTTTATTACTATTATTATATGTCAATTCCATTTTGCAGCATGGATACATGGGACATGTTCATATTCAATATAGACATCGAACTAAAATAATCGCTGGGAAAACTGAGTTAGAAAATGAATTACCAGAATTAAGAGACATGATTTGTGTAGTCGGTGAGAATTGGACAGGCTCGAGTAGTGATGTCAAAAGACTTGTACTGACAAATAGTGTTATGGGTGAAATGCAAGTCATTAGGAAAGTGGATGATTATGTGAATGATCTGGTAATATTTCAAGAGGCCATGAATCTTACACTTGCATATGAGACGCCAACTCCACTGATGTATCCTGAGGCCACATCCAATAATGAAGTACACGATGACTATTCTCCTAGTACTACAGATGATTCAACTGATGGTTTAGGTCAGGGAGATTATTTAGTCAGTCTAGAGTCCAGCTCTAGTGATGAAACCATCGTCTTAACTTAAATAATCCAAAGTCAAAGTTGTCTCAGAATGGATCACATAGTAAAATAGTGTAGATAGTACGATATACTAAATCTTTAGCTACACTAACATAGGTTGTCATATAGAATGCCAATGTATCATATAACTCATTATGTGAAATATAATAGCCTTGTGGCTTATTTTTGCTTATGATTTAAATTCTTCAACTTTTAGGAAGGTTAGTACTCTAATTCCCTCGGCTAGAACTCAATCTACAGATTCAAACTGAAAGAATCATGCGATGCCTTCAGGAACTTACTTCTTTAGCCCGACAACAACAAATAACATATTCTACCTCATAGAACATTTTTGAAGAAATTTGTAAAATAAATGCTCTTAAATAATTTCTAAGTCAATAACCCCCATCTTTTCTTGGAAAGCCAGACGCCAATGAAGCCGAGAAATGGATGCTCCAGATTATGAAAATTCTTAACAGAGTAGGCATAGCTACTAATCTCTGAGTGACTTTAGCAACCTATATGTTGGAAGGTGAAGCTGATTTCTGGTGGCAAGTAATGTCACGTAATCAAAACGTTATCAATTTGACTTGGGGGAATTTGAGGAAATTTTCTTCAAAAAGTATTTTTTCGAGACTCAGTGAGATCAGCAAACTATTAATTTATTAAAATTACAAAAAACTAACCTAGTAGTAGACCAATAGAAGGCCAGGTTTACCGAATTATCTCGTTACGCTCTAGAATATGTAGATAATGAGGTAAGGAAATGCAAGAAGTTTCAAAGAAAATTGTAAGGACATATTTCTCATGTCCGTTATCGTACATTTGTATATGTCGTACGCCGTTACATTTGGCACGTCTCTACACGATCTCACACGATGGCCTCAATCCGAATTCCGGGAATTAAGTATTCATTATCTCCAACATGTGTCCCTCATCTGCCTCAACGACTTCACGTTCCATGATTTTAGGCTCGTAATGCAAGTGGTACGCAAGAGAAGTCAAAAACAGTGAAACAAGGCACAAAAGGGAAGTTAAAGGGAAATTTGGTAATTTTACAGCCATTATTCGAAGGACTGATCAACTGCAAAGTTGAAGATATTTCCTAAACAAAGATACTGGAAGAAATGACACCTCAATCCGAGCTACGGTGAACAAGTTCTGGCCCGTTGAAAATGGAGATAATTCCAAGAAAAACCTTAGAATTTTATTAAGTGTTTAAAGCCCCTTGACCAGTGATTATTCCCGAACCGAGGGCCGAACCGATTCTGGGGGCGAACCGGTTCGCAGGGTACCCGAACCGGTTCGAGGTCCCTATACGCTGGCAGTGTTTTTATTTCGTGAAACTCTTCATTTGTTTTCCTATAAAAACCAACTTCGGGGGAGCTGTTTTGCAAGACTTTCAGAGATGAATTTAAGAGTCCTAATTACTCAAGTCTTCACCTTTTTGAGTCCCAAGACTCATGTTTTGATTCACACAAATCTTCCAAACCTTTGTGAATCAGTTTGCAACCCAAGAACACAACCTTGTGTTTGATTATACTCTTGTGGAGAAGACCGTCCTTCTTATTTATTGCTGCCCTCCTGGAAAGGGAAAGTTCCAGGCGCCGACTACAGAACCGACACCCGCGGGTATTTATGTGTCATTGTATTTTCATTGTAATCCGCGTAACTGTATATTACAAAATTATAGTGAAAATAAAAGGTTTTGCCCCTTTGGGGGATTTTTCCTCACATGTATGTGTTTGAACGTTCTTGCATGTTTTATCATCTTATTCAATCACATATAGATGCATGTTTAGGACTTAATTGATAAAAACTGAGTATAATTAAATAATATCTCTATTTGAACGCACGCGCACATCTTCAAATTGGTATCAAAGCGGGTTACGCTAATCTATCGCGTATTCCTAATTTTCCGCAAAATTTTTCTAAGATATCAATTTTCTAAAAAAAATGATTTTTGAAAAAGAGCATGTTCAATGGAGAAATCATATAATAAAAGGCGAATTTTTGACGGGACAAACTATGCATACTGAAAAGCCGGTATGAAGTCTGCTTTAAAGGCCGTAGATGAACGTGTCTGGATTTTAGTTGAAAGAGGGTGAACACCTCCCTCCGTCACTGTTGAAAATGTGACCAATTTAAAACCTGTGACCACTTGGACTGAAGAAGAATTTAAATGGTCATATTTTAATTCTAAAGGTTTAAGTGCTATTTATGGATCTGTCACACCTGATGAGTTCAAACGCATAATGACGTGCACCACGTCAAAAGAGGCATGGGATGTTTTACAACTCACCCATAAAGGAACTAATGCTGTGAAAGAGTCTAAACTGCAAAATTTAACAACTCAATTTGAAACCATCACCATGCATGAAACTGAATGTTTTGATGATTTTTATGCTAGGTTATCTGATATTGTTAATACTAGCTTTAATCTTGGTGAACACATTCCTAATGCTAGAGTTGTAAAAAAGATTCTTCGTTATCTTCCTAAGCGTTTTATCCCTAAAGTCACTGTGCTAAATTCTATGGGAAATTTAAATATGCTAAAATTGGAGGAACTAGTAGGAGACTTGCAAACATATGAAATTGATATATTTCCTAAAACTGTTAAACCTAAAGATAAGGGAATTTCACTTAATGCCCAAGAGAGAAAGAGTAAGGGGTCGGCACGAAAGAGGGGAGAGTCATCTAGAAAAAGAGAGACAGACACGTCAGATTCTGAGTGTGATTTTGACTTAGATGATTTGGCCCTTTTTGCTAAAAATTTCAAGAGAATTCTCAAATTCAAGAAAAATGGTAATTTTAAAGATAAAAAGAAGTTTGAGAAAAATAAGTTTGAAAAGAAAAATGAAAAAGTTTTCAAAGATCCTCCTAAGAAAGAAAGTGAGAGATGCTTTGAGTGCGACGGTAGGGGTCATAGAATATTTGAGTGTGCTACTAGGCTGAACAGAGAAAAGGGCAAAGTTGTCCTTAATGCTACCCTTAGTGACGACAGTGAGGTCGAGTCGGTGGATTTCAGAGACGAGCCACCGCATGATTGTAACTTCACCGCATTCATCGCTAGTCATGTGATCACATCTTGTACTCCTCACGATGATGAGGAAGCTACTTCACAGGGACACCTCGATAGTGAGATCGATGTGAGTCAGGGGTAGGATGACACAAGTGAGAGCGAGAGTGATCTTCAACGCGCCTACGCCGAGCCATATTCTCAGTCATTTAAAACTAAAAATCGTAACAAAGTGTTAGTTCTTAGGATCACCGATTTAGAGGAAGACTTAAGAAAAGCGAGAGAGAGAGAGAGAGTCCTCCACCAGCACTACCTTAAGGGAGAGAGAGTCTGCCTGTGTTGAGAAAGAGAGTTTGTTTAGATAGAGAGAGAGTTATATTGAGAAAGAGAGAGGGGACTTGACTAAACAAGTGGCTAGTCTTACGAGTGAGCTCCATTCCTCCGTGGAGACTCGAATGAAACTTGAAGCCCTTGTAGCCCAGCTTACTCATGATCTTGAAAGAGCACGGAAGTCAAGGTTCAAATCGAGGACAAATCTGGGAAGATGGGAAAGATGTTCCTCAGCCCCGCTTTAGGTTTTGGTGATCAACAGGGAATTGGTTATGATGGTGCCTCCACATCCCCAATTGCACCTGGACCAGTCCCTGAGTTTACTACAACTCCTTATGGCCATCGCCAAAATCCACGAAGGAGAGTTTGACGCAGAAAAGCAAACCAAGGTCCGCCTAAGACTGCGTTCTTCTGTACGTACTGCAAAAGAAAAGGCCACCTCAGGGAGTTTTGTTATAGTTTGGTTCGGACACGACGTACTACTGCTCCACCACATCAAACTCATGATCTTTCTAGTCTGAGAGAGCGTGTTGAGTTTTTAGCCGCCACATCACAGAGCTTGATGGAGGAATTCTGATGAATGTTTGTGCCATCAGTGAATGCTTCTCACATCCCGGCTAAAACCAACAACAACAAGGGTAAACAAAAGGTTACCACTTCTTGGGTACCTAAGAAAGATAAAAAGGCTCTTTTTGTTCATGTCGCTCTCAAAGCACATAATACCTCACAGTGGTATTTTGATAGTGGGTACCTCAGACACATGACAAGTAATGCTTCATTTTTTACCTACCTTGAGGATTATAATGATTGTAGGGTCACCTTTGGAGATAGGAGCAAGTCTAGTATTGTAGGACGAGGTACAGTAGAGTTACCAGGATTTCCTAAGCTAGATAATGTTTTGTACGTCAAAGGTTTGAAAGAAAAGCTTCTCGGCATTAGCCAGTTGTGCGACGCTGACTTTGCAGTAAAGTTTGACCGGGATGCGTGTATTGTCTACAATCAAGCCGATAAACTTTTAGTGCAAGGGGTGAGGACCGAAGATAATTGATATGGGACTGTGCCCACTTCCTCACTTGTTTGCAACAGCGCCACGATCACTCCTATGGATTTGTGGCACCAGCGTCTGGGTCACGTGAACATTAGAGATTTGACTCATTTAGCCAAAAAAGACCTAGTATATGGCTTACCATCACTTGGAAAGCCAACTTCCACGTTTTGTGGACCCTGTCGGTTGGGAAAGCAAATTCAGAGCCCCCATAGGAAGTTGCATTCCATTACCACCTCCCGAGTACTTGAGCTGATTCACATGGATCTTATGGGTCCTACTCGTACTGAGAGTTTGGGTGGTAAGAGGTATAACCTTGTGATGGTAGACGATTTCTCCAGATACTCAATTATAGGTTTTCTGAGGGAGAAATCCGATGCTATAAAGTTTTTAACGACCAAGTGCCGTATCTTATAAAATTAACACGGAGTCACTGTTAATAGGATCCGTTGTGACAATGGCACAGAATTTAAGGAAGCAAAGGTAGATCTTTAGTGTGATAGCCTTGGGATCAAATATGAGTTTTCTACTATGAAGACTCCTCAGCAAAATAGGATTATTGAGAGAAAGAATAGGATGATCCAAGAAATGGCTAGATCTATGCTTCTAGGTTGTAACGTGACTAGGAGATTTTGGGCAAAGGCAGTGTCTACTACATGCCACATGGTGAATAGGGTTTACTTGCGTCCACATACACTTAAGACGCCTTATAAATTGTGGACTGGTAAGAAACCCAACCTTGCATATTTTCGTATATTTGGGAGTAAATGCTACATCCTACGGGGTTAGAGAGCAGTTACGAAAGTTTGACTCCCGGAGTGACGAGGGAATCTTGCTAGGATAATCATCAAATAGTAGAGCACATCGAGTTTTTTACCTAAAGATCTCTAAGGTTATGGAGTCAATAAACGTCACCGTGCAAGATGACGAACCTTTGATGATTATTGATCCTAACCTTAAGTGTGAGGATGAGGACTTTTCTGGCAGTGATTTACTTGTCCCTCACCCACACTCTGTGGACCCTACTCCTGTGTTAGGGGACACACCTTTTTGGGTTCGCAAGAGTCATGATCCAGCCTCCATAGTAGGCGATCCCACTCTTGGGGTCAAGACTCGTGCTCAACTAGAGAACGTCGTTATCCACTTTTGCTACACTTCCAAAGTCGAGCCCGAGAATCACAAAGAAGCTCTCAAGGATGAACAGTGGATATCTGCTATGCAGGATGAGTTGCTTCAGTTTAAAAAGAACAATGTCTAGGAACTAGTCCCCTGACCTAGTGAGACTAATGTGATAGGTACCAGGTGGATATTCAAGAATAAAATGGATGCAAATGGTACCATAATAAAAAAATAAGGCTAGGTTGGTCGCTCAAGGCTACATACAGATAGAAGGTGTAGACTTTGGGGAGACATTTTCTTTTGTTGCGAGGCTTGAGTCCGTCTGCTTACTTCTCGCCATCGCATGTCATCTGCACTTTAAGTTATATCAGATGGATGTCAAGAGTGCCTTCCTGAATGGCATTCTAAAGGAGGAGGTTTATGTGGAACAACTAAAAGGGTTTGAAGACCTTAAGCACCCAGAGCACGTCTTTTATCTGAGGAAAGCCTTGTATGGTTTGAAACAAGCACCTCGTGCTTGGTACGAAAGGCTTACTTCCTATCTCTTAGCCCGTGGCTTCAAGAGAGGGGGAGTTGATATAACGTTGTTCGTCAGGAGAGATGACGGTGCTATTTTGGTTACCCAGGTCTACGTGGATGACATAGTCTTTGGATCCACATGCTCCCAGCATGCTCACCACTTTGAGGAGGAGATGAGAAGTGAGTTTGAGATGAGCATGGTTGGTGAGCTTACTTTCTTCCTTGGTCTCCAGGTTCGTCAGCTAGAGGATGGGATGTTCATCTCCCAATCCAAGTATGCTAGAGACCTAGTGAAGAAATTTGGTTTAGACTCCGCTAAGCATGCACATACACCTATGAGTACTTTTATCAAGCTTAGTAAGGACACTTTAGGCAAGGATTTAGAGCAAACCTTGTATCGGAGTATGATAGGTAGTCTTATCTACTCGACTGCCAGTTGTCCTGACATAGCCCTTAGTGTTGGAGTCTGCGCGGGATATCAGGCGTCCCAGAAAGAGTCACATTTACTCGCTCTAAAACGTATTATCAAATACGTTAGTGGGACTCTCTCATACGGTATTTGGTATTCCTTTGATATCGATGACCGTTTGTCCGCCTATTTCGATGCCGATTGGGCTAGAGATGCAGATGGTTATAGGAGCACTTCTGGCAGGTGTTTCTATTTTAGTTTTGCTCTTGTCTCCTGGTTGAGCAAGAAGCAAAACTCCATCTCTTTGTCCACTGCGGAGGCTGAGTACATCGCCGCCGGGAGTTGTTGCACGCAACTCTTGTGGATGAAACAAATATTGGAGGATTATGGAATTTCCCAGGACACCGTGATCATTACCTGTGATAACACGAGCGCGATACACATATCCCGCAATCCCATGCAACATTCGCGCACAAAGCACATCAGGTTACGCGAGCACTTTATACGTCAGTTAGTTGTGGAAAAAGTCGTATCCCTGAGTTTCGTACCCACCGACCGTCAGTTAGCCGATATTTTCACGAAACCTTTAGATGCTCTTAGATTCGAGAGTCTTAGGAAGTCTTTGGAATTTGCACAGTTGACTGAGGGGTTGGTCCGTGTCTAGCATAGGATGCATTATCATTTACATATCATATGATTCTTATTGCTAAATTGTACATTAGTTTGTTTTATTTTTTCTTTTTATTATGTTTGAAAAATCCAAAGAGATTTTCTTTTGATAAAATTTTAGAAAAGCACAAAAAGATTTTATTTTGATAAAAATTTTGAAAAACACAAAAAGATTTTTGTATTTGCACATTTTATGGATGAGCATTTAAGATAGCCAAGTCACAAAAATTCATTCCATTTCTTTCATGTGACTATTTGATAGTGTTTTGAGATAATAGGTCAATTCATCCTTGTGCTTTATAATGTTTGGAGTCATTAAGATGTAATTAAGTGTTACTACCTACATGTTTGACTCAAGATTTCCTTTATTGCACACATTCACGGATTTGTTTGATTATTGTGCTTGTCTTATCACATATTTGTTGGGTGTTTTAACTTCAATCCTGTCCTTAAAACGAACCAAGCGCGATAAAACTTGATAAAAGGTTGTGCATATAAAAAATGTTTCGTGAACTTGTGTGTTTTGTTTGAACGGGGAAGGGCTGCGAAAGGTTCATTTTGCCTTTGTGAATACTAAGCCACCGTTAAATTGGACCTAAAAATGGAGGAATTTTATTATCCGGGTCCAAAGAGGTTTAAAAGAGCCCGAAAAATTTAAAGGCAATAAAAAGAACTTCATGCCAAAAATGGGCCATTTAGGTTTTTGCACCAATTCTCCAAAGTTTGAGAATTTAGTTTATACACCTCTAAAAGAAAATATTTTTGAGGGAGTTTGGTTGGAGATTTTAAAAACGGATTTGCACATCCTTGAAATTTTTCAAAATGTGCTACTTAGTTCTGGACGTTATTGGGGTGGAAATCACTTTGACTTTGATTTGCATAAGACGATGTCATCTAAATTCAACAATTTTTCCACCTAAGGATACTTTTGATGCTCATTCGTTAGGAGTACACATATGCATCGTGCACATATGATTGATTGAGTTTATCTACCTATCGAATGTGTTCATGCCCATTAATTTAATTTCCTTGCCTTGGTTGCTTGAGTTTAAATCCATGGTGTGATTTTTTTTTATATATATTGTGTGTGAAAAATTTTGAAATATTCAAAAATAGAAGTTTATTTCCTTGTGACTACCCTGACTTTGCTTGGTTGATTTATTCTTCTCATTTGTCTATTTGGGGACATCATAAAAAGGGGGAGAAATAATTATCATATTATGGGGGAGTTTTAAGTTTTTGAGATTTGACTCATGCTTTTATCATAAATTGGTATCTATGTTTATCTCATTTCAAACTCGATACGTCACTTGGTATTTTTTTTTCTCATGTGTGTAGGTACTACATTTATGATCACTGAATTACATGCCCTGATGAGAAAAGCTTTGAAAGTTTTAAAGATTTGAAGATGATCAAACGATGAAGACTTATTCATTTGTATCTTTCCAGTTTTGGGTTCATGGAAGGGTAGATTTGTATAGGCAAATTTTTTATTTTATAATTCGGATTTTTTATGTATGTACCGGCATAGACATAGGAGGAGATTTGTAAGGACATATTTCTCATGTCCATTATCATACATTTGTATATGACGTACGCCGTTACATTTGGCACGTCTCTACACGATCTCACACGACAACCTCAATCCGAATTCTGAGAATTAAGTATTTATTATCTCCAACATGTGTCCCTCATCTGCCTCAACGACTTCACGTTCCACGATTTTAGGCTCGTAATGCAAGTGGTACGCAAGAGAAGTCAAAAGTAGTGAAATAAGGCACGATAGGGAAGTTACAGGGCAATTTGGTAATTTTATAGCCATCGTTCGAAGGAACGGTCAATTGGAAAATTGAAGAGATTGCCTCAACAAAGATATCGGAAGAAACGGCACCTCAATCCGAGCTACGGTGAACAAGTTATGGCCCGTTGAAAATGGAGATAATTCCAAGAAAAACCTTAGAATTTTGCTAAGTGTTTAAAGCCCCTTGACCAGCGATTTTTCCCGAACCGAGGGCCAGACCGGTTCTGGGTCCGAAACGATTCGCAGGGTACCCGAACCGGTTTGAGGTCCCTGTACGCTGGCAGTGTTTTTATTTCGTGGAACTCTTCATTTGTTTTCCTATAAAAACTAACTTTGGGGGAGTTGTTTTACAAGATTTTCAGAGACGAATTTAAGAGTCCTAATTACTCAAGTCTTCACCTTTTTGAGTCCCAAGACTCATGTTTTGATTCACACAACTTTGTCAAACCTTTGTGAATCAGTTTGCAACCCAAGAACACAACCTTATGTTTGATCATACTCTTGTGGACAAGACTGTCCTTCTTCTTTATTACTGCCATCCTAGAAAGGGAAAGTTTTAGCCGCCGACTACAGAACCGACAACCGCGGGTATTCTTGTATTACTTTATTTTCATTGTAATTCGTGTAACTGTATATTACAACATTATAGTGAAAATAAAAGGTTTTGCCCCTTTGAGGGATTTTTCCTCACATGTATGTGTTTGAATGTTCTTGCATGTTTTATCATCTTATTCAATCACATATAGATGCATGTTTAGGACTTAATTGATAAAAACTGAGTTTAATTAAATAATATCTCTATTTGAACGCACGCGCACCTCTTCAAGGATTACATCCGAGAGTTAAGAATTCGATATCTTCTTTATAAATTCATGATTATTCTCAACTGATTGATATTGCGGCCATTATGGAATGCAATTTTTCTACCATAATCCGATCTTTGCACCTACTATCAGGAACAATAGTGTCAGTAGAGATTCGTCTCATTCTAGACCTCAACCCTGTTGAAACTCGACTGGAAAAGATTATTCACAGATTCATCATAACACAATGCGTTCAGAAATCCATTTTCATGAGTGTCACGAAGTAAAACATATTCGGTCACAGTATCCTAAGATAAAACCTATTTCAATTCGTCGTCAATCAAACAAACCATCACAAAATCCAAGATTTCGTCCTATCCAGAATCAATCCAAGCCAAACTCTACTAAAGGAATTAAGCTAATCCTGAGTCATGGGAAGAATTATGCTATACTGCCTACGCGAAATACACATGATGTGATAGAGGGTTTGATAATTTTTTTACATTTTCTTGCACATATTTTGTTTAATTCAGGATCAACACATTTCTTCATTATTCTTAGACTAGCTAAATTATTGAAATTATTACCAACATCCTTAATGGCTCCATTAGATATTGAATTAACGACAGGTGAAATCAGTGCACCAACGCAAGGGTATAGGAATTGTAGAATCCAGCTTGGTCTGGGAACACTCATTGTTAATTTGATAATTTTAGATATTTGTGGTTTTGATATTGTTATCAGAATGGATGTTTTACAAAGACATCATGCTTATATCTATTGTCATGCTAAAAAAATTTACTTTTGAAACGAGATAATTGTTCTTTTGTATTTCAAGGACCAGGTTCATCATAACCCTGAAATTTTCAGATCCAGTCTCTTTTTTAATTACAAATCTTTTGGAATAATTCAAAGATATTTTTTTTGAGGATTTACCAAGATTACTCCCTTTCATAGAAATCAAGTTTAGTATCAATCTTTATCCCAATACACTTCCTATTTCGATACCTCAATATCGAATGCATCCTTTAGAACTTAGAGAACTCCATAACCAATTACATGATCTTTTGGAAAAAGGTTTTATTCGATTAAGTCCATCACCATGGGGAGCTCCTATTTTTTTTTGTCATGAAACATGATGGAAGCTTTAGATTATGCATAAACTACCGTAAACTGAACTCAATAACTATAAAAAATAAGTATCCTTTACCCCGAATAGGAGATCTATTTGATCAACTTCGAGGAGCGATGGTCTTTTTTAAAATAGATGTACAATCTGGTTATCATCAATTACGCATTAGAGAGGAAGACATTTTGAAAACTTATTTTTGAACTCGTTATGGACATTTCGAATTTACCGTAATGTCGTTTGGGTTTACAAACGCACCCGCGACTTTTATGGATCTAATGCATAGAATTTTTAGACCTTTTCTTGACCAGTTCGTTATCATTTTTATTGACGATATTCTTGTATATTCTCAGAATCCAGTTGAACATGCCCAACATTTGAAAGTGGTCTTAAGTACACTTAGAAACCATCGGTTATATGATAAAAAAAAAAGAAGCAAATATGATTATTCAATTAATGAAATAATTTTTTTTAAGACATGTGATTTCTGAAAGTGGAATCCAAGTCGACCTAGACAAAATTTCAGCCATTTTAAAATGGAAAAGTCCTACCAATATTATTGAATTAAAAAGTTTTCTAGGATTAGATGGATATTTTTTATCTTGTAGTGTTTTCTTGCATTTCTCTTTCCCTTTTAAATCTAACTAGGAAGGAAATTCCATTTGTATGGAGTGAAGAATATAACCAATCATTCCAAGTGTTGAAGGACAAACTCACTATATTCCTTTTAGTGATGTAAAAATAAAGATGTGTATACTAATGCTTCATTACAAGTACTAGGATGCGTGTTAATGCATAATGAGAAAGTTTTAGAATATGGATCACGACAACTCAAAAATAAAAAACGTAACTATCTTGTACATGATCTCAAATTAGCCGCTGAAGTTTTTGCGTTGAAAATTTGGCGTTGTTACCCTTATGGTGTAAATTTCCAAGTCTTTTTAGATCATAAAAGTTTGAAATATATTTTTACCTAAATGGACTTAAATTTATGGCAACGACGTTGGATATAATTTTTGGAAGATTATCAATTTAAATAAAATTATCATCCAGGCAAAGGCAATATAATAGCCAACGCTTTAAGTTGAAATACAGTAGGAAGACTACATAATTTAAATTCCAACGATATTGCTGCTACCATAGAGCAATATGACCTATGATTGATAACTCCTTTTGCTAGATTCTTTAATATTATTGCTTATCCTGAGTTGAGAGAGAAAATCTTAGTTCAACAAACCCAATATTCTTTTGTACAAACCTTTTTGAACAAAAATCCCAATTTTTCAGATGATAAAGAAACAGGGTTATGATTTAGAAATTAATTGAATGCCCCTAATAATGCAACTTTTCGAGAGGAAGTACTGCAAGAAGCACATCGTTCGAAATTTATGATTCACCCCGGAACATCAAAAATGTACCACGCTTTGAAGAAGCAATATTGGTGAACAAATATGAGAAATAATATCGAGAATTTTATAAGGAAATGTCTTACTTGTCAACAAAGAAAGATAGAACACTAACACCGTGGTGGACTTCTCCAACCCTTACTGATTCCCGAGTGGAAATGGGATCATATTACCACGAATTTTTTTAGTGGACTACCTCGGATGTCCCAAGGATATAATTCAAATTTTCTAATAGTAGATCGACTTACCAAATCTTCTCATTTTCTACCCTTAAATCCATCGATGCATTCCAAAATTTTAGCAAACTCTATATTCGAGAAATTGTTAGATTACATGAAATTCCTTTATCCATTGTATCAGATAGAGATTCAGTACGGACACAAATTTCCAATTGAGTCCTTTGTAGTTTTAGCTCAATTCCGGACAAAAGCGTTTGAGTCATAGGATAGAGTTATTGATCATCCTTCAAACCTATGACGTGTTTGTTGAAGACGAAGCGCCCAAGATATTAAAGCTTCATCAAATGCTGAGTTTAATGTGCCTCGTTTCTATGTCATCAACATTGGTTCCATTGCTCCTAAGGTATGAATGCATTTTGAATATATATATAGGAGCTTGGAAAATTTATATTGCGTGTAGTTTATTTAAAACTGTTGTTTATTTTTAGAAACATTTTATTAAAACTTTAAAATAAAGTATATAAAGTTTCTGGGCCGAAAATAGAATTTTTCAAATTTCTGGAAGTTCGTTCGAAGTGTCATTCGAACGAGTTTTTCATTCGAACAATAATATCGTTCGAAGGAGTTTGCCAACGAGTTCCCAGATTGGCCACTGTAATGTCATTCGAAGTTTTGTTTGAACGAAAAATGATGTTCTAACGAGATTTCTAACGAGTTCACACTAGAGCTTCGTTAGACGGCTCATTCGAACGAGACTTCGTTCGAACGAAAAATCTCATTCGAACGAGATTTGGCGGGAGCAGTTATTTGGCAGTTTTGAGCAGTTTTTTCATGTTTCCCACTTCTTTACCCCACTAACTTTTTACAGAACTTCAGTAGTGTGGGAACCAACCTTTTTGGTTTAACTTTTTCACACCTTTCCATCTCCAAGAGAGAGTTTGATAGATTCCATTTACAAGGAAAAAGTTCATGTTTTGAGTGTTCATTTTTCAAAGAAAAAATCATTTAACACTCTAGTTTACACCCATATTGTTTATTCCAAGTTTCAATATACATATACATCCTGCTTGGAGTGTTTGGCACCGGGTATTACTCTACCATTTGAAGAGTTCGTTTGGGTTTGCTTCTACATCCCACAAAGAAGAAGAAGTTTGCGTTGATTTACCCACTTGAAGAAAGGCTCCTAGTTTGGGTGGCGGTGACTATATAAAGTCCGATCGGTGGATTCCGAGACCGCGGTGGAGCTCCGTGGTTATTCGCTAGGCGGAGGTGTATACAAGAAGAAGCATCGGGGCTTGAGAGGGATCGAGTCGGGTGTTGTAAGTCTTATTGTCTTGTATTTGTAAAATCATACTTAGTGGATTTGAGGCCAAGGCCATCCGAGGTTTTTCCTGTTGCGGGTTTTTCCTCGTACATCGCGACTTAGCGATTCATTATTTATTTTATCTTTTGCATAATTCACCTAGAATGCATGCTTAGGTAAAAAGATAAAATTTAGTTTAATCACTACTTATTAATTTTGGTGCTAAATAAATATTGGGTAATATGTAGTTAATTCAAGTCATTTATTTAATTTGTTAAAATTTGGTTTGGCCTAATTTGATTAAATGAAAAACATGACTTAGGCAAATTTCTACGACTTGGGTTAATTAATTGTGTTTAAGTGAAATCTAAATTGTGTGTGTGTTCCATCATATTTCACTTGGTTTAATTTTAATTTGAAGTAAATTAATATTTGTGAATTTATTATTTGTTGAACCATCCTACGCTTCCGCATATCTTTACAAGGGAATTGATTTTAAAGTATAAGAATTTTAAAATCGGGGGTCGTTCCAACAAGTGGTATCAGAGCCGGACCGCTAATTTATCACGTCAAAGATTCATTTTTTTGCTTTTATTATTTTTGTGCTCCTTGCATTTTTAGGTGGTTCAATTTTTACTCACTCTCATTTTTTATCTCTCGATGGGACGCCTTAATGATAATTTGTCCATTTCTAATGATAATGAAGTTTTTGCTATTCGAAAGGAATTAAATGGGCTTAATAAGTGTAACAAAAAATTAAGAGAATTAAATTTGAGATTTGCAAAACGAATTAAATTTGAAGATGAAAATTATTGTTTTAAAGCTAAAATTGAATTTTTGCAAACCTCGCTATCTCAAAAAGATATTTTTCGTGAAAAGATCATGGACGTAAATTACAATTATAATATTTTAGAAATGTCCAAGAAAGAGAGTGATAGTCGAGAAAAGACTCTCAGGGACAAGTTTACTCACATTGAGGGGGGGGCGTGATAACCTTCTAGGTGCAATTGAAAATTTAAAGAAGGAGTCCCGTAAAATTAAGGAGTCTAATTTATTACTTGAGTCCAAAATTTTAAAAATGGAAAATGATTTACAAGACTCGAGTAGTAGTTGTGATGGTTCTAGCTCATCTAGTTCAAATACTTCCGTTGCTAAAGCTAAAACCATTATTTGTTTGAGAGGGTCTACTTTATCCAAAGACTTTAGAAAAGGTCACACATTTGGTAACATTTCTCGTGTTTTCACATGCTTGCATTGTGGTAGGAAAGATCACCTTAGGTCATTTTGTTTTGATCTTAAAAGAAGTCCTAGGAAGTCTATGTCTAGCATTCCATTAGTTTCCAAATCCCATCATTTTAAATATACATCATTATAGGTTCGAAAATCATTTTTAGACGCGCTAGATATTAGATTTGTTGGTTCTCATTAGCTTTCACATGAAATCTACCTTGCTAAATTTAAAGTTTAAATGTGTTAGTTTTGTTTGCATACTCTAGCTTTTTGTGCTTCATATTATATATCCTTGCTAGGTGTATGCATGATTAGTCATTTTTGTGATAGAAATCATGACTTGTTTATCTTTTGTATTTTATTCTTTCATTTTAGTTTGCATTAAATGAAAAATACAAAAAGATTTTTGTTTATCATTTGGGTTTTTATCTCTTGGTAATTTAACCTTAATAAAAAATTCAAATGATTTTTGTTTGTCTTTTGAGTATATATTTTTATTTTTGGTTAAAAATTTCAAACACTCAAAAAGATTTTATTTTGTGTGTATTTTGATTTTACACACATTTTCTGGCATATGTTTGTGTTTGAATCCTTATTTAGCTTTTATGTGACTAGAACTTTTGGTTAGAATTTCAATCCTTAAACTGTTCTTTATCATGTTTATATGGATTAGTTTAAGTTTGACTTGCTTAATGGATTCAGTTTTATATGCCTTTACACACATGCACGAGCTTTTTGAACCTTAACATCATATGTTATATTTGAGCTTTGTGAGGTGTTCTCCTACTAATCTTGTCATCTACATGTTATGTGACTTAGGAGGACTAGTGCATGTCAAAATCCGTTGCACGTGAGATTTGTGAGATATAAAAAATAATATGTATAAATGTGCATGGGGAAGGGCTCCGAAAGAATTTATTATCCTTTGTGAATAGTAAGCCACTGTTTGCTTGGACCAAAAAGAAATACGTGGTCCAAAGGCCTAAAAGAAAATATGGCATTAAAATAAAAAATAATTTGCCAAGGCCTAATTTGTTTAGTTGATTTATTCATTGAGAAGAGTAATATATATGCTTATTGAGGGAGTTTGGATGATATATCAACGGTTTTCACAATGTCCGTTTATCCTAGTTGTGCTTACAATGTTATGACTCTATTCGTTTGTAGAATCATCAACATGCTAGGCTTGTATGCATTGTGTTTGTTTCTTCATTAGTTCACTTTATCCTGTCACATAAAGGCTAAATTCTAGTTGATAAAGTTTTGCAATCAAATGCGAACTAAGTGAATGTGTTTAAGTGATTGGGTTTTAATTCATTGGTATCTTGTTCACACCCCAACACTTTCATTTCCATATGACACATTTATGCTATAAGAGTGTGGAAAATCTTATGTTATTTAGTTTTGTGTCATTTTGGTGTTTATATCTATATGTGTGTACTTATGCTTAGATTGTATCTATTGTGTATACATATATATGATATTCTTTTTAAGTCTCTGCCATGTTTAACTAGTCCATTTATGCTTCAATTCATAATTGTTACCTTGTTTTGTTGCGCAGTTTGTTTGATATCACATGCTTAGAATCTTATTTGTCAATTTGGTATCATTTATTTTCGCATCATTGTTGGTATTCATTTGTTGGATTAGTTATGTTTTTGTTGACCATGTGCTTTAATGTTCTCATCACTTTGTGCACATTTGCATGTTTAGCTTGTCATCCCATTCGATTCATCCCTTGTTTAGTTTAGAGGGTGTATGTGCTTTAATTGGGGGAGATAAGTTAATGGTTGATTCTTTAGCCTTTGTCTATTCCTGAACAAAAAGGGAGAGAATTATAGGGGAGAAATGGTATTTAATCCTATTGTTATCGTATCTTAGTTCAGGGAGATTTATCTTAGGTGGAGACGTCTTTCTAAGTAGGTCATTTATTTTGATAAAGGGAAGAATTAATTTAGGGGAGTACTTACCTTAATTGCATTTAATATTCTGATATTCCCTACGCGTTAAATGTGTTTCCTTAAGTGTGCAGGAATTATATTCTAAGCGAAAACTTTCACCGGCAAAGATTTTAATCCTTGGGTTGTTTGAGTCAAGCATTGTATTTTTATTTTGGGTGGAACTTTTTGTCAGTTTAGTAGAGCTTGATGGCCCTTTAGGATTTTTTCTGTTTTTGTCCCGGAATAGCCAAAGGGGGAGATTTGTAAGGAAACAAATTTTCAATTGAGTCCTTTGTAGTTTTGGCTCAATTCCAGACAAAAACGTTTGAGTCATAGGATAGAGTTATTGATCATCCTTCAAGCCTATGACGTGTTTGTTGAAGACGAAGCCGCCAAGATATTAAAGCTTCATCAAATGTCGAGTTTAATGTGCCTTGTTTCTACGTCATCAACATTGGTTCCATTGCTCCTAAGGTATTAATGCATTTTGAATATATATATAGGAGCTTGGAACATTTTATATTGGGTGTAGTTTATTTAAAACTGTTGTTTATTTTCAGAAAGATTTTATCAAAACTTCAAAATAAAATATATAAAGTTTCTGGGCCAAAAATAGAATTTTTCAAATTTTTGGAAGTTCGTTCGAAGTTTCGTTCGAACGAGTTTGTCGTTCGAACAATAATTTCATTCGAACGAGTTTGCCAATGAATTCCGTGATTGGCCACTGGAATGTCGTTCGAACGAAAAATGATGTTCTAACAAGATTTCTAACGAGTTCACACTGGAACTTTGTTAGAAGGCTCGTTCGAACGAGACTTCGTTAGAACAAAAAATCTCGTTCGAACGAGATTTGGCGGGAACAGTTATTTGGCAGTTTTGAGCAGTTTTTTCATGTTTCCCACTTCTTTACCCCACTAACTTTTGACAGAACTTAACTAGTGCGGGAACCAACCTTTTTGGTTAAATTTTTCACACCTTTCCATCTCCAAGAGAGAGTTTGAGAGCTTCCATTTACAAGGAAACAGTTCATGTTTTGAGTGTTCATTTTTCAAAGAAAAAATCATTTAACACTCTAGTTTACACCCATAATGTTTATTCCAAGTTTCATTATATATACATCTTACTTGGAGTGTTTGGCACCGGGTATTGCTATACCGTTTGAAGAGTTCGTTTGGGTTTGCTTCTATATCCCACACAGAAGAAGAAGTTTGCGTTGATTTACCCACTTGGAGAAAGGCTCCTAGTTTGGGTGGCGGTGACCATATAAAGTCCGATCGGTGGATTCCGAAACCGTGGTGGAGCTCCGTGGTTATTCGCTAGGTGGAGGTGTATACAAGAAGAAGTATCGGCGCTTAAGAGTGATCGAGTCGAGTGTTGTAAGTCTTATTGTCTTGTATTTATAAAACCATACTTAGTGGATTTGAGGCTAGGGTCGTCCGAGGTTTTTTCCCATTGTGGGTTTTTCCTCGTACATCGCGGCGTAGTTATTCATTACTTATTTTATCTTTTGCATAATTCACCTAGAACGCATGCTTAGGTAAAAAGATAAAATTTTGTTTAATCACTACTTATTAATTTTGGTGCTAAATAAATATTGGGTAATGTGTAGTTAATTCAAGTCATTTATTTAATTTGTTAAAATTTAATTTGGCATAATTTGATTAAATGAAAAACATGACTTAGGCAAATTTCCAGGACTTGGGTTAATTGATTGTGTTTAAGTGAAATCTAAATTGTGTGTGTGTTCCATCATATTTCACTTGGTTTAATTTTAATTTGAAGTAAATTAATATTAGTGAATTTATTATTTTTTTTAACCATCCTACGCTTCCCCATATCTTTATAAGGAAGTTGATTTTAAAGTATAAGAATTTAAAATTCGGGGGTCGTTCCAACAGATTCTCATTTCGTAGTAAAGTTTTGGAAAGTGTTGAAAACCACAATACGCACTAAACTTCATTTAAGTACCGCATTCCACCCACAAATGGATGGATAATCAAAGCGTACAATCCAAACCCTAGAAGATATGCTACGTGCTTGTACGTTAGATATGTCCAACAATTAGAATGCGTATTTACTCCTTATCGAATTTCCATATAACAATAGGTATCAAGACAGTATTAAATTTGCTCCGTTTGAAGCTTTACATGCAAGACCCTGTAGATCACCTGCATGTTGGATAGATTTGGTAAATAGTATGCAATTTGGTCCCAAACTAATCTAAGAAACCCCTGAAAGAACACAATAGATTATAGAGAAACTGAAGATAGCTCAAGACTAACAGAAAAGTTATGTAGACCAACGTTGAAAACCCTTAGAGTTTCAAGTTGATGATCAAGTATACCTGGAAGTTTCTCCCCGAAAGGAATTTTACGTTTTAGAAAGAAAGGGAAAGTAGTCCCCAAATATATTGTACCTTTCATAATTTCTTAACAAATTGGCTCTGTAGCGTATGGAATTATCCAATACTCATAGTGTATTTCATTTGTCATAGTTACGCTAGTATGTTTCAGATACGTCTCACACTGATACATGGCAAAATATTTCCATCGAACCTAACCATGAATCTGAAGTATGCCCTACTAAAATTATAGATTGTCAAGTGAAGTATCTCAAAAATAAGGAAATTACCTCAGTAAAAGTCTTTTGGGAGAATCAAAATCAGCAAGAAGCTACATAGGAACCAGAACAAGTAATGAAGGATTAATACCTCAACTTATTTCAAGATAAAATTCGAGGACAAATTTTTTTAGGTAGGTAGACTGTAAGAACCGAGATATTTTCCAACCCTAAATACCTACGGATATTGTTTAAACCCTTATAAAGTCTTCAAAATCCTAAGTCTTCTAAAGAAGAAATAAATTATACTTGAAAACCTGCAATTTTACAAAATTAACTTAGTCCCCTTGAAGTTTTAGTAAATTACAAAAAAGCCCTTGAAAATTTCAATGTAAGATAACTTGATGTGCAGTTTATCCCTAAACCCAAACTTTATATCAAATTAACCCATTAGACTACAACTAATATAATATTATAATTAAAGTCCGTGAAACTTTATGAAATTACAAAAGTAACCTATACTTTATAAAAGTGTACTTTTTAAGATATAAATGTAATTACAAGACCAACTAAGGACCAAACCTCCAAGTTTCCTTAATTTCAGAAAACCCCATGTCCACCTAATGCCCCGCATCAGCACTAGAAGTTAAAAGTCACATGTGTACATCATGCACACATGTGAACCACACTTACCAACCTTGACAACCTCCTATAATCATCCCAAATCCACCACCCAATTCTACTTATCGAATCCCCCGAGAGTCTAGGATAAATACCCCACCAGTTCAATAGCTAAGACACGCCTCAAACTCTAATTCAAAAACTCAAAATCACACTCAAACCAGGTACACCATGATTTTATGAATAATTTTCAGTTCTTTCAATTCTATTTACTTTCTGTGTAGTTATTATACTTAGAACAATCATAATATGCAAACTTTTACGTATAGAACAACCTAGGATAGAAAAAATATGAAGATGGACTATTAAAGCTTGAGCTTCAATGGTGAATCTTGATATAAAGATCCAAACTTTAATTTAAAGCTAGATCTAACTTCATTACAACCTAAGGATCTCGAGTGTAATGAACAAAAACCATGAATGTGTCTATTAAGCTCAAATCGATCCAAAGTGCCTTCTGAACTCAAAACCTAAAAATTTAAAATTCTCCTTGTATAATCCATATTAACCTTTGAAACAAAAACCAAACTACTCCTATATATAGCATAAACAAGCCCACGTTCATAAGAATCCTTGCCATGATCTAGACATTCACGAATATCAAGTCAAAATTTCGGCAAGCCACAATGCATCTCAATCCACAAAACTTATATATTTTGATTCCTCATGAATGTTTAGATTAGATTTGTTAAGAAATCATGTTAAATGGTATGGAAATGAAGAAGAAATTCATGGTCAAAATTCTGAAACCCTAAAAGTCAAGATTGAGAGGTTAAAGATAAAGACTTTGACCAGAAACCTTCATCATACATGTGAGGGTGCGTGGCCAATAAAACAATTGTGAATTTTTTTACAATATTTTTATTGTATTTTTATAGTCAAAATGGTATAAGGTGATGCCATGTTTCGATAAACCTAGCCTTAGTTATGGAAAAATGAAGTTTGTACTTAAGAATATTTTTCCAAAATTACATATTAACCCCTCTCAACTTTTTCAATTTATGAATTTGATCCCTTAACTTTGCCTATGAATACTTCAAAATATTTTAAGACAAAAAGTCTCTTACACCAAAGTTCAATAATAATCTTAATTCCAATATCTTAGTGTGTGCATGATATTATACTACCATACTACATATTTTGTTACATATCATCGGTATTTGAATTAAACTATGGATTAATTTTAACCCTTCTCACCTAATAACTGGTATCATGTTCCATATTGAATCAGTTACCCCTACACTATTGTGCCATTATATTATAAGAATCAGTATTATCTAGGAAGTAGACTAACGTGTTATCCCGCGAAACTTTCTACTTGGCCTACTGGTCTCAGATAATTGAGAGCCTTGATTATTTCTATATACGTATGAGTGTTACTTTAATTGTGTGCATAGTTGGTTACTTTTCCCCAAAAGTTTTGGGTTGATTATTGATTATTATCATTATTATGTGTTTATTGATGGCTTAATTACTTCCATAGCCCTTAGTGAACTGATAAGTATGGGATTATTAGTTCACGAATCCTTGATTTTCTTTACACGATCCTTAATAAACTGGTAATTAACTTCATTTTCTTAAATGAACTAGCAGGTATGGGATTGTTAGTTACAGAATTTTAATATTCTTTATAAATTGATAAGTATGGGATTATCAGCTTATACTTTTAGCATTGATAAAACACTTATTCTATACACACTCCAACTCTCACTTATATATATATATATATACTTGTTATAGAACAGGTAGAACGTGCTTATCATATCTGTGTTAATTCCTTTTTCCTCTAGATGAGCCCGGAGAAAGAGGATAATATATCTTCCCTGTTAGAGACAGATACCGGTCACCTATTTTTATATGTGACTGTGTGGACAGAGAATAAGCTAGATAAGAGCAAGGAGTGGCATTTTTTTATTTTCTAAATTATAGTTTGTACAAAAAAATGTAACTCACTCCTGCAGTGGTACAACCATATGTAAACCTACTTTATAGTGAATAAAGTTATGTTATTCCGCCTTAGCTTTAATTCATTACTTTATTTGTACGTCTTATGCATTCATACCAAAAAGAAAAGTGTGACATTTCTACACACACAAAATTGAGTATTAACTCGAGGTGATTAAACGTAAACAACGAGTAACTATGTTGACACCAGTTAAGGGTGCCTATGTAGATATATGAAGGGATCAAATTATCAATCGGTTAAAGGCGAGACCTCCTTTAATCTATTAGTTAAAGGGCCAAGCCACCCTTTACCCGATCGGTTAAAGGCTATTAATCGATCAGTCATTTCTTCCTGGTAATCATTACAAGATTAGTGGAGAATTTTTTTGTATCCTTATATGTGTTCCTCAACCCCCATCCACCATAAATGTTTCACTATGGATTATCGATCGGTTAAACACCACGGATGACCTCAATCGGTCAAAGGATCTGACTAAACCCCTATAAATAGAGATCTCCACCAACCTTAAAAAGCACCCTAAAATCCAATATTGATTTATTTTTCTAACTTTCTTCAAACCAGAGTGCTTGAGATACTTGAGCTCGTTCTAAAAGGTCTCGAAGAATTTCTACTTTAGAGAACTTGCTTTCCCCCTCGAAAAGTGCGTACTTTCGAAAAGTCTTTTCCCCCGAGTGAAGTTTGTACTTCTTAAAATTAGCTTCCTCAGAGAAATAAATGCAAACCTATACGTGAATTTCATAAAAGTTGGCTCTTCTAAACGGTGCTTTGCCTTACTAAAAAGAGGATTGCCTAACCGGGCACCTCAAGAAGGGACACTCCCCCGGGAAAACTTCAGCTCATGCTACAAGGGTAAGGAAACTTTGCATGGATATTTGGTCAAATACCACATATATATCGTGATAAACTATCTATATATGTGTATCTCTTTGATATTTGTCTCCATTTAGGGTACCGTGTATGCACTTTAAAACGTTTCTATTTTAAAGCCTTATTTTTAACCACCACCTTCATTAATTGAATCGATATAATCATAGCTAAATAAATGCCAATCAAATTCCATAAAGCCTAAATACAAACATGAAATCATACTTTCCAAAACCGTTATGAGGAAAGTATCATTGATCTGAGTTGGCCTGAAACTTTTCACAAGCCAAAGTCTAAAATTCAACTACTCCCACCGTTTCTTTGAGCGACTAAAATTCGTCTACGTAGCGGTGTCCCCAAATATGATTTGTCATATAAATACTTGTCAAGCATCGGCCTTTTATTAATGTATTTTTAACATATAAATATATCAATCCAACACAACGAAAATGTTATATTAAGGACTAGGCTCCATAAATACCGTAATACTATATATTGTATACATGGTATCCCCTCACCTACACCTAAAACTATGTATCATTTTTTGGAACTATGTTAGCTTTGATACCAAGTCTCCTTGGGTATGTAAGTGTTATACCAAGATCAAATCGTGAAGTCCAAGCCTTATAATAAATCTCTTGATGTATTATCTCTTATGCCTTCATCTCTATCTCAAATATGGAATAACAACCCCGAGGACCATGACACCTCTGGGATTTTAGTCATGTCGATAATGGATACTTAGATTTTTATCATTGGCTTATGGTCAAATCTAATCATAAATATACATATTGCCTCTCTTTATACACCTCCAAACTAGTCTGAAGGACAATACCATCCAACTAGTGATCATCCGATGATGATAATATAATATACGAATATCAGTGATCTTGGGGTTCACTCCCATTCTTAACCTCCACCAAAGCTACCCTAGGTCCTGCGTATAGCTTCTCTCCTTACTTAAACTAGGTCCAACACTTGCACACACATCACGTTGGAAGACGTTAATAATCAGACTACATAGGCTTTGATCTTGTGGCTACACAAGTGTATAGACTCAATAACGAGTCCACTTCGTGAGCAAAAGCCTCGACAATATGTATTTTGATGTATTATCCCCACGAAGATGCTCCTATATCATTTCCCTTATACCATCCATCTCACATGTTGTAAATGTGATATTAAACCTTCTCAAATACGCGACCTCTCGCGCACCTGTATAGAATTGTGCAAACACTTATACACCAACCAAACAATCAAAATATATAAACTTTTATATCATGGCTAAATGAGTATGTAGGCACAATACTGAGTAATTATTGTGAGCTCAAGTCTCAATAATATTTATATTGATATGTTATTACAATAAAGATGCACTCATATCTCCTCTTTTTATCTCTCCTCAAATCAGAAACGAGAAACCAAGCTATTTTGAAGTTGTTCTTCCTCATGCCCTTATTCACATTGATGACCACTCGTTACCCAAGTCGAGATTCCTCGCACACCCATGCATAAAATAACGGCCATCCACTATACAAATATAGATTCATACATAAGTACTCTTGTGTACGCATATTGGTTTGAGTGACGTTCCTACATCTCTCGCTCATACCAATTTTCATACCTAAGCATCTATCTATATTTTAAGGGATTCTAAACCTAAGCTTTCTAAACATGTTCTAAAATAAAAAAAAAATTAATCAAAAAATGTAAAGAGATATTATAAGCATATAATTGAGGAAGCATAAAGAACAAGTGGGGTGCATAACACCTTCCCTACTCATAACCCGATTCATGGACCTCACAACAAGAATATCATGACAATCATATACCTAAACTTGTCTTAGTATTAGCCCCAAAGGTCTAACCCTAACCTTTTTTTTATCTAAAATAAACTAGCGACTCTGCACAATCGAGAACCCCTCGCACATAATACACATCGCCCTAGGCTTAGGCTTAAAACCATGGGCATACACTAAAAATTGGATATGGTGTCAAACAGCTTTTAAGGGCAAGTCATTTGAGACCATGAAAAAGATAACCCGACCTTAGGGGGGAATCGGTGGATTGGGAGATAAAAACTCTTGCACCCTTACAAGGATCGCATCCTGCTCCCCCCAATCATTCTCGGGGTTCGCAACACAATAATGGAGACTCTATTGGTATATTGGGAAACCTATTTGTCGATCCCAAACTCTAGGTGACATGTAATGTCTGAAGTTTGTTGAATACTGGGGTATATCAAATAGGCTTTCACATCTATTCAGCCCTAGGATAAAGTGGTTTCACATGTATCTCAAAGGGGTCCAAGAATCTCGGCATATCATGATCATGGAAATAAAAAGTGACCCACCAATGGCAGAGTCACATTACCTTTTTTCATATAGAAAAAAGTTCTTGGAACAAACACTATTGCACAAAAATAGATACTTAAGGGCCAATCGTTTTGATAAATATTTTTCAAAAAATTTCAGACGGTCCGAGGATGGTCCAAAACCCCTTAGATTCCAGGTTGAATGTTGCTCCATTTTTTATGGAAGATAAAACAGTATGAATTCACAAGTCATCAGAAAAACATAAGTGCCTCACATTTCATTCCCCTACCCATATTATTTTTCAGAAAATAATAAAATATCTAGTCTATTGCTTTATTTCTCCTCGTACGAAAAATAAGAGCTCAACCCTGTTTATCTGAATCTAATGGGACTCTATTACGTTCTTTCCCTCAGAATAAAATACCAAATAAAAGAAATGCAAAAACAAAATACCTCACACATACGATTAAAATAAATAAAAGAAATGCATAAAAAAATTCGTGCAAATATGAGTCATTCGCCTTCCATATATTGTTATTCTTCCAGTCCTTTTATCTCCCAGAAAACCTAAATGATAGTGCCTTGACATCTTTTGTAGCTATGAATATTAGAAAACAGATCACACTAAGTTCTTACCCTAAAAACTCGAGTTTGTACTCTATGCATCCGTTTAGTTTTCATTGGAGAGCTCCCTAGCCATGACTGTCAAGTTCTCTCCACGGTATGCTTTATGCCTACCGAAGAGGACTAGGATCCATCTGTTGTTGAATAGGTTTTGAGACAGCTTGAAAATATCATCGGCTCCCAAAATAATATGAAGCAAAAGATTAGGGCACTATGCCAGGCACAATTCCACCTACGCGAAGCCAATACTATAATCGGATTCGAAGAGAATGCACCCCCTCCCCCAATCCCCAACATTAACACACCATTTATAGTAACTATCGAGGCACCGCCTGCACCAGTTCTAGCACCGAATCCCGTTAGTAACACCAGTTCCCTAACTTCCAATACAATTTGCCTTGCATGAATACTTTGAACCCTACTAACATTACCCCGAATACCCACACACCACCTTCTAAGGCCCCGCGTGATAAAAATATATAGCTCCTCCGCCGACAAATGAGGTAGTTCCCCCACATTTAAACTAAGAGATAATGAAGTTCAATCAGCTAGATGCAAACCACAGATGAGCTGACAAGCATCAATAAGATTTATTTTTATCCAAAATCCCATTTGTCGAACAAATTCAAGGTATCGATCTTCAAAACGTACAAAGGAATGGTTCCCCATCTTCCGACTTATCCAACTACCACCTCCAGATGAAGGTCTGAGAAGTAGGCTTAGGATTTCTAAAGAGGATGTTCTCCACTCTATTTAGAAGATCCCTTACCTAGTATATGGGTTTGAAATCTGAGGGAATCGCCAAAACATAGGATGATGTATGTCATGCTTTTCTCAAGTAGTATGATATAACGAAGATCTTGGCATGAAACATAAAGGCTTAAAAATACTCAAGCAAGAAGAGGGAGAGACATTTGGGACTTTCGTCACTCATTAGAGATGGGAAGATGACCAAATGGACAATATCCACTTAGAAAATCATCAGATTGAAATTATGAATCAGAACCCCTAAAAGGAGGTAAAGAATAAACTCGGGCCCACTTGGACATCGAATTTTAAAGCCCTCAACCACATAGGGGATAAGATCGAGGAAATTTTGGCTAAAAAGCATACAAATCCACTGAGTAACCTCATCGAGGTGCAAATCGGTTAATTGCCTATAATAACTAGCCTAAATCTTCCATATATAGCATCACCACTCTCCTGATCGATCCACTATAGGAATCACACTTAGTTTCTAACACTTTCCAAGCCATGGTTGCTACCACTGCACCCTTCCAACCAATACCAGTGCCTAAAAACTATCTAGTTATGCCTTTTCTCAAAGAGTTTATATCTTGATCAATATAATTCACAGACCTTCAAAATTCCCTATGTCAAGTATTCACCTCCTTGAAAATAGATAGTCACCTGAAACCTCTCAACCCTAGACCACCCCCCGCGTTCCCAAATAATAACAGGAGGGTTGACTCCCATTGTAAGTTAAATAAAAGACCTCATCACATTACCGATAATTATTAGGCTCTGAGATTTACAACCCAAGACCTGATTAATGTCAGGAGGCTTATCCTGCCAAAACCCAAAATTACTAACAATCCCCTACATTATCAAGTTAATCTCGAAACTGATGTCTTATCAGACACTCCCATCCTAAACACCGACCCATCCACCCTAATCCCCTTTCACCATAAATCGATCATGAGTACACCCTCACACTTTCAAACATCCATCCCTTTGGCCATGCCATCACCCGCTAAAAAAGTTATCACCGAAACTAAGCCCACCATTGACCATATGAACTTTTTCATCATGTCCATACACTCAATACAAACTAACCATTACATATCATACTTACTCCTAGTCATAAAATTAATGCTCTAAAAAGAGACAAGACATCTTACTCCCTCATTGGAAGAAATAGATAACTCGGTTGAATGGTAGGATATGTAAGATGAAGCCCTTTATGGAAATTAAACATATCACTGTTATTGTACCAATATAACCCACTCTATGGGGTGGGTTAACTTTCGAAGAACATCTATTATCCTTAATGGACTCCGCTGTAAGAAACAACATCCACTCACCTGATACCTCAAACTCATTCCCTGTCAGTCCTTCGAAGAATAGTGGGAGCTCTACATTCGCAAGTCACCATAAGGAAGAACCCTTCGTCTGAGCACCTCGATACACTATACCTCTGGTACAGATAAGAGAACATGGCATAAAACTCAGGGGAAACGATCATACTACCTAGAAGTATCGAGCTCGTCACCAGTTGCTATACACAGAAGAAGAAAGAGTAAGATCCTATGTCCCTCATAAAGATGTAGTGTAGGAAGTAGAGATAAGAGATAACCCAGTCTATTGAGATATGTCCCTCACTCTAGATTCTTCAAATAAATATGGAATTAACTTTGGGAAAACAAACGGCTTAAGTCTACTTAAGTAATGTTCCATACTGAATACCATAGGTAACGAATAATTCCCACTCGTACCCCTCTATTAGAAGTTGAACCTTAAGTTCACCCTCTAGCTACCATTCACATGATATTAACAAAATCTAGGGGCAGTGTCGACCCTTCTCGATCGATAAGTCTGAAACCTGGGCCAAACTCTACCATGTAATACACTGCCTCTGGAAAATCAAAACTTATTTTAAGACCATAATTTATCTATCCGGACAAGTTTACTATGATTATCTTCCAGAGCTGGAAATTACGGATTGCTTCGATCATATCTTGATCACCAAGGGTAACACATCCCCACGACTCGGAGAAGAATTTGTTCTCAACCCCAAAGTTTGGAAAATGATGATGCAATGTGATTACACACCAAAAAAAGGACTCATAGTTCACGATTAAGGACCAACGTCCCTTGAAGTTCCTAACATTCAATGTTAAAAGTTTGAAATTAGGTACAGAGCTACTCTATAAGAGCTTGACCAACTTGATAAGCATGAACACTAGTCGTGCCATATGAAAAGGTGAGGCTACAAAAAAGATAGTTTACAACTAAGTTTCTCGTATGAAGGGACACCCCTCTAGTTTGACAACGGCATGGACAAGCTCAAGAACACAAGTGTCAATATATACCAAAGTATTTGGTCCACTGGGTGTGATGATTTACCCATGGAAATACAAGATACCATCTTCAGTATCATAAAGGTCGATCCTAATCCTACTAAAGTCAATCTCCCCAGAGAAGATCCCATTGATCCTTATAGTGAGCTTGATATGTTCGTTCTATAGCTAGTAATCGACCTCTTAGTGTTATGAGAATTTCCTTAGGCCCACCACTACACTGATACAGGATGTAGCTATGGGAATACTTACCTAAATGGTGACCACATAACCAGCACAATTGAACTTCAAAATGAGATGACCCACCAAGGTCATCCCCCTCTAGAAGGTCCATCCTCTTGGAGGTACACATCCACTATCGAGAAGGAACTGATCAACCCTATTTCTCGTGACCATGCACGTGAAAAGTTTAATAGCTTACAGTACATAGTGTTCACACTTACCCACAATAGATTTGTCAATAAGATCTCGCCCTAGGCGCCAGGATATTCTGAGTACTGAGACTAATATGTAAACATCATTTTCTATGCCTCCAGCATCATGAGAAAGATAAATCGAAAAGAATAAGAAACCTCGTTTGAAAATGAAGATCACTAGGAGGCTTACTCCACAATGATTGGCTATGGAATCATCACCTGATACGTCTGACCAGATAGATGGATAAGTCCTGGCAATGGTGGCAAAAATTCCAAGTCTTACCCTAAAAGTATGACATTGTCATATGGTGGATAGATTACTTCATGTTTTGAACTCCATCCAAAACTCATAATAAGGCTCCTAAAAGCTCGAAACTAACCCCCGCCCTAGATTGAACTGAGGTGATGACCCCAAATTTGAACCCTCATTCTTGACTGACGTTTTGGTCTGTCTAGATAAAACTAAACTAGAAGCCCAAGTGTAACACCCCATAATTTTGGAGAATATAGAAATTTATTAAATTAGTGATTTAGGAATTTATTTAATTTGGAGAAAATATTTAATTTTATGATTTGGGTTTAATTAATTCAGTGTAAGTTTAAATTTCAAGCGTGTCATATTTTGAGGTGGAAATAAGAAGATTTTATAAAAGGATTCAAATGGTCATTTTGAGGTCACAGTTGGTTTCAAAAGTATCTAAATAGTCAGAATAGCATAGCCGGGTATATATTTTGGATCCCGAGGCAATTTTAAACCAATCCGGCACCGTTTAAGGGCGTTTTGGTCATTCAGGAGTTTTTGGTTTAGAGAACTATGAAAATTGAAGTTCTATATGCCGATTAGAGAGGAGGGTCTAAAGTTAACACAATGCTAAAGGAATGGAGGCCATGGGAGAGGAAGAGGAGGAGAAAAACAATTTTCCTACACCATTTTTTGCCCCAAACGCAACGGAATCAAGATCGGAGACCTGCTATTGAGAGGCAGGTGCTTGAATTGCGTTTATTATAAGCATGTTATAATACACATGTAAAGTAGGGTTGGATTTCATGTTTTCAGAAGATTTAATATGTATTTGGGTGGAAAAATCCATGAATTGAAGTAGTAATTGCATATAGATATATTACTTGATATTGGTAATAAGAAATCAGAACGCAAACGAAAGTAATCTGGGTTTCTTGATGAATAAACTTGAAAAACACATAAATCTAGGTTTATGGGTTTTAAAGATAATAGAATCTTGAATCGAATTTGTCATGAATTAATGATAATTTTACGTTGAAAATCATCCTTATATGTTCATATAATGATTAGACATGTGGGTTTGAAATTCGATGAGCTTTCCTAAATATTTGAGAAAGTTATTTGGGTGAGAAGATCGTAAAAATGCAAGGTTGAAGAAGACCTGCTTGGGCGAATCGATTCGGCCTCCGAGAGAATCGATTCGGCTGTCAAGAAAATCATATTTTTTTTCCTTTTTATTTATATATCCCCGGGAATTGAATTACGATAATCTTTTGTCATTGATTCATAATGTTGTGAAGAATTAGGGGAGGTCAGTAGGCATGAGTTTAAGATTCGATTTATATTGGTAAAGGTTAAGTTGGGATATTTAACCGACGGTAGTAATTCAGTGAATTATACATCGGAACAATTAGGATTTGGATTATGAGAAGGGTAAACTAAAATCTAACAACATAACCAGTAGGGTATAATTGTAGTAACTACTGAATTTATATGAGGGGTAACAATGGTACCTTCAGGTAGATATTAATACTCGGGATTATACGAAAGTGAGTTAATATTGTGGATAAATGATACGGAAGGTATTCGAGGGATAAATACTACGTACGAAACATTACCATAGGTTGAGCGTATACCTATACGGATTATACTTATAGATTGAGTGTATACTTATACGGATTATGTTTATAGGTTGAGTATATACCTATATGGATTATGTTTATAGGTTGAGTGTCCAGATATATGGATTATTATTATAGGTTGAGTGTATACCTATACAGATTTATGTTTATAGGTGGAGTGTATAGCTATATAGATGATATTCATGGGTTGTGTATATGCCTATGTGTGACATATGGATTAGGTTGTGTGTATACCTACTATATGCTTTCATATGTGTGTGAACGTACCTATGTTGCTTGTTATCACGGAGGTTCCTGCGTAGTGGCCAATCCTACCTTGCCGATTCCAGGGAGGTCTGGATTTGTGCCCTAGCACATAAAACTTAGGGCGGCTCACTATGTGTTATGTATTCGTTAGACCGTCATGTCATTTGGGGACCTTAGGTATGTGTGTAACCCAAAGGCTTAGAACTATGTTCGCCTCCATTGGTTGTTATTTGATTTGATTGATAGTCGGAGGAGACATTCTGAACCGATAGTGTATGATTAGGTACGAGAGGTACTTGGACTGATAGCAGAGTATTCGAGTACGCATTGTTATGATCAGATAGGGAGATGTGGTATTATTTATATATATAGTTTGACATATATATATATACTCATGGATGTGAAATCTTACTTATGCATGAAAGTTGTGGGACTAGATAGTGTGTATCTAAAGCGATAATTAATCTGCTTACGTGTGTTAGTAATGAGATTAGATAGTGCATCTCTAATGTTATGTTTAATCTACTTATGTGCGATAGTAGTGAGATTAGATAGTGTATATCTAAATAAGGTTTAACCTACTTAAGTGTGATAGTAGTGGGACTAGACAGTGTATATCTAAACGAACATTAACCTACTAATGGGTAACTAATGGGAAAGATAGGCAATGTATGTCTAAAGAAAGATTTAAGTAAAGAAACTTAATAGAAAGGTGAATGATAACATATATGAAATGTTAACTTTGGTTTAATAATAACATAAGGGTGATGTTAATTATTAATTAATTCGATGGAGTACTGTATGGGCGGTACGGGTAAGATAATGAGAAACTTAACTAAGAACATAATGATAATTAAGGGTATAAGGGAGCGTACTATATGGACGGTATGGGTGAGCTAGACTAATCGGGAGTTTATTAGATACTTGTACCATAGTTAGGTTGGGTAGAATGACAAGGTGAGTTGAGTAGGAAACGTTAGGTGCGCACTATAGAAGATAGTAGGGAACTCAGAGGAGCATTCGCAATCTAACATTTATATCTAATAAGTATTCATTTAAACTGTAATTTAAATGCTTGCTAAATATTTTCAAAAGAACTTTGGCTCTGACCCGTACTTGCAAAACTTTTTCCAAAACCTTTTAGGTGTCCAGTCACAGGGACACCAAGCAGGATGATATGTTCCAAGGATGCGGAGCTACAACACTTATGGATGCTTGCAGGTTTTTCGACTTAGTCGCTTCGGTTATTTCATTCCTAGAGTAGAATGTAGTTCAGTATTGGATTTAGGCGTGTTGCCCCAGCATTATTTTATTTCAATCAAACTCCGTATTTAGTTGTATTCAGCTGGACTTAATATTAGACTTGAGAACCGCTGGTTTATTCGGTATTATTTTATTCATTATTTATCTTGTGTTGGGTTTGTATTATTGCTTCATGGATGGTTAGTGATTATAATTATATTCCACGTGTTGTTGGGTTAATAAAAAATAAAATTTGGCATCATCTTTTTGAATACTAGGTGGTCAGTTAAATTTAAAAAAGTTTTCGACTGTGATGCTAAGAATGAACCAGATGAGACTCTTATTTTATTTTTATGAAGGACTGATCACCCGGTATTTAAATAGGTGGGGTGTCACAAATGATATCATAGCATCCGATTCTAGTGTCCATAGGATTTGTACTGCTTTTCACGTTTCAACGTAATGTTCTTTGATGTAGATCCTTATCATAGGATTGTCTTATTCCTCTGCTTATGTGATTTACGTTCTCCTGCTATTAATTATAGTTAATATGATTCATATACGAAATTGAATGGGCTTTGTACACCGAACGTGACAGGATGACCAGCGAGGGACGTTAGGGAAATTACAGGAGGAGAGGCTCAGCAAAAGACATGGATTATTCCGGAAATGTTGATCGCGATATAAGTCACCATGATTATTTTTCAGACAAGTGGCAATAGGATAGTCGCTCGAGAACAGTAGTTTCTCCAAGCACTGTCGTAGATAACGGTAGTACAATTTCAGATTCACCCAGCGCAGTCGGCAAGGGGGAAGTCAGAGGGACTCTTTTGAAGAGCCATCTATAAGGATCTAGGGAAGAGACGAAGTGTGAATAGGAAGTTCATCCAAGGTCATACATTTACAAGATTACAAACGCTTCCATGAGAAGGGAGCCAAAAGTGTGGGAGAATCTATCCGAACAGCAATACTAGATTTAACGGTGACAGGGAAACACCGCAGGAGGGTATACCTAGTTGGGGACCCATTTATATGAGTTGGACCAATTGAATCTCTACCAAGTGACGGTGGGTTCCATCGAGGCCAATAACGCATTCCATATGGCAGTGAAGCCAATGAGACAATGGGGGTAGAAATAAAGGTCAGGACTAGCTTGTTCGAGAGAAGGACACCCTAACAGGGCTAGTGGGGATCGAGAGAAGAGAATGGCGCAGAAAGGTGTCCTACATATGGAGGGTAGAGCCACTTGCATTGAACTTTTCCACAGCAAGACAGTGAGACCAGTCAGACTAGGGGGTATATGGGAACGATGCCAGCGGGGCACAATAATAGGAGGAGCGAGATTTTTGGCAAAGAAACCGGGATAAGAGAGCTAAGCCCAGAGAATTTCAACCGCAAAATGGTGGGTTCAGGTAGGACCAAACAGGCCCTCCATAGCTATAATATTCAGTTCCTCGGGGTTGTTAGGACCAAGGTAACAATAGGAAAGGCCAGCTAGGTCGTAATAAGAGGCAGAGATATTTTGGGCCGATATTTCACTTGTGGGTGCATAGGATATAAAATAATGAATTGCCCAAGGCGAGGTAGGGCCAACTATAGGATGAGATCCTAGATGTACAACCACTGCAACAGATTGTGGGTCAGTTAGAGTTAGATTTAGGGACTCGACGATTAGACAAGGCAGAAGGGAAATGGAGGTTTTATTTTTATTCATCGTTATGAGTATGGGATTTATAAAGGTGACATAAGTGCGTCACCCTATATGATTGTTAACACTACAATTCGAGTGTGAGTCAGGTTTAGTGGGTGTGTTGGTGGTATCAGCCTTATATTAAATTTATATACCGTGGGGAAGAGGAGCTTTTCGTGTCTCTTACGAGAGAAATAGTGTATACATAAGCAATGGTTGCATTACGTGATTAGTTTACTGCTTTCGAGAGTTATGATAATAGAGAAGACTACTTGTCGAGTCCTTTTCGGTTAGTGATGGGTGGAACGATCGTAGATTATGAGAGTGAGATCTTGTGTTTGCTTCTCCAGCGTATGATTTATTTTACTAGGTATCACCTGAAAGAGGGTCGAGCCTATATATATGTATATATGCGTTATAATATACTATGTAGTAGACTTAAAAATATGCATTGATATTATATATTGATCCCGGTGAGTAGGGACATCTACTGATATGATTTAGGGTACTATGAGTTATTATCTAATGGGGAGATAAAGCACGTTGTTTATTTAGCACTGAGCACCTAGTAACAGGCAGAGCGCAGTGCAATATGTGGTCTTTTGTAACATGAGAGCGGACGAGTATACTTTAATGCCAGGAGATGGAAAATTTGGGGTACATGTTATGGGTTGAGGTCGTAACGCATCTCTACAACCGGAAATGTTAGGTAGTAGTGTATCAGGTGGTTCCTTATTTTGATTTTGCTTTGCGAGACATCCGACACGTGAAACTTAGCACAACGTTGGAAGTGGGAGATGTTTGGTCATTAGGACATGGGTTTAGTACCTTAGTTATGGTTCGGTTACACAATTATATCTAAGGGATAATAGTTATGTTATAATTTGAAGCTAGTGAATGACAAGCAATATTTGTGCCATATGCACAGGTATAGGGTGTATGGGTGCCCGGGATAGATGAATTAATTTCAATATTATTTGGAATTCAGATATATAGAAGTATGCACCGTGGTCTTCAGAGTACGTGATTAAGGTAGTGTAAAAATCTTGGAGTACTAGTCTTATCCGAATTTCGAGGACGAAATTCCATTATAAGGGGGGAAGTATGTAACATCCTGAATTTTTGGAGAATATAGAAATTTATTAAATTGGTGACTTAGGAATTTATTTAATTTGGATAAACTATTTAATTCGATGATTTGGATTTAATTAATTCAGTTTGAGTTTAAATTTCAAGCGTGCCATATTTTGAGGTGAAAATGAGAGGATTTAATAATTCGAAGCGAATGGTGATTTTGAGGTCATGGTTGGTTTTGAAAATGTCGAAATAGTCAGAATAGTATACTCAGGTGTATAGTTTGGGTCCCGGGGTGATTTTACAACAATCCAGCACCGCTTAAGGGCGTTTTGGTCATTCGGGAGTTTATGGTTTAGAGAAATCCAAAAATTTTAAGTTATATCTTCCCATTAGAGAGGAGGGGCTAGGGTTAACACAAATCTAAAGGAAGGGAGGCCATGGGAGAGGAAGAGGAGGAGAGAACCAACCTCCCTACACCATTTTTTGCCTTGAATGCAACGAAATCGAGATCGGAGCGAGAAGAAAACATCCATACCATCATACCAACGAATTTCAAACCTTCTATTAAGAGGAAAGTGTTTAAATTGCATTTATAATAAGCATGTTATAATACCCATGTGAAGTAGGGTTGGATTTCATGTTTTCAAAAGATTTAATATGTATTTGGGTGGAAAAATCCATGAATTGAAGTAGGAATTGCATGTAGATATATTCCTTGATGTTGGTAATAAGAAATCAGAGGGTTTGGGATGATGTAAATGAAAGTAATATGTGTTTCCTGATGAGTCAACTTGAAGAACACATAAAATTAGGGTTTTATGGGATTTTAAAGGTAATCAGATCTTGAATCGAATTCTTGATGAATTAATGATAATTTTATGGTGGAAATCATCCTTATACATTCATATAATGATTAGACATGTGGGTTTGAAATTTGGTGAGGTTTCATGAAGATTTGAGAAAGTTATTTGGGTAAGAAAATCGAAAAATCGAAAGGTTAAAGAAGACCTGCTTGGGCGAATCGATTCGGCCAAGAGGTGAATCGATTCGGCAGGTGAATCGATTTGGTAGCCTGGCGAATCCATTTGGCTAACCAGAAAATCATAATTTTTCCTTTTTGTTTATATATCCCCGGGAATTGAATTACGAGAATCGTTGGTGATAGATTATTAATGATGTGAAGAATTAGGGGAGGTCAGTAGCCATGAGGTTAATATTCGATTTATATTGGTAAAGGTTAAGTTGGGATATTTAGCCGATGGTAGTAATCGAGTGGTACACCGAAAGAATTTGATTTGGATTACGGGAAGGGTAACCCAAAATCTAAGAATATAACAATGGGAGTAACTACAAAATTAACATGAGGGGTAACATGAGGTTAGAGATTAATGCGCCCTTTGGGTAGAGATTAATACTCGGGATTGTACGATAGTGAATTAATATTGTGGATAAATGATACGGTAGGTATTCGAGGGATAAATACTACGTACGCTATTACTATAGGTTGAGTGTATACCTATACAGATTATACTTATTGGTTTAGTGTATACGTATACGGATTATGTTTATAGGTTGAGTGTGTACATATACGGATTATGTTTATAGGTTGAGTGTATACCTATATAGATTATTACTATTATAGGTTCAGTGTATACCTATACAAATTTATGTTTATAGGTGAAGTGTATACCTGTATGGATGATATTCATGGGTTGTGTGTATGCCAATGTGTGACATGTTGATTAGGTTGTGTGTAAACCTACTATGTGATTTCATATGTGTGTGAACGTACCTACGCTGCTTGCTATCACGGAGGTTCCTGCACCTTGTCGATTCCAAGGAGGTTTAGATTTGTGACCATGAATATAGAACTTAGGGCGGCGCACTCTGTGTCGTATATTAGTGGGATCGACGTGTCGTTTGGGTACATTAGGTATGCACATTTCCCAAAGTCTTAGAACTATGTTCACCTCCATTGGTTGTTATTTGATTTGATTTATGGTTCGAGGAGACATTCTGAACCGATAGTCCATGATTAGGTACGAGAGGTACTTGGACTGATAGCAGAGTATGCGAGTACACATTTTTATGACCAGATAAGGATATGCGGTATTATATATATATAGTGTGAGATATATATGTACTCATGGATGTAAAATCTTACTTATGCGTGAAAGTAGTGGGACTAGATAGTGTATATCTAAACCAATGATTAATCTACTAATTTGTCTTAGTAGTAGTGAGATTAGATAGTGCAGATCTAACGTAACATTTAATCTACTTATGTGCGATAGTAGTGAGATTAGATAGTGTATATCTAAACAAGGTTTAACTTACTTAAGTGTGATAGTAGTAGTAGTACTAGACAGTGTATATCTAAACGAACATAAACCTATTAATGGGTAAATAGTAGTAAAGATAGGCAACGTATGTCTAAAGCAAGACTTAAGTAGAGAAACTTAATGGAAAGGTGAATGATAACATATATTAAGTGTTAAATTTGCTTTAATAATTACATAAGGGGAATGTTAATTATTAATTAATTCGATAGAGTACTGTGTGGCCGGTACGAGTAAGTTATGGAGAAACTTAACTAAGAACTTAATGATAATTAAGGGTATACAGGAGCGTACGGTATGGGCGGTACGGTTGAGCTAGAATAATTGGGAATGTATTAGATACTTGTGCCCTAGTTAGATTGGATAGAATGACTAGGCGGGTTGAGTAGGAAATGTTGGGTGTGCACTATATAAGAGAAGTGGGGAACTCAAGGAAGTGTTCGCAATCTAACATGTTATCTAATAACTGTTCATTTAAACTGCAATTTAAATGCTTGCTAAATATTTTTAGAAGAACTTGGGCTCTGACCCGTACTTGCAAAACATTTTTCAAAAACTTTTAGGTGTCCATCCATAGGGACACAAACAGGATGATCTGTTCCAGGGATGCGAAGTTGCAGTACTTGTAGATGCTTGCAGGTTTTTGGACTTAGTCGCTTTGGTTATTTCATTCCTAGATAAGATGTAGTTCAGTATTTCATTTGGGCGTGTTGCCCCAGTATTATTTTATTTCAGTCAGACTCTGTATTCAGTTGCATTCAGTTTGACTTTATATTAGACTTGGGAATCGATGGTTTATTCGGTATTATTTTATTCATTATTTATCTTATGTTGGGTTGGTATTATTGTTGTGTGGATGGCTAGTGATTATAATTATCTTTTATATGTTGTTGGGTTAATAAAATATAAAATTTGGCATTAGATTTTTTAATACTAGGTGGCTGGTTAAATTATAAAAAGTTTTTTACAGTGATGCTTAGAATGAACCAAATGAGACTCTTGTTTTATTTTTCTGAAGGACTGATCACCCCGTATTTAAATAGGCGGGGTGTCACACCAGGAAAAACCTTACTCTCTTAAGATAAAGCGGTTGACTTCCTCACAAGATCAGGTTAACACCCCACTCCTCCAAACCCATCTAGTAAGGAGAAAGCTTCCCCCGAGGGAGTTATCACAGCTCCTCCGCGAGAAAATAATGAAATCCAAGAATAACTCCGTTCAACATCAGCTAACTTCTCGATATTTAAATTGCGATCCACATAAAAGGAGCATCGAGACTCCCTCGTCCATCTCTTGTCTTAAGCTTTTGATCATGTAGACCTAATTCGAGATGAGATACATCACCATACAACATCACAACAGCTTCTCTGATGAGGACCTACCTATGCAACGCCATAATCACCGATTCGCACTGCACATCACCACTGAGCCATGTGAACAGATCTCTCTCCTGGTACTGAGAGATAATGGGTACACCATCAATGTGTTTCCTTTTCGCACCATCACCGATCTAGGATACACTGCCTCAAATCTTATACCATATTTTATGGCCATCAGGGCCTATGATAACACTCGTCGAGAAAAACTAGAGGCGATCATCCCCACTCTCATAATTGGAACTATCAATTGGGGTGTTGAGTTTCAAGTACTTGACATCCCAACTAGTTTAAACCACTTACACATGAGGGATTGGATACACCCTGTGCGGGAATTACCCACATCACTCTACATGAAAATCAGGTTCCTATTCGATACGGAGCTCATCACATTCCAAGGGGACGAAAGTTAGGCCATAGTTTCCATCACTAGTATTATTCCCCTCATTGATACGCACCATGATCGTAACAGCATCGGCCTTAGTGGATTTCGAGTCGTCCCACTCTCTCATATAATAGATGAGGAGTCGATTATTCAAATTTTAACCAACAAAAATTTCATAAGATAGGATATACGTCAGGGTTTGACCTTGGAATAAATTAGAAAGGAACTCTCAAAGCCATCACCGCTACGGGACACAAGGGTAAGATTGATCTCGGGTATACTCCTAAAAACAAAGCTCCATCCCCAGTTCCTAAAAAAAACCATCAAAGGTGAAATGGTCACTTTTGTCTCCAAGGAGAAGGTTTCCCCTATATTGGACTTCTTAAACAGTGGTGGATAAAATAAATAAATTCGCATTACTCGGGCTGTAGATCCTCTATAAAGAACGATTGTATGGGAATTATGAGACGAATAAGGTTATCAAGGACGAGCTCAATTCATCATGGATCACTAAGGAAGACATAAAACCTAAATGGGGATTACCCGCACTATTTCCTAATAAAGTTTCCCTATAATCCATGTTAGGGTTCTCTGACTTAAGCCTCGCAAAAATCTTCCACGACTGGTAAACTACCTCCATCGCCCATGGTATCAAAACTAAGAAATGAAGATTATTTAGCATCCCTAAACTCAATCTCTGCCTCCGAGTACAAGATTCAACAACCTCACTATTTGAGACACTGCCTTCGCTAGAGCCTCAGGATGTGACCTACCAGCTCCTGTGGGACTATCAGGGGAACGAAAAAGCCACCAAATCTTATTATAATCCCTCTCTGAGGCACTCACATACGTGATTAGGCAAAAATTCTTCACATTTATTCCCTTAATTTAGAGGCTTTTATCATCTTATGCAATGTAAATCGAGTTGATTTATCTCATATACTTTCTAAGGACATCTTCCATCGAGTGCATCGAGTTTTGTATATTTCTCCTACATTTTGTAGGTATTTTATAGAATTGAAGAAAATGGAAAACTCAAACACAAGAAAGATACAAGTGAAGGAAAGTCAAAGGAAAAACAGTAACTTTAAACCAGGGATTTAAGACATGCTACCTTAAGGAAACTTGAAGACCTCGAGTCTACAAGCATGTAAGAAGAAACAACATCCAAATTCGAGTCTCAGTTGCGAAGTTATGAAGCTTCAAAGTTGAGAGGAAATCAAGGAGAAAAAGGAAGAAAAATAGAAAGGTAGCGAACCAAACCAATGAAATCATCACCGAACCGTTTCGCCACACTGTCGGCACCAAATCGAACCGATGAATAAGAAGTAGAATCGGTTCCACAAATTGGTATACACCGAACCGATTCGCCCCAGTAAAAAAGGAAAACATAATCGGTTCACCTGGACGAATTTTTAATTCTTTATTCCTCAAAAAATAGAGTTGTGCATGGGACAAACACTTAAAATAACATGATTTATTTATTCTTTTATGAGACCGGATATTAGGAGGCTTCGTTTTAGTTAGTTTTGGGAGGTTTTTGATGCCAAGAACTTTATGATTCATCTTGTTCAACATTTTGTTCATCTTTTTGGATTAATTCAAGGTTCTTCTTCATTCCAAGTCTTATTTTCTTCGTTGCTTTCAATTGCCTTCATATTTTTAGTTGGTGATTCATTATTTCTTAGTTAAAATTCTTCTTGGAATGTTTCATTACACTTTTCTTATAAGTATGGTTTTCATCACATGCTACGTTAAGATTTCTATTATCTTTCACGAGATCGGGTCTGGCTACATTACTAAGGATTAAAATGCACGAACCTAACCCGATGTGGTTTGCATCGATATAAAAGTCATTCCCTGAATTAAATAAATGATTGAACCGTGTTGATTAGTTGTTACAACCGTCATTGGAATTTTAACCTCGTTTGCCCTAGGTAACCGGGGTGTTTAAGAGTGCGACGCGCGTGTCAGCTATTACGACACCGCTTTATTTCTATTCTTGATTATGTATGATGTGGACTTGTACCCCCATATATTTAATGATTGAAATTAATAAAGTCTGTGGTTTAATTAATTATCTAATTGACAAATAATTTATATATCCGGTAGACATACTAGGGTTCGGGGGATTGTAGTCCAACCTAATTTTCTCCATCATATAAATTAATCCATAATTAGTTTACTTCTGCATACGTAGTTTAATTACTCCTTCAATTAATTTTCATTTAGTTCGTAAATCAAATTCAAGATTCATCACCTTTTCCTTTCAGTTTCTAAGTCAGTTTAGGGTTAAACGTCTTTCCTATCTGTCGTCACGTTCTACATCCTATTTCCCAGAGGATTCGACCCCGTCTTACCGGGTTTATTACTTATACAACTAGTTTGCACTTGAACCATAATTAACATGCACTAGAGACATATTTTAAGTCGTGACAAGTTTTTTGGCACTATTGTCGGGGATCTAGGTACACTTTTAGGTTACGTTGAATTAATCTAAAATTTGACTCCAATTCTAAAAAGCCAAAAAAATCATAAAATTAAAAAAAAAATCATAAAATTAAAAAGAAAAAAAATATAGCATCTCTCGAAAGCCTTTTATGAAAAATCTTCAACAAACTCCACAATTTACTCCTACCCAAATTCACGAAAATCCTTTAAGAGAGAACAATCCCGATAGCCCACGCACTACAAACGTTCCACAGTTCTAGTTTCCACCTCTTACACTGCCTAACTCGATCACAAGTCACACATTGAGTCACACTCCGAGCGTGTCGAGTGAGTAATTCGAAACTATTGGAGAGAGATTCGTGTCAGATAGCGCTAGTTTTGCAACGGGTGAGGGAGATATATCGTATCTGTAAGGACATTATTCGTCACATTTATTATATCGTATACTGCTACAAGTTTGTCGAATAATTGGAAAGCTTGCATCTACAATCGACAATCCGAATTTCAAGTCGACTTCAACAATCATGACCAACAAGGAAGGATTTGGTAAATGTGTTTAAGTTCCATTTACATTTTGCATAAAAAGTGTTGTAACATTTTTATGAAAAATAAAATATTTTTCCTTTTATGAAAAATCCTAAATGGTTTTTTATGTTTTAAAAACATTTTTTATCACAAAAGTTTTTGGGTAACTGTACTCAGATTCATAAAAGTTTTGGTTTCAATGTTTCCAAAAGTTTTAAAACTCTATTAATGGAATCTTTAGATTTTTTTTCCTGGTCGTTCAAACGAGAGCCTATCTCGTTCGAACAAGACCAGACATCGTTCAAACGACATGACAATTCGTTTGAACGAGAACACTTTTTGTTTGACACGTCACCGCCTTAAATGTTTTATAAATAGAGTTTCAAACGTATTGATTTGGTGTGGAGAAAACAGTGGTTTTAATAGAATACATTTTTATGTATTTTTGGTTTATTCTCCATCACTTTGAGGGTTCAAAACTTTGTTTTACAATTCACCAATCCCAGTGCTTTTATGTGAGTTATTTTATGGAACCCAAAACTTAGTTTTGCTGGGAGCTTTTGTTCATCCTTGGTGGGGAGATATCTACACCCGGAAAGATGCCTGCTATTGTGGAGGAATACTCTAGGAAGTTTATGACTGCGTGTCATTGAGGATCTTTTGCATGTTGATTCTTTGCAAAAAACTGTGTGTCAGGGTTACGTGTCCTTGTGGTGTTGTTGCGCGTAAACCACTACTGATTTCTAGACTGGTACTTTGAAGATTGTTGAAGGCACCGTGCGTTACACTTGTGGGCGATTATCAAGTGGTCTGTAAGTAAAAGGTCTTGTAAATTATTTCAAAGTTCTAGAAATATAAATGGTTTTGCTCCTGTGGGGGATTTTTTCTAAAGCTTGTGCATATTTAATTTGTTTTGACACGTAGTTGCATATTTTAGGGATGAACTAAAATTGGTTTAAAATTGGGTTTTATATAATTTAGAATCAAATTGTTTGAAACCACCCAAAGGCGATTTATATTGGGCTAACAATTGGTATCAGAGCGGGTTATGATAATTTATTGCGTTTGATATTGTGTGCCTGCATCTTGGGTGGTTTGTTTCTCCCAATGGATTTGTGTATTTTTGTTAAAAAAATATTTTGAGATATTGAAACTCGCACATGATTCTTCTCTTGTTATATCTTATAAATGATTGTGTTAGTTTATTTTTTTTATACGCTAGTTATACTTCATGATATATCCATGCTAGTGTTATGACGTGTGTACTTTTTGTATTAAATTTTGTATTTGAAATTTTTTGAAAAATACAAAAAAGTTTTTTTGTAGTTTCTTTACACCTTTTATGAACGCACACTTAGGATGAACAAGTCACAACTTCATTCCATATCCATGTGACTGTTTGATAGTGTTTTGAGACGATATGTTGTGTCATTCATGTGCTTTACAAAGTTTGAAGTCTTTGAGCTGCTATAGTGTTATTACCTTGATTGACTCATTATTTCCATTGATGCACACATGCACGGATTTGTTTGACGTTATTTCTTGTCAAATCACATGTTGGTTATGTGTTTTCATCTTCATTCTGTCTATTAAATCGAACCAAATGTGATAAAATAAGATAATAAAAGGAGTGCATGTTTTTACTGTTCGCCATAAGCTTGTGTGAATTCTATAAACAGTGAAGGGCTACGAAAGGTACACATTTATCCTTTGTGATTAAGTCGCCGATTAAATTGGACCTTTAAAAATTGAGAAATTTTAATTATCCGGGGTCCAAAGAGGTTTAAAAGAGCTCGAAAATATTGAATGGCAATAAAAGGAAATATATGCCAAATTAGGGGCCATTAGGTTTATTCCCAAATCCTCCTATGTTTGAGAATTTATATCACCTCAAAAAGAAAATATATATGAGGGAGTTTGGTTGGAGAATTAAAACAACTTTGCACGTCCTTAAAAGTTCTTGAAAAAGCATGAAATTTTTTTAAGACGTTATTGGTGTGAAAAATCATGTTGACTTTGATTTGTTGATTTTGATTTAAGACGGTGTCATCTAAATTCAACATTTATCACCTAAGGACGATTTTTTATGTTCATTCGTTAGGAGTACACTTATGGATTGTGCACATATGATATGATTGAGTTGATTTTCCTATCGAATTTGTTCACACCCATTCATTCCGTTTCACACGATTTGGTTGTCCTAGTATAAATTCATGGTGTGATTTTTGTAACATCATTTTTGCATTTTTTGTATGAAAAATTTTAAAAGTCAAAAATTGTTTGTTTGTTTGGTTTTCGTTACACCTCGATTTGCATTATGAGATTTATTCTTTTCCTGTCTATTTCGGACAAATAAAAATGGGGGAAACGAATTATGATATTATGGGGGAGTTTTAAGTATGAGGGAGATTTAATTATGCTTTCCTGTTTCATGTTTATATCATTTCAAACTCGATACGTCACGAGGTTTTTGCTTTGTCTCATGTGTGTAGGTACACTTGAAGATGTTTGGATTGCACGCCCTGATGAGAAAAGCTTGGAGTTTTGAAAAGTTGATTGTTGAAGCGAAGTCTGAAAAAGTTTGAAGACTTATTCAGTTTATCGTTACATGTTTGATTTTATGGGAGGGTAGATTTGTATAGGCCATTTTTTAGATTGATAATTCGGAAGTTTTTATTTTGTACCGGCATAGACATAGGGGGAGATTTGTAAGGACATTATCCATAACATTTAATATGTCGTATAACGCTACAAGTTTGTCAAAGAATTGGAAAGCTTGCATTTACAATCGACAATCCGAATTTCAAGTCAACTTCAACAATCATGCCCAACAAGGACGGATTAGGTAAATGTGTTTAAGTTCCATTTACATTTTCCATAAAAAGTGTTGGGATATTTTTATGAAAAATAAAATATTTTTCCTTCTACGAAAAATGATTTTTGAATAATCTTAAATGGTTTTTTATGTTTCAAAAACATTTGTTATCATAAAAGTTTTTGGATAACTGTTCTCAGATTCATAAGAGTTTTAGTTTGAAGTTTTCCAAAAGTTTTAAAACTCTATTAATCGAATCTTGAGATTTTTGCATGGTCGTTCAAACGAGAGCCTATCTCGTTCGAACGAGACCAGATGTCATTCGAACGACATGACAGTTCGTTCGAACGAGAACACTTTTTATTTGACATGCCACTGCCTTAAATGTTTTATAGAGAGAGTATCAGACATATTAATTTCGTGTGGAGAAAATACTGGTTTTAACAGAATAAGTTTTTAAGTGGTTTTGCTTTATTCTCCATCACTTTGAGGGTTCAAACTTTGTTTTACAATTCACCAATCCCAGTGCTTTTGTATGGGTTGTTTTATGGAACCCAAAACTTAGTTTTGCTGGGAGCTTTTGTTCATCCTTGGTGGGGAGATCTCTACAACCGGAAAGCTACGTGCTATTGTGGAGAGATACTCTAGGAAGTTTATGACTACATGTCATTGAGGATCTTCTGCGTGTTGATTATTTGCTGAAAACTGCGTGTCAGTGCTGCGTGTCCTTGTGGTGTTGCTGCGCGTAAACCACTGCTGATTTCTAGATCGGTACTTTGAAGATTTATTGAAGGCACCGTGCGTTACACTTGTGGGCGATTATCAAGTGGTCTGTAAGTCAAAGGTCTTGTAAATTATTTCAAAGTTCTAGAAATATAAAAGGTTTTGTCCCTGTGGGGGATTTTTCCTGAAGCTTGTGCATATTTAATTTGTTTTGACATGTAGTTGCATATTTTAGGGATGAACTAAAATTGGTTTAAAATTGGGTTTTATATAATTTAGAATCAAATTGTTTGAAACCACCCATAGGCAATTTTTATTGGGCTAATAGTATCGTCCCATGAGAGTGCTTCTATATCCCAAGCGAACTGTCATCCCTGGGTGCATTCTACTTTCGTACAATGCAGGATAGTTCCACTTTCATAATGGGATGATCCAGATTCTTCCCACTTTTCACAGCATAGATTTGGAAAAGCCTTACCTCCACATTCGTGAGTTCGAAGATGCATGCGATACATTTAATGATCAAGCTTGCATACAAGATATTGTTCACCTCAAACTTTTTCCCTTCTCCTTAAAGGATAAAGCAAAGACATGGCTATGGTCATTATCACCGAACTCAATTGGATCATGGAAGGAAATGCAATCCAAATTTCTCTTAAATTTCTTTCCCAAACATCAAACAAATTCCATCCAAGCTCAGATTCAAACATTCCGACAATAAGAAAATGAGCCATTTGATCGATGTTATGAACGTTTAAACGAGCTAATTAGCACATGACCTAATCATGCTTTTGAGAAGTATCATCTCATATCTTTCTTTTACCAAGGGATAATCAAACCTTCTAAACAACACGTTGAGACAATGTGCGAGCGACCATTTAGGTAACTATATGAACATGATGCAGACTCCCACCTTAAGTTTATCACCGAGACAACTCAAGCGTGGGCCACGCTAGATCCTAACACCCAAAACTGGGTTTGACAAACTCCCACCACTCCTTTAACGCTCGATATTTATCTTGTGGGAGACGTAGTCGGATCAAGGCTAAGAGAACCAACAGGATCCATCCGAGCAATGAAAGAGAAGGTATATGATATTTTTGAGGTGGGCCATTCAACCAAGGAATGCTCGACGATACTCACTTCAAAGCAATGCTACATGAGCATGTGGATACGATAGGAGGATTTAAGGGTAATTTCAATGCCCCGCATGGGAATTCTTACAACCTTTCATGGAAGAACCATCCCGGTTTTAGCTACGGGCAACAACATGTTGCGTTGAATTCTAATTCACACATTGCCCCACCTCCACCTCCACATTTTCAACAAGCACCACTTCCAGCACTATATACCACCCTGCCGCGGAGAAATCTCGAGGATACTATACACCAATTCATCCAGTCCCAAAATTCAACCAATGCTAAGTATGACCGCATGTTTACCGAAATTAATGTGAATATCTTAAGGTTTCAATCGTCTTTAAGTATATAAGAGAAGGGTAAGTTTTTGGACCAAGGCCAAAGACCTCCTCAAGGTCAAACTAGTGTTAGTCGTACTTCCAATGAATATCAAGAGCAATGTCAAGCCGTCACCACTCTACGTAGTTGGCGAGCAGCTAATTTATCACCTTTCCCACACGACACACCTAAAGATAAGGAGGTTTCGCCCAGTACGAAAGAAGCCGAAGATTACCCCTTGAAGGAGAGTGACAATGATGACACTAGTGAATCCGCTGTCGCGCCTTTCCCTCAACGGTTTCGATGGTTTATTCGGTTAATGGATTTTTATTATATTTTGGTATTCAGGTTTGATTACGTGATTGTGTAATTAATTATTTATCTAAAATGGCTTATAGTAAATGGTTTTATTTATGGTAATTTAATTAAAGTTTAAAATTGACACGAAACTTGATTAAATAATAAGTGATTAGTAACTAATTAGATAGTGATGCTAAGAATGAACCAAATGACATTCCCATTTTATTTTAGTAAAAGTTTGGTTGCATGTCATTTTAATAAGCGTGGTGTCACGGTCATGTAGGATTGCTATGGCTACTTTTTGGTTAGTGGAGCCAACATTCGGAAGACTAAAAGGCATAATTGTATAAATGTAAATTCCCCATGGTACGATGAATCCATTTTCTCTTGGTGATCCGAGTGCATTTTTATCTAATTGTAGCTTGTTAATTCGTCTAAGAAGGATTTGAGCATAGTACTTATCATACTATCTACTAATAAGTTGATGTGCGATAGAGGCTAGTCATCTTTGGGGTAGGACCAATTGAGATCCTTGTAGCCTATTCACATTCGGACTTTGTCGTTGGTCTTAGGTACTGGTACGATATTGGATAGCCAAGTTGGGTATTCTATTAATCGGATGAAGTCGATGCTGAGTTATTTTTCTACATCCTCCTTAACGTTTAGGGACCATTAAGGTATCAGCATATGAAGTCTTTTCTTTATGGATTTTACATCAGGGAGCGTGGGTATCTCATGCATGACGATGGTTAGTTCGATGCCGACCATGTCAGTGTAAAATCAATTGAATACATATACAAAGTTGGCTAGGAGATCAGTGATCTCCTTTTATTCATTCTCATTGGATCCGTAGAGTCGTCATTATTACTTGTGAGTTCAAATCCATCATTGGATTCGTAATCATCACATGTAACATACACATAATCAAGAATAGAAATGAAATAGTGTCGGAATAGCTGACACGCGTGTCGCACTCTTAAACACCCCGGTTACCTAGGGCAAACGAGGTTAAGAGTACTACGACAGTTGTAACAACTAATCAACACGATTCAATCATTTATTTAATTCATTGAATTACTTATATATCCATGCAAACCACATCGGGTTAGGTTCATGCATCTAATCCTTATAAATCTAGTCGGACATGATCTCGTGAAAGATAATAGAAATCCTAACGTAGCATGTGATAAAAACCGTACTTATAAGAAAAGTGTAATAAAACATGCAAAGAAGAATTTTAACTAAGAAATAATGAATCACCAACTAAAAGTATAAAGGCAATTGAAAGCAACGAAGAAAATAAGACTTGGAATAAAGAAGAACCTTGAATTAATCCAAAAAGATTAACAAAATGTTGAACAAGATGAATCATAAAGTTCTTGGCTTCAAAAACCTCCCAAAACCAACTAAAAAGAAGCCTCCTAATGTCTGGTCTCATAAAAGAATAAATAAATCATGTTATTTTAAGTGTTTGTCCCATGCACAGCTCTATTTTTTGAGGAATAAAGAATTAAAAATCCATCCAGGCAAACCGATTCTGTTTTCCTTCTTTACTGGGGCAAATCAGTTCGGTGTATACCAATTTGGGGAACCGGTTCTACTTCTTATTCATAAGTTCAGTTTGGTGCTAACAGTGTGGCGAACTGGTTCGGGGGTTATTTCATCAATTTGCTTCGTTACGTTTCTATTTTTCTTACGTTTTCTCCTTGATTTCCTCTCAAAGTTTAATCTTCATAACTTCGCAATCGAGAATTGGATTTGGATGTCGTTTCTTCCTACATGCTTATAGACTCGAGGTCTTTAAGTTTCCTTTGGGTTTCGTGTCCTATTTCCTGGTGTAAAGTTACTATTTTGCCCTTGACTTTCCTTCACTTGTATCTTTCTTGAGTTTGAGTTTTTCCTTTTCTTCAATTGTGTAAAATACCTGTAAAATGTAGGAGAAATACACGAAACTCGATACACTCGATGGAATATGTCAATAAAAAGTATATGAGATAAATTAACTCGATTAACACCGCATAAGATGATAAAAGCCTCTAAATTAAGGGGATATATACGAAGAATTTATGCTTAATCAAACCCCCTAACTTAGAATTTTGATCATCCCGAGCAATTTAAAAGAATCAAAGCAAGGTCAATCACTTAACAAACGGGTTATTGGGATAGAATACCTCTTTCGCGAACAAGCGATTGCATTTAGTGTATGCAACAAGCCTTTAAACCCCTAGGTTATCCTAGTAGGACGAGTTGTGTCTCGTGAGGGTTTGCAGAGACTATAACACAAAATTCATTTTTTGACTCAAAGAAAAATTCAAAATACTTAAAAATTGTACAATTTAAACCTTTTTGAAAATATCCACCATAAATTTATATTCATAAGTCTCAATTCGTAGTGTATGCATGCAAATCCGAAAATTAAAACGCTAATTTTCACCGATTGATCATTACGTTACTTTCTAAAAGTTCGCTTTGATTCAATTTCTCACGGATGCACTCACAAACGAATCACTCAAAATGTGATTGTTTTATCTCGATATGCGTGATATAAAGAATAAATATAATGGAACACAAATTCACGCACATAATTTGAAAGGCGGAAAATTTATGGTGATAAGATCTCATCATCGGAATACGGTCATTGAAAAGCATTATCTCTTATTCTCATTTTATCTATCCACGTGGTAATTAATTTGGCAATTCAGACTCGATTAGGACTTTTTCGAGTGATAAGGTGTATTGGGTAAAATGAGGGAATAGTTGGGAAGTTCGGAATTGAAAAATGTCCTTATGATGTCTATTAGGGATTTTTCGGGCTTTTGCTCATTTTCCCTTCTTTTTCTACCTTTTCTTTTCTATTTTCCACATTTTTCTTTTCTTTTCTTGCTATTTTTGGTGAACATTATTCTATTTTTTTTCTTGCCCCTTTTTATGCACTTTTTGGACTAAATTTCTAATTTTTACTTTTCACCATTTCGGGCCAATTGGGTTTTCGTGGTATCAAACGAAAAGGAAAAAATTTATTACGATCAAATTGGGTTACAAAGGGAAACAATTTCACTACTTTTTATGGCTAATATTTTTGGGTAAAACAAATGAGGGCCTATTTCATTGTCCAAATTGCTAATTGCTTTACCATATGCGTCTCGAGAATAATTTAATTTAGAGATATTTTAGCACCCTTTTCGAGGCAACATCAAACACATTTCCCATAACCGATCAAGACAAAGGAATCGAGATCCTCAACGACTTGTTTTAAATGCTAAAATGAACTTTTAGTTAACCATTAACTTGGATTGATTTAATTATTCACAAAAATCGATAAGCTCAAAATCTCACTGGGTTGATTAATCCCTACACTTATTCGCAAAGTCGTCTATTTTCGCACAATTTCCATCTTTGATCAATTTCGGATTAGTGCTCCTGATTTTTACAATTTGAGACTTCAAACGAAATTTTAGTGACATTTTTGAAAATTTTAAATTCCAATTTTTATTTATTTTTAAGAACTTTTTTTTTTTCTTTTTCAAGTTTTTCAATTTTGGGGGAAATTTTTAAAATTTTCTATTTTTTGGGCATTTCAAAAAATTGTGGAGTTTTCAAAAGATGCATTTGTCACACCCACCCCCCCTAACTTAGACCTTTGCATTGTCCTCAATCAAAAGGACTGTAACACCCCAAGACTTTTGAGACTGAGAAATTAAATTTTTGAGAAAATAAAATTTAATTAAATTGGAGAATTCTAAAATTTGGGAATTTAAGTCCAAAAATAGAGGACGTTTTAAAGTATTCCGGATGATGATTTTAAGGGTACCATTGATCCCGGAAGGGTCGAAATAGTCAAAATGACTGTCATTGAGTTTTATTTCGGCTCCGGAATATTTTTAAGTCAGTTGAATTGGGTTTATTGTTTTAAAGGATTTAAGGCTTACGGATGAAGCCTTCTCAATTGAGAGAAAGGAAGAAAGAAAGAAGGATAAAAGAAGAGAGAGAGGAAGAAATCTTGGAGATTACTGGCCACCCGTTATTATTTTAAGCGGGGTGTTACAGATGGTATCAGAGCATCAGGTTCTAGAGTCCTTAGGATCTGTGCGAGTTTATGGATTCTTCCGTTAACGTTCTTGACATAAAGCCCTACAAATAGGACTGTTGTGTTCACTGCGTTGTTTTCTTCTGTGAAGTATATTCACTTGATCGACGTTCTGATAACAATTATTCTTGTTTCGTTTCAGACGTCGCCTAGATTTTATCGTCTAGGAATGGATAGGATTAGAAGTACAATACCCATAGCATATTTTGGATATGCTTTGATCGGGGGTATTTTGTTTTCCCCGATTCCGGAGGAGATATTGAGGAGATTTCTAGCAGTGGTTCGAGGTGATTTATCGACGGGTGAGTAAGAAATTTGGAGACTCAGTTTCGTTGAGTGGGACTGATGGGGTTTTCGGTAGCCACAATAGTACTGTCCTTCAAAATGGTTAGGAAGGATTTTGGGGAAAGATGTTTCTCTTGCAGAGAAATAGGTTTAGGAGTAATGATCCTCCTGGAAGAAGTAGAGGGTCTTGAACTGAGATCCTTAGATGAGGTGAAACCATTAGATTATGGAAGTACAAGGTAGAATACCTTTCTTTGGGTTTAAGTCATGCTTTGTGTGATATCGGGAACGTCGAGAGTTATACTATTGGATTCCGGAGGTGCGGAATGTTAAGGTTTGTTAAGTAGTGGTTATTCGTCTTATGTATGGGTTAGGGCGTGTAATTGCGGTGTTCCTATGAGGGAAGAATTTATTTCATGGTAAGGTGTTGAGTTGAAGTGGAAGAATTTTTATACTTGAGAAGTTCAAGTTTGGTAGCTCTATTTTGAGTGGGAAATTTAGCTCATAGTTGTGCTAGTTTTGAGAACTAGGTATTGGTTAGAGTGTTGTATTTGTTGAGGCCTTCTGTCCTAAACATAAGTTGTTTGTTTGGCGTGTCGAAAGACGCGGGATTGATTTATATAGTATTGTTGTATAGGCCCTCGGGCAATATCTAAAATATGAAAATCTTTTTTCAAACCTTAAACCTGGTTCAACTAATCTCAATTCCCGACCTAGCTACACAGTAGTGTATTGGGAGGGTTCCTTGTTTGGATTTCGCTTTGCGAGACCTCCCCCGCACGAAGATAGCTAGCGTCAGGAATTGAGGAGAGTTCAACCGTTGGAAATTTTTGAACTTATATATTTAGTATGTTATTATAGATTATAATGCCGAGGGTTATGTTACAATTGGAGGCTAATGGAGCCTAATTATAATTCTACGAGTGGAAACTCGGGTACGGGGTGTATGGGCGCCCTGGGTAGCTAGTTGATTTTAAGGATCGGTAAGGATCTATATAGTTCGACGTGAGAACTAGAAAGGATCGGCATAGTGATCCTGAGGGTTGACGTAAGGACTAGATGATATTGAGGTCCTAGGCACATCTTAAATTTCGCGGACGAAATTTTTGTAAGGGGGGAAGATTGTAACACCCCAAGACTTTTGAGACTGAGAAATTAAATTTTTGGGAAAATAAAATTTAATTAAATTGGAGAATTCTAAAATTTGGGAATTTAAGTCCAAAAATAGAGGACGTTTTAAAGTATTCCAGATGATGATTTTAAGGGTACCATTGATCCCGGAAGGGTCGATATAGTCAAAATGACTGTCATTGAGTTTTATTTCGGCTCCGAAATATTTTTAAGTCAGTTGACTCGAATTGGAGTAAACGAGTCCTTTAAAGTGTGTATTAACATTTAAAATTGGGTTTATTGTTTTAAAGGATTTAAGGCTTACGGATGAAGCCTTGTCAATTGAGAGAAAGGAAGAAAGAAAGAAGGAGAAAAGAAGAGAGAGAGGAAGAAAGCTTGGAGATTACTGGCCACCCGTTATTATTTTAAGCGGGGTGTTACAAGGACTAAAAGGTAAATAAGGTAATAATAAGAAGTGCGAAATGAAAAACTAACAAAAATTGAAAATGCAGATTTGTTTTTCATTAGAACTAAGAGCTGCATACATAAGAGAAGAAGTAAAATTACAAATGGGATTAAGCATGTGAAAACAAAAAAAAAACTACATAAAAGAGAAATTTTCAAACATCACCAACAACGGTCTTTCTATTCGGGGCGGGTGGGATGTACCGGTAACGTCCTGGCCATACGGATCATAGAAGTTAGTCGGGAGTGAAACAGAATCCCCAACTTGAAGCTTTACATCTCGGTGTGGATTCGTACCATCATGCTAGTATCTCTTTGGAAGGCTTCACGGTGTGATCCGCGAGTTGGAGGGTGATCTTAGTGGTCTTGAGATCACCCATCTCTAATTGGATATATATTGAATAAGAGAGAATGTTGGAACTCACCCCAAAATCAAGCAAGGCTTTTTCTATTCGATTCTTTCCAGTGATACACGATATGGTAGGTGAACCCGAATCTTTAAACTTGGGTGGGAGGCCATTAAGTAGAACGGAGCTCACATTTTGTGCAAGAAAGACGTTATTTTTCACCTTTAGCTTTCTTTCCACCGTCAATAAGTTCTTAAGAACTTTAGTATAAGCGGGAATTTACTTTATGGCATAGAGAAATGGTAAATTCAGCTTTACTTGCTTAAATACGTCTAGCACATCATCCCAAGAGGCTCATTTTTGGGGAGGAACCAACGGTTGAGGGAAAATCATGGCGGTGGGTGGTTTCACTACGACTTCAGTCTCACTAGTGTCATCATTGCCACTATCCTTCAAGGGGGCATCTCCGGCCTCTTTCGTATCGAACAAAACCTCATTATCTTTAGGTATGTCGTGTGGGGGAAGTGATAAATCAACAACTCGCTCACTACGTAGAGTGGTTATGGATTGACATTGCTCTTGATGTTCACCGAAAGTAGAGCTAGCACTAGTTTAACCTTGAGGAGGTCTTTGGCCTTGCGTCGAAAACTTACCCTTCTCTTGGATACTTAAAGATGATTGCAACCTAGAGATATTTGCATTCATTTCGATAAACATGCGGTCATACTTATCATTGGTTGCATTTTGGGAATTCATCGGTGTATAGTATCCTCGAGATTTCTCCGCGGTGGGGTGAAATATGGTGCAGGAAGTGGTGAATGCATATGTAGTGCTTGTTGAAAATGTGGAGGTGGAGGTGGGGCAACGTGTGAATTATGATTCAACACAGCATGTCATTGCCCCTAGCTAAAACAATGATGTTTTTTCCACGAAGGGTTATAATAATTACCATACGGGGAATTGAAATTAACCTTAAATACTCCGTCTAATGAAACCCTACCCCAGGAGCTTCTGAATCTGTTCCCTCAACTCTCGCTTCTCAGATGAGGCATACAATAAAGCGCTCGGGAAATAGGCCTCATACCCGGCACTAAATCAATAATAAACTCAATTTCCTGACTAGGTGGCAACCCAGGTATCTCCTAAAACACGTCCTTAAACTCCCTCACTATTGGAATCGAGTCTAAAGATACAACTAACTCCTGTAAGGTCTCCTCCTCAATGTAGCAGAGATGTGTGCTTGACCCTCCCTCAAGAAGAGGCATCACCAATAAGAGCATCTCCTGCCCTGGGATAGAGAACATAATAGTCCTCCTGAAATGATCCACCATCACCCGGTATACAACTGGACAAACCATACCCAGGATGATGTCGTACTCCTCCATATCTAATATAAGAAGGTCGGCAGTCGAGCACAATCTACCCACATCAATTTCCACACCCTTACAGATAGAGTGTATGAGTGACCCACTACCCAACAATGAGTCCATATATATAAAAAGACTACCACCTGTCTCTCATAGGCCAGCAGATCATGCAAATCTAGTCGTTATGAAAGAGTGTGATGCACCAGTATTAAATATAATCCTTCCCTCAAGAATAGGAAATGTACCCTTTACTATTGGTGGTGCCGGTGGGGCCTACTGTATGGATGCATCTCAAGCGTTATAGACATGTTTATACTGTAACTGCCCCCTACTACGGTAGGTTGGTGGTGCTGGTGATGCTGGAGCTAACTGCACCTGTTGCCCTGGCTGGGCACCCTACTATTGTGGCCCTCTGCCCTTTGGGTACACTTTCTCTTCATGTGACATGTTTGCCCGTACACAAAACAATGCCCCTGGAAATCACCCTGCTTATGGCCATATTGGCCCTGTCGAGGTTATCCTTGCTATTGGCCCTGATGGCCTCGGCCCTAATGGCCTTCCCCATTGTTCCCTTGGCCCTGGTGGACCAAAGGAATGTACTACTGCTGCTGCTAAGGACCATGCTAGCCCTGCCTCAAACCTCTCTCGGGGTGGTAACCCCCAGATCTAAATCTCTTAGAAAAATCACCTTGTTGGGAATCCTGCCTCTTATATTTTATTGACTGTTGTTGCTACTGTGGTGCCCCATTAGCATCGCTTACACCTGCCTTGCCTGGCTGGATAGTCTCACCTACTCTCTTGACCCCTTTCACACGAAAGCGATGGTCCTGGAACTATAATAGTGCTACATTGACGATGTTTGTACAAGTCACCAATGCAAGGTTTCCAATTAAATATTTCCTGATCCTCCAGGATAATCCATCCATAAACTGTACCATCTTCCTTTCCTCATTGTTCACTTCGTCTGGAGCAAAATTAGCCAAACGAGTGAACTCCTCCTCGTACTCGGCTACTGAGCGGTCTCCCTAAGTCACCTCACTGAACCTCCTCCGCATATCTATATCAACTGGTGGCGGAAAGTATTTACGGTCAAGCTGCACCTAGAACTCTGCAATAGACATCCTGTCCCTCTCCTCCACGATGGTAACTGACTCCCACCAGTGTAAGGCTTCCCTGACCAGTCTGAATATGGCCAACATCTGTATCTTCACATCCTTGCAGTCAACTATGCGCAGGTGGCATTATATATCTTTCTTCCATTGGCATGCCGCAATTACTTATGAACTCCCTTAAAACTCTGGTGGGTGGCCCTTCTGAAAAGCCTCCCTAACCCTTTTCCACTCTAACGACCCTGGATAGGCCTGAATAACTGACGCCACTGACTGTGGTGGTTGTTGGGCCTATGGAAAATGGAGAGCCATAGTATTCATCGCCGCATTAATTGTCTGCGCCACTATTGATGCCACCTCTGCTGCAGACATTGTCCCCTGTGGTGGTTATGGATGTAGTGCCTGTGGCTCCTATTGAACCTCCCTCACATCGTCTCTAGCCACTGCCCTCGATGGTCGTCCTCTCTTGGGTAGCATATGAAAATAGATCGAATTGAATGAGTTGACAGTCAATACATATATAACAGCTGAAGAACGTAATCTTAAATGCGTAATCATGAATGCAACAGTCCTTATAATATGGCACAATGTCAAAGGACGCTTCACTGAAATCGTAGTAAACTGCACAGATCCTCTGGACACTAGAACCTGATGCTCTGATACCATCTGTGACACCCCGCCTAATTTAATCATAGGTGATCAGTCCTTTCTCAAAATAAACTAGAATCGCATATGATTAATTCTTAGCAACATTGTCGAAAACTATTTAATTTACTAACCACCTATGTTAAATTTAGTCGGTGCCTTTCTATCTTGTTAATAACTTAACAACATGCGGAAATAAAACTACATTAATTTAACCAAACCATCCACACACACTAATAGTCTGAACAATCCTTGATATGTATATAAGATCGAATATACAATCGATTCACATAACAATTAATCCAACTACAATCTGAAATAAATAAAACTGAATCTCAACACAATCTGATAATAAACTAAAATACTGAAAAGTCTTAAAGGGCAACACACCCAAAGAAAATACCGAAATAAAATTCATAACTAGGAATGAATAAGCTGAAGCATCTAAATCAAATCCCGCATGCCTCCACAATGCTGCAGCTATGCATCCCTAGAAAGAATCCTAAAGCTGGGCATCCCTGTGGCTGGACACCTAAAATTATTTTGGAAAATATTTTTGACATGGGTTAGAGCCCAAGAAATTTTTTTTGAAAATATTTTGCAAGTGATTAAAATGCAATAATTTAAATATGCATAAACATTTTTCATGTTTAAGTTGGTGTCGCACTCTCTTGAGATATAACTCACCCCTCAACTAATGTGCACACCTATCGCTTGCCTCCTAACCGCACTATTTATGCTACCCCACCTAACTAGCCTTGGTACACCCTTCCTATCTTGCTACTCTAACCCAAGTATTTCTTACTTTGATTTATAAGATATTATACTCATTAACTTATTTAATCAATTCAACTTTAAATACCTATATAACCTTCACACTAGTTATATATGAAATACATTCACACATTATGTATTCATCCCGTATATGATTATTTACTCGTATTATATACGTACTAGCATACAATAACATTCACACACATATCGCATATAACAACCATCCTTCCGAGCTATCACTCACTGGATGCTTGTCTCGAAAATACTATCATCACAGGTATGCTCACTCTAACTCGGTTACCATAAATCAGCTAACTCACACTGAAATAGGTAAATAAATTACAAACGTAGTGGAGGCAGTCATATTTCCCCGAGTGTGAGACCGAATCATACCCAAAATGTCCCACCTCGAAAATAAATAACACAATAAAAATACCGGACGATATGACATGGGGACTAACTCTCCATGCATTCACTAGCCATGGGATTCATCCACATTGTGCAACCTCCTATGATAGCACAAAGAGGGTATGTATTCATAAAAATATCTAACACCGATATTTAATAAGCACGCAAGTGTATATATATATATATATATATATATTATCACACTATCCGCATATATATGACTAAATAAAATTTGGATTACCCGTGCCTAACTCCCGTAACACTAGCCCATAATTTCTGAGTCTATTTTCTCTACTCTTAATTTAATTAATTAACCATCAATTAATTTATTAACATAGTGTCACTCGACTACAATGCCCGGACCCACTCACTCGGCCCAAATTTTAACACTTTTGAATTTAATACACAAAATTCCTTTAATAAGTTTTACACCCTTATTAAGCTTTTAATTCCTTAATACCATTCTCCCAAGACCCTAGGTACTAAGTTCCATGAAAATTTTCACTCATTATATCCCCTTAAAAGTCCATAAAAGAATTAAGGTCATATAAGTAAAAACTAGCGAAATTGTCAAAAATCAAGGGCCATTGATCGATCGAAAAAATGGATGGATGGATCGATCAAGGCTGGCAGCTTCTTCCCCGCGACGATTTCGGCCATTGTTGTTCATCCGAGTTCCAATTTTTAAACCCAGAACCTAATCCAACCATTCCCAATAATCAACCCCTTTATTAAATAGGTTATAACCACAAATCAATCATTAAGCATCATTGATTATCATTAAAAGTTATCAATTCCCGAATTGGGTTTTCACGGGTTTCATTCAATCGTCATTCTAATAATCGATTCTATAATCTGAATCAGCATCTGCTACTGGGTTTCTAATATAATTTGAATTCCAACAACATTGAATCATACTACATCATCAATTGAACCTTTTATCGACACATAAGGTCCATTTCATTAAAAATCTATTTTTTATGTGAACTCACACAAAAACACACCCACTATGATATGAATCGAAATATTGCAATTTAGATTGAAGGAAAGTTAACCACTTGCCTCATTAGATTCGTAGGGTCTGATTTCGTTATGTAGTAGATGAATTGATGAAGAGCACACCTAATTCCTCTTTGATTTGGCTCCCAAAAGCTCCTCACTTTCTTCCTCTTCTTTTCTCTCAAATTCTAGGGTTTTCAATCTGAGTTATGGCTACCTCTAATTCCAAAAGTTAGGTTTAAATCTTCTAATCTCGAAATTATGCTGATGCCCAAGCCCAAATGATCTGAACACCCTCGTGTGGACCCGATTATGTCTAAAAAGGTCCCGAGACCTAATTACTACCTCAGGATCTCAAAATTGCCATCCGAGTCACCCTATAATAATATCCCATCTCGACCTCATATAGTTTACACTCGACTCCCGGTGAAATATAGTGTCGTCACATCATTATCACTTGCTATGATGTAAAATAATTATTTACTATTCACTTAGTAATTATATTGCATAAATACTAATCATTATATATCCTGATTAATATTTTAATAACCGCATAATAATTAATTCAAATAAATTACGTCATATAGGTAATTTAAATTAGCCCAATTAATTAAATATTTATTACTCAGAAATACGAGGTGTTACACTAACCAATTACTAAAAATACAATATTATATCAATAAGACTGTGCCAATAGACTCTATTTCTATACAATTTAGAACACACCATATAATTGACTTAATTGAGTCTATATTATATAGGAGTTCCAACTAGTTTGGATAGTGAGACAAAGTAGGATTAGATTTTATGAGTTTCTCCATAACCAAAGGTTCAAGAAGAAGAAGGATGAGGAAGAAGCAATCAAGACCAAGTAATCCTCATAGGGAAGTACTTTCTAACCTTAAAACCACTAATAGGACACTCTCACTTCATCATATAATTCTCCTATTTGCATTGATGGTTTTACAACACTTGAATATTTTTCAAAATCAAATTAATTCAGTTAAAAACATTTTATACAATTTTGAAAGTAATTTTAAATTAATTAAAACTTGTTTTTTAAAAGTGTTGAGGTTGAAATTTGAATTTCAGAAAATAATTTTTTTTTGCTGAAGTTAGCCTGGGTAGAATTTAAAAGCGCTAGAGACTATAAGGTGTGTTTGTAATTATTTCTAAAACACGCATTTGTAGGTTGATCTGCACTGTACATGTGTTAGTGTCTCAGGCCTTTGATTTGTGTTTTCTCACAGACACAAACTCAATCACCAATCTTAACCCTTGGATTAGTGTTATCAATGGCCTGCATGTGTTGTGTTATAATCCCAGTGTTTACCTTTTAACAAATGAGATCCTTTCATTTCACCGCTTGGTTATAAACCCTTAGATCATTAGTCAAATTGTGTAGACTAAATCTCAGCCTTTGATTCCAAATAAAGTTCGAGATCCTTCCTTCACCTACTATAAAACTGGACCTATTCTCAGCATTTTGAGACTTTTGATCAATTCATCCCAGAGAGAAAGTAAGAGAGAGAAAGGGAAGAAATTTGAGAGAAAACGAGAAGAATATTAACCCATCTTCGATCTCTAACACTTCTGAGAGAATCCCTTCGACCCATACACCATTAACCTTCAAACATCATTTACCAAAAACTAAAATAATGACAGTTAGAGCCAATCTAGGGTTTCTGTGAGTTTGGTGGTAGGGTTGGACGTCTGTTGAAGACCTCTTTCTATTTGAGTCTCTCTCAAAACACCTCTCTGAGAAAATAGCAAGTTTCACATATTGAAACTTGAGATTTTCTAAAGAGAACATCACACACTTATTTTTAAGTTCTCTTTTTGGATATCTGTCTTCAGATCCATCTGATTCTTAAGTTTTTGAAAAATAAACTTCTAAGGTTTCAAGAAAAAATTATATCCTTAAGAGCGTTTGTGTCTCTTAGTTTATGTTTCACATTTTGTGAAATAAAATTGTACAAAAATAAGAACGAGACACATAGGACCTTGGCTATTTTTGAAAGCAAGGTTGTTCTTCTAGATCTGATCTTGATTAAGAAGTTTTTTTTATACAAAATCATTCGAATCAGATCTTGCATGTCATATAGTAACTATTGATTTGTAGGATACTATTTGTATAAATTCCTTGAGAGGGTGAGTTATATATATCAACATATATATCACCTCACAAATATTTATCACACGAACACTTAGACATAGTGGTTTGTTTATGACTTAAAAGTTGAAAGAGTTGTTGGAGTCAGAATTCAAAGAGAATGAGGTTAAGGAAAAGTCAAAGGAGCACTAAAGAAGGGATAAGTTCTATTCAAAAACCTTTGGAGTGGAGTAGCTCATGTAGGTATAATTCTGAACTTAGATTTAGGATCCTTGTGCATTTGCCTAAGTGTTGTAACTTGATTCTTTATTCTAGTGAATTTTTGTTTTGTGCTGTAGAGGGCACCGTGGATGTTTCCCTTGAAAAGGATTTTACCACGTTAAAAATTCATGTGGCTATTCCTTTGAATATTCTTAACTGTTGTGATGATTGGGACTGCATGGTAACTTTAGTAGATGTTTCTTAAACTTTAAAAAGAAAGGTAATCATGTATCGAATCTAAACCATATATTCAGAAAGTTTTTACAACACATCTTGTGTCTTTCGAAATGAGTTTTGCCCAAAACGTTTATTCGGAGTTTACACAATTTATAACATTTTTTTATTAACCTTGTAAACAAGATTTTAATATTAAAGCTTTTCTTCAACTGGTATCAGATCAGGAACACCTTTTGTGATCCTAAAACTTAAGAAATTATTTTCAAAACTTCTTTCTGAAAGTTTCTGAATATGGAAAAAAGATTTGAGAAGTTAGGTAACCTAACCAGACCACCACTATTTGATGGAAACAACTTTTCCTACTGGAAAGTACAAATGGTTGCTTTTATTCAAGGAACCCTTGGTGATGAATTCTGGGAAATGATTGAAACAGGGTTTGAACATCCTACTAAACCTATTTTTGTAACTGATCCAACAAGAATTAAGAAACTTCTCAGCGAATTTACTAAGGAAGAGAAAAAAGCATCTCTAGATAATAACAAAGGAAAAATGCCATTTTTATGTCCATTAACGAACATGAATTCAAAAGAATATCCATATGTTCTACTTCAAAAGAGGCATGTGACACGTTAGTTAATCCTCATGAGGGTGATGAACATGTCAAAGCTGGAAAAACTCAAATGATCATCCAGCAATATAACACCCTGATTATGAATGACAATGAATCCTTTGACGACTTCTACATAAGGTTAATTGATATCTTTACAAAACTTCATGCAAATGGTATAACCTATAGTAGAAAGTAAATTGTTCAAAAGATTCTTAGCTCATTGCCATCGAAATTTGACAATAAGAGATATGCTATAGAAGAAATGAATAACCCTAATATGACTCCTGAATTACTTAGCAGTAAACTTAGGACTGTAGAATTGTAACTAGACTTCAAAAAGTAATTGACTAGAGAGGCTAATAAAGCTTATAGTTCAAATGTTGTGTTTTCTTCTAAACTGCCAGTGCCTAAATTGAACACTTTAGATTTTGACACTGACTGTCTTGAAAACTCTGATTTGGAAAACCTTGACAATCAAATAACTTTTATGAGCAAGGATTTCAAAAAGGTTTTGAAACATAGAAATGTTGTAGCCTCTCAACAAGGCAAATCAAATTATCAAGGTAATCAATTTCGCAGACCTCATGACAGAGATGATATCAAACACACGTATGATAATAGGAAGAACAATGACCCCAACAGACCTAAGTCTGACATAAAAGATGTTAAATGTCACCGTTGTGGTAAACTTGTTCATTATGCTAGTAAATGTCCGTATACACTTAATAACAATAACAAGGCCAACATATGTAAGACATGGGACGACTCTAGTGATTCTGATGAGGATGAAATAGAGTCAACCCAAATAAATGAGTACTGCATGTCTTTCTTTGCTAAGATAATATATAGTGATTATGCATGCTTTCCTACTCCTGAACCTGCAATGCATGTTGATCTTGTTAATGATATTGCTGATAATTCTGTTCCTATTGCTGCTGAAAAATTGTGTGTGAGTCAAAGTGATGATATTAATGATGAATTGAACGTGTGTGTGAGTAAAGAACCTATCAAAAACTTAGGTGACACTCCACACCATGCACTTAATGAGTCTGATAATGATCTGCCTTATTTACATGAGTTATACATGAAAACGGTTAAGAAGAGTGCTCGCCTAGAAAAAATGATAAAAACCATAAGTGAGCGTATCGATTTGCTTAACCAAACCATTAGGAAGAACACTGAAGATTATACTGCCCAAAGTATTGCTCACGAGACTAAGATTAAAGACTATGCCTTGAAAATAAAAGATTTGACTCAAAAGAACTATGAATTTTAACAAAAATACAAGGCAACCCTTGTTGAACTAGAGGAGTCAAAGCAAATGGTTTCAAATGTGTTTAAAAAATGCCAACACTTTGAAACACAAACTAAGTCTTATGAAAAAATTATTATTGGAAAAAAATTTGACTCTGAAGAAAAATCTGGCCTAGGCTTTGGAGAAATGGTGCACATAAGTAAGACCAAAGTTTCTCCTGAAAATGTTACTTTTATAAAACAAAGCCAGACTTGTCAAAATGTTCAAAAAGGTTATTTTAGTCTCAATGTCTCTCAAGAAACATAGAATCAGTACAATAAACAATTGAATCCAAATAGTCATACCAAATATGTTTGTCCTTCTGCCAGAAACCAAAGACAGAAACCTAAAATCAATGACAACTGGACTACTGTACCCAATAGAGCCAAACTAATTTTCAAAGACTTTAGCAATAAAGTCAAGTCCTATAACCATCAGTACTGTTCCTACTGTGACATTTTCGGTCATACTCTTGATGAATGTTTCCAGAAAAGGTTATATACCCTGAACTACCTTAACTTTAACTATTCTAGGAAATCAAGAAATACTTATGAACTCCCTAGACAGGCCACAAACAACTCTAACTCTAAAAAGAAAAAGGGAGGCCCCAAAACTAAGAAAAAATCATTTAGGAAGACTCCTCAAACCTTTTTTAAATCAAAAGGTCACAAAACTTTTAAAACTAAGCCTATTTGGATTAGAAAAGATAATCTATTACCCCAGCTCAAGTGCAACATTGTCATTTCTGCTATAAAGGCACAAAGCACTTCGATTGGATGGTATTTAGACTCCGAATGTTCTAATCATATGACCGGAGACAAAACTACATTGAAAAATAAGATACACTTCCTTGGAGGTAGTGTTATGTTTGGAGATGGTGTTTCATCTCAGATCATAGGTAAGGGAACATTGAGTGAGCATGGGCTTCCTGAACTAAATGATGTACTCTTTATTAAAGGCCTTAAAGCTAATCTCTTAAGTATATCACAATTTTGTGACTCCAATCACTCGGTTACTTTTTTTAAAAATGATTGCAAAATTATGGATGAAAAAGGTAATTGTATTTTAACATGAAACAGAACTCCGAAAAACTGTTACACAGTAATCCCCAATTCTGAATCTTGTTATATTGCGAGATTAGAGGATTATGATCTATGGCACAATAGATTGGGACACACAAATTATGATAATCTTAGAAGATTGAGTTCCCAAGAGATAGTTAGAGGTTTACCCAAAATCAAAAACTCTATCAATCCTGTATGTGGACCTTATCAGGAAGGCAAAATAAGTAAATCACCTCACAAGAAAGTTAAAGATGTCCTGACCACTAAGCCTCTAGAAATTATCCATATGAACCTTATGGGTCCCTCAAGAACTGTTAGTTTATGTGGAAAATATTACATCCTAGTTATAGTGGATGACTATACAAGATATACATGGATAGCTTTTATGAAACAAAAATCAGACACCTTCAATGAATTCTTAAGAATTCTATTGAAAATTAAAAATGAGAAGGATACCCAGGTGTGTTGAATTAGGAGTGATAGAGGTGGAGAATTCAACGACTCTCATATTTCTGAGTATTGTGTAGCTAATGGCTATAAACATGAGTTTAGTTCTCCTAAAACCCCGTAGCAAAATGGTATAGCAGAGTGTAAGAATAGGACTTTATAAGAAATGGCTAGGGTTATGTTACATGCTAAGAATCTCCCTAGATATTTTTGGGTAGAAGTTATCCAAACCGCATGTCACATTATTAATTGTATCTATCTCAGAAAAAAATTCCAAAGAAACCTCTTACGAGCTTTGGTTCCACAAAAAGCCAAACTTAAAATATTTTAAAACCTTCAGAAGTATTTTCTACTTCAGCAAAGATAGAGAGAAACTTTCAAAATTTGATACCTGAGGAGAAAAAGGAATTTTTCTTGGTTATTCCAAAAATAGTAGGGCTTTGCGTGTTTTTAACTATTGAACCAAAACTATTATGGAATGAATTAATGTAATTATAAATGACACTAGTGTAAGGAGAAGTGACAGTTAACCAGTACCATTCGATGAGGATGAACCTAATTTATCCACTGATCCTCAAAATGACACTGATTCACTGCCACTTGAGAGTCCTTCCGTACCCACTTGGGTTTCTAAAGATCATCCCATTGAAACCATTGTCGATAATCCTTCGGAATCAGTTCGAACTAGATCCCAACATCAACAAGTGGCACAATTTTCTAACTTTGTTTCTCTTGACGAACCTAAAAATGTTAATGATGCCCTTTCTGACTCACTTTGGATAAATGCTATTCAAGAAGAGCTAGTCCAATTTCAGAGTCACGATGTGTGGAATCTTATTCCTAGACTAAAAGACTCAAAGGTTATTGGCACAAGATGGATTTTTAAAAACAAAACAGATGAAAAAGGGGTTGTCATTAGAAATAAAGCTAGGTTGGTCGCACATGGATACTCCCAGATTGAGGGAATTGATTTCGATGAAACCTGTGCACATGTTACCCGTTTGGAATCAGTTCGTCTCCTTCTCGCCATCTCTTCTCATATGCAATTCAAATTATTACAAATGGATGTTAAATCCCCTTTTTTAAATGGAATCTTATCTGAGGAAGTATACGTAGAACAACCCGGGATTTGTAGATAATGTACACCCGGACTATGTTTTTAGACTTAAGAAAGCCTTATATTGATTGAAACAAGCTCCTAGAGATTAGGATGAGCGACTGTCTACTTTTCTAGTATCTCACCAATTTGTTCGAGGTGAAAATGATCAAACATTGTTTGTTAGAAAGGAAAATCAACATGTCTTAATCGTACAAGTATATGTGGACGATATTGTTTTTCGTTCACCTGTCCTAAACAAATCAAGAATTTTTCTGATATCATGCATACCGAATTTCAGATGTCACTTATGGGTGAACTTTAATATTTTTTGGGTCTACAAGTAAAACAAAGTAGTGATGGACTTTTTATTTCTCAATCCAAGTACGCTGCAGATCTAGTCAAAAAAATCGGATTAGAAAATGCTAAACCTTCTAGAACCCCCATGAGTACTTCAACTAAACTTTCTAAGGATGACAATGGGAAAAGTGTTGATCCTACTCTATATATAAGTATGATAGGGAGTTTGTTGTATCTTATCGCGTCTCGACCCGACATTTCATTTGCCGTATGTATCTGTGCTAGGTATTAAAGTAACCCTAAAGAACCCCACCCATTAAGTGTGAAAAGAATCATTAAATATGTTAAGGGTACTCTAAAATTTGGCATTTGGTATATTAAAGATACAACTAGGTCTATTGTACGATACACTGATGTCGGTTGGGTCGGGTGTTCTAAAGATAGTAAAAGCACTTCTGGGGATTGCTACTATGTAGGTAATAATCTTGTAGGTCATTCGTGTAAGAAACAGAATTGTATTTCTTTATCTAGCGCCGAATCTGAATATATAGCATATTGTAATTATTGTTCACAACTATTGTGGATTAGACATATGCGTAGAGATTATGGTATCACCGAAAATCAGTCAACAATGTTTTGTGATAACCAGAGTGCTATTAATATTTTCAAAAATCCTGCAATGCACTCCCATACTAAGCACATTAAGATTAGACATCATTTTTATCCGTGACCTTATCGAATCCAAAGATCTCATCATTGAATATCTAAACACGGAAAAACAGCTTGCAGATCTCTTTACCAAACCATTAGACAATATACGATTTGAGCTTGCAAACAGCTATAGGCATGATAACTCTCAATTAATTTTTATCACATTTATCATAACATAGGTAGTATCTTGCTTATAATAGGTTTCTGAAGTTTTAGGGCATAGTTTTTTTATAAATGACTACAGACACCTCCTAACACTGTTTTATATAGGAGACCCCTGATTCTGCCATGTTCATGATATATACAGTGCTCGACTCTGTTTTTCTATTTTATACCCCTTGTATATTTGAGATAAATTGGGGGAGAATGTCTTGAGTATTTTCTAGCGATTTATCTATCTATTCCTTATTCTAACTCAACTAATATGCCATCCAGTGTTTACTTTGTTACAGGCACTTCAGACCCGTTATATAGTTTCTTACATTTTTATAGGGTATTGGTCTGTATTTAGTTGATTGATGTATTTTTTACCTTATTTTCGATTCTAGGATGGGAACGAGTAGTTAGAACCTTTTATATAGGACAACTAGGATTTTTTATCTTTCACCCACGAGTTCAGAATACTCAAGGGAATTTTGTCTCTAATATCCAAAGGGAGAGATTGAGAACACACTATATAATTGACTTACTTGAGTCTATACTATATAGGAGTTCCAACTAGTTTGGATATTGAGATAAAGTAGGATTAGATTTTATGAGTTGCTCCATAACCAAAGGTTCAAGAAGAATAAGGAAGAGGAAGAAGCAATCCAAACCAAGTAATCCTCATTGGGAAGTTATTTTTAACTGTAAAATCACTAATAGGACACTATCACTGCATCATATAATTCTCCTATTTGCATTGATGGTTTTACAACACTTTAAGATTTTTCAAAATCAAATTAATTCAGTTAAAAATATTTTATACAAATTTAAAAGTAATTTTGAATTAATTAAAACTTATTTTTTAAAAGTGTTGAGGTTGAAATTTGAATTTCAAGAAGTATTTTTTTCGCTAAAAAATAGCCTGGGTAGAATTTAAAAGCGCTAGAGACTATAAGGTGTGTTTGTAATTATTTCTGAAACACGCGTTTGTAGGTTGATCTGCACCGTACACGTGTTGGTGTCTTAGTCCTTTGATTTATGTTTTCTCACACACACAAACTCAATCACCAATCTCAACCCTTGGATTAGTGTTATCAACGGCCTACATGTGTTGTGTTATAATCCCAATATTTACCTTTCAACCAAAGAGATCCTTTCATTTCACCGCTTGGTTGTAAACCCTTAGATCATTAGTCAAACTGTGTAGACTAAATCTCAGCCTTTCATTGCAAATGAAGTTCGAGATACTTCCTTCACCTACTATAAAACTGGACGTATTCTCATCATTTGGAGACTTTTGATCAATTCGTCCCAAAGAGAAAATAAAAGAGAGAAGAGAGAGAAAGGGAAGAAATTGGAGAGAAAAAGAGAAGAAGATTAACCCATCTTCGATCTCTAACACTTCTGAGGGAATCCCTTCAACCCATACACCATTAACCTTCAAACATCATTTACCAGAAACCAAAATAATGAGAGTTAGAGCCAATCTAGGGTTTTTGTGAGTTTGGTTGAAGGGTTGGACATCTGTCGAAGACCTCTTTCTGTTTGAGTTTCTCTCAAAACACCTCTCTGAGAAAATAGCAAGTTTCACATATTGAAACTTGAGATTTTCTAAAGAGAACATCACGCGCTTAAGTTCTCTTTTTGGATTTGTGTCTTCAGATCCATCTGATTCTTAAGTTATTGAAAAACAAACTTCTAGGGTTTCAAGAAAAATCAGATCCTTAAGAGCGTTTGTGTCTCTTGGTTTATGTTTCACATTTTATGAAATAAAATTGTACAAAAATAAGAACAAGACTCATAGGACCTTGGCTATTTTTGAAAGAAAGGTTGGTCTTCTAGATCTGATCTTGATTAAGAAGTTTTTTTTTTTTACAAAATCATTCGAATCATATCTTGCATGTCATATAATAACTATTGATTCGTAGGATAATGTTTGTAAAAATTCTTTGAGAGGGCAAGTTGCATATATTAGCATATAGATCACCTCACAAACACTTCTCACATGAACACTTAGACACAGTGATTTGTTTGAGACTTAAAAGTTGAAAGAGTTGCTGGAGTCAGAATTCAAAGAGAATGAGGTCAAGGAAAAGGCAAAGGAGCAACAAAGAAGATATCAGTTATATTCAGAAACCTTTGGAGTGGAGTAGCGCATGTAGGTATAATTCTGAACTTAGATTTAGGATCCTAGTGTGTTTGCTTAAGTGTTGTAACTTGATTCTTTATTCTACTGAATTTTTGTTTTGTGCCCTAGAGGGCACCGTCGATGTCTCCCTTGATTAAGGGTTTTACCACGTTAAAAATTTATGTGTCTATTCCTTTGAATATTCTTAACTTTTATTGTGATTGGGACTGCATGGTAACTTTAGTAGATGTTTTCTAAACTTTAAAAAGAAAGGTAATCATCTATCGAATTTAAACCATATATTCAGAAAGTTTTTACAACACATCTTGTGTTTTTCGAAAAGAGTTTTGCCCAAAAGTTATTCGGAGTTTACACAATTTATAACATTTTGTTATTAACCTTGTAAACAAGCTTTTAGTATTAAAGCTTTTCTTCAACAATTATTGTTTGTGAATAAATCATCTTCCATTGTCTTGAGGAAATTTTCTATCATATTCTTTGCGTGCCAATCTACTATTAAAAAAAATCATATAATTTTGTTTGAACGCTACAAAATTTATTAGATACAATAATTATTGGTAAATGGGATTTTTACTGTCTTTTGAGATAGTATCGTAACTAAACATAACTCATATTTTTAAAAAAATTAGAGTGAACCCACATACATATAGGGCCCGTTTGGCAACAAATTCCAACGCTTGAAATTGAATTGTCAAACGGACCCATAATTTCTTTTATACTTTATGCATTGGCTCACTTGTATCTGGGCATGTAGTAAGTCTAATGGTTGAATAGTTAAAAAGAATATATATATATATATATATATATATATATATATATATATATATATATATATATATATATATATATAGAGAGAGAGAGAGAGAGGTCCCACTTTGAGGTTTCTGAATGAGGTTCATTTTTTTAAAATAGTAAAACAAATATTTTTTGCTGATTTTTTTATGCTTTTTAAACATTTTAGTAGGACTATAAAAAAAATAATCAAATCAAAATGAATTTTTTTGCTATTTTAAAAAAATCGGTTAAATTGTTTTTAAACTACTAATAATAACAAAGTTTGATCGATTTTTTTTAAATTGTAAAAAAAATTATTTTGAACTGATTTTTTTATATGACCCTACTGAAATGTTTAAAAATCATAAAAAAAATTCGGCGCAAAATATTTTTTTTACTATTTAAAAAAATGGACATCATTCGGGGATATCAAACTGAGGAGTCTCGTGAGATCCTCTCTCTCTCTCTCTCTCTTCCTATATATATATATATATATATATATATATATATATATATATATATATTTCATGGCATTTTTGCTGTTATTAAAAATAATTTTGTCCTGAATTTTGCCTATATAGTGAAATATTTTTTCACCCCTGTTAATCTCCACCAGTGGCTTACTTTATCCAACACGAATGACAAACTGATTATGATTGGTTTTGAAAAAGCAAATATATTGTTGGTACAGACAGTTGAGTCAGAACTCAGAAGATAATGCAAATACTACTTTTTATATGATATGATCCCTCTCCCTCTCATTTCATGGGAAATTGAATTAGTGGTCAACATACACAAACGGTAGGCTTGGAGTAACCAACAAATAACTAACTCCCACATCCAATACGTTACAGAAGTCCCACAATTATAAAACAACTTTAAAATAAAAAAGACAATTTTTTTTTGGTTTTTTATGTTATTATTTAAAGTATATAAATAATTTATATTTAACTCTCAAAGTATTTGTTGTTTTTATTAAGCTCTAAAGTATTTGGTATCAATTTGATCCTTTATCTCTTGACCATTAACTTTTATAAAATTTGGAGGTGAAAATGAAAATTTGGGCCACTAATAATTAAAAAACAGTTTAATTAATTATTAAAGAAATCATTTTTATATTAAAATGAAATTTTTTTAAGAAAACTTTTTTGAATTTTTATTATTTATGAAAAATGTTTTTATTTTAAAAACTATTTTTTAACAACTATTTTTATGTAAAAAATGATTTTTTTTAATAAATAAAACTTATTATAAAACCCTTTTTTTTCTATAGAAACGGTTTATTAAAAATATTTTTATTTGTTGAAAACAATTTTTTAGCATTTTAACTATTTTCTATGAATAAAATGTTTTTTAAATTAAAAAAAGTTGTTTGTTTGTCATAGTTTTTCTAAACATAATTCTAAAGTGTTTTTTAAAATGACTTTCTTCATTTAATTAATAGCAGACTTTTTATTTACAATAAATAGTTTTAAATTCAGTTTTTAACTGTATTTTTAAAAATACAAAAAACCATCAATGTTTTTAAAATAGTTTCTATATAAAAAAAAAAACTCTTTTAACCTTTTTATTTATAAAAATTAGTTTTTTACATTTTTAAAAAATATATATATATAAAAAAAAGTAATTTTTGTTCCCTTTTTCATCCAAGTTTTCACTGCTAAGAAAACAAAAGCAACGAAAACTAGTTTTTTTCTATTAAAAATGCAGTTATAATTTGACTACATTTATTTTTGTCCCTATCATTTTTATGGGCAAAATACTATTTTGTATAATTATCTAACTATAATGTAGATAAATAACAAAAATATTATAATCAATATCATTTTTAAGAATAAATTATTACAATTAAGGATTATCTAATTATCAATACCCAAAATACCATTTTTACCCCTAAATTCATTTAAAGTTAACGATCAAAATGGACGAAAAGGCAAATTGCATATAAATATTAAAGGGCTTAATCGGAACAGAAAATACTTTAAAGACTCGACATAAACTATTTGTATACTTTAAGGGCCGTGTAAGTAAGTCACTCTTTATACTATGTTGCATCCCTCGTAGCTCCCCTACACATAATGTTTATTAAAAATTTAAAAGCTGAATTCTTGATAATATTAGAGGATCTTCATAGTAAGAAAAAAAAATTACAAATATATTTCAAAATTTAATTTTTGTTTCATACTTTAAAAAAGTTGTATGTATCAAGGATCACATGTGATCCGGTCGAGACACACAAATATATAATGAATATATACCTCATTTATATTATGTAACACAATTAGAAAAAAGATTAAATACCAAAAAGTCCCTCAAACATTTTTTAATACATATTTAATCTAAGTTTTTTATTTTGTACCAAAAAGTTCCTTATTTTCTTATCTTTAAAGGTCTGCGCCAGCGGCATTGTAAAGTTTTTTTGGCATGGTGAATGACTTTTTGATGCAAAATAAAAAAGTTTGATTATACATGGTGAATGACTTTTTGATATTTAATCTTTATAAATGAAATTGATACAAGTGCTAGTGCAAGTGGTCAGAAATAAATATCAGTTTTCATATTTATTTTTGAATGTTCGAAGGGAGTATCGAGCTAGTGCAAACAAGCAAGTCTCAAACTGTAGGCTTAATACAAAAATAATAATTGGAGGATTTAATATATATGAATTTTTAGCCATTGAAATTATTGATATCAATAGACTCGATACTCACAGACTATTTGAATTTTTGTACTAAAATTTGGTGGAGATTTAGGAATCACATCCCCCAAATATTATTAAAAAGGTTATGAGTATATTATTTAAATGAAAATTGATATGTTGGAGATTTTAATTCTCTAATTTTTTATCAAATCAGGATTTCGATTATTTTTTATAATTTGCTTAAATGTTAAATCTAAAGTCGTTTGGAGAAAATCTCAATTTAATAATAATATTATAGATTTAACTCTATTTTTTTCATTAATTAAATATCACATCAATTTCATTTTAAAAAATTATTGATTAAATGAAGAAGTGACGAGTTAAAGTCAATATGTATAAATTTCTATAAAATTAATATTTATAGTAGTTAATTTGTATGAAATATGTGTCAATTTACATAAAATTGATATCACCTAATTTTCCAGCAAAATTAGAGTCAAGTGTACTATCATATTATCAAATTAAAATTTTGTCAAAATTAAAATTAACCTTAAATTCTACAAAATATCTTATATATATATATATATATATATATATATATATATATATATATATATATATATATATATATATATATATATATGCTCTTGTGCGGATTAATCCACATTTTAAGAATGCGGACCGGACATGTGTCATCTAACGGTGCGCCTAGAAATTATTCCCTAAATTACAGGCACACTCTCTCTTTTTTTTGCGCACACCGTCAGCTACACATGTTTGATTCACACTCTTAAAATACGAATTAATCCCTGTAAGAACAAGACTCTATATATATATATTCCAAAATAAATGAGATCTCTTGTCACCACGGACTGTTGTCCTTAGGTCGGCAGTTGCCCATGCTGTGTGTTCTTAAAATTTTGCTGTTTTGTCCAACGACTTTTTGACACGTGTGGCCCACCCATGTTGAATTAGTTTTAGACTTGGAGGTTATAATTTATTTTGGGACAAAAATATAAAAACTAACTAAACCGGTTGGCAGAAAACAAAAATCTGAAAAAAAAAATTATTAAAAAAAAACATACAATAGTTGGACCAAAGGAGTGGGTCAAATAATTGAGACTATCTTGTATCCGTATTTTTCGTCTACTCTTTGTTGTTTCGTGGACTCATTCATGTTCACATAGTCATTGGTTAGGCTTAATATATTCGGTAGATTGTGACACAATTGATGTGATGTATAATATTTAAAATAATATTTTTTTTAATTATAATACACAGGTTAAAATGCAGAAAAGGAAAACTGGAACATTTATATCTTTTGTAATAAATTTTCTAAATTATTTCAATTCAAGAAACCCGATGAGGGTTCGTTTTTTTTTGTAAGTAAATTTTGAGATTAGAAATTTGGTCTTAGTTAATTTTTTTCACCATCTCCAATGTTATTTTGGTAGACCAAAATACTACGATAAAAATATTAACTCCAAGACATTGAGCATAACTTAACTTTCAGCGGTATTTAAAATACCGCGTCACAAACCTTAGTGCGACAATTCAAGTATAAATCATTTCCCAGTACAATTCAAGTTTGAATAACACCTCAAACTTCTCTCTAGCTTATTTATCTTATTTTCTCATTTGAACTTGCCTTATTCAATTCATACTTTACATGGATCGAGTTAGGAGGTGTATAACGACAATATAATTAGCAACATACTTAGAAATAATGGATAAAATCCACTACTTGATTACTTTGGGATGTAAATTTCTTTTATGATTTTTATTTTATAGGTGTCGCCCAATTATTACACTCTTATTAAAAATAATGATTCGTTCTTGTATTTGTCATATTTGCACAACACGTTTTAATATGTCATAAGAAAATAGCAAATCAATTAATTGTTTATTAATAATATTGTCCTTTTAAACTTTGCTAACAAGTATGAATAACATGTTAGCCTGGACATACATATGTGCATACACATGTGAAGAAGTCAACTTATATCCATTCTTAGGTTATTTTGTATATTTATATAGAAGATTGAAGTCCATTATTGTAAAATATCAGGAGTAGTCAACGAGTCGTATTGGATCATTTTATATTATGTGATATCGGATTCATGTCAAAAACCTCTCAACTCATAAGCGATTTGTTAATGAATCGGTTCCAAATAATAAACTCAACCCCCAGAAGTTATTGTTAACGAGTCATACGATAAAATGTTAACACATGTTAAGTAACTAAAATATTTCATAAAAAATAATATAGTCCGTTCCTACATCCTAAATTCCAAATGTTAACACTAATAGGATCCTAAAATTATAACATGCCTTACCAAATTTACAAATCTTACAAAATATATTAAATATAAGTTTTAGATAAAGAGTTAAGAAAGTGTTGACAAGTTTTAATTTTTACAAATGGGAGTATCAAAAATTTCAAACTCAACCCGTTATTATAACGAGTCTATCGTATTGATCCGATATTAATCCAAACTCAAATATTCTAAATCTATTAATTTATAATTTCATATTATGTCGTGTCATGTTATTCTGTCGAATGACATATTGACTGATCTAAAGATACCCCCTTAAATTATGTATTTTGTTGCAAATACCTTATACTTATAGTTATTTTATAGCAGCTCTCAAGGGACCTTTTTAACAAAAAAAATGTTTGAGAGTAGTTTATTAAAAAAATTGATAGTTAAAGAGTTTTTTAGCCTGTGCAGTAAATCTTGGAGAGACGAAGTTTGTAATAGGTATTTGTGAGCATAGTACGACTATTACCTCAGTATTGAATTGGTCAACTGAAAAAAAGTTATAAGGGTAAAAATCTCCACACATGCATGTATATATGTTCACACTGTCCTCTCATTTTTACTTTTTTTTCCCATTCTTTTCCAATAATATTTAAAAAGGGGAGTTTTGAAAAAACGTCTTCAAAATGCTTAAAGTGTATAAAAATAGGACACTTCATAAAATTTTATAAATTTAGTTCCTGTACTAAAAACATCATAAAAAATGGTGAAAAATAGAGCCGCTGCGCGGACCAAAAAAATAAAGGGTATTGTATCACAGGGACTAGATTTATAAACTTGAAAAGTATTATCCTAAAAATTCAAATATAGAAAGAAACATGATCTTTATCTTAATTCTCTATTAAAAAAATAATAAATATTTTGTGATCCTCAATAACATAAAAGTGCAAATGGAAAAAAGAAAACTCTTCCCCACATAACTCATTTGACCCATCCACTTCATAAAACTTCAACTCACTGAGTTTGACCTATTCATGCCGTCTCAATAATATATTACGTTTGCTAAAAAATTTTAGACTGAAACTAAGTCACATGAAGTGGTAGACTTTTATTTTGATATATTATGAAATTTCTTAAATATTATCATGAAACTAACTATTTAAAATTTGAAAGGTTATTCATAATTTGCAATCTAGTAGTTATTCATACTACAATTCGAGCTTTAAAATAGGGGTGTTTAAAAAATCGATTGGACCGGTGGATCAAATTGGACCAAATCAGACGCCCTATTTTTATCCTGGGGGGAGGAGGGGTCACCGATCCGATTCAATTTTTTTTTTTTAGACTGGTTTAGTCGGTCCAGTCCTCAATCCGCAGCATTAAATAACCGGTCCGGATCGATCAGGACCAGTTATACATATTAATATATATTTTAATTATATTTTTACATAAAAAATAACTCAAATAAAGAAGGGAAGGGGGACGAAGCCTAAGGAGGAGGGTATGCTCGTCATTTAGAAGGAAAAAAACCCTAATCTACAACATACACACACGTATGCTTAAACTTTTTCTTTCTATCTTCTCTTCCTTCCATCCGTCGTTTCTCTCTAAAAACTCACGTTGGTTCTATCTACCAATGCGCTGCCTCGCCGCTGCTCATTCTCAGGTAAGGATGATTCATCGCCGCTGCTCTACCTCTGCCAGAGACAGAAAATGATTAATTTAATAAGATCAAGACCGACAAGTTAGACCGAACCGACCCTATTAAAAGTCATACCGAGTAGGGTCAGGTGATCGAAGCAATCAGTTCGGTCCTTAAAAATCCTAAAAATCCTAAAAATCAGATTAGACCGAACCGCGAACACCCCTATTTTAAAGTTTCGCTTTTCATCTTTTAAATCTATTTTCACATTTTGCTTTGTGTCACAAAAGTGAAAATTAACGTCAATTAACAATAGTAAGAATATGTAATCTAAATGTATAAATAACCCAAATCTAAAAAGACACCCGTTTATATGCTAAGTTGCTAAACATTACGTAAAATTTATAATTTTTATTTTTATTTTTTATAATCCTGAACTTTCATTCAAACGAGCACTTTAAACTCTCTCGGGTGAGCTAAAACAGGGAAACACTGTGTCAGACCCACTTAACGCACTCACTGCTTAATATCTGGTATCCTTTGAAGTATTTTGAACTCTAGACATTTGACCTAACGAGCCCGTCCCTAACTACTGGAGCAATCAGGGTGGATTCTATATTTATATTTTAAATCAATTAACAATTCATATGAATTCCCCTCATTAATTAACTATATATACTTTTTATATTTGTATACCACAAAACAAAAATTATATTAAACACTCAAGAAGGGTGCCACAATTCTAGCATAGTGAAATTGAGAGAGACGAAATTATAAAATCATCCTTGTCATTTTACAAATTCATCTTTCAATACAAAAATTCAATTTTGCTTAGGAGAATAAGAAATTGATTTTGGGTAAGAGGAACCAGCGTCACAATGGAAGAATGGGACCAAATGCCCATGTGAACTGCGAGAAACCAAACTAATAAAAAATCTCTACTAAAAAAGAATGATTTGGAGTTTGACCCCATTGACATTTCCATATTAAATTTAGCCCCTAAAACTTCATTTCTTAGGGGTCAATCCCTACACCGTCATAAATACACTTTTTATGGCACTTAGCAAGAATATATTGTGTAATCCTCACAATAAGATTATGATGATATTATTGTGTATTAAGTCATTTGAATATTACCCAATTTCTTGCTAATACCAATTTTTCTAGAAGGTATAATTAATACCACAGTGATGATCAAATACCCCCCAACAGATTCAATTGAACCAACCACTTCATTAAATTTCAGTTCCATAAGTTTGACTTTGTGCATTGGCTAATAGTCATATGTTTATTTCACATTGACTCGATTATTAGACTAAATTTAAGTAAAAGTAATTATATGCCGACGTACAAATTCAATTTATTGCGTGACTTTCGAACTATAACGTATTAACGTGTTATGTCCTAATTGATTCATGTCTCAAAATACAAATTAATATAAATGCGATATGTCATTGAATCGCATGAGATGAATTGAAATCTTGAGTTAGCAAAAAATTGCACTTTAGTAAACATGAAGCAGTAGACTTGTATAAGTCAAATTTTTAATTCATTTTTTATTTTCCTGAAACAATAAAAGATTTGACAAGCTGACAAATGCAAACCTAGCACATGATTAAATAACTTAAATTAGAAGGAAAAAGTACCGAGTTGATTTGTTTAATTAGATAAAAAAAAAATTCAATAATTGGGAAAGGGAAAATAACAAAATCCCCTTGTCCTTTTTACAAACTTCTCTTTCAAGTATAAATTGAATTTGAATAAGAACCACCTAAAATGAAAAAAAAAAACAGGAGAAAAATAAAATAAGGGGGGGCCAAAAGGGCATGTGAGCTGTGAGAAACCAACTAAAAGAAAGCTCTTCTCATAAGTGGATGAAATGAGAATTGAGCCCCATTACTTCTTCATTACCAAATTTAGTCCCTAAAAATTTCACTTCTTAAGGTTTGACCCTCAAACCATCATAAAAATACACATTTATAGGCTCAAATGTTTTCAAAATCAACTATATTTAAAATTTATTTTCTAATAATTATGTAAACTCTTATTTATGATATTTTGGATCAGACCTCAAGAAAAAAAAGTTTCCACCTACATTCCAAATCACCCAACAAAGGAAAAAGAAAAAGAAAAAAAAAGTTATTTGAAATTTGACCCCGTTAATTCTTCGTAATAGAGTTTTACCCCCATAATTTTTCATTTCTTTGAATTTGACCCCCAAAATGACTTTAATTGATGCAAACAGTGTCACAAGAAGATTTACAAAAAAAAAATTGCGATGCTTTTCTGTCAAACTCCTAATAATCAGCAAAAAAAAAACTAAAATGGATATAACTTATAAGAAGATGAATCAATCTATACCACCATTCTAGTATAAAGAAATTCAGAATTGAGCAAATTACAAAATCATCCTTGTAATTTCTACAAATCCCCCATTCAATTAGAAACTAAATTTGAACAACAGGAGGAACCACTACATCCCACAATTGGAGGAGCAAAAACAAAATAAGGAGAACCAAAAGACCCTGTCAACTATGAGAAACTAAACCTAAAAATTAAAAATTAATTTGTACAAATTAAAGGGTAAACTAGAGATTTTACATGATATACAAAATTCAATAAGAATACCCGACCCGATTAATGACCCGATCCCTAAGAATCCCATTGTACAGAGCCATCCTATTAGCCGGCAGTTTCTTCATTGGCGATGAAGATGATGATGAATTTTTGTTATTTCCATTATTACCCCTCATCCTCCTGAATTTCTCACTATTTCCACTTGGGTCCACCACATCTTCTGCAAAGTGTACCCTCTTCTTCTTTTTATCTCTCTTCTTCCCATCTGTCAATCAAGATCACATCTTTATATATATACACACACAAATATCATAAGACCCGCCTATATAAAAAATATTTAGGTTTTGGCCCCTGTTAGTTTAGTCTATTTGGAAATTAAGCCCCAATTAAAAATTATTGTAGGATTAATTCCAATTTTTCACTTTTGGAATGTCAGTTAAAAATATTAAGAAGATTAAAAACAGTGTCGCTAATAATAAAGAATGTTAATTGGGAAAAATTAATGGGTTCAGAACCCAAATAACCCTATAAAAATGATTGATTTTACATACCCATATGTAAATGAAATACCCATAGGTGAAAAATGAGTAATTCAAGATCACATCCCATCTTTATATACACACATAAATATGAAATACCCATATGCAAAAAAATGAGTAATTCAAGATCAATCTTTATATATACAGTGTATACACACACTAATACAAAATACCCATACGTTAAAAATGCTTAATTCTACGCAAAACGAAACATTTTTTGCGACACGCTGCATGTCGCGTATTGTTACGCGACATTTCGCCTGTCGCAACACACATATACATATACATATACATATATATAATATATATATAGAGAGAGAGAGGAAAACCTGAAGAGATGCAAGATCTTGGGGTGGATGTTGATGGTGATTTTTGAAGGCGAAGAGCAAGGAGAATTACGGTACCGGAAACGGCCATAGCGGTGGCCAAAACGACACCGTTTGAGGTCAGGGATGAAGACATGTAGAGAGAGAAAGAGAGAGAAAGAGAGATGGGTTGCAGTTAGATTATGTGTTTTGTTTTGGTGTAATTGGAATATATATGTGTGTGAGAGGAGATCATTGGAACAATTGGAATATTTTATTCATTGTTGGGAAGACTAAAGTTAATTTAAATGAAGCAAAAGAAAAGTAAATTTGAATTTAATTGAATGAATGTGGTGTGTTGTAAGCGAACACGACCAGTTAGTTGTGGCTACTTTTTTGGGAGGGGAAATATTGGGTATTTATGGCTAGTATAAGGTAAAGGCATGTTACGCTGGTATTTGAGAATTAGTAGGGATAATATTTAATAAGATATGTTTAATAGTTGAAGAATTTGAGAGCAACTAGAATTCTTTTTGTTTATGGGTTTTGCATAACTTCGGGAGTACGTACATTCGATTTTATTTAGGAAAATAATAGGAAAACATGATGTTTGGAATTTAATTTTATAATATGGGACACGTGCTCACGTGTTATTGAAGGACATTTTTATTGGGATCCCTAGAAAACGTCCTGCTAAAAGTGTCCTTCAATGATACGCGGATACGTGTTCTGTGTTACAAAACTAAATCCCAAAATTATGTCTCCCTAGCAATACCCTTTTATTTATAAAAGATGGGTGTTAAAACAATTTGTGGTTAATGATAGTTATAAAACGGTTATAAAGTAAAAAATAATTTTTAAGGGAGATGTGTTGTACTTGTACTGGTTAGTGTTTGAATGATAATCAGTAGACTTCAAACCCTAATCAATTCAAACACGGCACGTCAGTGTATGCAAAAAAATGTGTCGCTCTAGAACTACTCTAAATTAAAAGGTATTTTTACGTCAGTTTTATTGGCTGATATTGACGTCGGCTCCGTCGATGGGGGCTGATAGGTTGAGGTGGTTGTACTCTCAGGATGACATGCTTTTAGTTAGGAGTTATTATATTTTCGTGGTGCTTCTTTTCCATGGAAGTCTATTTGGAATAGCCAAGCGCCTCCCAAGGTTTGCTTCTTTGTGTGGACCGCGGTCAGGGAGGCCATCTTGACTATTAAGGGGTTGAGCACAGAGGAAGGAGGATGGCGAGTAGATGTTGGTTATGTAAAAAGGATGAGGAGACGTCCAATCACCTTCTTCTATACTATGAGGTCACTAGGGGACTTTTGGACTTGTTTACATCTTTATGCCAGATTGCTTGGGTTATGCCCCTTTCTGTGTGCGAGGTGTTAGCGGCGTGGAGGAGGCCTAGGGGTTGGACTGGACCGCGGGTGGTCTAGATGTTGGTCCCTCACTGTATTTTTTGGGCTATCTGGCTGGAGAGGAACAAGAGATGCTTCGTGGGGGTCAATCTTAATCCTTCTTAGATTCGATATACTTTTCTAAGCCTTATTCTTACTTGGTATCGGAAAAGACATGATTTGTCTTTGTCTCTCTTTTTTGAGTTTTTGAAGGAATTGTAAGGGCGTGTGTTGATTGTTTTAGGTTTTGGCCTTCGTTTATTTGCTTTGTATACTTCATGTATACTGGATTCCGCCCCCTTAGGCGGGTTGTTTTAGTGAATCATTTACTTATAAAAAATGTAATAAAATATATATGAGTTCTTAAGTATTTAGTCCCACATGGGATTATTTAGTTGCATCTGATCACATGTATTTGTTAAAAATTTTAGTTGAGTGATGGCTAAAAAACTCAATGGACTTGTGTCATTTTTCTAAGGAAATGAAGAAGGTGATTAGATGTGGTTATGTGCGGTTATAAGACTTATTACAATAAAAAAATATGCATGGGTTGACTGCATACTAAAACCTTTAAAAAAGGGACTAAACCTAAAAAAAATATTTACTTAATTGCAATTTTAGTGAACAATTAAGCATAATAAAATAAACACACGCACGCACATGCACACATATTGTTTGAGTCATTTGTCTGCTTCCTTTACCATTTGTCCAAAATGCCCTCTCCTTGTTTGGAAGTTTCCTCAACAGATTCTCTCTCTCTCTTTTCATACCATCCAAAATCTAAGCCACATTGCCCACCAACCTTCCACAAACCCATAACAAACACTGACACACCACACACACCCCACCAAACACTCTTTTCGACCTCAAACACGGTCATGTCATTTAGATCATCACAACTCATCCAATGCCTATCTATACATCACTATGGTAACAATACAAAGTTCTCAACTCAATCACAAATCCATTTTCCTCTTGTACATGACATAATTTGAATAAGAAGCCTAACCCAAATAAATTTATATACAAAGTTGTATAAATGAATTTAGGTTATTCTTACTTAAGGTTTTATGCTGATCTTGGTAGCTAAATATGTGTTTGATGCTCTTATTGTGCTTTGCAAATAGATTGGTTTGTTCAAATATGTAATCAAATTGGTGCGATTGAATACATATTTAAATTGATCTGTTAGAACAACAACTACTTACTAACTGAATGGAGACATAATCAAATTGGTGTGTTTGATTTGTTTAATATTAGCGTCGTATGTAAATTGATTTGTTATCATCAATGGATGTCCATTGCTTCATTGAGGGTGGTTTTCCAGTCGAGTATACAGACTAAGAAAGAGAGAGAGAGAGAGAGATTGATTGATTGGGGATCGACGGATAATGGTGGTGTAATACCCAGACCCATTATTCACTACACCAAAATAGGCAAATTGGCACCCTTTAGCCGCTTAGCCTTGTCACGGTCATTGACCGTGACAACAAACACGCGTTTTGTGTCACGGTCATTGACCGTGACAAGACCGTAACAAAGTCTTGTCACGGTTTTTGACCATGACAAGCCCGTGATAAATTTACGTGTCACGGACTTATCACGGTCAAAGACCGTGATAATATTTTTAGTATTGTCACGGTCAATGACCGTGACACATTCGTGATAAATTATTCAGTAAAAAAACCCTACACTTTCTTTTTTCACACCATTTTTTTGTTTTCCCTCTCTTCCTCTCTCTAAGCGATTTTCAGCTCTCTCTCTCTCTCTCTCTCTAAGGTATATTTTTTCCTCTCTTTCTCTTTCATTTCTATACGTGTGTATATATATGTATGTGTTGGTGTGTGGTGGGGGGAGGGGGGCAGGGGGTGGGGTGTGTGTATGTGTGTGCGTATGTGTGTGGTGGGGTGAAGGGGCAGGGGGTGGGGTGGGGGTGTGTGTGTGCAGGTGTGTGCGTGTGTGTGTGGCGAGGGGAGGGGGAAGGGGGTGGGGTGATGGGGGTGGGGGTGTGGTGTGGTGGGGGTGTCTGGGTGTGTGGTGGGGCAATCTTAACAATTGTATAGCTTTAATTAATAAATTTTATACTTTAATTGTATAGTTTTAGATGAAAGTAAATTAATAATTACAGCCCATTTCATATGAAATTAGGATTGCCCCTCATTGTTGATTAGTAAATTAATAATTGTATACTTTAATTGTTGAAATGAATTAATTGAGTAGATGAATTAGAAGGAGTACGGGATACACATTTGTAGTTGACATTGATGTTGGATTATTTTATTTAGTAAATGTTGGGTTGGTTAGTTTTAAAAGTGGCATGACCACTGGATTATTGTCCATATGGGGATGAAATTTTTCAATTTTTTTTGAAAATTACTTTGTATATCGAATAATATATATATAGTATGATAATTAAATGAAACATACTTGAAATTAAATATAGTGCGCATAGATACTAGCCTTCTAGTTCTTATGCGTACGCATTCAATAACCCTTAGACCCGTTTGAGAGTCATTACCCCTGTAATGAGATATCTCGAATTGTCCCGTTTGGACAGTTTGAGTCTGTATAATTTCTGTATAATATTCTTAGTGGCTTACAGTTGTTACTTTTGGAGGAAGTTTTGCAGTCGTATCTTAATGTTCTCAGGGGTACATACTATATTGACAAGTGTGACTGTTATTTCAATTGATCAATTGAAATAACACTCACACTTGCCAATCTATGTCATGTACTTGGAGAACTACGGGGATATGCTGTCGAATTTTTTTCAAATCGTAACAATGTGCAAGAGCTATTAAGTATATTACAGAAAAATGCGGTCTTGAATGGGATAGGACCACTCACCCTTTAGAGGAGATGGAGGAAATAGAAATTTCTATTATAAATTGAATTTGAATATAAATAAGACATAATTAAATGAAACATACTATAAATCTAAGTTTTGTTTACCTTTAATAGGTTATTAGTTGTGGTAGCTGTGATGGGATTTTCGAAATACAAAGAGTGGATGGGTGAGACAAATAAAATGGGGGATGTGTTTCGTAAAGGTGCTAACGAATTTGTGAAATATGCAAAGAGATGTCATAATGATGAAGAGTTTTCGTGTCCGTGTGCTAGGTGTAAGAATGGTAAGGTGTTTGAGTGGAAAATAGTTGAACCACATTTGTTAAGATCGAGTACGCAAGATAGTTATCGATTTTGGAGTTTTCACGGTGAATTGAAAGTTCCTTTTGTTCCCGACCAACCTTCACAACAACCTTCAACAAGTAGAATAGATGTAAAAGGGGATGACGTAGATCATAATATGTTAGAAGATTTAGTTGATGATGCGTACGAATTTTATGAAGCAGAGGAGAATGAGGTTACTGATGATGTAGAAGATTCAAGTGCTCGTAAAGATATCACGATAAAACTTGACGATGACTACCAAAGTTTAAAATTTAAGGCGACCCAACCGTTATACTCTAGCTGTGAGAAAGATCAAACAACTTTACATGCCATGGTTGGTTTGCACAGTTTGAAGACGCGGTACGGTTTGTCTCGCAATAGCATAACAGGAATTCTGAAATGGGTGAAGCACTTATTACCCAAGGAGAATACACTTCCAAATAGCTATACTGTTATGAAGAACAGTCTGAAAGGTTTGGGAATGAAGTATAAATCGATTCATGCTTGTGTGTATGACTGCATACTATACCAAAAGGAGTATGTAAATCTCGATCGTTGTCCGGTATGCGATGAGCCTAGATATTTCCAATCTACTAGTAAGGAAGGCACAAGCTCAAAAGTGCCTCAAAAAGTATTGAAATATTTTTTCGTTGGGCCTAGATTAAAGCTATTTTTCACAGTACCATGGATATCAGAGGCAATGACTTGGCATCCTAGGGCAAAAGTAGGGGTAATATCATGCGTCATCCTATTGATTCTACTTCCTGGAGGAGGATGAATTTTGAGTATCCCGATTTTGCTCGAGAACAACGCAATATTCGTTTGGCTATATCAACAGATGGTTTCAATCCATTTGGAAATCTAAGTACCAATCAGAGTGTATGGCCAGTGATCCTAGCCCCACTCAACCTCCCTCCTTCATAGTGTATGAGACCTGAATTTTTGATGATGGCTTTATTGATACCTGGGCCAAAGGCACCAAGTGATGACATCGATGTCTACCTGGCTCCTTTGGTAGAAGAATTAAATGAATTTTGGGAAGAGGGTGTGCAATCATTTGACTGAATCTCTTCGTCTATCCTTTAGCTCAAAAAATGTATCCCATTACCACAGGAGGTTTTCACCCCCGGCCCATAGTTTCAGATCTGAGAAAGGTTCCAATTTTTTATTGGGGGGGGGGGGGGGGGAGGTTGAACATAGGCTACCGCCGAGACAACTTTCAGGTTCAGAAATTGAAAGTAAATCTTCCAAATGTGGTCCTAATATTCCAGGTAAGAATCCCAAATTTAAGAACGTCAAGCATAAGAAGACCCCAATTGGGAATGAAACTGAGACAAGAAAGGAATGGTCTCGGAGGTCAATTTTATTTGACTTGCCTTATTGGAAGAATAACCCGGTGTGTCATGTATTGGATGTGATGCATGCAGAGAAGAACTTCGCTGAACAGATTGTGGGCACTTGCCTTGGGTGGAGTCATTCGAAGGATGGAGAAAATGCACGAAAAGACCTTAAATCGTTGAAACTAAAGCCACAACTATGGTTAAAAGAAGATAGTAGGGGAAGGACGATAATTCCCCCTGGTGCGTTTACTTTGACGAGTGGGGAAATAAAGGTGATTTTAGACACAATATATAATTTGAAGGGTCCATCTACTTTTTTGTCCAACTTGCAAAGGATTGTGAATTATGCTACTCATGATTTACATAAGTGTAAGTCCCACGATTGGCATGTGATCATCCAATTATTTCCTCTATTGTTTAAGCACCGTTTCTCCAAGCACAAGGATTTACAAAGGGCTATTATGAAAATTAGTATTGCCTTCTCCCTCTTGTGTGAGAAGGTAGTCAATCGAGAACACAAAGTGGCCGAAAAATTGGCGGTGACCGAAGTGATTTGTGTATTGGATAAGTACCTTCCCCCAACATTATTTGACATAAGTGTTCATTTGTTGGTACACCTATGCGACGAGGCACTTCTTTGTGGTCCAGTTAGATATCGGTGGATGTATCCGTTTGAAAGATTGATGAAAGTTTTTAATGATTACGTCAAGAATACACGATACATTATAGGATCAATTGTAGAGGAATACATCACCGTGGAGTCATCAATATATACTCGAGAATATATGTCTGACTTTACTAGCGTTGATGACACTGATGAGTTCGTTGATGATGGTGGTCATATGATAGGAAAACGAGTGAAATTAATGAGTTTGTAACATGAATAAGTAGCTCGTTATCTATTTGACACACATGAAGATGTCGAAGAATGTAAAAAGTAAATTTCAATTATTATAATGTTTAACATTATTTTAGATTATTTTATACATGATTAATTTTGTAATATGCAGAAAATATGAAGCCTGTGAGAACAATAAAAGACGAAAAATAATGGTACAATCAGACAGCGAATTTAGGTTATGGTTGACACAAGAGGTAATTATAATGAAAATAGTCGTTATATAACGTTACATTACACTCAAATTTTACCACTAATATAATTAATTTATCTATATTCTCATCTCTTAAAGATGGGTGATGCGACATCAAGGCTTGCTCGTTTAGCCACCGGACCCTTGTTCGTGGCACAAGAGTACAAAAAGTATCGATTGAACGGTTACATTTTCGGCGCTAAAATGTACGAGGAAAGTACAAATGTACATAACTCGGGCATTTCATACAAGACTCTTACTTTCTTTCGAGCGAGCGCAAAAGATAAAAACCTCGTTGAAGCTGAAATGACTTACTATAGTGTAATCCAAAATATATTTAAATTGAATTATATAAGCTTCAAAGAGGTTGTATTTTACTGTGACTGGGTAAGAGTTGAGGATAAAAATGCTTGTAAAGTTGATCCTGTCACCAATTTGATCATGGTTGACTTGTCCAAGTTGAAGAGCAACGACCACTTGAGCGATGAGCCATTTATTTGTGCATTTCAAAAGGTTAACCAAGTGTTTTACTCGAAATATATCAATAACGAGTCGTGGTCAATTATCCAACACGCGCCAAAACGTCTAAATAGTAGTGTGGATGACTTGGCTGCTCCTACCGAATATCAATTCATTTTTTATGATAACCCGAATTTTAAATAATTTTTTAATTTGTAATAAATATTTCAATTTGTACCGAAATATTCCAATGCGTTTGGACAGTTTGGGACTGCATAATTTCTGTACAATATTCTTAGTGGCTTAAAGTTGTTACTTTTGGAGGAACTTTATATTATAAATTGAATTTGAATTTGAAATTTAAGTTTTTTTTATACTAATACATGAATATACGCTTCTTACCTTTAATAGGTGATTAGTACATAGTTATTTGGGGTGTCCTATTTGTGGAGAGGAGACTGAATCTCTTCGTCTATCCTTTAGCTAAAAAATGAAGCGAGAATTCCCTTTATAAATGCCATAATCCTATGGAGTGATGCTCTGAAAATTCCTTACAACCGTTGTGTAGCCAAACATCACCAGTTAAAGTTGTCAATTCCACTTTCCATACCCCACCACTTGGAACTTCTAGCAAAACATGAGAAAATATGGAAAGTGGAATTGATAACTTTAACTGGTGATGTTTGGCTACACAATGGTTGGAAGGAATTTGCAAAGCATAACTCCATAGGATTATGGCATTTCTTATTGTTCAGATATGAAGGGAATTATATTTGACATGATTGTTCGGGGTACATTAACTGTTTGGGTGGAACTACAGGTAATGTATTTATATTTATATGAATATTTAAATTTTAATTTCGATTTTGATTTTTATGAATATTTGCTTGTTGGGTGGCACAACACTCTTGTGCAGTGTCTTGAAGTGGCTGATTCTTATAGTGGAACTGGAACTGGAAATTGGTGATGAATTTTCTCAAAAGTTGTCCTCTTCTAGAGGTTCTTATCTTTGAGGTACGTCATGGGTTCATAACATCACTTCCAGCTAAATAGTTTGTAGATTTGAGATAATTGATGGTGATGTTGTTTCTTCTTATATTAAGGTTTTTCATTTTGTTGTGAACAAATCGGGACATCGTGGTTGGAATGGTATGTACCTGATTGTTTGAGATCACACCTAAAGACAATCGAAATTACGGGATTGGGGTCGAACAATGGAGTTAAACAGTTGAGGTACTTTGTGGAGAATCCCAAAGTTTTGAACAGGTACAGGATTGTTTCTATTTTGAATGTATATTTGCACTATCTCTATTTTATCTGGATATATAATGTTTCAACAGGTACAACGTTGCTATAACAGGTATATATATACTGCTGGGCACTAGCAGTGGCCATACTTCTCAGCAGATTTTTTTTTCAATTCTGTCCAGAATTGTCACAGTCTTGACCGTGACAAGACCTTGACAAAGAAAGTTATCACGGACTTGTCACGATATTTGACCGTGATAATTTTTTTAACATTGTCACGGGTTTATCACAGTCCTAAACCGTGACAAAACTTGTCAAGGTCAAGGACCGTGACATGACCGTGACAAGTCTAACAAACTTGTCACGGTCAATGATCGTGACAAGACCGTGACAAAAAAAGTTGTCTCGCCCAAAATTGTCACGGTCATTGACGTTGACAAGTCCAACTTGTCAAGGTCAATGACCATGACAATTCGACAGATTTGGTGTAGTGATTGCATTTATATTTTATTTGTAATTTGTAGTCATGAGAATTATTAATTAAAAAATAGGGGTATTGTTTAAAAGCTCCCATCCTTTTTGTTTAGTTTGGTTTGGTAGCTCTTGTGTGAAATAAGGAAGTTGACGGGTCAAATTGTGGAATTTAGAAACTTCGGTCATTCTAACGACGAAGCCTTATCGCTCGAATGACTAAGCCTTATCGTTCGAACAACGGACTAGCAGATTCGAACGACCAAGACGAATCAGATATGCCAGTATGCTGTCAAACGCTCAACCGTTGATCACATATTTATCTCAGCTCATGGGCCTGACCTCTACAGATGGAACTTATGTTAGGACCTTCTGGTCTTTATTTTGTGAATAAAATTGAGAAGCGTGGGTAATAGGTACTAACAAATGTTGTGATATATTGTGACCTTACCACAATATAAAGGAATGCAGCTGCGCAATAGAGATGAATGCTCTATTGCGCTCAATTACGCAGATGCATTCCTCTATATTGTGACCCTACCCCCACTACTAGATTCATTTTTCGAAGCATTTAACTCAAAATAGTATCGGGCCTGAAATGCAGCTAAGTGAGCACGATCATCTAGAGGACAAAAAAAATTAATAAATAAATTTATTAATGTTTTGACAGATTAGTATTATAAAGGGAGTTTCAGATAACTAATAATTGACATGTTAGTATAAAAGAAATTAAATTTAAGGATTACAAATGAGCGTTTAGATATTTAGCGAATATACCTAGCAAACCTCGTTACCTAGCACTTAATCACCTATGCAATCATAAGTGGTCTACCTGCTCTCCCCATTTAATGGATCTGCAATAAAATATGAAAATAAGAATTTAAAATGAGAATAATCCTTTGAACTTAACAAATTAAATTGGGTAGAAAAATACGGCCACCCCAAATCGTGAGTTGTTACAATCAACAACTTAGTTAGGTTGTGAGTTATTCATATTTATGGCCGATCCAAGCTGTTACTTATTGATATGGAAACTTTGTTGATCTATTGCAACCGTAAATATGAGTGCCATGACTGAACTTGACCTTGGAAACCCATCACCTACGATTATGGGAGACCGTGAGGAATCTATTTTAACAAACATGTATAAAAACTAGGGTTTGGTTTTATATATTAATTTAGGTCTCATTTTTTACGAAAACTAGGGTTTGGTTTTGGAGTTATGGATTAGGCATGTATAAAAACACAGGTATATAAATTAGACATATATAAATTCCAAGTATATAATTTATACATCTATAAATACACAACTATATAGATTAAACATGTAAAAAAACACAAGTATATATATTTGAAATACATACCTGCGTATTTTGTAGGTTATGGAGTTAAGATCTGGTTGTGAAGTTATAAAGTTATGGTTTGGTTTTGGAGTTAAGGTTTGGGGTGTTAGTAGTAGAGAGATGATGAAAAAATGAAGTGTTTTTTAATTTGGGTGTATATAATGGAGTTTGAAATTGTGGTATTGAGTTTTTTGGTGTTAGTGAGATGTATAGTTAATTTTGGTGGTGTTTTGAAGTAAGTGGTGTTAATGAGACTATTTTGAAGTGGGGATATCACCACCCTTCAAGAATTAGTAGAAATAATATTTAATAAGATATGTTTATTACGGGCAACGGTTAGGGGTGGCAAAACGGGTCAACGGGTCGTGTTTTCACACGACCCGATACGACACGATAAGAATCCAGCAGACCAGAACACGACATGATTGTATTTTTTTTCCTCAATATGAACACACCACGTTAAAAACACGACACAACACGATAACACGAAAAGTAAATATGGTTCGATTGGACATGATTAGACCCAACACACTACGCCACGATTAAACACAATTAGACCAGTTAATGAGAAATAAAAAATAATAGTGAATCTAAATAGCGGGTTAATAATGGGGTCAATAGTGGGTCTGCATAGGATATATATCGTGTTCTTAATTGGGTCACTATCGTGTCCTTATCGGGTCAATTTTGTGGCAAAAATTAGACATGAACACGACATGACCCGACAGCGGGTCCAAAAACCCAGTTCCGAACACGACCCGAACACGAAAGACCGTGTCAATTTCATTTCGTTTCGTGTCGTGTTATCATTTCGTTCCCAAAATTGTTATCCATAGAAAAGGTTATAGAACAAAGATTATAATATATTTGTATAAAAATAAAGGGGATATACAAAATTGTGATAATTATAGAGGAATCAAACTGATGAATCACATTATGAAATTGTGAAAAAAGGTTATAGAAAAAAGATTAAGAAATGAGTCAACTATTTCGGAAAATAAATTTGGATTTATACTAGGGAGATCCACCACTGAAGCTATTTACTTATTAATATAGTTAATGGAGAAATGTAGAAATAAGAATAAAAGTCTACATATGGTCATTATAGACTAAGAAAAGGCTTATGATAGAGTACCTAGGGATGTAATTTGGTGGGCTTTAAGGAGAAAAAGAATTCCTATGAGTTATATTAAAGTTATTGAAGATATGTATGATAAAATAAAGACTAGAGTAAGAACTAGAGAAATTAATGGCTTTACGATTAAAGTGGGTCAACATCAAGGAACGACCTCAAGTTCGATTCTTACTTATTTATCGTAGTTTTGAATGAGATTACTAAGGACATACACGAAGATATCCCATGGTATATGTTATTTGCAGATGATATAATTTTAGCAGACACTTCAAAGGAGGGCTTAACAATGAGAGTAAATAGTTAGAGAAAAGCTTTAGAGTATAAGGGACTAAAAATCAGTAGTAATAAAATGAAATTTATGAAATATAAATTTAATAATGAGGCGTCAGATAACATAATGTTAGAGATTGAAGAAAAAGTGATAAACCAAACTAATAAGTTTCGTTATTTAGGTTCAGTGTCACAAAGTAATGGGGATATTGATGAGGATGTTACGAGTAGAATATCAACTGGTTGGATGAAATGGAGACAAGTAAGTGGGGTGTTAAGCGTTAAGAGGATAACTAATAAAATAAAAGAATTTTTTTATAAAATAGTTGTTAGACCATCAACTATATATGGTGCGGAGTGTTGGCACTACACCAAATCTTCCGAATTGTCACGGTCATTGACCTTGACAAGTTGAACTTGTCAAGGTCAATGACCGTGACGATTCTGGGGGTGACAACATTTTTTGTCACGGACGTATCACGCTCATTGACCCTGACAAGTTTTTAAATATTGTCACGGTCATACACCGTGATAAGTTTTGTCACGGTTTATGACCGTGACAAACTTGTGACAATATTTAAAAATTTGTCACAGTTATTGACCGTGAGACATCCGTGATAAGTTTTATTTATCAGGGACTTGTCACGGTCAATGACCGTGACAATTCTGGGCATAATTAAAAAAAATCTGCTGGGCAATAAGGCTACTACCACTGCCCAGCGGTATATTTGTACCTGTTATAACAACATTATACATGTTCAAACATTTTATATCCAAATAAAATAGAGATAATACAAATATACATTCAAAACAATATGCATAATGATATAATCCAAATATAATTCAAATGTAACAACTTAAAACAATTCAATTCAAATAATGTCACTACATGTCTGGGGTAAGGTTAGCCCTGAGGAGGTGAGTAGGCCACACGATATACGAATTGACACACCCAGTAATATACATCGTGCCGCATTATTGGCGCAACCACAAGTAGGAGTTCTCCTTCCCGGGTATCACATGCGTGACGAGCACATTGGACTCGATGTCTTGAAGCAAACGTCCATAAACTGGCATACCCTGGAAGGTTTCGGGTCCCTCAACCCCCGCCCTATCCGCTGGCCATCAAATATATCTAGTATAAACACGCTCGGCCAACCAAGTGTCGACATCGATCGGTTGAATTGAGCCAAATAGGGGAGTGGATCATCAAAGTTCGCACGTATCGACGATGAAGCAACTAGGTCCACATCCTCGTCATCCTGCACCTCCTCCTCCACCACCTTCTCCCTCCCTTTCCCCTTACGGTTTTTGCCCAACGAATGCTTCATGAATGAGAATATATCTTGGACTGTCGCCTCCAAACGGGACAGCTTCGCGTCATGCGAGTCCACCGTTCGAGCCAATTCGGTCTCGCTCGTCTTCAATCCGATGATCCTAGATTTGGCCACCCGCGAGCTCACCCCCTTGTCCTCCCCTTGTGATCAGCGCCAAGCACTTGGCTGAGTGCGTTGTGTACAAAGATGCCTTGTCGGCATCACACTGCGACTCATGCACTTCCTTAAGCTTTGCCTGAAACGACAAAAATCACATGATTCTTAAAATAAGTAAATAAAAAAATTATAACGTAATTAACAAAAAGTAAACTGTGGGATTACTTACAATTGTGGCCACGACTTTCTGTAATATACTTAACAGTTCATGAACATTGTTACGATTTGAGAAAAATTCGGCAGCATATCCCTGTAGTTCTCAAAGTACACGACGTAGATTGACAAGTGTGAGTATTATTTCAATTGATCAATTGAAATAACAAGCACACTTGTCAATCTAGTAAGTACCTAGAGAGCATTAGGATACGACTGCAGAACTTCCTCCAAAAGTAACAACTTTAAGCCACTAAGAATATTATTATACATAAATTATGCAGTCCCAAACTGTACAAACGGGACAATTTGAGAGATCTCATTACAGGGGTAATGACTCTCGAACAGGTCTAACAGCTATTAAATGTATACGCATAAGAATTAGAAGGCTAGTATCTATGTGAACTATATGTAATTTCAAGTATGTTTCATTTAATTATCATACTATATATAAATTGTTCATTATACAGAGTAATTTTCAAAAAAAGTTGAAAAATCCCACCCCCATATGGACAATAATCCAGTGGTCATGCCACTTTTAAAATTAAATAACCCAACATCGATCCGCTATAATCCAACCGCAATGTCAACAACAAATGTGTATCCCGTACTCCTTCTAATTCATCTACTCAATTAATTATTTTTATCAATTAAACTAACAATTAAAGTATACAATTATTAATTTACTAATTTACAATGAGGGGCAATCCTACTTGCATATGAAAGGGGCACTAATTATTAATTTACTAAAAAAATTAACAACCAATCAATATTAAATCAATCAATTCTTTTACAAGGGGCACTACAATATGAGGGGCAATATCTAATAAACCAATAAAAATTTAATTAAAAAAATACACACATGCACATATACACCCCCTGCCCTACCCCCTCCCCTTCTCCCCCCGCTGCCCCTGGCCACCACACGCACACACACTCATATATACATACGCACATATACGCACACACGTAAATATACACACACACACACACATACCCCCCTCCCCCCAACCTTGTTGCCTCCCCCCCCCCCCCCCACACACACACACATACACCACACACACACACACATGCACATTTACCCACATATATACACGCACGCACATATACATACACATATACATAAATGGAGGAGAAATAGTGAGAAAACATACCAAAGTTGTAGAGAGAGAGAGAGCAACCGCCAGAGAGAGAGAGAGAAATGGAGGGAACAAATTTGGTGGGAAAAAAAGAAGGGGGAGGGTTTTTTTAGTGACAGAATTGTCACGAACGTGTCACGGTCATTGACCGTGACAAGCCTGGCCGCTAAAAAGGTGACAATTTTATCATTTTGGTGTAGTGTGGGCTTTAAAGAAAACATGAATAAAGTCTCCGTGTTAGTAAGATGAGGATGCTCTGATTGATTATAGAAATTACTAGAAAGGACAAAATTAAAAATCAATGCCTGAGAGAAAAGTTAGGAGTTGCTCCCATTAGCGATAAATTAAGAGAAAGTAGACTTAAGTGATACTGACATGTGTTGCGTAGACCGGTAGATGGACCTATAACAAAAAGAAAAATTATTGAAAATAAATGATAAAAGAGTAAGGGGCCGCCCTAAGCTATCGTGGGAGGAAATTATTATGAGATATCTTGAGGTATTAAACTTGAATGATAATATTGCATAAAATAGATTGTAATGGAAAAGGAGAATCCATGCGGTCGACCCCATATGATGGGATTAGAGAAATGATGATGATGATGATATGTTTATTTGTTGAAGAATTTGAGAGTCACTAGTATTCTTTTTGTTTATGGGTTTTGCATAACTTGGGAGTACGTATATTCGATTTTATTTATAAAGGATGGATGTTAAAATAATTTGTGGTTAATGCCGGTTATAAAACTGGTTATAAATTAAAAAATAAATTTAAAGGGAGATGTATTGTATTTGTATTGGTTAGTGTTTTGAATGATTATCAGTAGACCCCAATCACTAATCAATTCAAACACTTTACGTCAGTTTATGCAAAAAATGTGCCGCTCTAGAACTAGTCTAAATTAAAAGGTATTTTGAATGTTAGTTTGATAATGTGATAATCTATATATGATTTCTTAAGTATTTAGTTTCAAATAGAATGATTTTATTACATCCTATCACATGTATTTTTTTTAATTGTTAATCGAGTGATGGTTAAAAATTTCAATGGGCATGTTATTTTTCTAAGGAAATAAAGAAGGATGGTTAGATATCGTTATGTGCAGTTATAAGACTTATTACAATCTAAAACTGCATACTCAAACTTTTGAAAGGAGACTAAACATAAAAAATTATGTACTTAATTGCAATTTCGGTCAACAATTAAGCATGATAAAAATAAACACACCCACACACACATTATTTGAGTCCTTTGTATACTTCCTTTATGATTTGCCCCAAATACTATTTCCTTGTATGGAAACATGCCTCAATAAACTCTCTTTCTCTCTTTATATACCATTCAAAATTAGAGCCACATTTCCCACCAACTCGCCACAAACTCATTATTACCACCAACAAAAACCCATAACAACCACCACTAAATACTCTTTTCAACCTCAAACATGATCAGTGGACAATGGTGGTGCGTGGCAGTGATATAGGTGTCTGTGTGCATGAGAACATGAGAGAAAAGGAGGGAGGGGGGATAGGAAAATGGGGTGGGGTGGAGGTGTTGTGTAGTGCATTGTATGTGAGAGATAATTATAACGGACAGAGGGTGTGCAGTGTAGTGGCAATGAGGAGTGTGGGAGGGACAAAGAGAAAATGGATATAAAAAGAGTATATTTTCATTTTAGATTTGAAATGAGTCTTACAAAATGAATGGTATTTGGGATACTTGACAACATTAATATATGGAGGACTACAATGTTCATCTTTTGGGGGTCATGACTGATTGTTGATCAAAACTTAGTATGAGTCTGATATCATATTATTAAGAGTTTTGTCAAAAAGACCCTAACTTAAAAAATGTATGAAATTAGTGGATAATGAAACTATTCATATGAGATAAAAGTCTAAAAATCTATAACTTCAAATATAAATTTATAGTGAAATTTAATGAATTTGAATATTCATATATCAAGGAATTAAGAGTTGATTAGTGTTATTACTTAAAAAATAATTTCATTCAATATTTAATCCAATTTATTTACAACTACCAATAGTTCAAAAATGATAATAATTGTGCAATATCGACATTATTTATGCCAACATGACAACTAAATGAAATAGTGTTGAATTAGTGACGACTATCACATCACTAATTATATGATAGTATTAGTGGCACATAAGTATTTTTTGACGATTTATTTTACGAGGTTCATCACGTCGTCACGATATTATTAATATGAGAAAATGTTGTTGATGTTTGACATTGCAATATAATTATTCATTTCTTGCTTCATGGATTACGATTCTTGACTTATTTTTAACATACCACTTGTAGGGAAAATTTATTATTGACCAATTTTTCTTATTCTACTTCTTTTAGATATATTTTGGGCCCCAAAGTCCACAAATCTTAATGTAAACTTTATATCTTAGCATATATATGTAATACCCCGTATTTTCGTGATATTTATTTTTGGGGATTAATTGAATTAAATGTGTATTAATTGGAAATTAATCCGGATAAAAATATTAACGAGATGTGAGTTAGTATTTGATTATAATGTGTATACATGGCAATATATGAATATTGGAAATATTGAAATTGTCGCGAGATTGAAATACGGCAATTTGGGAAACTTTGTTGGGACGCGCGTGACAGTCGCGTCAGGAATATAATTATTTGAATTAAAAAGTGAATTTTATTTTTATCACCCGTATGGTCATTTTGAGTGCACCAACGCGTCCGGAAGGATCGAAATAGTCAGAAAACACTAACCGGGGGTTAAGTTTGGGTCCCGGGGCATTATTGGGCCATACCGGTAACTTATAGGGGCATTTTGGTAATTTCGGAAATCTGGGAATTAAAACCCACGAAAATTAGAAACAAAAATCTGACTTATTCTTTATACACTAAACCTACTAACTACACTTAAGGGACTTAGTGGGCTACGGGAGAAGTTAAGATATAGTCCCAACTTGCCAAAAACCAACCACACTTCCATTGTCATCATCCTTAGAGAAACTTGTAGAGAGAGAGAGAGAGAAGAGAATTCTGCAGAAAGAGAGAGGGAGAACAACTCAGCCTTCAAGACTCAACATCAAATTCAGAGAAAGATTAAGGCAAGTGGTTTAATTACAATTGATTCAATGCTATGCTTTTCCATGTTGAGGAATTATCGAATTTGTCTTGGAAGATGATATAGACCCATGAATTGGAAGTTTAAAACTATGAACTATGTTAGGGACTGCATGTAGAAACATTCTGGACGAATTATGAACTCAGAATTATGACCCTTGATGATTTAAAAACGGATTTTTGAAGAAGTTTATTAATGTTCTTGAAAGAAATAGAAATCTGGAATTCTTGATGAAGATTTGATCCATACAAAGCCCTTGAATGATGAATTATTGGTTTTAGAACGTTTACAATGTTGTTGGATGGTTGTATGATGACACTATAACGTTATATTGGAGTTTCATGCATTAAAAGTATGTTTTGGGATGATTTGAAAACTGCAAAACGAAGCAGTCCGTAGTCACACCTGGTGCATTCGATCGATCGATGTTCATCAGTCGATCAATCGACCACCATCGATCGATCGAAGGAAAAGGTCGATGGATCGACCTTCCCAGAATGAGTAAAGTTTTTCCCTATTTAAAATTTTAATGATGTTAACCCTTGAATAATATTGTTGGAGACCATATGAATACCCTTAACCTTAAGGAAGACCAGTAGGCATGGTTATGAAATTTGGACCTTAATTAGAATTCAATTTGAGGAATTATTCTAAACTAATGAAATTCGATAAGTGAGTTAATATTTGGATTAATAGTGTAAATTTGAATAATTTGATGAAATGAGGTTTGGGGCAGAAGTAAGGACCTTAGGAATAAAGATGTTATACGTGGGAATAATAGGAACTTAATAATCTATTTTAGATAGGTTTTAAGTATAAGAAACTACGACGTGAGACGTGCCGACAGTTTAACTTTTATATTATCGGGAGACGTAAAATATACAAATTTGGAATAATGGTATAAGGATGTAGAGTATACCTTTATTAATACTGAATTATCTAAGATGTGTGAATGCTTAGTATATGATTTTTATATGTATGACATACCTACCATACTTGCTATCACGGGAGGTTATGTTCGCTTAGGGCCTTCTTATCCTTGTGTTGCCCAGATTTAGATTGGTACCTCGAGGACATAGTTCAAGAGAACGACTTATTTGTGAGTTAATAAGCCAGCTGACTATGGAGCGTAGGTATGTACGTGACCATGGATATGTTGAATTATGTTTGCCTCCATTTTTGTGTGTGGTGTTTATTCCAACAATTCCTGAGAGATTCGGAATTTGTGATCCTTATGTACGTGATGTACCGGGATGGATAGCAGAGTATGTGTGCACCGCAGCTTAGCCTTTGGGTGCTTGTATTGTATATTTATGATGTGAATAATATACGGTTAAATGAAAAGGAAATTTCTATGTTAAATTGTGGGTATAGTAATTGTTATATTATGAAAAGATAAAAGGGGACAGATATCAATAAATGGTTTTGTTAATAATTGGGAATCCGAGAATTAAAGTAGAACTCTCTATTTAATTGTTAAGGTTGGAAATTAAACGTGAACCGGGTAGAAGTGTTAGAAACTCTTTGGAATTAGATAGTTAATGGGTACAGGAACGTTAGACGAGAGGTGAGTATTTCATGTGAGAGCACGTCCTAACATGTATCTTGCATTCATTGTTTTAATTATTATTAAAGCACTTGCTGTTTTTAAAATACTCTCCACATTCGGGCTCTGACCCGTTTGCTTTCAAATCTATCTTTTTGTAAAAACCATTTTAGGTGCCCAGCCACAAGGACACCATGCTTAGGATCCTCATTCAGGTGACGAGCTGTAGCGGTTTGTGGGAGTTACAGGACATTGATTATAGACGCTTCATCTATCTTGACTCTATACTCAGTATTTATCAGTTGTAGGGCATGTCGCCCATTTCTTTTAGAGGCATTTCATTTATTTCAGTTATTCAGACTTCGGGCATGTACTTAATTCAGATTTCAGACTAGTCTTATTATTTTCAGTTGTGGGATTGTTGTGAGGAGTTTTCCTCCGGACTTACTACTATTGTTGGTTATTTCATTCCTTCGTTATGGTGAATGGATTTATGTTGTTCTTCCATTATTCTTTTATTGCATGTTAATCAGATAACTTAAAATTTGGCAACTTACTTTTTAAATACTAGGTGGTTAGTAATCTTTAAAAATGTTTTCGACAGTGATGCTATTAACTGAACCAACTTGACATTTTGTATTGATTTAATAAAGGAGTAGCTACCCGGTATTTAATTAGTCGAGGTGTCATAAGTGGTATCAGAGCATCAGGTTCTAGTGTCCTTTAGGATCTGAACGGCTTATTATTTTTTCGCTGAGCTTTCTTTGATGTAGAGCCCTATATTTTAGGACTGTTGTATTCTTTTGTATATGCTACGTTCTTCAGCTATTTTAAGTTTATAACTGCGAACTTATAGACTTTATTCTTATTTCAGAAGGCCTCCACGACGTGCACTACGGGTTCCCAGGAATGCAACGCCAGAACCACAGCCCGCACCAGTTCAGGGCACGATGAACGTCGCTGAGGTTGCAGCCATAGTAGCCCAAGCGGTAAATGCTGCATTAGCCGTAGTTCAGCAGGCACCACCTCAGGCGTCAGTTGCCACGCCAGTTCAGTCATATGCATTCCCGTCTGCCTGGGAACGTGTACGTGATGCTTTTCAGAAAGCACATCCACCGGAGTTTACTGGCAGCTCCGATGTTGTTGTTTCGAGTCAGTGGAGAAAGGATATACAGAGGCACTTGAGGATGTATGAGTGCACTGACGTTCAGAGGCAGGTACTGGCTACTTTTAAGCTAGTGGGATCTGCACTACAGTGGTGGGAGTCTATTACCACCGCAGAGGAGAGAGATACTCTCACGATTCAGGAGTTCTGGATGCGGTTCTACCGCAAGTACTTTCCGTCTGCTGTTCACACGGAAATGAGGAGGAAGTTGATAAACCTTCGACAGGAGGGTAAGACTGTGGCCGAGTATGAGACCGAATTCACCAATTTGCTGAATATTGTCCCAGATGAGATACCGACGGAAGAGAAGAAGATTCAGAAATTCATAGATGGATTGACTTGGAGGATCCGTCAGCATTTACTGGGGAACCTCTCGTTGGCCACTTATTCTGACGTGGTTAACGCTGCATTGCTCCAATGCTAGGACCACCGCTTTCACTTGATAGAGGGAAAGCGATCAGGAGAGTCCAGCCATCAGGGCAGGACAGGGGGAAATGGTGCTAGCGGGGCACAGTCAGCTCAGGGTCAGTATAGGCAGAGTGATCAGGGTTCCCAGCAGGGGGATCATAAGAGATTTCGATCAGGGGGTTTCAGGAACGGTCAGGGAGGATTCCGGAATGGCCAGCAGGGTCATAACGGCCATCAGGGCCAGCAGGGTCAAAATGGTCAACATCAGCAGTTTCACCAGGGCCAACAAGGCCAGGGCAGAAATGGTAACGGCCACTAGGGCCGAGGGCAGCAGGGACAGCGAGGGGGAAACTTCCCGGGGAAGTGTTTCATTTGTGGTAAGATTGTACACAAACATCAGGATTGTCCTGATAAGGGCAGGGCCCCGCAGCAGCAGCAGGGTGCTCGACATGAGCCACAGATGCCACTTTTTCCACCTGCTCTTCCAGCTCCAGCCCAGGTGCCAGCACTACCAGCCATTCCAGCAGTTCCTGTGCAGCAGGGGCAGTTACAGTATGGACGTGTCTATAACGTTCACCAGGTAGCAGCTCCACAGGCACCACCCACGATTGAGGGTATGTTTCCTATCCATGGTACTATGGGTCAGGTTTTTGTTTGATACGGGGGCAACGCATTGTTTTATAGCTACACATTTTGCGAAAGCCTCAGGGTTGTTAGCTACGGCAGAGAGCACAGTAACGTGTGTAGACTCACCATTGGGGAGTGAGTCACTTATTTTCTTTATATGCCGGGGAGTGGGGGTAGAGATTGGTAGTCTGGTATTACCTGCAGATATGTTGGTATTAGATATGCATGTTCACGATGTGATTATCGGTATGGATTGACTCGCTGATTATAGAGCCATGATTGATTGCTTCGGTGGGAGCATTGTTTTTGCCATTCCGGGGCAAGAGATGTTTGTAGTGGCGATGCCTCGCCCAGAGGGAGGTTCGACCGCTCATTTGTACTACTTAGAGGAGGATACCTCTAAGGAGGTTGTGATTCCTTTAGATTCGATCCCAGTTGTCAGGGAGTATTTCGATGTGTTTCAGGAGATACCAGGCCTACCCCCAGTCGAGAGATAGACTTTGTTATAGACTTATTACCGGATACGAGACCTATAGCACGTGCACCGTACCGTATGGCTCCAGCTGAGATGAGAGAGTTACGGGATCAGATTGAGCAGTTGTTGGGTCAGGGGTTTATTCGGATAAGTACTTCACCGTGGGGTGCCCCTGTGTTGTTCGTGAAGAAGAGAGATGGTTCACTGAGATTGTGTGTGGACTACCGGGAGTTAAACAAGGTCACGATACGGAATAAATATCCGTTGCCTCGAATCGATGACCTATTCGACCAGTTGAGAGGAGCTTCTTGCTTCTCAAAGATTGATTTGCGATCTGGATACCATCAGTTGCGTATCAGGGAGGAGGACGTCTCGAAGACTGCGTTCTTATCGAGATATGGTTCTTACGAGTTTCGGGTTATGCCATTTGGTTTTACCAACGCTCCAGCAGCATTTATGGACTTGATGAATAGGGTGTTCAGGGATTTCCTAGATCAGTTTGTCATTGTCTTCATCGATGATATTCTGGTTTACTCCCAAACATAGGAGGAGCACGCCGGGCATTTGAGATAAGTTTTGCAGACGCTACGTCAGAACGAGCTGTATGCAAAATATGAGAAGTGTGGGTTTTGGCTGAAGGAGGTCCAGTTTTTGGGACACATTATTTCCGACCGGGGGATATCTGTTGATCCGGGGAAGGTATCCGCGGTGAGGGAGTGGGGACAGCCCACGACACCGACTGAGATCCGTAGTTTCTTGGGCTTAGCAGGATACTACAGGAGGTTTATTCAGGATTTCTCCACGATAGTGGGTCCCATGACACATCTAACTCGTAAAGGTGTGCCGTTCATTTGGAGTGATGCCTGTCAGTTGGCATTCGATGAGTTGAAGGACAAGTTAACCTCAGCACCTGTGTTAGCATTGCCGAGACCGGGAGTTGAGTATCTTGTTTACACCGATGCATCCTTACAAGGACTTGGAGGTGTACTGCAGCAGGAGAGTCAGGCCATAGCTTATGCTTCCCGTAAGCTTAAGCCTCACGAGAAGAATTACCCTACCCATGACTTGGAGTTAGCGGCAGTGGTATTTGCCCTTCGCATTTGGAGACATTACCTTTTGGGGGAGAAGTTTTGATTGTTCACGGATCACAAGTCCCTACAGTACCTATTCACGCAGAAGGAGTTGAATATGCGGCAACGAAGGTGGCTTGAATTCGTGAAAGATTATCAGTTCGATATCCAGTATCACCCGGGGAAGGCTAACGTGGTGGCAGACGCGTTGACCCGTAGGCCAGTAGATGAGGTGGCAGGGGTGTGGAAGGCCAAGTGGAAGGAGTTGGGACACCAGGATGCAGTGGCCCGATCATTCATGTCTGTGATGACTGTTACACCACAAATTGTCACGAAGGTGGTAAAGGCACAAGCAAAAGATTCGTTCTGTCAGGAGCAGATAGTTCGATTACTAGCAGAGGGATCCGAGTCTTATACCGTTAGCTCAGACGGGGGATTACGTTTCAATGGGAGATTGGTAGTTCCGGAAGGGGAAGAATTGCGGCATGATGGCAGAGTCGCACGGCTCACGGTTCGCGGTACATCCCGGAGGGAATAAAATGTACCAAGACATGAGGCGACAGTATTGGTGGAGCGTGATGAAGAGAGATATTGCCATGTTTGTTTCAAAATGCGCCACTTGTCAGCTAGTTAAAGTGTATCATCAGAGACCGGCAGGACTTCTACAGCCATTGGAGGTCCCGATGTGGATGTGGGAGAGCATCTCCATGGACTTTATCACGGGGTTGCCTACGTCACAGAGAGGTCATGACTCCATTTGGGTAATTGTGGACAGGTTGACCAAAGTCGCTCATTTTCTACCCGTAAGGACAGACTACACTGCGGGACAATATGCCCAGCTCTTTATTTCAGAGATAGTGAGACTTCACGGTGTACCCCTAAATATCGTGTCTGACCGAGACAAGATATTTGTTTCACAGTTTTGGGAGAGTTTTCAGGAGGCCATGGGCACATAACTGCGGTTGAGTACGACGTATCACCCGCAGACCGATGGGAAAACTGAGCGTACAAACCAGATGTTGGAGGACATGCTACGTATGAGTATCATTGACTTTGGGGGTGGATGGGAGCAGTATATTCCACTGGTGGAGTTTGCCTACAACAACTCCTACCAGTTCACCATTGGCATGGCTCCATTTGAGGCGTTGTACGGTAGACCTTGTCGTTCCCCAGCATGTTGGTTGGAAGTAGGGGACAACAAATTACTTGGGCCGGAAGTGATGCAGGATACTTTGGCGAGGATAGAATTGATACGGAATCGCATTCGAGTAGCTCAGGATCGGCAGAAGAGCTATGCTGATGCGAAGAGATTCTTCAGGGAGTTCCAAGTGGGGGACCAAGTTTTGCTCAGAGTATCTCTTATGAAGGGGATCATGCGTTTCGGGAAGAAAGGGAAGTTGGCACCGAGATATGTGGGACCATTTCTTATTATTGAGCGGATTGGACCGGTTGTGTATAGGCTTGGATTACCGGAGCATTTACATCGGATTCACGATGTATTTCATATTTCCTTGCTTAGGAAATATCTTAGAGACGATTTGACTCATTCTCACATTGCTTTGGAGGACATCGATCTCCAGCCGGATAGCTCCTACGAGGAGGGGCCGATTGCTATTTTGGACCGAAGTGAGCGGAAACTGCGGTCAAAGATAGTTCCGTTAGTGCGTGTTCAGTGACGACATCATAATGTCGAGGAGTCCACATGGGAGCGCGAGGATGAGATGCGCGAACGTTATCCGGAGTTGTTCTTACCAGGTACTTTCTAGTTCCGAATTTCGGGACGAAATTCAGTTATTACGGGGGAAGTATGTAATACCCCGTATTTTCGTGATATTTATTTTTGGGGAATAATTGAATTAAATGTGTATTAATCGGAAATTAATCCGGATAAAAATATTAACGAGATGTGAGTTAGTATTTGATTATAATGTGTATACTTTTCAATATATGAATATTGGAAATATTGAAATTGTCACGAGATTGAAATACGGCAATTTGGGAAACTTTGTTGGGACGCGCGTGACAGTCGCGTCAGGAATATAATTATTTAAATTAAAAAGTGAATTTTATTTTTATCACCCGTATGGTCATTTTGAGTGCGCCAACGCGTCCTGAAGGGTCGAAATAGTCAGAAAACACTAGCCGGGGGTTAAGTTTGGGTCCCGGGGCATTATTGGGCCATACCGGTAACTTATAGGGGCATTTTGGTAATTTCGGAAATCTGGGAATTAAAACCCACGAAAATTAGAAACAAAAATATGACTTATTCTTTATACACTAAACCCACTAACTACACTAAGGGACTTAATGGGCTACGGGAGAAGTTAAGATATAGTCCCAACTTGCCAAAAACCAACCACACCTCCATTGTCATCATCCTTAGAGAAACTTGTAGAGAGAGAGAGAGAGAGAGAGAGAAGAGAATTCTGCAGAAAGAGAGAGGGAGAACAACTCAGCCTTCAAGACTCAACATCAAATTCAGAGAAAGATTAAGGCAAGTGGTTTAATTACAATTGATTCAATGCCATGCTTTTCCATGTTGAGGAATTATCGAATTTGTCTTGGAAGATGATATAGACCCATGAATTGGAAGTTTAAAACTATGAACTATGTTAGGGACTGCATGTAGAAACATTCTGGACGAATTATGAACTCAGAATTATGACCCTTGATGATTTAAAAACGAATTTTTGAAGAAGTTTATTAATGTTCTTGAAAGAAATAGAAATCTGGAATTCTTGATGAAGATTTGATCCATACAAAGCCCTTGAATGATGAATTATTAGTTTTAGAACGTTTACAATGTTGTAGGATGGTTGTATGATGACACTATAATGTTATATTGGAGTTTCATGCATTAAAAGTATGTTTTGGGATGATTTGAAAACTGCAAAACGAAGCAGTCCGTAGCCACACCTGGTGCATTCGATCGATCGATGTTCATCAGTCGATCGATCGACCACCATCGATCGATCGAAGGAAAAGGTCGATCGATCGACCTTCCCAGAATGAGTAAGGTTTTTCCCTATTTAAATTTTTAATGATGTTAACCCTTGAATAATATTGTTGGAGACCATATGAATACCCTTAACCTTAAGAAAGACTAGTAGGCATGGTTATGAAATTTGGACCTTAATTAGAATTCAATTTGAGGAATTATTCTAAACTAATGAAATTCGATAAGTGAGTTAATATTTGGATTAATAGTGTAAATTTGAATAATTTGATGAAATGAGGTTTGGGGCAGAAGTAAGGACCTTAGGAATAAAGATGTTATACGTGGGAATAATAGGAACTTAATAATCTATTTTAGATAGGTTTTAAGTATAAGAAACTACGACGTGAGACGTGTCGACAGTTTAGCTTTTATATTATCGGGAGACGTAAAATATACAAATTTGGAATAATGGTATAAGGATGTAGAGTATACCTTTATTAATACTGAATTATCTAAGATGTGTGAATGCTTAGTATATGATTTTTATATGTATGACATACCTACCATACTTGCTATCACGGGAGGTTACGTTCGCTTAGGGCCTTCTTATCCTTGTGTTGCCCGGATTTAGATTGGTACCTCGAGGACATAGTTCAAGAGAACGACTTATTTGTGAGTTAATAAGCTAGCTGACTATGGAGCGTAGGTATGTACGTGACCATGGATATGTTGAATTATGTTCGCCTCCATTTTTGTGTGTGGTGTTTATTCCAACAATTCCTGAGAGATTCGGAATTTGTGATCCTTATGTACGTGATGTACCGGGATGGATAGCAGAGTATGTGTGCACCGCAGCTTAGCCTTTGGGTGTTTGTATTGTATATTTATGATGTGAATAATATACGGTTAAATAAAAAGGAAATTGCTATGTTAAATTGTGGGTATAGTAATTGTAATATTATGAAAAGATAAAAGGGGACATGTATCAATAAATGGTTTTGTTAATAATTGGGAATCCGAGAATTAAAGTAGAACTCTCTATTTAATTGTTAAGGTTGGAAATTAAACGTGAACCGAGTAGAAGTGTTAGAAACTCTTTGGAATTAGATAGTTATGAGAAAACACATGAATGAGTACAGGAACGTTAGACCTGAGGTGAGTATTTCATGTGAGAGCACGTCCTAACATGTATCTTGCATTCATTGTTTTAATTATTATTAAAGCACTTGCTGTTTTTAAAATACTCTCCACATTCGGGCTCTGACCCGTTTGCTTTCAAATCTATCTTTTTGTAAAAACCATTTTAGGTGCCCAGCCACAAGGACACCATGCTTAGGATCCTCATTCAGGTGACGAGCTGTAGCGGTTTGTGGGAGTTACAGGACATTGATTATAGACGCTTCATCTATCTTGACTCTATACTCAGTATTTATCAGTTGTAGGGCATGTCGCCCATTTCTTTTAGAGGCATTTCATTTATTTCAGTTATTCAGACTTCGGGCATGTACTTAATTCAGATTTCAGACTAGTCTTATTATTTTCAGTTGTGGGATTGTTGTGAGGAGTTTTCCTCCGGACTTACTACTATTGTTGGTTATTTCATTACTTCGTTATGGTGAATGGATTTATGGATTTCTTCCATTATTCTTTTATTCCATGTTAATCAGATAACTTAAAATTTGGCAACTTACTTTTTAAATACTAGGTGGTTAGTAATCTTTAAAAATGTTTTCGACAGTGATGCTATTAACTAAACCAACTTGACATTTTGTATTGATTTAATAAAGGAGTAGCTACCCGGTATTTAATTAGTCGGGGTGTCACAATATACAAAAATCTAACATATGTATATTACAAAATATATGAATTTTTAAAACTTCATATATAGATTACAATAATTGATGTATACGTAAAAAAATTCAAGTATATATTGCAAATTTTCTTGTATGACTTAGTACGAAAATTAAATTAGAAATTATAAATTGGCTCATTTCAACAACAATTTTTTCAACATAACAACTTCCAAAATAATTTCTCAAATCGATTCAATAATTAATAATGACTTGAAAAATCTTTTTCTCCACTAAATGATCCTCGTTAGAGGCAATGAAGAAGAATGTAACTCTTCTAAATAGGTTTTAATTTTTTGATTGATTTGAAAAGATTTTTGTGAATGATTTTTTATCTATACATACATGTTATGGCTGAATCGTTTTTGTATTAGCCCAAATTAAATATGCGTTCAAACACAAGGATCTCACACAAAATATAGTGAGTATAGTTTGAGTAGTTATAAGCCGACACATTTCAGGCGATACACTAATATGTCCTGTTGATATTAGTTGGTGTCGTGAATAATAATCAATAAACCCCAAACACTGACCAATACGTTAATGTGTTGTCTAAAACATTTCAACTTTTCTGATTATAAACTCAAACATTAATTATAGACGACCCAAGATTTCGATCATATAATCAATTTAATACAGATAAAACTCATCCGTGTATAATAGGGGTGTTAAAAAAATCGACCCGACTAGATCGAACCAAGCCGATCCAACCCTTTTTTCGACCTTTTTTCTTAACCCATCCGGTCCCGATTTATTTTTAGCGGACCGATCAAGTCTGTCGGGTCCACGATTTACAAGTTCAAAAACCCTATCAGGACCGATCCGGACCGACTCTATATAAAATAATATATTTTTACACATATATGTATGTATATATATATAAGATATATAAATAGTAAAATTACATATTTTAATATTTGTTTAGTTTAAATTATAGTTTAATTCAATAGCGGGTTTGTTTTAGTTGTAAATTTTGATATTTTTTGTTTTTAATATTTCAAAAAATAGATTCGGTTTGGTTTTTAATTTTATAAATGATGTAAATGTGATGACCAATGGGTTAGATCGAATCAGCTGTATAAAAAATCGGGCTGATTAAAATTGAATAATCGACATTATTGATCCAAGATCGGTCCGTTTGTTTCAAGGACCAACCAAATCAATTCAATTCGAAAAAGATTTCAAAATCATATCGGATCGGAACGTGAACACCTCTAATGTACAGAAAAATAAAAGCAAAAAAAGTTGATGTTTTTATATGTTTTCCCGAGTGACTTCTATATTGATCTTGAATAAGGGTGGAATTCGGGTCAACGGGTCGTGTTTCGCCCTGAAACGATACGACAAAATTTTTTCAGACACGAACACGACACAAATTCGTGTTTTTTTTACGTTGACAAGAATACGACCCGAATAAGAAACAACACGATCAAAATTTCTTAAATTTCACGTCTAAAAAATACAACAACACGATAATACGACACGACACGACACGACTCATAATTCAGACAAGAACATACAAAAAAAACACGATACAAATACAATACGAACACAATATATCATGTCAATTTCGTATGGATCCATATCGCTTTTAAAATTTACACCCATGTCTCACATAATAATAATAATAAATTAGTTGATCACATGGTGGTGTGAGAGTAGTACCACATCTTCTGGAAGAAAGAGAGCAAGAGGGACCAACTTTCGGTCTTGCACTTCACGGCAAAGCCAAGTGCGAAAGCAAAGCCTGAGATGATGTCCTATCATGTCAGTTGCTTCTTTATTACCTCTTTCAGAAGGGTATGTCTGTCATTATCATCGAAGATGGTTTTACCAAAAGTTTCAAAGCCAATCAGCCCCACACCAACAATAAACATATATTTAGGTAGTTTACAACAAATGGGAAATCGACAACAAAATCATGGAAGATTTTTCTTGTGTACTAAGGGCCAATTTGTTTATTAGTAATTTTAAATTCACTTACTTTGATTTATTTTGTGTAATTAATTAATCTAGCGTATTTGCATTGATTTATTTTTTGATACACATAGGATCCATGGAGAAGGATCTAAAAAAACATTTTAATATACATATTTTTTGATATCATATCACGTGCAATGCTCTAAAAAATCCCCCTAGGTTTAGGCTTGAAAGAAACATCCCGTCTTACGCTTTTCACACCTTATTCTTGGTAAAACCCTTAAGGCTCACATTTTTCTAAAAACAACAATGTTTTAGTTAAATGATATCCCCTTTTAAAGAATTATTTTACAAACTGGACCATTATCTCATCCAAAATAATCAAATAGTATTTTAATTTGCATATATTCAAGCATAATTTTATGATATGTACAATTTTAGAATTTTAATAACCTTGTTATGGTTAAAAAAATATTGAAATCTATTAAGAAGGCCTAAACGCCTCTTCACGCCTTTTTACGCCTAAGACCCACCTAGGCTTCTAAGGCTTAAGGCTTGACCTCCACGCCTCGATCACGCCTTGCGTTTTTTAAAACCTTGATCACGTAGTATTCGATTCAACTTTAAGCACATCTCGATTAATCTATGTTCGCGATTCGTGACTTTCGCTGGCGAATCATTATTTTGACAGTGTCGGTATCGAACTGGGGACCAAACCCAATCCATCCACAAGACTGTTCCAGTGACAACCTTATACCACTAGACCAATTATATAAAATAAATTGAATTCATGAATTGATCTAAAATTACTGTTTATTATTTTATTGAGTTTTTAATGTATTTATTTTATGCATTGAGCCCTTTCTATTGGGTGTATTTGATTAAAAAATATGGGTGGTTAATTAAATAAAAGTCTTTATTTTCAATTTTTTAATTTTCTACCTGTCACTCAAAAAGATAAAATGTTCAAGATGTGATGAGGTCTAATACCATCTTCAAGGCGGTGTGTAATTTTTTTGCACAGTCAAAATGAGTAAATGTATTTTCACTCCACCCAGAAAGTTAATTTGATCCAAGTCGATAAGGAAAACAACACTTCAGTTGAAAATGAAGGGTCGCGATAAAAAGTAAAGTAAAAATTAAAAAAATAATAAAAAAATGTTGAAAAACGTTAAAAGACAAAAAAATAACTAAAGATTCGAGCGATAAGTTAAGTGCCGTGGAAGCGTAATTTTGCAACTTCCGAGTTAGCAAATTGGTTGCATTGCAACGAATTTTGTTAATCGCAAATATATCGACAACGCTCGCGACACCGAAACAAAACATGGGCCAATAAAAAAATATTTTTTAATATGTTGATATCGGAGGTGGTCTTACAAACACAATTGTATAACCTTTTTTTTAGCAAATGCAGTATCAATTAATGATATAATGGATCACACTTTTAATATTTTATTTTTTTCTCTCCCCGTCATTAATTAATATCACATTAATTTGTAAAAAAAGTATACAATTTACTTGTAGACTTTATATACTGTAATGCAAGTATTATTTTTTTACATGAGATTTTATATTTTCAATGTTTTTTTAGGTGTGAGGTTATTTTACTCTAATACATGAATGTATTTATATTGATTGACGTGAATCAGTTTGATCGTTGGGATATTAATAACATGCTACGATACAATATAAGAGTACTGAGCTCAAAATTTATTGGTTATGGGTAGACGAGCGAGTATCTTATATACTAGGGTGTGAAGTTTTACTTTTATCATGTGGGAGATTATATTTTCAAATATCGATGCATCGAAAATTTAAAAAATAGAAACTTTTATAATATAAGTTAGGGAAAAGACACTGTAAACCTTAGAGTTTAGAGTAATTTTAATTGTTTTCTAAAGGTTTTAATTTGGCATGGTAACCATCAACATACATTTAGTAATGCAATTTAGACCCTTCCAAGGGCTTTTGGGAAGTTGGTCCAACCCAACTTACAAGTGTGTAAAAATAGGACACTCCACACAATTTTATAAATTTAGTCATTATATTAAAAAAATCATGAAAAATAACTCATATATCATTTGACAACTCATACAAAAAAAAACTATCAAATTTTTAAAAGTCCATAACTTCAAATCTACAAATCCAAAATTTACAAAATTTATATATTTGAAAACTACTCGTCGAGGTCTATCCATTAACACCCATATTCATTATTTGTTGACAAACAATCGAAACAGATAAATTTACTAATTCACCAAAACCTTCATTTTTTACTACGAAAAACTGTAATACCCCGTATTTTCGGACTAAAATATTATGATAGAAATAAATTTAATAATTTCGGATTAATTTTGGGCATAAATTCAATCGGATAGATTTAAATTTAAATGAGTAAGATTTAAAATGAAAACAATTGTTTATTCATGATAATATAATTGCTTGACATAATTTGGCTTGATGAGTTCACTTGTGAAAATAAAATAGTACGTTAATGAACTTATGGGTACGTGTCGTTTAAACACAATAAAAACGTCTATGTGGGATAAAAATAATTGAGATGCATTCTGGAAGGCTTTATGGGCTCGTTTAGGTGCTTTAGACTTTTAGAAATGGTTCCAAGCTATAAGTATATGAGTTGAGAGATTATTAGGCTAGTTTAATTATGAATTCGGTCCCATTTGGGGGTTCAAAAATGGAATATGAGGCTTAACTCGGGAAGTGGGACTAATATAAGTTTAAGAATAGGGTTAATAACTCTCCACACATAATCAAAACCTAAACCTAGCAGCCACATCTCAAGGGAGAAGAGAACAAATGCCAAAAAGGAGAGGAGGCAAAGGATTCAAGAGGAAATCATCAAATCATTATAACCAGGCAAGAATTTTCTTGCTAAATTTAAATGTCCAAATTATTTCTTAAGTCATTGAAGTTTTCTTCCATGTAGATTCTGAATTTCATACGAAATTGATGATAGAAAGATGTGATTAAATGGCATGAGTGTAGACAATATAAATCTGAAATAAGTTAGTTGAATCCAGAAATTAGGATGAGGTTAAGTCGATTTTAAATTATGAAATTCATGCCTTAGAACTAGATGAAATTGGAAAGATTTATTCACAAGTAGAGGATTTGTATTCACGTTCAGAAATCTGAAAATTTTGATAATTGGGACCCTTATATAATTATAGAACATGGTGGGATTAAGTGAATAAGATCTAATTTATGTAGACATGTAAATGTGTTAAATTTTGCGATTTTAGGGATTAAAATCAATGGTAATTTATGTAAATAATTAACCTAAGATGATAAACTAAGTCATAAAGACCTTCTTTAATGTTTATATAAATGTATAAACCATTGGGATGGGAGATGGGGAAGAAATAAGGAATTGCGTATTAAGAAAACGTAGTAGATCTGGGCTTTTGTCCAGATCCGAATCAATTCGGTCTCCTAGGCGAATCGATTCGGTCTCCCAGAAAAATCAATTCAATCGGGAGAATCTATTCGGCACCAGATCCGAATCGATTCAGCCCTGGGCAGATTGAGGTGGGAGTCGGAATTTGATCCGGACTATTTTTAGGAACCCATACGACTGGGTGAGACGGTGTTTAGGTAAACGGGGATTTTATTAAAAATATTTTTGTGGCACAAATATAAAATGGGGAACTATACTTAACTATATGGTTAAATATTCTTATAAAGAGGTAGGAATTAATAAGTACCTAGAAGGTTGATTATTAAGGTGTGATTATATATGGGTAATCATTTAGGATATCTTGGGTAATTATAGAGTAATTACCTATACATAGTATATGAGAATAATATGTACTTATATTTATTATGTGAACATACCTATGGTCGTGAAAGGTCCTATCGGTTAGGGTTGCGCTCATTCGGGATCGTAGCACACGTCGGCACAGGTGGGCTAGACGTTGTGTAAGTCGTTATTATAGGTACTACGCCACTTACGAGAGGTAGATATTGACTATGGGATTCTTTGTCACCACTGGGTATGGACCATGAACTGGTGTACTGCATAAGGACTGTCCCACTTATGTGTGTTTTGTGTTGTCTGATTGGATTAAAGATTCCTTCGAACTTACCGATAGAGCACGGACGAGACACCACTGGTAGATGCCTTTGAGTGTTGCATATATGAAAGGACACACACACACACACACACACACACACACACACACATATATATATATATATATATATATATATATATATAATGAGATTAATTCATGTGTTTAAGATTGTAGATAATAAATTAAAGACCCAATACTATGTAGTGTGCATACTTGATGTTTTTGCCACTTTTACATGTAATATAATTGGGATACTTTGGGGGAAATGGTAATATGAAGATAGATGATTATGTTTCACTATGTTGGTTATTACTTAATGCATCTTATATTATATTAGCATGGTTAGCATTTACTATTTCGAAAATTATTCAGTTATACGTGAAATATCACACTTAGATGAGGGGTGAGATACTTGACACAAGTGAGTGACGATGGAGGTTACTTACTTTTAATTAACTGTATTTTTGCAGTTTAAATTCGATAAGTTAATTCTTGCACACTTTAGGGCACTGACCCAAAATTATAAATATTTTCCCCCAAGTTTCCTTAGACAGGGATAGAGGGACTGAAGGAATATCAAACTTCTTGTCAGGAACTTCTTGTCAGGATTTGCTTCTCGAAGATCCATTTAGTGATTCTAGCTTGTGTTGCTACTTCTTCCCATCTTTACTTATTTTGGATTTTGGTAAGCGCATAATCCCAGAGTCATTTGATTTAATAGTTAAGATAGTTTTGTTCATGTTGGTTTTTATTTTGTTGGATGTGGGTGTTGGTTGCCTTATTACTACCTATTATTGAATTTAATCCAGTTTGAAATTCAAATGTGGTTTATTAGATGAATGTTTATTACGGTCGATACTAAGAATGATATAGATTGTATAACAAGCCCCATCTTCAGCGTGCAGTGTCTGGACAACCTTTATGTGAGAAAATGGGGGTTGTTACAATTGGTATCAGAGTATCCAGGTTCTAGCGATCTGTGTTGCGTTCATTGCGCTTTGCATTGCATCCTTTGATGTGTAGATTCCTGCATTTAGGAATTATTATACTCCTTATGATCAGTTACTAATACAAACCTTATTTTCTTTCAGATGTCAAATGGAAGGAGAGGAAGACCAAGATGTGTCACCGTGACAGATACAAATGAGGGGGCTCATCAGGATCCGCAACAGTAGCCACCGCTACTATCGGCCCCACTTATGGTTGGACTGACAGAGATTGCCACTATTGTGGCTCACGTAGTGTCCACTGCAATGACAGCTATGTTAAGGCCTTTTTCACCACCGCAGCCTCATCAACCACCACCACCACAGAAGGTGGTGCTACCAGTCCAGATGCCTAGATTGATCTGGGACAGACCCAGGGAAGCCCTTACTAAGGGGCAACCACCAGATTTTGCTGGCAGTTCGGATATTTTAGTGGTAAGCCAATGGAAGAAGAATATTCAATGTCACTTAGGGATGGTGGAGTGTATGCCAGTCTAGAGGCAGATGTTGGCCTCATTTCGACTTGTAGGAGCAATACTTGTGTGGTGGGAGTCCATTACTTCGGAGTCAGAGAGGGATAGTTTAACCATAGATGAGTTTTGGGAAAAATTTGAGGAGAAGTACTTTCCTCATGCGATGTTATTAGAAATGGAAAGGAAATTCATGTACCTCAAGCAGGAGGGTTGCATTATGGAAGAATACGAGAAAGATTTTAATGCTCTTTCCTATTTTACTAAGGAGGAGATAAAAACAGAGAAGAGGAAGATGTAGAAGTTCGTGTCAGGGATAACCTGACATATCAGACAGTCACTATTGGCAAATTCGGCTTTCACTACATATAACCAGATAGTGAATGTAACCTTACTGCATTGCCAGGATCGTTGGGCGTTCTAAAAAAATAAAAGGGAGAAGAGACACCACTCCCAGATGCTAAACCAACAGGGTAAGGCAAAAGGGAATAACAACTAGGAGGCCTAGCAGTTTTGGGTTCCTCAATATTCAGAGCAGCATAAGAGATTTAGAGGTTCCGATGATCGAAATAGACAAGTCCAACATGGCCATGGCTAACAGTAGAGAGGCTACCAGGGACAAGGGTAGCAATACTGGGGCTAACAGGGGCGACAAATAAATTAGCATCAGTTCCAGGGAAATTATTATATTTGTGGTGAGAAGGGACATTTGGCCAGGAAGCGCCCTCAGGGGAATCAGGCAGCACAGGTTTTAGGGGGACATTGAGGACACCGAACACCTTAGGGGGAGTGTCAACCAATACAGGTCCTGCCAGTGACTTTAATGCCAGCTATACCAGCTCCACCTCAGGGACAACAGTTGCAGCAGTAGCACGAATGTGTGTATCATGTCGCACCAGGAGAGGGACCAACCCAAGCATATACAGTGACGTAATGATCCCAAATTTTTAATATTATAAGAAATGATTAGTTTAGTACTAGTGTGTAGTACTTCGTAGTAATACCATCTCGTAAGTACATTGGGGAGGTAAGACTCCGTTTTATCAAAGCGCCTTATGTTGTTTCACCTGCGAGTTGAGGGGCAGTCATCTATAATACTTCGTGTGTAGAGGTATATGGATTGATCTTAGGAAGACGTAGGGTTAAGGCAAACTTATTTTCATAAGTAACGTCATAGTATGATAATATTCTAGGATGGATTGGCAAGACGATCATAGTGCTTATGTTGATTTTACAGTACTATTTAAAATTAACAGTTAAATGTAGTGTGGATAATTGGACAATGATTTTCACCATCACTATGGGATATATTACGGGAATTGAAATACCTTAAGTCTAAATATGGTAAGTTACATGGAGATAAGGACTGGGGATTTACGCGATGATTTCATATAATTTAGGGTGCTTAAGAGGGAAGTACGTGACGTTTGTGTCTTAGCCGGGAAATTTGCGATGCACCGATGATGAGTGAAGTTTACGGACAAATAAGTGCCCAATGGTGAATTTTTAAAGGTAGTATCTTATAACCCATGAATGTTCAAAGAAATCATAGGTTATATATAGTGAGGGGTCGTTTGGGCATGAGAACTTTAGTTGCAGGACCCGTAAGCACCAGAAGGGTTGCCTCGTTAAGAGTGGGCACCTCAATGTGAAATCTCAGGCTTTATTAATAGGAATATCTCAAAATGAGGGATAACATGAGTGTCTTTGGGATACAAACATGTACTATATGGGAATAGTGTTATGTGTAGGGGGTGTCCCCACCAAAGATTGATTAGCTAAATTAATCCTATACTTGGCAAATAAAGAAGGGATACAAGGATCACTCGAGGGAGCTCCCACGAAGACCTTCCACAGACATACCTCGAAGGACTCCCCTCGAAGGCCAAAGTTATTCGAATAATGATATCATGTTATATAGAGAAGAATGTATTTGATTGTGTGCTTCATTTATTAATTAAGATTTTTTTATAATATGGGCAAGGTTGTTCGGTACCTTCGAGGGACTATGCTTGGCAAGGCATAGGAGAGCTTACATTCTCTATTGAACGACCTCCTCTTGGGAGCCTCGCAGGGACATGGTTTAGAGGATTGAGAGAAAATAAACATTGGGAATGCAATAACCAACCCTCTTAGCACACTTGTGCAAAACTTCATCCATTACCAATAGTTGCTCGAGCCACTTATAGCCGAACTACCATGATTTAAACCTCCTCGAGGAACCCCAAATTTGTATCTTTGGACTAGAAACAACTCTTAGCATACAAACAATATACTAAATTCCTCTAGCCACCTACCGGCTGAGCCACCTCAATCTATACATCATACGTTTGATTGAAGTGACTACACGTCTAGTGGGGTCACTATTCGTCCACTTTATGATGTCATATCGTCTGACATTGAGGAACTCGAAATGGTAGCACTCAATTGAGATTATCCTTAGGATGGCATACCTAGGTCACCAAACCTGATTTCGTAGCTGTTCTAAGGTAAGCCTTTGATCTGCCACATCACGTACGTCATTAATGCCGCCATACTTCTAAGAGGTTAGGAAGTTTCCCGCCAAAATATAATATCTCATGCATTTAATGCAGTAGCTTGGATATTAATGAGACGGTACTTCATCATTTAATGTCAGTCAATTACATTCAATACCAACAAGGTTACTAGAGTAACCTTACCTTCATATAAATAGTTCAAGCGAATAGTTTATGAGGATGATAATCTTGATACCAAATTACTGTTGGATTTTTCTCATAGATGAGAGCTTCTATGAGAGAACATTTATTTTCCAAACATTCCCCTTACATCCATTGATCCCCATATCATTGAGCATTAATTGAGCTTGAGGATAATTATCCAGCGATGAAACTTTCTTATTTATGTTAAGAGTATGTAAAGTGGAAAGAGTTCGTATCTTAGAAATATTTGATTCCTTTGGGAATGTTAGGACTAGTGGTAGTCTCGATTACATGATGAGGTGTACACTCATAAGTAATGTTATTATAATGACGACGTCATTGGAAATAGGCGACAACCTTTATAGGAATGGGTAGGATTATAGAGCATTATAAATGCGTAAGTACATTAATAGATGTAAGTCCTGGATCGACAAATCTCAATAACCGAAGAAGTTATGTAGTAGTGTATCAGGAGGGTTCCTTGTTTGGATTTTCCTCGCGAGACATCCCACGCACGAAAGTAGTAAATGTTGGCAGTTGAGAGATGTTGGTGTAACACCCCGTAATTTTATGATTTTTAATTATTTATTATGGGATTTTTATTAAATTAAATTGGATAGAATTTAATTAATATTAATCCAGATATTTATGTAAATATTTACTAGTGTGATGAGAGTTAGTAATTATTGAAAATTTGTTGAATATTACTTAATGAGTAAAGTAATATATTGAACTGATTTTATTAAAATTGTCATGAGTGAATAAAATGACAACTATGGTAATTATGTCGGGACGCGCCTGTATCGTGTCAGGAGTAAATTATTATGATAAAAAGTGAATTATTTATAAGTCAACCATATGGTTATTTTGAGCGCGCCAACGTGTCCATAAGGGTCGAGATAGTCAGAAAAGTGTACCCGGGAGTTTAGTTTGGGTCCCGGGGCGTTTTTAGGCCTAACCGGTATCCCGGGAGGGCAATTTGGTCATTTCCCATTTTCAGTCTTAGTTAATGACGAAAATTAAGATTTAATATCAGATGTTAGGAGAGCCCTCTAGGTTTAACATTCTCAAAAGTCTAGAACGACGGTGAGAGGAGGAATGGAGAAAAGTCTTCCAGGAGTCCAAGGCCAAGAACTAACCCAATTGCACCACGACCACCACCAAAACGTAGATCAGAGCGAGGGGATCAAGTCTATATCTATCAAACTCGTGGAATCAGACCTACTATCTCAAGGCAAACAATTTTCTTGCTAATTTCTAGTGGATAATTCAACCATGTTAGAATAGGATTAAATAATATATGTTTATTTGAAGAATTTGATGATTTAGGGAATTTAAATCACATGCTTTAGAAGAAATAAGTATATTCTGGAAAATCTTATCATGTGTAGAGGATTAACCACGAAATTGTAATGGTTTAGAAGGGAGAAATCTGGAAAAAGAATTAGAAGATTGGAAATTATAATGAAACTAGGGTTCTTGATAAATATTATGAATTGGGCCTTGAATCCTATACTTTTGATGAAATTTGTACATGATTTAAGTAGGAAATCATGTAGGTATGTTAATATAATATTAGTTTAATTGGTTGGGAGTTTGGGACTCAATTATGGAGGTTTGATTGAGTTTGATGACGGAAACCTGTAGTTAACAATGGCAGAATTCGGAATACCTGTTCGATCGATTGATCGACTCAAGAATGTCGATCGATCGATGGTTCGATCGATCGACCACTTTCATCGATCGATCGATCCCTCCTGGAATTGCATTATTTTCCCTCTTTTAATTTTATTCGAGTAGGGTGCGTAGGATCTTTGGAGATTGATTATAAATGATAAGGGGTCATGAGGAGGACCAGTAGGGTGTAAATAAGTTTCATTAATTGGAATCTTATAACGAGTTACATTCGTGGAATAACTAGGGTGCGAAATTTAAATAGAAATCACATATACGTAAAACGATGTATTTGGAGACTCGTGAAGGACTTAGACCAGAATGGTAGTGAAGGTACGCCTAATGAATTCACATATAGAACGAGCTAATCACTTCTAGGGACGAGAAGAAATTATAAAAGGGCGATGTGCGAGACTAAAATAAAGGGGTTAAGTATACGTAGTATTTGAGTGATACGTACCATGTAGATAAGAATATTGATTATGGGTGATGAGTAAACCTTAGTTATAATTGTGGGGTATATGTATATAACAGAGTGCATGTGTATATATATACTAGGGTATGCCCGTGCCTGAAGGCACGCTGATAATCACAAAATGATAAATTTTCAAAACACGTAGTTGCAAAAACGCACAAATTTCGTTCCCCAACAAAACAAAATGTAATTTTAAAAAAATTGTCCACAATCTCATTTGTTTTTAGCACTATCCACCCTGCTTGACAAAAAATAAACAGTCCAACAACATTCGAATAGTCTAAATTCATCAGATAAACTCGCATATAACATGAATAGTCTGGTGTATGCCCGCGCCTGAAGGCATGACAAAAATTCCGTTCCCCAACAAAAAAAGTGTAATTTAAAAAAATGGTAGTGCTTGTGATTGGTAATTTTCTAAAGTGTATAATAAAACTTTGCCCAGTTTCATTCATAATACAAATATTTTACAAAAAATGGGCAAAATCTCCTTTGTTTATACGACTATCCACCCTGTTTAGACAATACAAAAAACTACAACAATAAAAATAATTGCCTATATTGAACCTTACATATATAATCAACTGTTTAACATAGAAAATAATTTGTATCACAATAGATAGTTTAAAAATTCAAAAATTATCGCCTACAATTACACTAAGCCGCTTGTATTGCCCACGTCATGCTTGTCTCATTCCTCGTCACAAAATTCTTATACGAAATATATAACTTCCATAAATGAATCTAATAATATAGTAGATTTTGGTTTATATGCATTTGATCGACACAGACTGACCTGCATAGATGATAATTGAACCATTAATAGGGCAATTATCTTCGAAAACCAAACGTCAAAATATCTCCAAAATCCAACAATTATCAAAAACTAAACGTCAAAATACATTCACCTTCATGTACATGTAACGACACATGTTCTTAGACTACTCTTTCAGATTGTTCTTTTGTTTCGAATTGAATATGTTGAACATATCATAGAAAAGTATATCAGACCAATCCAATTAAAGTAAAAAAGCATATATCAGTATAAATATAATTCATGTACCGAAGGGAAAATACTGAAATATTATTCATATACAACATCTGCATTTTGAACACCTAAAATATACCCTAATAATTTTCTTTGTTCATCAATGAGAAAAGCAAGGGAAAAAAATTGGTAATTTCAGACTATGTTATAGCAAAGATGCAGTATGCAATTCATGTTCTTTTTTTTAATTATATTATAATGACTGTTATAATAATTGATCCATAGTAGTCGATCCTCTAATAATCCTTGGAAGATCTTCAATTAGTTTGAATCGGTAGTAATTGATCCGATGTAATTCAGTTAAAAAAAAGTAATAGGAGAGGTTAGAGCAGTTTAAACAGAGGTTATAGCAAAGGTTATAGTTGATTCAAACTCTGCTATAACCTTTGATTACAACTCATCATAACAATATGCAGGTCATAGCAGTATTGTAATCATATAGGGATATACCGGGTACCTATTAATAATGTGTATCCATATTATTCATCACGATTTTTAAAATAAATCCAAAATGATATGAAAAAAAAGACTGGTTACAGCAGAATAGCAAAAATGATGAAGAAAAGAGGAATTTGAAGACCTAACGAACATGATTAGCCCCTTCTCAAAACATATACATAAAGAAACATGCTTGCATATATATATATATATATATACATATATATATATATATATATATATATTCAGGTCATTCACACACAAAAACAAATATATTGGACTCGTAATTTTTTAAACAAAAAGACAAAGACAACTGTGAGTTGAAAACCGACATACGAAATACAAAAACAAAGTATACCGGATTTAACTCGTAGATATTTGAGCCAGACACCATTATTTGATACAAATACTTCTGTCTGACACATCAAGTTAACTCAAAGATCGATGACATACCTATAATCCATGGGTGTGCTTGAAACTGTAATATGTGTGGCCAAAGTTCTCATTGTAGCCAAATTTGTTTTCGGTCAAAATTATAGCTGTGCCCCAATTTTGAGTAGGAATAACAGTCCTTGTCTTCACTGAAGTGAGAATTGCGCAATCCAAACAGTCTCAAAGATATAGCATGCTTAAGTCGACGACTTGAAAGAGAATATGTCCTCTTCACATACGTTTACAACATCGATTAACAGAAAATGACCTTGGCATGAAAGCAGACAAACCTTGCATCATCTGCAATTTTGGACAAAATATAATCTTCAGAACATATTAATATTAAATCAATTTGGACCATTAGTCCCCAACAATCAGTATGTACCATGTTTTGTAAACTAAAAAGAAAAAGAAAACTAATCTAGTATCTATGATGTCAAAAACCACCATCGATCGAAATAGCTGCCGCTTTAAATCCTCTTGCATCATAAACCAAATAGCTGTCGCTTTAAATCCTTTTTCATCGTATCATTGTTGCATACAAAGATGTATCCACCGAGAACCTCATTTCTCAGGAGCGTCTCTGCTGCAGGAAAGGTCTTAAACCTTTAATCAACACCCAAATTAGCATTTTCAAATGCCAAAAACCCAGAAATTGACAGAAAAAATAACAGTCAGAGTGAATCCCATGGTTGTATACGAGGCAAGAGAGGCGAGAGATAACATATTAAATAGAAAAATAAATAAAAATAGTTTAATCCATTGTCGATATTAACTCACGGGAGCTTGGAGTATAATCCATTCTTGGTGGCTAAGCCCAAAAGAACTTTCTTGTTGTCATAATGGAAACACAAAATGGATAATAAAACATTAGAACTCAAAAAAACATTAGAACTCAAGAACAATGCCAATTTCTTTCTGTGCAGATAATAAAACATTAGAACTCAAAAACACACAAATGGAAATGTGGAAATGTGAGATACATTATCTGAGATACATTATCAACAAACAACCCACATGTTAATTTCCCATCTTTGTATGCATATAGTATCTCAAAACAAAACAGGGGAAATGGGACATTACATCTGTAGAAAACACGTTAGATTTGCACCCAAAACATTAGATGTGTAGAAAAACATTACATCTGCAAAAATAAACACAATATAAATGTGACAAAAATTAAGCAAAATCCCAAATCTAAATAAAAGTAACAAAATTTTATTACTAAAGTTGTTCTTCGGTTTGAAAACTCACCCAAAATGGAACGACAAATCGATAAATCTGGTGCCAACAATGTTGTATATCTGGAAACAAATCAGGTACCCAAAATCAAAGAACAAATAATTGTTAGTTCTCAAACCAACTGCACAAAATGCACAAAGCAATGTTTTACATACCCGAGAGATCTGTCACTGGAGCGAGAGAGAGTAACTTCTTGAAGTTTCTCGATTTCAAAACCCAAAGAGAAACCCCATTGTCGAGCCACGCGTTGTCATAGAAAACGAAACCCACGAATGGAGAGAGAGTCAAGGAGGTGTTATGGTAAGAGAGAGAGAGTGTATTTTATATGTCAACTGTGCAGATAAAAACTCATCGATTTTCACTCCTTCATATTTGGTTCTCCTGTGTACATCTTGGTCTAAGGTGGTGGTCCTGTTTGTAGCTCAAGTGGTAGCGGTAGTGGAAATGTTTGTAGTGAGAAGTGGGTGAGAGGAGATATGAGGGAGGGTACAATTTTTGGGCGTTGGTAGGGGTGACGGCGGGGAGAACATGGGGGTATGTTTTAGAAATGATAGGGTTTGAAGAGGAAGGGAGCATCAGGTGTGTGTGAGAGAAATGAAATACGATTTGAAAAGGTTTTTTGTGTGTATTTACCAAAGTAGTCCTTCTATTTGAATTAAAGTTAAAGAGGAGGATTTAATTAGTGAAAAAAATAGAGGGAATTCAAACTTTTGAAGGGAAAAATAGGTATTAAAGGATAAAATCATATTGATGACATCATCTTTTCATCTTATGACATACATAAGTTTCCTACTTTATTTTATATATATATATGATATTTCTGTGTATAATCATACCCGCGCTACTTGCTATCTCGGGGGTTACCGTGCTGGGACAGTCTTATCTCGATGGGACCTTTATGGGGGATATTGACTGTACCCTAGGACATAGGATTCCTTGGTATAGGCTATCTGTGATTGATAGTCAGACGGTCCTAAGAGACGTGAAGGGTATGTGCTGACCTCTTAGTGACTTGGAACTATGCTTCGCCTCCATTTTGCGTGTTTTGTGTTAATACTGTTCAAGAGATATTCTGAACTAGTATTTTCCTTTGTATGAGAGATACGGGGACATGATAGCAGAGTATGCCAGCACCATAGATTTTATGTGGGGTGCCAATTAATATATATATATATATTATATGAGCTATTAATATATGTATTCATATACCTAGAATTTATTCTATTATGCGTGTGAGTAGTAATAGTGAATAGATGCTCCAAATCCTAAATAGTGTTTGAGATGTGATTGCAATATGGAGATAAATAGAATTGGTTTATAAATTCCTAATAAAGCATCAATTTTTATAAAGTAAAATCACCTGGTCTCGTGAATTAGACTTAAGGGAGGAGAAATGGGGTAGTCTTTAGATATTTTGGTAAAACGTTAGGCGTGCACACTAGATGAGAGGTGAGAATTCTCAAGAGAGTGTCGTGTGCTAACATGGATGTCTTATCAATTAGTGAGAATTTAATTACTTGCTAAAACACTTTTTAAAACTAATTTTACACTTGAGCTCTGACCCGTTTCCTGTCATCTTCTCTCTCTTGTATATATGTATATATTACAGGTGCCCAGCCACAGAGGGGCTAGGCGTAGGTTACTTGGACTGGACGTGCTGCAGCTTATGTGGGAGTTGCAGGTCTTTATAGTAGATGAGCTCACCTTTGATTCCGTTCGTGATTTAGTTCCTCTGTAGACAGGGCATGTGTCGCCCATTTCCTATTTTCCTGCTTAGACTCATTAGAGATTTAGTATTCATTTATGATTCCAGTATTCAGTACTTATGTGGGATTTATTTCTTTTGTCATGTGGACTCACGTTGTGGATATTTGCTTGGTTTGAGTAATCTAGTTGACATTTTTATGCATGGTTGTTTTAAATTATCTTATGTATTATTCATGTTGGGTTATATTCCAAAAAGGTTTTTGATATGAAATTTAATAAATGAATAAAATTATAAATTGTTTTGACACTTGGCTTAATTATTTAAGGTGTTTAAACTGAAAAAAATTATTTTGCAACAGTGATGCTAAGAATGAACTAACTGTTCACCTGGATTTAATTTAATAAAGGACTGATCACTCGGAATTTAATTAGGCGGGGTGTCACAGTTGGATCCTAAGATATTTTGGTTGTTGTTCTTAGTATGATCAAATGGATAAATCTATTGGGATTTAATGTATCCCTTATAAGTGAGGAAACTTTTGTTGAGAATGGTCGTAAACTGGAATTTATGTAATTAGTGTAAACAATTATTTTTATTTTTTCTCTTGGGCTGACGGATCTCAATAATTGACTAAGCCATGCAGTAGTTTATCGGGGGGGGGGGGGGGGGTTTCTTGTTTGGATTTCTCTTGCGAGACGTCCCACGCAGGAAATTGGCAAAAGTCGGGAGTTGAGGGAAGTTGGATACTAAATTGTTTATTTTCTTTTTACGTTTTACATATGTGGAGATCTACTTTGCTTTCTGGATATGCATAGTATGTATGGTTCAGGTTGGATACATAGATATCATCTATATTTGATATTTATGCGTGTGTGCATGCAAAGTGGATATATTGGCACCCCAGTGATGTTATGATAGGCATATGTGAGCCTTTTCTTTTATCTCATGGGATATGAGTATGGACTAATTGGGTGTAAAATTTACGATAATGATACGAATTAAAATGTAAGGTTACGCTTAGTTAATTTCGAGAATGAAATTTCGTTATTGGGGGGGGGGGGGGGGGAGAATGTAATACCGTGTGTTTTTAGACTAAAACATTGTGACATAAGTAAATTTAGTAATTTCGGATTAATTTTCGGAATAAATTAAATCGGATGGATTAAAATTTAAATGGATAAGATATAAATTGAAAAATAATATTTATTGATGATTATATAATTACATGACTCCATTTGGCATGATGATTTCACCTATGAAAATAAATCATACGCAAATGAACTTATGGGTACGTGTCGTTTAAACACAATAAAACGTCTACGTGGAATAAAAATAATTGGGATGGGTTCGGAGAGGCTTTATAAGCTCGTTCAGGTGTTTTACTTTTTCAGAAATGGTCGCAGGGTATAGGTATATCAGCTGGGAGGTCATTGGGCTAGTTTGATTATGGATTTGGGAGTCCAAAAATGAGATATGAGGCTTAACTCGAGAATTGAGACTAATATAATTTTAAGAGTAGGGTTAATAACTCCCCACACATAATCAAACCCTAAACCTAAGAGACACGCCTCAAGGGAGAAGAGAACAAAGGCCAAAAAGGAGAGAAGGAAAATGATTCAATAGGAAATCATCAAATCATTATAATCAAGCAAGAATTTTCTTGCTAATTTAAATGTCCAAATTACTTCTCAAGTCATTGAAGTTTTCTTCCATGTAGATTCTGGATTTCATAGGAAATTGATGATAGAGAGATATGATTAAATCGCATGAATGTAGACAATACAAATCTAAAATAAGTTAGTTGAATCCAAAAATTAGGATGAGGTTTGGTTGATTTTAAATGATGAAATTGGAAAGATTTATTCACATGTAGAGGATTTGTATTCATGTTTAGAAATCTGAAATGTTTGATAATTGGGACCCTTATATAATGATAGAACATGGTGGGATTAAGTGAATAAGAGCTCATTTATGTAGACATGTTAATGGGTTAAATTCTGCGATTTAGCGGGTTGAAATCAATGCCAATTTATGTAAATAATTAACCTAAGATGATAAAATAAGTCCTAAAGACTTTCTTTAATGTTTATATAAATGTATAAATCATTGAGATGGGAGATGGGGAAGAAATAAGGATTTGCATATTTAGAAAACACATCAGATATGGGCTTCTGCCCAGTTCCGAATCGATTCGGCCGGGTGAATTGATTCAGCTCCAAATCCTAATCGATTCGGCCCCTGGGACAGGTTGAAGTGGGACCGGGATTTAATCTGGGATATTTTTAGGAATCATACGAGTGGGTGGGACAGTGTTTGGGTAAATGAGAATTTTATCAAATATGTTTTTGTGGCACAAATATAAAATGGGGAACTATACTTATCTAGATGGTTAAATATTCTTATAAAGAATAAGGAATTTATAAGTAACTAAATGGTAGATTATTAAGGAGTGATTATTTATGGGTAATCATTTGGGATATTTGGGTAATTATAGAGCAATTACCTATACATAGTATATGAGAATAATATGTACTGATACTTATTGTGTAAACAAACCTATGTTCATGGACGGTCCTATCGGTTGAGCTTACGTGCATTCGGGACCATAGCACATGTCGGCATAGGTGGGTTAGACGTTCTGTAGGTCGTTATTATAGGTACTATGTAGTAGTGCCACTTACGAGAGGTAGATGTTGATGTTGGGATTCTTTATCACCACTGGGTATGGGCGTTGAACTGGTGTACTGCATAGGGACTACCCCACTTATGTGTGTTTTGTGTTGTCTGATTGGATAAGAGATTCCTTCAGACTTACCGATAGAGCACGAACGAGACACCACTGGTAGATGCCTTTGAGTATCGCATACATGAAAGGATATACATATATAATTACATAAATATAATGAGATTAATTCATGTGTCTAAGAATGTAGACGATAAATTACAGAAACAATACTATATAGTGTGCGTACGAGATGTTTATGTCACTTTTACAAGTAATATAACTGGGATACTTTGGGGAAACGGTAATATGAAGATAGATGATTATGTTTCAGTATGTTGGTTATTACTTAGGGTATCTTATATTGTATTGGCACAGTTAGCATTTACTATTTCGAAAATTGTTCGGTTATACGTGAAATGTCAGACTTAAATGAAGGGTGAGATACTTGACATAAGTGACTGACGATGGAGGTTAATCACTTTGAATTAAGTGCATTTTTACACTATAAATTTGGTAAGTTAATTCATGCACACTTTAGGGAGTTGGCCCAAAATTATAAATATCCCCCCCCCAAGTTTGCTTAGACAAGGACAAAGGGACTGATGGAATATCAAAGTTGATGTCACGAGTTGCTTCTCAAAGATCCATTTATTGATTCTATCTTAGGTTGCTACTTATTCCTATCTTTACTTATTTTGGATTATTGTAAGGGCATAAGCTCGGAGTCATTTGATTTAATAGTCGAGACAGTTTTGTTCATGTTCATGTTGATTTTTATTTTATTGGACGTGGATGTTGCTTGTATTATTACTGTCTATTATTTAATTCAATCCAATTATAAATTCGAATGTGGTTTATTACACGAATGTTTATTACGGTCGATGCTAAGAATGATATAGATGGTATAACAAGCCCTATCTTCGACGTACTGTGTCTGACCAACCTTTACGTGAGAAAATGGCGGTTCTAACAAAAATCTTCTTCTCCAGCGCTGGCTATGGTGTCACTGGCGCGAATCAAACAAATGAAAAAAATAGACTAAGACATAGATAAACGATCAGGTGAGGATTTTGGCGGTCTCCGGCGAGGATTTCAACGTTCCAATGAGGATTCCGGTGTGTGGGGTGGGGTGGAGGTGGGATTATGTATTTATTTTTAGAATGAGTTTTAAATGAGTAGAGTAAGAGTATAAAAATAAATACCTCTTTAACTAGATAAAATAAAATTACCTGTTTTGTGTACTCCTAACTCTAAGGACTACACATATAAATGTTATTATACCATAGGGACTATATTCATAAACCTAAAAAGCAGTGTCATATAAATCAAAATATATGATGGAACATGACCTTGCTCCTAATTCTCTATAAATTAAATTATCGAACTTATGTAGTGGTTGATTTGGAGTATGAGGTGGAAAACGCTTGCATAATAACCTATTAAATATTGACATGTGGAAAACAAAATAAAAAACAAAAAGGATAATAAAAAGGGGAAAAAGTTGAAATACCCTAAACATTAGATAAAAAAATGGTTATTTGCGACATGGGTGCCATTACTTCTTGATTATTATTGGTTGGGTGCCAAATTTTTTTGTATTAATGGATGAGTGTGATTTTAACGAATTTGTTATAAATGGCCAGGAGTTTCTCTCTCTCTCTCTCTCTCTCTCACACACACACACACACACACACACACACACACACACACATATATAGGGAGAGATTCTCTAGTGGACCAAAAGAATTGACTTTTTAATGGACCTTAATAAAAAACACATAATAACACATTAATTTTAATTCCTATAGTGTAATTGGTCCGCGCCAGTGGCACTCGAGACCCCACTACCCCCGCCCCCCACCCCCCCTCCCCTCCACCCCCACCCAACCACCACCATCACCATAGCAGCCCTTATGACAACAGGGCTGCCATGGGGTGGGGGGGGGGGGTTGGGGGTGGGGGGATGGGGGTCGGTCGACACGCGTGTTTGGTGCCGCTGGCGCAGACCAATTATACTAGAGGAATTAAAATTAATGTGTTATTATGTGTTTTTTTGTTAAAGTCCATTCTTTTGGTCCACTAAAGAACCTCTCCCTATATATATATATATATTCAATTGGAAAATAATTATGAAAAATAACATTATAAACAAAAAAGATAATAAAGAAAAAAAGGAAAAAAAATGAAATACCCTAAACATTAGATAAAGAAAAGGTTATTTGAGATATGGGTGCCATTACCTCTTGCCTATTATTGGTTGGGTGCTAAATATTTTGATATTAATGGTTTCGTGTCACTTTAACGAATTTGTTATAAATGGTCATTAGTTTCTCTCTCTCTCTCTCTCTCTCTCTCTCTCTCTCTCTCTCTCTCTCTCTCTCATATATATATATATATTGAATTGAAAAATAATTAAAATATATTAATTCATAATATTATGGAAAATTAAAAAGTATAAATAAAGAGCGTAAAATTCAAAAGTATTAAAACTTTATAATATCTAGAATATAAAAATAACAATGTTTTAAACTATTTTTTTACAAAAAGTTTAAATTTAAAAATAAATTTTTGTTACATATAATTATTTTATTAACAAAATATGTCAAAACTGTTTTAAAAACATGATACTTTTGTTATAACAATGCTTTAAAAACATTATATTTTTCTTAAAACAATGTTTTAAATTATTTTCTTAACCAAAATTGTAAAATTTTCTTATTGTTTTAATAAACTGTATAATTATTTGTTTCAACGTTATATTTTACGATTTTTTCAATTTTTCCAATTTTTAAAAAGAACTCTTTATTTTTGTAAATGTTTTAAACTTTTTTTTCGTTTTTGAAGGTTATTTTTTTATTAAAAAAATACAATAATTTTAGATTGTTTTTATGTTATTCTGAACTAATTTTATAATTAAACATACATGTTTTTAAAACATTATTTTAATAAAATGAAAATTTAAGCAAAAAAATATTTTGAAACATTTCTAAAAAACGACTTTAAACTTATACGTACTTATGAAAAAGAGTTAAAAACATAAGGATTAAAAAAAATGTTTAAACTGTTTAGAGTTTTTTCAATTGTTTTTTACCATTATTATTATTATTATTATTATTATTATTATTATTATTATTATTATTATTATTATTATTATTATTATTATTATTATTATTATTATTATTATTATTATTATTATTATTTTTTTGTATATAAACTATATTTTAAAATTTTATTTTGTTGTTTTAGTAAAATAAATTTTTAGCAATTTTGTTGTTTAAAAGAGCAAAAAACTTTTAATTCCAGTAGTATTTCTTAAAACAAGTAAAATTAACTTACCTTTTAAAAAAATAGTTAAAAAAATTAGGATTTTTATATTAAAAATATTACACTTTTTAATTCCCACAATGTTACTTTTTTTTTTTTAATTTTCCAAAATATTACTTTTTAAAAATTTCCGAAATATTACTTTTTAAAATTTCCTAAATTTTACAATTTTTAAAATTTTTAGAATATTATGAATTAATATATTTAAACTATTCTCTAATTGAATACACACACACACATACATATATATATATATATAAAGAGAGAGAGAGATTGTAATACCGAATTTTTAAAGGTATCTGATATTTGAGTAAATTAAGGATAATTGGAAAAATTAATGGGACTTCGAATTAATATTGATTTTTAATCTAAATTTAATTTTACGGTAATTGTGTGAATTTAAAGTTGAGATGGATTAAAATGGAACTCTGTAATTTATTTGGTAATTTGTTAAATTTTATGAGCCTTCGTTTAATATTTGAGAATTTGGGCTTAAATTGCAATTTATGTAAAGTAGATTTCTCATGTTTGTGTATATGAGAGATTTGGGGAAAACCCCAAGGGCATATTAGTCTTTTGAATATTTTTTGATTATTAAGTTTACTGCTTTGAGAATTTAAAACATGAGTTATTTCTAAGATTTTTTTAGTCGCCCTTCCATTCCTAAAGCGAGCTAAATGTCGCGTCTATGGCATCTCTGAGCCACTATCGCGGGAGCAACTATCATGTTATCTTTTATATTTGGGTTCATATTAAAACCACTCATTTATCACACCAACTCCCTTATTTTACACATCATCTCTCCAAAGAAACCATTATTTCTCTTTAAACCACTGTTATAAAAAATCCGCCTAGGCTCCGCCTAGGCACGCCTAGGCTCCGCCTAGGCACGCCTAGGCTCCGCCTAGGCACGCCTAGGCTTAAGGCTTGGGAGAAACGCTCCGCCTTACGCTTTTCACGCCTTATTCTTGGTAAAACCCTTAAGGCGCATTTTTTTCTAAAAAAAACAATGCTTTAGTGGAACGACGTCGCCTTTTAAAGAATTTGTTTACAAATCGGACCATTATCGCATCCAAAATAATCAAATAGTATTTTAATTTGCATATATTGAGACATATTTTTATGATATGTGCAATTTTTGTATTTTAATAGCCTTGTTATGGTTAAAAAATGTTAAAATATATTAAGAAGGTCTAAACGCCTTTTCACGCCTAGGCCCGCCTAGGCTTCTAAGGCTTAAGGCTTGACCTCCACACCTCAATCACGCCCCACATTTTTTAGAACCTTGCTTTAAACCCATCATCAGGCCTTATTTTTACAATAAAATATAGGTGTTCTTAAAACATTCTCAAGTAAGGATTAAGAGGAGATTCAAACTAACTCGCATAAACTTTCAAATAGATTTTGGAAGGTTTTCAAGGGCTTCGTCTATTTCACTATAAACCAATCTTTGAACATTTTAAAGGCAAGTTAGTAATCTACTCTCGTCCTTTTATATATATAAGTGCTAATTTCTTATAAATAAAATTTCTAGATCTGAAATTGAGTAGTAATTCTAAGGGTTTGTAATAACCCTTTATACTCCATTTTTTTATGCAAATCGATTAGATTCACCTGATTTAGGTTGGATTTACATTCAATTGAATTATGAATTCTTGAAATACGAATATTGGTGATTATTAAACTTGTATATTAGGGGTTCAATTGATTAATGAGCTTATGTTGAATTGATCTTGATAATTGTTAATTGAACCTTAATCAAAAGTTCAATATTATTAAAAATGGATATGCTATGTAAGGTTTTACATTTATCTTGGTTGGTTGTACCTTTTAGTATAAATATTTAATTAACATGGTTCAATACATAATATTTAATAATTGAAGTTTAATTTCACGTGTAGGCTTTTAAATAAAGAATACCCCGTGATTATAGTCTTATATACCGTTTAGAGCATCTTCACACGATTAATCAGTTAGAAATTGGATAATGAATCCTATTGCATTATAATTGGCATTGAATCCTGGATTATTTTAATTATATTGTTCGACTTGAAATAGTTGAGTAGTTGAATGTAATACCCCCGTATTTTTATAACATTTATTTATATTGTTATATTGATTATCAATTATAGAAATGCACTAAATAAAAGAAAGAAAAAGTAAAAGAAAGAAAAAGAAAAGGAAAGAAAAGGAGAAGAAAGGATAAAAATTAATGTAAATGTATTTTTGGTGAGGAAGTCTCTCTTCCTTGTTGGGTTCGTTGCTTATTTATAGTGTTTTTTGCCCATGCAACTTAAGTGATTTTTGGTATATGCTGGGTGGTTATTCGCCCATTTACTTTTTTTTTTCCACTTTGGTGCAATACTCCTCAATTTGAATTTTAGTATGCTAACTTTTTGAATAACACATCCCAACTTGTGACAAGTGTCACACATGCATGCTGACTACTATTTTATATTTTTACATTATAATTCAAGTCTTTTTGTCAGTTTAAATATTACGTGGAGCACCTCATTGGTTTGTGTTAACATGATGCAAACATACCCCCATAGTGATTATTTTTGGAGAAGATTAATTAGTGGACTATTGAGTTTCTCAAGAACATAATCCCACGTCAATCATCATTATACTCTGCATAAATACACGTCTTGTGGTTGAGAGGCTATCACAACTCTAATCAACAACCATTTCGACCATTAACTATGAGCTCCTTATCTTCTTCATTTTCTTTTTTTTTTCAAAAATGGATCCTCAAAGTAGCAAAGGTGTTGACTCTAAATGTGTACATACACCATCGACCATTATGACGATGATATTTTTGTCTCTTCTAGGTGGAGTGGGCCAAGATGGGATCACTTTGAATATTCTGCCCCCTCCGCTTATGGTGGATCTGATTTTTGCATCATTCAGAATGGTGCTTGGGTACCTTCACTTGAAAAAAATCATCAAACGCTTGAAGACATAATGGACCGTGGCCTCAGTTACCCAATTGAATGGTTTAAGTATGAACCAAACTATATTCTCCCTCATTTAACCAATGACTGTGGGCCTCTTCCTACTGAATTTTATATTCATCCTAATTCATAAACTACTTTTGGTTATGCGTTGAGAGTTTCTATGAAGCAAAAATTTTGATAGGACATGTTGTGGCTTTGAATTGTATGTTGGTCGTCCCCATTTTCCACTCTATTGCTGTGCTCAAGTGTTTTTTCCCACTCTTACTACTCATCCTTGCAATGCCTTTTTACATTTTTTATAAGGAGAGGGATGCATATATGAAACTTTTGGATGCTTGGGGCTATTCTCCCCTATTTGAGAAAGTCCATGAAAAGTATAGCAAGGAAGACTGTTCCAACAACACTGTTGGTAGGTAACCCCTTTTTTTAACTTGTATCGTGCTCTCAAAGTACTTTAGTCTCACCATTGATCTTGAATTAGAATTGCCCTTTCTTCATTGAAGACCCAATTGATGACTTGACAGAGGAAGGGGAGACAATTTATCCCAGAGATCCTATGATACCACCACCAGCATCCCCAATTAACGACTCTATGATTGAGCCAATTGATGTTTCTGCCTCACCAATCAGGCCTTCTTTGAATCCATTCCGGGATGAAAAAATAGATTATGAGGTAGTGGATACTTCCATGCCATTGCTTTTGACTCAAGGTGAGCTCATTGAGATCTCAAACCCAAAGGGTATGTAGCCCTTGGAGAATTTGCAATCAATTGTTATTAATTCAACACCTTTTATTGAATTCTCTTTTTATGAAGTTGCTACTACCTCCAACACTTTTCCATTGAAGGATGCAACCCTTATAATAGATGAGGATCCCACGATTGAGGAGATTTCAAGATTGATGATCCCGAATAAAGTGTTTGCCTTTCATTTAAAATTGGAGAAATCATGACTAAGGCACCAATTCATACTTTGGAGATTCTGGACAGCAGTGTGGAACAACAACTAGAAAGTCTCATCCAAGACCAATTTAATCCCTCTTCCTCGGAGTTAGAAACTTCACAAGCCTTAGAGTTTCTTAGAAGATTTGTTAGTTTAACATTTGATGTGATAACTAAGTTCACTTTTACTAGTGGGCTTAGAGCAGCATGCTCTTATGTTTCTCTGATTCAAGTCTTAGGAATGAATGTTATGAATGAACTATATACTAGGATTCATTCACTTTTATCCCACTTCTCAACTTTGGCTTAGGCAGAGGCTGAAGAAGACATTTTATATAGAGACAACACTCACTTTTTGAACCCAAAGGGTGAAGCTTCCAAGGGTTTGCAAAGCTTGGGAGCTATTTAAAGCAGAAAAATTGCCATGCTTTCAAAGAAAGAAGAGTTAGAAAGATAGTTAGGAAATGTAAATGTTGAACTAGATCTGTCCATTATGGAAGAGGCAGACTGACAATAAATAATTAGCCCAATGGTTGGTGAAATTAAAGTCTCAACCAATCAAGCTGCCCAATTCGAAAAAAGAGAAGCTCAAATTGAATCCCAAAGGCTTTAATGGACCAATAGTAGCATAGGGCCAATACTAGCCTCAACCCAATGATCCCAAAAAAGACTATTAATATGGCCCGAAATTTGACCTAAATTATATACCAATCCAATATACCTAATTGCCACTATTTTAAGTCAATAACAAACTTTTTAAGCGTCCCAAAAGTGAACAAAAAATCTAACATATTTAAATAAATTAAATATCTCCTTAAGTTAATTTATAAATCAGTATCAGTCAATTAAGTTAAAACTTAATTATGAATTAGTTATGCGCGTATCGACATTATAATAAAGTAATTCATGATCTGTAGCACCTGATACAAAGTGGATAATCTAAATACTGAAATTGTCGACACTATGTCCCTGACCAATCCATAGGTGCCCATAATATTAAGACTCTTAAAATATTAAATTAATGTATTACTATGTATTATGTCAATTTCTCAAAAAGTTGTTAATTTTGCATAACACATATACCAATTATATAATAACATATATAATGATATACTAAGTGACATATCACATGTCACGTCACACAAATAAATAATTAGTCACACAATATAAATAATTCACATTAAATACATGGTATTACATTCCTCCCCTCTGAAATAAGGGATTTCGTCTTCGAAATTTGCATTTTTGTATCCCTCACTCGAATATTTCTGGATATCTAGCACGCATGTCTTCCGCTCTCTCCCAAGTAGACTCGTCCTAGCTATGGTTTCCCTGCTAGGCTCTAACTAATGGAATCACATTCAATTGCATAATCTAATCTTTCTAGTCAAGAATGCGATGTGGTTGCTCCTTGTAGCTCGTGTCGGGTTGCAACTCAATCTTGTCGAAGTTGATGTGTAGATAGTCTAACTCGTCCCTCAATAACTTCCTTAGCATAAACACGTGGAAGATGTCGTTTACCAGTTGAGCATGGTCGGGTAAGGCCAAATGATATGCCATCGGCCCTGCCCTCACTACAAAAAAAAATTACATTTTGAGATTGTACTCCAGCCGTCTCAAAAAGTACTCTAGCCATCCCAAATATTTTTTCGGACGGTATTTGGGACATCCAGGGGGTCTTATTAACACCATATTTAAAATACTTTTTGAGATGACAACCTCAGTCTCAAAAGAGGTTTTTGAGACTGGAACTAAATCGTCTCAAAAGATCATCGTTTATGACATCCTTTTGAGACATCAAGGAAGTCGTCTTTAATAGCTATTTTTTTAGATGGCAAGAATAGTGCCAAAAGGATTTTAAGAAAGGAACTAAGCCGTATCAAAAGCTCATAATTTACGGGAACCCTTTGAGATGAAAAGGAAGCCATCTTTAATAATTTTACCCCCAAAGTTAGAATTACATCCATTCCAGTATAAAATTCATTCCAAAATACATTAAAAAATAAAATAAATTCCATACTTTACATCCATTCCAGCATATATTCTATGTAATCATAAAAAAAATTCATTAAAAATAATATATAATATCTTTGTTACTTATTTCAACAAATATAACGTTAAATTTTTCATTCAACTATAATTAAAGTTCATACAAGTAAAATCTCTCTACACAATCAACAATTTCAAATTTGTGTCCACCAACCTAAATCAATGTTGCTTCAATAAATTTTTTAATGGTAATAATAAGTTTTTCAAATATTTCACTCATGCCACTAGAAAAAATACTTAAAAATCCATGTAGTCCTGACATAAAATGTTGTCAACAAAGTAAACTCGCAATCTTGGCGCATACGACCTCCAACAAAATGACTTCAATGCTTTGCCTTGTCCACAAAAGGTTTCAACCTGCAATAAGATTTATTTAGTATCAATTACCTTAAACAAAGAAGAATATTTTCTAATAGTTCTTATATATGTCAATCTTTAAAAAAATTATTGCGTTTGTACATCTTCAAATTAATTACCTTTAAAACACCTTAATATATATTTTTTAAATCGGCAGAGTGTCTTTTGTTTTTTCGTGAAAATCAACATGTTTAAATATAAAATTAAATAAAAAATAATTACAACAATGGCCACAACACTATCAACAGGTAACTTAAAAAGGGATAATTTTTTGCTCGAAGAATACTAAAATACATACAATATATCCTAAGGTCAGAAAATCTCGATACATGTATCCTACTTAACACTCGCTCACATACATACATAGAAATATAGTAGAAATATGTTTGAAGGTATAATACATGTATAATTAGCAAAATATCTTTCATTATACATAATAAGTAGTCTTCTCAACCTCATAATAATAAAGATGTATTATTACCTAGTTAGTATGAGTCGTTGAGGTGCTAGCCTAGTAATTGCTCCTTTTATAGCCATGCCCCTAATCCAACCACATGCGTAAAACAATCAATTCCTCGATTTTGGATCATTACACTTGACTTCTGGTTGCTCATTCAGTCGTCATTCAAGCATTGCCTACTAATTATATATACATTAGAAATTAATGAATGTAATTTAAATCCAAAAGAATATTATTTATTTTTAACACAAAATAACACTTAAATAACTTTAACCAACTGGCGACTTCAGTTACTATATATATATATGAAAAACGCGAAGGCCCCCAATTTTTAAATGCTTTACTACAAAGAGTAATTTCCTTTTAAATATATGCGGAAGCGAAGATGGTTCAATTAAACAACAAATTTTAATTTCTTTTCAAATTAAAATTAAACAATGAGAAATTAAAGTAAAACACACACACAATTTTAATTTCATTTAAACACAATTAATTCAACTTAAGACCTAGAAATTTGCCTAAGTCATATTTTCAAAATTATCAAATTAGGCCAAATCAATTTTATGAAATTAAGTGAAGAATTGAATCAAATTAACATAAACATTATCCAAATTAATTTAGCACAAAATTAAATAAGTAGTGAAATAAACCAATATTATCTTTTTACCTAAGCATGCGTTTTAGGTGATTTTGCAAAAGATAAAAGAAAAAATTAATCCACTATGCCGCGATGTACGAGGAAAAATCCACAACGGGAAAAAACCTCGAACGACCATAGCTTTAAGTCCACTAAGTATGGTTTTACAATTACAAGACAGATGACTTACTTACTCGACTCGACCCCTTTCAAGCCTTGACACGTCTTCTTGTAAACACCTCCGCCTAGTTGATAACCCCGGAGCTCCACCGGAATCTTGAAATCACCAATGAGACATAAGTATACCGTCAACCACACATGGTGCCCTTCACCATGTGAGAATGCCGTAACAAAACAAACCACTTCTTCTTTGAGGGATTTAGAATAAAACCCAAACGAACTCTTCAATAGGTAGAGTAAACCGCTGCCAAAACTCCAAGCAGTTTATATATATAAAGGAACTTGGATAAACAAACTATGGGTGTAAAACATAAGTGTTTTATGAATTTTTCTTGGAAAAATATACACTTAAACAATGACATTTTCTTTGGAAAGATGAACACTCAAAAACTCTCTCTAGGAGTTGGAATAGTATGAAAAGTTAAGTCAGAAAACATGGTTCCCGCACTTAGTTATTCAGGTAAAAAGTTAGTGGGAAAAGAAGTGGGAAAACTGCTCAAAAACTACCAATTAACTGTTTCCGCCAAAACTTGATCGAACGATATTTTCGTTCGAATGAAGTCTCGTTCGAACGATCCTTCTAACGAAGTTCCATTGTATAGAAGTTGAACTCCTTAGAAATATCGTTGGAATTCTCGTTCGAACAACACTTCGAACGACATTCTAGTGGCCAATGTGGGAACTCGTTGGCAAACTCGTTCGAACGACAAACTCGTTCTAACGACAATTTTGAACTAACTTCCAGAATGTTTGAATTTCGATTTTTAGCCCAGAAACATTACTTTAAAGTTTTAACGAAAGTTTTTGAAAATAAACAACAGTTGAAAATAAACTTACACCCATATAACAATTGTTCCATATATATAAATATATTTACATATATATATTAAAATGTATTCATACCTTAGGAGCAATGGAACCATATTGATGACGTAGAAACGAGGCACTACAAACACGACATTTTATGACGCTTTATGAATTTGGCTGCTACGTCTTTAACTTTAGTATATCATAGGCTTGAAGGATGGTTAATAACTCTATCCTATGACTCAAACGTTTTTAACCGGAATTAAGCCAAAACTACAAAGGACTCAATTGGAAATTTGTGTCCTTAAAAATTTCCTCCTTTGGTTATTCCGAGATAAAAACCAACAAAAATCCTAAAGGGCCGTCAAGCTCTACTAGACTCAAACATCCCACCCAAACTTGACTCAAGACCCAAGGATCACTATCTTTGCCGATGAGGAAAGTTGCCGTATATAGAAGAATTCCTGCACACTTAAGCAAACACATTAAACGCATAGGGAAAATGAAAATATTAAATGCAATATAAATGAAGACTCCCCCTAAATTAATTCTCCCCTTTATCAACTGTGATCTACCTAAGAAGGTCGTGACTCCCCCTAAGTTAAATCTCCCAAACTATGATAAGGTTATAATAGGATTAAATACCATTCCCCCCTATTATTCTCCCCCTTTTTTGTTCAGGAATAGACAAAGGCTAAAGAATCAAAACGTAAATTATCTACCCCAATAAAATCATAGACGTCCCATAAACTAAACAAGGGAAAATAGAATGGGATAACAAGCTAAACATGCAAATGTGTATAAAGTGATAAGAACATGAAAGTATATGAGAAACAATAACATAACTGATCCATACAGATGAATACCAACTATGATGCGAAAACAAATGATACCAAATTGACAAATAAGATTCTAAGCATGTGATATCAAACAAACTATGCAACAAACAAGGTAGATACCAAAAATGAATTAAAGCATAGATGGACTAGCAAAACATGTCAAAGACTTAACAAAATATCATAGATATGAATACACAATAGATTTGAACTAAGCATAGGTATACACATATAGATATAAACAACAAAATGACACAAAACAAAGCTAAGCTTTTCACACTCGTATGGAAAAAATGTGTCGTATGGAAACGGTAGTGTTGGGGTGTGAAATAGTAACAATTAAATTTAAATCCAATCACTTAAAACATGTTCACGAAGTTCTCAATTGATTGCAAACTTCATCACATTTGAATATAACCTCATGTGACAATAGAAATTGAACTCAATGAACAAACATACACAATACATACAAGCTTAGAGTTTTGATGATTCTACAAACCAATAGAGTCATGACTATGAAAGCTCAACTAGGATAAATGGACATTCTGCAAACCGTTGATATACCATCCAATCTCCTTCAATAAGCATATATATTTGAATGAATATCTAAAAAAAAAATAGGCCTTGGCAATTATTTTTCTTTTTAATGCCATAATTCTATTTTTAGGCCCTTGGACCACGTATTTATTTTAGGTCCAAACAAACGATGACTTACTATTCGCAAAGGATAATAAATCCTTTCGGAGCCCTTCCCCGTGCACATTTATATATAATAATTTTTATTTCTCACAAATCTTACGTGCAACGGATTTTGACATGCACTAGTCCTCCTAGGTCACAAGTATGTAGATGACAAGATTGGTCGGAGAACAAGTCACAAAGCTCAAATATAATATGTGACGATTAAATTTCAAACGAGCTCGTGCATGTGTGAATAGAGGCATATAAAAATAGAATCCATTTGATCAACACAAAATCCAACTACTCCATGTAAGCATGGTAAAGAACATAATTAGGATTGACAATCTAAACCAAAAGTTCTAGCCACATGGGAGCAAAAAATTAGGGATTCAAACACAAGTATATGCCACATAAAGTGTGTCAAAATAAAATACACACACAAAAAAAAATCTTTTTGAGTTTTTGAAATTGTTAACCAAAAATAAAAATATAGTCTCAAAAGACAAACAAAAATCATTTGAATTTTTCATTAAGCTTAAATTACTAAGAGATAAAAATCCAAATGATAAACAAAAATATTTTTATATTTTTCATTTAATGCAAACAAAAATGATAGAAATATATTACAAAAGATAGACAAAAATCATAATTCTAGCATGTGATTAAACATGGAGCATAGACTAGAAAATGACTAAACAAGCATACATTTAGCATGATAATATAACATGTAGTACAAAAGCTAAAGTATGCAAATAAAAGAAACAATTTCAACCTTTAGATTTTGCAAGGGAGGAAGCATGTGAAAGTAAATGAGAATCAAATACCCTATCTTGTAAAGCTACCAAGTCGGATCTCCTAACCCAAACTAATGATGAATGACGATCTCAGGGTGTAAGAATCTTGGCTACCTCAGTTGCCTTACATTTGGATTTTCTAGGAACTCGTTTAAGATCAAAACAAAAATTCCTAAGATGACCTTTTCAACCACAACCTGAGCACTTAAAGACTCAGCGAAAAGTCTTACTAAAGAAATGAGCTCTAAAAGCTTTCCTAGGTGCTTCTCCTAAAACATTGGATTTGGCTTTGTGAGTAGATTCATTACAAGTATCGAAGCTTAAACCACAAGGGTCATTTTTGATTTGGATCGTGCCTAAGATTTTATCTAGTTTTTTGGACCTACACTCCAAATCAAATTTGACTTTTTTAATTTATTTTGTTAATTATAAAATATTAGACTCGAAAAAAACATTTCTCTCTTCAAACTCAAGAAGCTCCTTTTTCAAGGATTCCATTAAACATCTAAGGCTATCTCTCTCGCCTTCTATATATTCAAGCTTCTCTCGAAGAGTTAAATCTCGTGTCCTAAGGTCTTCCAGTAACGTACTATGATCAATGACCTTGACACACTCTCTTAAACTCGCTTATAACGTCAAATTAGCACTTTTTAATTTAATAGATTATTCATAAAGTTCTTGAAAAGCATTTTGAAGTTTACTCACATCAACCTCTTCTTCATTTTCACTCTCTCTTTCTTCTTCACTATTACTACCATAAAAAATAAGGGAATCATAAACTTTGACCACGGAAGTGTCATGTGTTTGAATATCTTCATGGAAAGATTCATTATCGGTGCTCACATGACTAGCCATAAAAGCCACAAAGTTGGCTTAGTGGGGTAATCGTGTCCCTCTTCATTATCACTATCACTAAGGGTTGCATTAAAAGAAATTGGTTGCTTACCCTCTCTTCTTAGTTTAGTGGGACACTCTTTTGCCCTATGTCCATACCCTTCACAACCAAAACACCTATTTGACTTGTCCCTATTTAAATTTTCATTAATAGTTTTAGGGATATTTTTGACTTTGTCATGCTTAGAAGTTTCAAATTTCTTAAAATCATTTTTAAATTTATCTTTGTTAAATTTAAGAAATTTTCGAGCAAACAAGGCCATATCTTCCGAGTTACTATCACTTTCACTCTCTCTACTTGTTTTTCCTCTTTTCGGGCTTTTAAAGAAACGTCCTTTTCAATTTTCTTTTCAGTTTTAGAGGGAAATATGTCCAGTTCATAGGTTTGTAAATCACCTACGAGCTCTTCTAATTTCGAAGAGGCTGAAGTTGGTAAAGAATTTAAAACGGTCACTTTAGGAATAAATCTATCGGGTGGGGACCTTGAAATTTTTTTTACTACTCGGTTGTCGGGTATTTTCTCCCCCAAGTTAAAAGGTGAATTAACAATATCGAAAAGTCTAGCATAAAATTCCTCAAAAGTTTCTTTTTCGTTCATTTTGATGGTTTTAAATTGAGTGGTGAGGTTTTGGAGTTTCGAAGCTTTTACGACACCTGTACCTTCATGAGTAAGTAGTAAAATATCTCAAGCTTCTTTAGCGGTTTCACTCATCATAATGCGACGGAATTCATCCCTCGTGACAGCGCTAAACAAGACATTTAAACCTCGGGAATTAAAATTTAAAAATTTAAGTTCACTATCACTCCATCTATCGGTGATTTGGGAACACGTTCATTATCTACTAAATAAGTTGGGGGAGTCCAACCGTTAACTACAAATAACCAAACCCTCTCGTCGATAGATTTAAGTGCCGATTTCACTCGCGCTTTCTAATACGCGTAATTAGAACCATCGAAAATAGAAAATTTTGAGAATAAAAAAAATTCTATTTTAGCCAAAAATATTTAAAGGATCTTAAATGCAATAATATAGCGATCCCGCTCTGATACCACTTGAAAAACGTTAAGGCCCTCAATTTTTAAATGCTTTACTACAAAGAGTAATTTCCTTTTAAATATATGCGGAAGCGAAGATGATTCAATCAAACAACAAATTTTAATTTCTTTTCAAATTAAAATTAAACAACGTGAAATTAAATAAAAACACACACACAATTTTAATTTCACTTAAACACAATTAATTAACCCCAAGTCCTAGAAATTTGCCTAAGTCATATTTTCAATATTATCAAATTAGGCCAAACTAATTTTATCAAATTAAGTGAAGACTTAAATAAAATTAACATAAACATTACCCAAAATAATTTAGCACCAAATTAAATAAGTAGTGAAATAAACCAATTTTATCATTTTACCTAAGCATGCGTTCTAGTTGATTTTGCAAAAGATAAAATATACAATTAATCCATTACGCCGCGATGTACGAGGAAAAACCCACAACGGGAAAAAACCTCGGACGACCCTAGCCTTAAGTCCATTACGTATGGTTTTACAATTACAATACAGATGACTTACTCCCTCGACTCGACCCCTTTTAAGCCTTGACACGTTTTCTTGTAAACACCTCCGCCTAGTTGACAAGCCCAGAGCTCCACCGAAATCTTGGAATCACCAATGAGACATAGGTACACCCTCAACCACACATGGTGCCTTTCACTATGTGAGAATGCAGCAGCAAAACAAACTTCTTCTTCTTTGAGGTATTTAGAAGAAAACCCAAACGAACTCTTCAATAGGTAGAGTAAACCGCTGCCAAAACTCCAAGCAATTTATATATATAAAGGAACTTGGATAAACAAACAATGGGTGTAAAACAGAAGTGTTTTACGAATTTTTTTTAGAAAAATATACACATAAATAATGAACTTTTCCTTGGAAATATGAACACTCAAAAACTCTCTCTAGGAGTTGGAATAGTATGAAAAGTTAAGTTAGAAAACTTGATTCCCGCACTTAGTTTTTCAGGTAAAATGTTAATAGGAGAAGAAGTGGGAAAAGTGGAAAAACTGCTAAAAAATGGCCAATTAACTGTTCCCGCCAAAACTCGTTCGAACGAAGTCTCGTTCGAATGAGCCTTCTAACGAAGTTCCGGTGTATAAAAGTTGAACTCGTTAGAAATCTCGTTGGAATTCTCATTCGAACATCATTCTCCTTCGAACGGCATTCCAGTGGCCAATGTGGGAACTCGTTGGCAAACTCGTTCGAACGACATTCTCGTTCGAACGACTAACTCGTTCGAACGACAATTTCGAACAAACTTCCAGAATGTTTGAATTTCAATTTTTAGCCCAGAAACTTTACTTGAAAGTTTTAATGAATTTTTTTGAAAATAAACTACAGTTTAAAATAAACTAAAGTTTAAAATAAACTTACACCCATATAACAATTGTTTCAAGATCCTATATATATATATATATATATATATATTAAAATGTATTCATACCTTAGGAGCAATGGAACCATATTGATGACGTAGAAATGAGGCACTACAAACGCGACATTTTATGACGCTTTATGAATTTGGCTGCTACGTCTTTAACTTTAGTATATCATAGGCTTGAAGGATAGTCAATAACTCTATCCTATGACTCAAACGTTTTTAACCGGAATTAAACCAAAACTACAAAGGACTCAATTGGAAATTTGTGTCCTTAAAAATTTCCTCCTTTGGTTATTCCGAGATAAAAACCAACAAAAATCCTAAAAGGCCGTCAAGCTCTACTAGACTCAAACATCCCACCCAAACTTGACTCAAGACCCAAGGATCACTATCTTTGCCGATGAGGAAAGTTGCCGTATATAGAAGAATTCCTGCACACTTAAGCAAACACATTAAACGCATAGGGAAAATGAAAATATTAAATGCAATATAAATGAAGACTCCCCCTAAATTAATTCTCCCCTTTATCAACTGTGATCTACCTAAGAAGGTCGTGACTCCCCCTAAGTTAAATCTCCCAAACTATGATACGGTTATAATAGGATTAAATACCATTCCCCCCTATTATTCTCCCCCTTTTTTGTTCAGGAATAGACAAAGGCTAAAGAATCAAAACGTAACTTATCTACCCCAATAAAATCATAGACGTCCCATAAACTAAACAAGGGAAAATAGAATGGGATAACAAGCTAAACATGCAAATGTGTATAAAGTGATAAGAACATGAAAGTATATGAGAAACAATAACATAACTGATCCATACAGATGAATACCAACTATGATGCGAAAACCAATGATACCAAATTGACAAATAAGATTCTAAGCATGTGATATCAAACAAACTATGCAACAAACAAGGTAGATACCAAAAATGAATTAAAGCATAGATGGACTAGCAAAACATGTCAAAGACTTATCAAAATATCATAAATATGTATACACAATAGATTTAAACTAAGCATAGGTATACACATATAGATATAAACAACAAAATGACACAAAACAAAGCTAAGCTTTTCACACTCGTATGGCAAAAATGTGTCGTATGGAAACGGTAGTGTTGGGGGTGTGAAATAGTAACAATTAAATTTAAATCCAATCACTTAAAACATGTTCACAAAGTTCTCAATTGATTGCAAACTTCATCACATTTGAATATAACCTCATATGACAATAGAAATTGAACTCAATGAACAAACATACACAATACATACAAGCCTAGAGTTTGATGATTCTACAAACCAATAGAGTCATGACAATGAAAGCTCAACTAGGATATACGGGAATTATGCAAACCGTTGATATACCATGCAATCTCCCTCAATAAGCATATATATTTGATTGAATATATCAAACAAAAATAGGCCATGGAAATTATTTTTCTTTCTAATTCCATAATTCTATTTTTAGGCATTTGGACCACGTATTTATTTTAGGTCCAAACAAACGGTGGCTTACTATTCGCAAATGATAATAAATCCTTTCGGATCCCTTCTCCGTGCACATTTATATATAATAATTTTTATTTCTCACAAATCTTACGTGCAACGAATTTTGACAGGCACTAGTCCTCCTAGGTCACAAGTATGTAGATGACAAGATTGGTAGGAGAACACGTCACAAAGCTCAAATATAATATGTGATTATTAAATTTCAAACGAGCTCATGCATGTGTGAATAGAGGCATATAAAAATAGAATCCATTTGATCAACACAAAATTCAACTACTCCATGTAAGCATGGTAAAGAACATAATAAGGATTGACAATCTAAACCAAAAATTTTAGCCACATGGGAGTGAAAAAATAGGGATTCAAACACAAGTATATGCCACATAAAGTGTGTCAAACTAAAATACATACACACAAAAAAATCTTTTTGAGTTTTGAAATTTTTAACCAAAAATATAAATATATACTCAAAAGACAAACAAAAATCATTTGAATTTTTCGTTAAGCTTAAATTACCAAGAGATAAAAATCCAAATGATAAACAAAAATCTTTTTGTATTTTTCATTTAATGCAAACAAAAATGAAAGAAATATAATACAAAATATAAACAAAAATTATTATTCTAGCATGTGATTAAACATGGAGCGTTGACTAGAAAATGTCCAAACAAGCATACATTTAGCATGATAATATAGCATGTCGTACAAAAGCTAAAGTATGCAAATAAAACTAACACATTCAACCTTTAGATTTTACAAGGGAGGAAGCATGTGAAAGTAAATGAGAATCAAATACCCTATCTTGTAAAGCTAAAAAAGTCGGATCTCCTAACCCAAACTAATGATGAATGACGATCTCGGAGTGTAGGATCTTGGCTACCTCGGTTGCCTTACATTTGGATTTTCTAGGAACTCGTTTAAGATCAAAATAAAATTTCCTAAGATGACCTTTTCAACCCCAATGTGAGCACTTAAAGACTCGGCGAAAGACTTACCAAGGGAATGATCTCTAAAATCTTTCCAAGGTGATTCTCCTAAAACATTGGATTTGGCTTTATGAGTAGATTCATTACAAGTATCGAAGCCTAAACCACAAGTGTCATTTTTGATTTTGACCGTGCCTAATATTTTTTCTTATTTTTCGGACCTACACTCCAAATCAAATTTGACTTTTCTAGAATCTTTTAATTTATTTTATAATTCTAAAATATTAGACTCTAATAAAATATTTATCTCTTCAAACTCAAGAAGTTCCTTTTTCAAGGATTCTATTAAACCTCTGAGGCTATCTCTCTCACCTTCTACATATTCAAGCTTCTCTCGAAGAGTTCTCTCTCGTGTCCTAAGGTCTTCCACTAACGTACTATCATCAGCGACCTTGACACGCTCTCTTAAACTCGCTTCTAACTTTAAATTAGCTCTTTTTAATTTAGTAGATTCTTTATAAAGTTCTTGAAAATCATTATGAAGTTCACTCACATCAACCTCTTCTTCATTTTCACTCTCTTTCTTCTTCACTCTTACTACCATAAAAAACAAGGGAATCATAAACTTTAACCATGAAATTGTCACGTGTTTGAATATCTTCATGGGAAGATTCATTATTAGTGGTCACATGACTAGCCATAAAAGCCACAAAGTTGGGCTTAGTGGGGGAATCGGCTCCCTCCTCATTATCACTATCACTAAGGGTTGCATTAAAGAAATTGGTTGCTTACCCTCTCTCCTTAGTTTAGTAGGACACTCTTTGTCCTATGGACATACCCTTCACAACCAAAACACCTATTTGACTTGTTCATATTTAAGTTTTCATTAACAGTTTTGGGGATCTTTTCGACTTTGCCATGCTTAGAAGTTTCAAATTTCTTAAAATCATTTTTAAATTTATCTTTGTTAAATTTAAGAAATTTTCGAGAAAACAAGGACATATCTTTCGAGTCACTATCACTTTCACTCTCTACTACTTGGTTTTCCTCTTTTCGGGCTTTTAAAGCAACGCCCTTTTCTATTTTCTTTTCAGTTTTAGAGGGAAATATGTCCAGTTCATAGGTTTGTAAATCACCTACGAGCTCTTTTAATTTCGTAGAGGCTGAAGTTGGTAAAGAATTTAAAACGGTCACTTTTGGAATAAATCTATCGGGATGGGACCTTAAAATTTTCTTTACTACTCGATTGTCAGGTATTTTCTCTCCCAAGTTAAAATATGAATTAACAAAATCGGAAAGTTTAGCATAAAATTCATCAAAAATTTCTTTTTCGTTCATTTTGATGGTTTCAAATTGAGTGGTGAGGTTTTGGAATTTCGAAGCTTTTACGACACTTGTACCTTTATGAGTGAGTTGTAAAATATCCCGAGCTTCTTTAGCGGTTTCACACGTCATAATGCGATGGAATTCATCCGGTGTGACAGCATTAAACAAGGCATTTAAACCTTGGAAATTAAAATTTGAAAATTTAAGTTCACTATCACTCCATCTATCTACCAAATGCGTTGGTGGAGACCACCCGTTAACTACAGATAAGCAAACCCTCTCGTCGATAGATTTAAGTGCCGATTTCATTCGCGCTTTCCATTACGCGTAATTAGAACCATCAAAAATAGGAAATTTCGAGAATGAAAAAAATTCCATTTTAGCCAAAAATATTTAAAGGATCATAAAAGCAATTATTTAGCGATCTTGCCCTGATACCACTTGAAAAACGCGAAGGCCCCCAATTTTTAAATGCTTTACTACAAAGAGTAATTTGATTTTAAATATATGCGGAAGCGAAGATGGTTCAATTAAACAACAAATTATAATTTGTTTACAAATTAAAATTAAACAATGTGAAATTAAATTAAAACACACACACAATTTTAATTTCACTTAAACACAATTAATTCAACCGAAGTACTAGAAATTTGCCTAAGTCATATTTTCCATATGATCAAATTAGGACAAACCAATTTTATCAAATGAAGTGAAGACTTGAATCAAATTAACATAAACATTACCCAAATTAATTTATCACCAAATTAAATAAGTAGTGAAATAAACCAATTTTATGATTTTACCTAAGCATGCGTTCTAGGTGATTTTGCAAAAGATAAAATAAATAATTAATCCACTACGCCGCGATGTACGAGAAAAAATCCACAATGGGAAAAAACCTCGGACGGTCCTAGCTTTAAGTCCACTAAGTATGGTTTTACAATTACAAGACATATGACTTACTTCCTCGAATCGACCCCTTTCAAGCCTTGACGCGTCTTCTTCTAAACACTTCCGCCTAGTTGACAACCCCGGAGCTCCACCGAAATCTTAGAATCACCAATGAGACATAGGTACACAGTCAACCACACATGGTGCCTTTCACAATCTGAGAATGCCGCAGCGAAACGAACTTCTTCTTCTTTGAGGGATTTAGAAAAAAACCCAAAGGAACTCTTCAATAGGTAGAGTAAATCGGTGCCAAAACTCCAAGAAATTTATATATATAAAGGAACATGGGTAGATAAACTATGGGTGTAAAACAAAAGTGTTTTATGAATTTTTCTTGGAAAAATATATACTTAAACAATGAACTTTTCTTTGGAAAGATGAACACTCAAAAAATCTCTCTAGGAGTTGGAATAGTATGAAAAGTTAAGTTAGAAAACTTGGTTCCCGCACTTAGTTATTCAGGTAAAAAGTTAGTGGAAAAAGAAGTGGGAAAGTGGTAAAACTGCACAATAACTTCCAATTAACTGTTCCCCTCAAAACTCGTTCGAACGAGATTTTCATTCGAACGAGCCTTCTACGAAGTTCCTGTGTATAAAAGTTGAACTCCTTAGAAATCTCATTAGAATTCTCGTTCGAACATCATTCTCGTTCGAACGACACTTCGAACGAAATTCCAGTGGCCAATGTGCGAACTCATTGGCAAACTCGTTCGAACGACATGCTCGTTCGAACGAAAATTTTGAACAAACTTCCAGAATGTTTGAATTTCGATTTTTAGCCTAGAAACTTTACTTTAAAGTTTTAATGAAACTTTCTAAAAATAAATAACAGTTTAAAATAAACTTACACCCATATAACAATTGTTCCAAGCTCCTATATATATATATATATATATATATATATATATATATATAGAGAGAGAGAGAGAGAGAGAGAGAGAGAGAGGAAGGCTCACCTACATCATGCACTAAACATCACAACTAATTCTAGGATTTTATATTTTCCCCTTGAAATTAACTTTTCAATCAATCCATATACAAAAAATTAGGTCCAAATACATTTTGTAGCTATTTTTAAAAAATCTACAAAAAACTGCTGGCGCAGACCCATATAAATAAGATATTTTTAGCAGTTTTTGTGGATTTTTTAAAAACAGCTACAAAATATATTTTGACCTAATTTTTTGCATATGGATTTATTGGAAGGTTAATTTTAAGGAAAAAATATAAAATTTGAAAAAAAAGTTTTTTAGGGCCTAGAATTAGGTGTGATGCATGGGTGATGTATAGAGCATGATTACTGTAGTCCGTCTGTCTGTCTGTCTGTCTGTCTCTCTCTCTCTCTCTCTCTCTCTCTATATATATATATATATATATATATATATATATATATATATATATATATTAAAATTCATTCATACCTTAGGAGAAATGGAACCATATTGATGACGTAGAAACGAGGCACTACAAACACGACATTTGATGAAGCTTTATGAACTTGGCCGCTACGTCTTCAACTTTAGTATGTCATAGGCTTAAAGGATGGTCAATAACTCTATCCTATGACTCAAACATTTTTGTCCAGAATTGAGCCAAAACTACAAAGAATTGAATTGGAAATTTGTGTCCTTACAATATACATATCGCTCTATTTCATGACCCATCTTTAAAATTAAAAGATTTATCATTCGAAGTCTGAGTAGCTTGCCTTATATTGATATCGTCAATATGATCTCCTTCTTCTACCATCTAAATAAAACATTATATGAATTAATATATGTATATTTAACATACATAATCAAGTGAATTACACAATAATAAAATTTGAGATATAGAGTAATGAAGCTAATTATACATGAAACAAACATGAATTTATAATTGGGAAGACATATGTATCACCACAAAGTCTAATGGAACATGATTAGTGTTATTGTTGTATAAGGCCCACTGATAATCTTTATGATTGGTGGCTTTGAACATGTGATGTTAACGAATGTACAATGGGTTTGTCCACAATCCTTTTAGATATAGTAGAAATCTAATCATGATGGAGTTCATCAACATTATTTGAATTGAGCATGCTACTACAAGTAGTTTTATCATAATTACTCGAAGATATAGTTTGGTGAGATCTTCTATAAGCGAGTAGTCTAATTTGGGGAAATATCGGATTTTAGCACGTGTTTGACTTGAGCAACTTCGGTTGCGCCTACGTATCCGTTATACTCGGAATCAAAGTCAACGTAGTTCGTGGGTTCGTACTATTCATCGAAAAAACTCGTTGTGGTGTTTTTTCGGAGAGGTGGGAGGTGTTGAAACTCGTCTCAAAACTCTTCTTCAAAAATCTTTTCTAAAACTCTTTCTAAAAAAACTCATAAGACAAGAAAATTACTCCTCTCCCAAGAAGATCCCCCTCAAATGTATGGGGGTGAGGCTTATTTTTAGCAAAACCAACCCAAGTGGGTCGCCACATGTCAAATAACCCGTGGTGACACATGTCTTATTTTAAGTGGCATGTGTCCCATAACATATGTCAAAACTCTCAATACTGGAATATTGTCTAGTTAATACGTAAATAATATAGAAATACGCGTGATATGTCCGACGCGTATAATAATACTCCAGTCGCATAATCACATGGACTTTTGTCAATTTTAATCATCTCTAATCTCATTTATTAATTTAATGAGAGGCTTATCATTAAGCCCCTCCTACATTTTCCCCCTCGTACATATAGTTGATATATCGATACGTGTCTGAAATATATCGACTGTATGTACAAAATAACTTTAGTCAGTTTTCATATGTCCGATCGACCCATGAATCATGGGTAATAATCTCGTACCTCATTTAATCTTGATGATGTACGTTTACCTCATATCTCACGTTTTATGATATAATGCAATCTCATATTTCATATCTTAAATCTAATTTTAAGCCTTTGATCTCATAGGTTATTCCGAAGGACCTCATTATCATTCTTTTCATACGAGTGATATACTATGAGTGTTGCCCCCATTCCTTTAAATGAACATGCATCCATGATTTTATTGTGATTGTTCGTAACTATGCTTTGGTAAAAAGTATTATCATGGACACATAATAACCACTTCTGCATTCATTTTTATCATTCTCTACCAAGCTTGGTGGAAGTATTATTAGGGTTTACATAATAACTACTTCGTCGTTCTCTAGTTTAGTGGAAGTATTATTATGGTTTACATAATAACTACTTCATCGTTCTATTTTATCATAGAGTGTATGCACATGTTTTTGGCTCGTCTTAATCACGACGAGGCTTCTTGTGCATGTACGTGTTTATTGCTTTGCCCAAGTTATGACGAGGTTTCGTACGCATACACGTATTATTGACTCGCCCAAATTACCACTTTTTAATGTTTTTCGCAAACTCACACCTATGAGGTGACATAATGATGAAAACACACTTGTTAAGATTTTTATAAACTCCACCTATAACGGTGATACCCATAACAGTGACTTAACAATGAAAACACTTGTTAAAATTTTTGTAAAACTCCACCAATAACGATGACTTAACAATGAAAACACTTGTTAAGATTTTTCGTATACTCCACCTATAACGGTGACACCCATAACGGTGACTTAACAATGAAAACACTTGTTAAGATTTTTGTAAACTCCACCTATAACGGTGACTTAACAATGAAAATATTTGTTAAGATTTTTCATAAACTCCACCTATAACGGTGACACCCATAATGGTGACTTAACAATGAAAACACTTGGTAAGATTTTGGTAAACTCCACCTATAACGGTGACTTAACAATGAAAACAGTTGTTAAGATTTTTCGTAAACTCCAACTATAACGGTGACTTAACAATGAAAACACTTGTTAAAATTTTTCGTAAACTCTACCTATAACGGTGACACCCATAACGGTGACTTAACAATGAAAACACTTGTTAGAATTTTTGTAAACTCCACCTATAACGGTGACTTAACAATGAAAACACTGGTTAAGATTTTTCGTAAACTCATTCTTCTGTATCACTTTCTCAGGACGGAAGCCCATATCTGTCGAATGACAAACTGAACGTGGTCCTTCGTATGTTTCCATCAATGACCAACTTCTTCGGACAAGTTAAGTCATAACGATTGTGGTTCAACTACCGAACAATTTGATAAAGTTTTTTGGAACATAATACACCTCTGTAGAAGACTTATCTTAATACTCACAAAGTTCTCGTAATATGATGTCATATCTGAAGAGTGACTGACTTTGTTAATTTCTAAGTGATAACTAATTAACCCGTTTGAACTCTTTGCAAAAGAAACTGATGAAGGTTTTGTAAGGGCCTGCTTAGATGTTATTATACTCTGAAGGTTCATCAATCTAACCTTGTCGCGGAGGATGTCGAAAAAGCTTTACACTTCAAGCTATGTTACATCATAATATCAATTTGCCCCCTTTATTTTATTTTTATCTCAAGATAAAATAAAATAAATTACATATATCATTTGCAACGCCCACCGCAAAAAATGAAAGCAACCTAATCATTACATTCCATGGGATATATCTCAAACTACCATATCTTTCAACAATGACTTGATATTTGCGTCGCTCAATATCTGCTCATTTAGAAGCCTCTGCAAAATAATTTCTTGGGAGGAATCCACTTGGGAGCGCGAGGCAAATATGCACGAGAGATACCCAGATTTATTCTTACAAGGTATGCCTTATATTTCGAATTTCGGGAAGAAATTCCGTTATTAGGGGGGAAGTATGTAGTACCCCGTATTTTTATGCTATATTAATTTGGGGATTTATTAAATTTAATGTCAATTAATTTTTTAATATAAATTCTGAAATTAATTATGTTATAATTATTAACGTGATGAGAGTTAGTAATTATGAGAAATTTGTTGAATATTACTAATGAGCAAAGTAATATATAATATTGGTTATATTAAAGGTCTCGAGCGAATAAAATGACAATTTTGGAAATTTGAGTCGGGACGCGCCCGTGTCGCGTCGGGACTAAATATTGATTACTAAAAGTGAATATATTATAAGTTGCTCGTATGGTCGTTTTGAGTGCGCCAAAGTGTCCGGAAGGGTCGAGATAGTCAGAAAAGTGTACTCGGGGGTTTAGTTCGGGTCTCGGGGCAGTTTTAGGCCTATTAAACACCCTCGGAGGGCATTTTGGACATTTTGCATTTTTGGGTAATTAAACCCACGAAATTTCAAGGGTTATATCAGATGTCTAAGGTTACCTTCTAGGGTTAAAACAACTCAAAACTTTAGAACGGCCATAGGAGAGAGAAGGAGGAAGCTTTCCAAGCAATCCAAGGCCAAAAAGTCACCCGATTGCACCGCCACCACCACCAACGCATATATCGCGCGACGGGGAACGCAACCACACCAAAATCGTCCGCAAATCAGAATTATGAAAATCCCAAGCAAGTATTTATCTTGCTTATTTTCGTTAATGAATCATTCATGTTAGCCTAGGGTGATTAGGATGAGTTTTATAGAATAAAACCCATGTTGGAGATAAGAAAACCGCATGTAGTTATGATTTGATTGATAATATGGAAACCTCTTTATATGTAGAGGCTTAACCACGAATTTATGATGTGTTAGGAGTAGAATTTCTGGGAAAAGACTGATTAGAACCATGTTAAAGAGATTTCTAGGGTTCTTGAGATTTACATGAATTTTGGCCTGTTAATCCCTAGTTATTAATGGAAATTTGCATGCTTTACGTAGGAGATGTATGATATGGGTTTATACTCTTAGTAGTACAAATTTGTGGGCGATTGGGAATGAAAAATCTGGATTTGGGCGAGGTTGTGTGTTAGAACCCGTAACTAGTTAACTGCAGAATTCGTCATACCTGCTTGATCGATCGATCGAGCTAAGAGCTTCGATCGATCGAAGGTTCGATCGATCGATCCCCTGCCCTCGATCGATTGACCCCTTCTGGCAGACTCATATTTTCCCTTTTTAAATTAGTTGAATTCAATTTCATGAGAAATAATCCTTGGACACCCTTATTAAAATGTTTTGGGGGATAAAGAAGACCAGTAGGACTTGTAAATAATTATGGGGCCTTTAATGTAAGACGAGAGTTGTATTTTTGGTATATTTATATATAAGGGACGATGGAATTTTGTATTAAAGGGAGAGATACGTAAAATGGTTACGATGGAAAATAGATGAATACCTATTGAATTTTACACTTGGGAGGATAGAGTCCATGGGTGTTATGTAGTAAGTTGGAATAATTCCTCAAATTAAAGTTAGAGATGAACCGTTATACGTGATAACAAATAATGAGAAAATAAGGATAAATGTCGTGATTATGGGTTATGGGATGAACCTAAATTGATATGATAAAAGTAGTATATTTATATGACTGTGTGTATGCATATATTATATACATGTGAAAATTATGCCCGCGCTACTTGCTATCCCTGAGGTTACCGCGCTGGGACAGTCTTATCTCGATGGGACCTTTATGGGGGATATTGACTCGTAACCTAGAAGATAGATATCCTTGGTACAGGCTATCTGATCGATGGTCAGACGGTCCTAAGAGACGTGAGGGTATGTGCTGACCTCTTAGAGACTTGGAATCTATGCTTCGCCTCAATATTGTTTGTGTATTTGTTAATACAGTTCGAGAGTGATTCCAAACTTGTATTTCCCTTAGTACGAGTGATACGGGGATTGGATAGCAGAGTATGCCCGCACCATAATTTTTATGTGGGGTGCTGTTAGAATATATATATATATATATTATTCGAGTATTTATTATATATATGAAATTCTAAACTTTGGAACTGCCTACTGTGTTATGTTAAGTAAGAAATAAATCTTGACTTCAATTTGGAAATACTTGTTTTGAAAAGTATAATGGAACACTGAGAAACTTTATTAGCAAATAAGTTTTAAATGAGAACTTTGTGATCAAATGAAATTATTCTCTTAAACAATTATATTGTTCAGTTTTAAATCTTACGAGTAACCTAAGATAAGTTAAACCATTGGGAAGTTTAGCGCAATATAAGATAAGATAATCCGTTGGGAAGGTTAGTGCGATAGGCGTGCACATTGGAAGAGAGGTGAGAATTTCTCAAGAGAGTGCCGCACTAATATGTTGTTGCATTGGCCTGTAAACATTTTAAATACTTGCTAAACAAATTTTAAATCATATACACTATTGGGCTCTGACCTATTTCTATTTTCCTTTCTCTCTTGTATATGTATGTATATATTATAGGTGCCCAGCCACAGGGGCGTCTTGCGTAGGATTCCTTGGAAGGAACGCGCTGCAGCTTAGGTGGGAGTTGCAGGCCTCTTGCTTAGACGACTTCATTTATTGATTCCACTCTTAGCTTATTTATTCAGTTGTGCATGTGTCGCCCGTTTCCATTATCTAGTTGTTTTATTGGACATTGTGATTCATTTATTTCTAGTATTGTCACCTTGGGATTTATTACTGTCTGGATGTTTTACTTTAAGTTTTAAATGTTGGGATTTAGTTGTTGAATGTATAGATTATTTGGATTATACATTCTAGGATAATTGTGGTGTGATTCTTTAATATTGAATTGTTGTAAATATTTAAATCTTGGTTTATAAAATAAAATTTGGAAAGTAAGATCTGAAAATGGTTTTTGACACTTAGCTTAATTAATTAGGGTGTTTAAATTGGAAAAGTTATTTTTCGACAGTGATGCTAAGAATGAACCAACTGTTAATAAAGGAGTGATCGCCCGGTATTTAATTAGGCGGGGTGTCACAGATGGTATCAGAGCATCAGGTTCTAGTGTCCATAGGATCTGTACGACTTATTTTGCTTTCAGCTTAACATTTTTTGCTATAGAGACCTATTTTAGGATTGTCGTATTCTTGCTTTTACGTTTACGTCTTCAGCTATTTGAGATTTGATAATAACTGTAGACTAATAAATTTCTTCACGTTTCAGATGCCTCCGAGACGTTCACCAAAGGATAGGCATGCCCAAGCCGAGCTGCCAGCAACTCCGGCACAGGGTACGATGAATGCTAATGAGGTAACCGTTATTGTTGCTCGGGTGGTGAATGCCGCGCTAGTGGTGGTTCAGCAGGCTCCACCCCAGATTCAAGCAGTGGCACCAGTACCTGCACAACTTCCATCTGCATGGAAGCGGGTTAGGGATGCCTTTCAGAAGGCGCATCCACCTGAGTTCTCTGGTAGTTTAGATATCATCATCGTCAGTCAATGGAAGAAAGATATCCGGCGGCATCTTCGTATGTACGAGTGCATAGACGTGCAGAAAAAGTTGTTGGCTTCCTTTAAGCTGGTGGGGGCCTCTTTTCAGTGGTGGGAGTCCACCACCACCTTGGAGGAGAGGGAAACGATCCCGATTCAGTCATTCTGGGAGCGGTTTGATCGCAAGTACTTTCCACCCGCTGTGCAGACTGAGATGAGGCGGAAATTGCTGAGCTTGAAACAGGAGAATTCTAATGTTGCTGAGTACGAGGAGGAGTTCACGAGACTTCTCACCATAGTGCCAGATGAGGCACCTACTGAGGGTAAGAAGATAATGCTGTTTGTGGACGGGTTAGCTTGGAGAATCCGTCAGCACCTTATAGGGAATCTAGCTCTGAGTACTTTCACTGATGTACTCAATGCTGCTTTACTACATTGCCAGGATCACCGCTTCCATTTGCAGGGAAGCAAGAGAGCAAGAGAGAGGGCCCCACAGCAGCAGGGCCAACCGGGCCAACAACGTTTTCATCAGGGCCAACAGGGCCAGTGGCGGGATGGTAACGGCCAGCAGGGCCGTGGTCAGCAGGGTCACAGGGGAGGTAACTTCAGAGGCCGATGTTTCGGGAGCGGCAAGAATGGCCATAGGCGCTAGGATTGTCCAGAGGGAGAGAGGGCCCCACAGCAGCAGGGTGCCCATAATGAGCCACAGATGCCACTTTTTCCAGCAGGATTTATTACTCTGTGGATGTTTTACTTTAAGTTTTAAATGTTGGGATTTAGTTGTTGAATGTATAAATTATTTGGATTATATGTTCCAGGATAATTGTGGTGTGATTCTTTAATATTGAATTGTTGTAAATATTTAAATCTTGGTTTATAAAATAAAATTTGGAAAGTGAGGTCTAAAAATGGTTTTTGACACTTAGCTTAATTAATTAGGGTGTTTAAATTGGAAAAGTTATTTTTCGACAGTGATGCTAAGAATGAACCAACTGTTCACCTTGATTTAATTTAATAAAGGAGTGACCGCCCGGTATTTAATTAGGCGGGGTGTCACATAAATCTTAGTTAATTACCGAATATATCATGAGAGATCATAAAACAGAAAGATTAAATTTCTTATCTGGAAACAAGTTTGTCATTTTCGTCATGATCGTTGATGTAGAAGTTTCTTTGCCATTTTTTTTGTATCTCCCACCACTTTTTCGAGCGCGAATGAGGCGTTACACGATAAAAATTAATCACGAATACCTCCCCAACAAAGTCGCCAAATGTAAGAGAGTAGTCTAATTTGGAGAAATATCGGATTTTAGCACGTATTTGACTTGAGCAACTTCGGTTGCTCCTACGTATCCGTTATACTCGGAATCAAAGTCAGCGTAGTTCATGGGTTTGTACTATTCGTCGAAAAAACTCGTTGTGGTGTTTTTCGGAGAGGTGAGAGGTGTTGAAACTCATCTCAAAACTCTTCTCCAAAACTCTTTTCTAAAACTCTTTCTAAAAAAACTCATAAGACAAGAAAATCACTCCTCTGCCAAGAAGATCCCCCTCAAATGTATGGGGGTGAGGCTTATTTATAGCAAAACCAATCCAAGTGGGTCGCCACATATCAAATAACTCGTGGTGACACATATCTTATTTAAAGTGGCATGTGTTCCATGACATATGTGAGAACTCTCAATACTAGAATATTGTCTAGTTAATACGTAAATAATATACAAATACGCGTGAGATGTCCGACGTGTATAATAATACTCCAGTCGCATAATCACATGGACTTTTGTCAATTTTAATCATCTCTAATCTCATTTACTAATTTAATGAGAGGCTTATCATTAAGCCCCTCCTACAATGTACAATGGGTTTGTCCACAATCCTTTTTGATATAGTAGAAAGCTAATCTTGATGGAGTTCATCAACATTATTTGAATCGAGCATGCTATTACAAGTAGTTTTATTATAATTACTCGAAGATATAGTTTGGTGAGATCTTCCATGATAGGTTGGGAGCATCACTATTCTTTATTTAATCATTTGACATGGATTGATTCTCAACAAGTGATCTTTTACTAGGCATTGTATTTACCTTTCTTTATCATTATGTTATATTAGGCTAAAGACTAGGCAAAAAAATAATATAATAGGTACGGTATAGTTGTAAACTCGTGTATTTACCTATATACGTTGATGAAAATCATCATAAGAATATATATCCTTCTCTGATACTGAAGAAAATTAGAGTGAAAATCCTTCATTCCTAGAAGGGGTAATGATTTTTTTTCAATGCATTAAATTAAAAACTGGAATTTTATCAGTAGAAGGAAATAACTACTTCGAAGACTTCAATAAGATGGATTCAATAGTGGCCACTTTCAAGACAATTGACCACATGTTTAGAACATTCATAAGATCATCTTTAAACGTAACAAAAGCTCATACTCCAAAGGCTTCTTATTGATAAATTTCATCATGTGGTATATTAGAAGATATTACCGTGGATGAAAAATAATATACAAAGTCAAATTAGATCTGACTAAGGATGGAACCAGCCTCACTCACATATTGTGATGTGTGCATACTTGTTTGCGTGGAAAAGCGTATTATAATGACGCCTTTGTGACAAGCATGACTTAATTAGGACTGAAATTTATTAACAATGTAATAGGAAAATTCGGGGGGCCGAGATCATCAACATGTTGTTCAATAATAATTTTACAATAAACAAAAATCTGCTATTTACATAGACTAAGAAGATGTAGACTTTAATTGGAAAAGATAAGTGAGCTCTTTGCAAGTCTATATAGAATAGGGGCGGGAAACAAGTGTATTAATCTGAGCGTTGTGAATTTTAATTACAGAAAACAAGAAATACTTACATGGCACTGAAGAAATTTAATAACAGGAAAGAGTAGAATTAATCTGAGTGTTGTGAATACCACAGTGTCTGTAAAATAATTTAATTCCCTCCATAGTGCTTTAAGGTATGAATTATTGTCTCCCAAGATAGAACGGACTTTTCGAATCAAATCAGGAAGCACTGCAAGGAATTGATTTAGGCGAAGTCAATTCTGTGTTATTTTCTCAAACCATGAACAGGACCGCATGAACATACATGATGATATTTAGAGAATAATGCAAGAACAGGGAACAATTTTTTTGGAATCCATGAGGAAAAAAATTTGTGTTTCGAATTAGTTAGGGTTGTTCAATTTGTAGTTTATTGGTCCAATATTCAGACAGTCAATAGTTCCAATCAGTTGTAACTCTTGTATCCAACCAACAACCCAAATGGGTTTAATTATGGGTTAAAACCCGACCTAAAAGTTTAATTTTATTGGTCCAAAATGAAAGGAATTTTTATAAGCCCAAGCCCAAGCTCGAATTCGGATCGGACAAAGACGAGCCGTCCGACCGAACGAACGACATGCGCGCGTGTGTGGACCTTTGGCCAAAGCCCAACACATGCATAGTGTAGGTTATGTCCCTTTCAAGGAGTTGGGATAAACCAAAGGCATCCAAATCTTAGTATACATTTATGGTTTTATTAACACTTCATCTTCCCACTATTTTATCAATGTGGGATAAGAGCAATACACACCCAAATACATTAAAATTCATTACTAAATGGGTCACTTGGAGCTCAAATTTTTCATTCAGTACTTAATGGTTTGGGACAAACAAAGATACTATGTTATATTCCTCACGGAGGAGAACGTACTTGTGCATGGTCCTAATGAAATTGGAATGTGGGCCCCCATAATAAAATGAGCTAAAAGTTGATCATTTGGACTTTTTTCAAAACCTATTTCCAACAATCCCCCATATGAATGAAATTTGGCAATGTACAACATGCTAATGAAAATAGAGACACTGGTTTTAATAAAACTGAAAATTAATTGCATCGGGAGAAGTAGCCTAGTGGACTTGAACTTCTTTTAGTCATATATTATTGGATTTACTTGGTTAATCAGTAGACTATACGTCATTGAACCGTCAAGCATTTTTATAAAACTAGGCAACAGTATTGACACAACAATTCTTCAACACAATTGGTTCTCATGTTTGTGTTCGTTTTGTATATGAAGACCACTTGGTTCCGTGAGTATTTAAAGAATTTGCCTTACGATATGCTCATAGAAGTGGCCCCCTTCTTACTCACGTAGATGATATCCATAAGGAGTATCTTATAATATCCCACTTAGACATACTAGGGTATGGATATCATTAAAAGCATAACTTATCTTAACTTTATGACAGATATGCACTACCTTATCTTTGGAATAGGTAGGATTAAATATCCCTTAGTGTGTACTGGATACAATGTAGTTCGGTTTGCCTATTGAACCTAGATCTTGGGATTTTCAGTCAACTAGGTTGAGTTTCCAGTTATTGACTCTTATTTATTTATTTTGGCTTTAGACCTATTCCTCTCGATGATCTTTCAACTTGCTATCGATTTAAACATTTGGTAAGTTAATTCGCTATATTATCTTCTGAATTTACATAATCAAATGAGATAATTCCATTTTGAGAAAAGTTGTCTTGCGGTATTATGTCTACGACGAATATGTCATGACTTTTTGTTATACATGTGATTCCGTGACCATCTACTCGCTGATTGACTATTACAACTTATACATATCGCGGGCACAAGACTTATCCAATTTGGAAAATCCTCTAAGAAGTTTCGAAGCCATTCATCTTCTTCTTTAGCTTTGTCTAGAGCAATGAATTCAGATTCCATTGTTGATTTAGTAACTGCACCTACAAGGGTGACTACATACCCACTTGTTGACTTAGAGTCTTTTGTATCAGATATCCTTTTTGCATCGTAATGACCTTTAAATATGAGTGGATATCTCGAATAATGCAGTCCATAATTTTGAGTTTATTTTAGATAATTTAAAACCCTCAAAATTGCCTTTCAGTGATCTCTCCCTGGATTACTTATATATCGACTTAACTTACTTATCGAGCCTGCTACGTCTGGTAGAGTACAATTCATAATGTATATTAAAATATCAATAATATGATAATACTCTAATTGAGATATACTATCACCATTATTTCTTTCTAGACTTAAATATACATCTACTAGTGTCTTAAATGACTGGTATTATAATTCTTGAATTTTTCTAGTATTTTCTCGATATAATGAGACTGTGATAATATAAGTCCATCAGATGTTTTAGAAATTTTAATTCTGAATATAACATCAGCGACACCTAGGTATTTTATATCGAAATGATTATTGAACATATGCTTAGTAGTTTTGACAATATCAATGTTACTACCCATGATTAGCATATCATCCACGTAGAGGCATACGTTGATATATCCATTTTGAGTACTTTTGAAATAAACACACTTATCACATTCATTAATTTTGAAACCATTTAATAACATAACATTATCGAATCTTTCACGCCATTGCTTTGGTGCTTGTTTTAATACATAAAGTTATTTTACAAGCTTACATACTTTCCTTTCTTGTCCGGGAGCTATGAACCCTTCAGGTTCCTCCATGTATATATATATATATATATATATATATATATATATTCTCATCTAATTTACTGTTCAAGAAAGCTGTTTTCACATCCATTTGATATATTTTAAGTCCATTTATTACGGCTATTACTATCAAACATTAAAATGGATATGATTCTTATCACTGGTGAGTATGTATTGAAGTAATCCACCCCTTGTTTTTTTCTGTATCCTTTAGCAATAAGTCTTACTTTATACTTATCAATTGATCCATTAGTTTTCGTCTTCTTTTTTAAGATCAATTTGTAACCTAAAGGTTTTGAATCGGGTGATAAATCCATGAGTTCCCATGTATAATTTTGCATTATGGATTCAATTTCACTATTATTTGATTCTTTCCAATTTGAAGCATCGGGTGAAGATATAACTTCTTTATATGTTTTAGGATCATTTTCTAACAAGTATGTTATAAAATCAGGATCGAAAGAAGTAGACATTTTTATCCTTTTGCTACATCTTGGTTCATCCATTAAATATTCTTGATATTTGTATTGATGACTACCACTAGATGTAGCATCATGTGTTCTTTTAGTAGGAATAGATTCTCAGGTCATGCTATACGAAAAATCATTTTCAAAAAATGAAGCTTCCCTTGATTCAATAATTGTATTAACATGAATATTCACAATCTTTGATTTATAAAGTTAAAAGCGATATGCACTGATAATATTAGCACAACTAATGAAAACACAATCAAAGGTATTTGGCCCTATTTTTACCTTCTTAGGTTTAGGAATCATCACTTTGGATAAGCACCCCTACACTCGTAAATATTTGTAGGAGGGTCTTTGAGATTTTCACAACTCATTAGGTGACTTGTGATTTTTCTTATGTGGAATTTCGTTAAGAATGTAATTAGCTGATTAAATGTCTTCCCCCCCACAAGTTCTGTGGAGCTCCTGAACTTATTAACAGTTTGTTCATCATCTCTTTCAATGTGCGTCTTTTGTGTTCAACAATGCCGTTAGATTAAGGAGAGTAAGGAGCATTAGTTTAGTGAATAATTCCATGTTTGGAACAAAATTCCTCGAAAAGAGATTCATATTCACCACCTCTATCACTCCTAATAGAATTTTTCCTTTTGCTAAGTTGATTCTCAACTTCATTTTTGTATTGTTTAAATACATCAATAACCTCGTCTTTACGGCATAACAAATATACATAGTAATATTTTGTGCAAACTGATAGACAGGGTTTTGACGCGGTGCGAGAGTCACCTACGTGCCGGTATTTTAATGTTCGGGTCACCTGAACTATACAAAAACCTAAACTACGAATACACTCAACGGGTGAGTATACCGGTAAGTCGGGTATCGAAAATCCACAGAGACGAGTAGCTAGAATTTAAGTGATTTAATATTCCCGAATACAAGTGTAAAAGGTGATTATAAACTAAAAGGAAAAAGATGCATAAAAGGGAAATGATTAACTAGGCGAGGGAAATGAAACTAGGTTAACAAAGAGAGTAAAACTATAGGTTGCATTGAATATCCCTCACCCGAGTTAATTTGTATAAAATGGTTACATGGGTCGACGGGTTATTACAAGTGCTTCTCGTTTCGAAAGTTAATTAAATCAAGGGTTGTTACGCCCTAAATCATCATAAAAGCCTAATAAGATTTTGGCATCAATAAATATCCCAAAAATTACGCGCGAAAGGTCATAAGTACGGGACAGACATGATATGCCCCGTCAAATATCCTAGGCGTAATAACTAGGACAATGCACCTGAAATAGACCCGTAAACACCATCACCAAAGTAAAGCAACGCGTCAACCTGAGTGAGCTCCATTCAAACACAACCTAATTTAAATTACCTAGAAAGCATGTTAAAAACGTGGTAAATGAAAAGCGGTAAATAAACGCGGTAAATCTATACTAGAAAGCGTGTAAATGAAAGCATGTAAGTAAAGCATGTAAACCTAAACTAGAAAGCTTGTAAATTAACTAGAAAGCAAGAAATGAAGAAATACACACTATAATAATGGAGAGGATGATGAATAGTCAACATTCAAGCCCAAAAGTGTGTCAATCCAAGAAGAAATGAAGAAGAACTAAGCAAATTACCCAAACCCTAACCTATTCTATCTTCTAAAACTATCTAAAAACGTTCACCTCTGTTTATTACATCAAAATTGGCTTATATACCAAGTGGGAATTAAATTAGAAAAGAAAAGAGAAAAGAAAAGAAATGCAAAATATCTGCAGAAAAACAGAGCATCGATCGATCGATGATTTATCAAACAGGGGCAGCACACTGCATTGCTGTTTTGGTTTCCAAGCGTTTCTCGGCTGCTGAAATCGCCGTAACTTCTTCGTTATGAATCCGAATCGCGCACCATTTTCGGCCACGCAAAGCTTGCGAGGAGGGATACAACTTCCATGTAGATGTTGGGCCAGGTGCCCAAACTATGAAAAGACTAAAATGCCCTTGAACGTGCAGTTGTGTACGGAAATATAACGGAACGTGTCCGAAGTTCACACTTAGAATCCAATTACCTACAGAAGCTCAATTAACCCCTGAAAAACATGTTAACGTAGAAATTCGAGGTTATCTGGTTAACGAGCATAAATATAAGGAATAAGATACCCTGGGGGCTAAAATGCGTCCGTTCGGAGGATGAAATACGCAGTATTTGGGATTGATCACACCCCCTAACTTACACATTGCTAGTCCCTAGCAATGAAATAGGATGCAATAAGAACTACAAGTAAACAAAAAGCAGGAGACCGTACAAAAGTATGGTATAAAAGAAAAAGGCCACTTTTGCGGGCGATTCGATTGCATTTAGCGTATGCAATAAGCCGTTAAACCCCAGGTCACCCTAGTGGACGAGTGTCGTCTCGTGAGGGTTTTCAGAGATGGTAACCACAAACATCACATGGTTTCCTCAAAATATGCCCAAACCAACATGCGACAAGCCCAAAGACAACGAAAAAGATTTCATACGCATTATTAGTAAAGTGAATGAATTCAAGAAAAAGTCCAAAACATTAACATTATAGAATGCACCTTATAGAATTGAAACCTTAAAATGTGGGAGGGGGAGCGAGCACATGCAAAGTGTGGTTTGGCAAAAACTTAAATGAATTGGATAAACATTAAATCAAGCATATATTCAATCCTCACGAACATTACACTCATCAAGCGAATTCACTCAAAACAGGGAGGTAACACACAGAACATGCGGGCTAAAGAGTAAATGTAAATGGAAACTAGGCCGCACACATGTCACAATGAAGAACGCTATGTAGGAAATAAACACTTGTAATCTCAATGAAAGATACCGCACACTAAAAGAGGCGAAATGCATTTTCACAGATTATCGCAATTGTTATGACTTTTAAATTACATCAACCTAAGATCACATAGGACTTTAATAGGGTTATAATGTAGGTATGGCTAGGGTGTGAAATGAAAGGAGTGTATGTACGGATTCAAAGTGTTCGGGATGAAAACTCGGGATAATGGAAAATGCGGGCAATATCAAAACTGGAAAACAAATTCCAAAAAGGCATTAGATATATCATCAGGGAGAGTAATCAAAGCTTATTGAACTACATACAACATATACAAACTTCTCTTTCTTTTTCTTTTCTTCTTTTTCTCATGTTTTCTTTTGTTTTTTTGCATTCTCTTTTTCCTCACTTTTTTCACTACGTTCTTTTCTTTACTTTTCAAACTCTCATATGACTAAATTGCAACCGACATCATAACAACACTATTCAATCCCAAGTAACAAACCAAACAAAGGTATGGAAAGTGTATGTATGGGCTAAAACTCCAATTTAGAGTTGGTTATGGGAATGGGGTTATGAAACGAAAGGCTAAGATTTAGGCTCAAAGGGGTTAACGAGGGTTATAAGGTTGAGGTCAAGGCTAATATGGGTGATATAACAAAGAGGTCCTATGATCATTTCACAAAGTTTACGCAATTCTCGAGTCAAAACAATATATGAAAATCATGCTCAAGTAACACTTTTCAAGTATGAACTCAATTAATAAACGGTCAAATGAAAGAATAGAGAGATTACCAATGACTGTAACGTTTTCAATGAGAAAAGAATAGTGTATATACTCACAAATGACGAAAGGTACAAAGCTTACTCGGTGTAAGTATATACGATGCAACAAAAGATTACCGAGTTATAAAAATCTTAAACCAAATCAATAGAACCATAAAAGTGCATGTACTCATGGGATTAAAGTTTAATTCATGATGTTATTCATAATATCAATAATTGAGACTAAAGTCTAAAAACTTCTAAAATCGATAACATGCATCATTGGGATGTCTATTGGATGGGGAAATTATTGAAATTTATCATCGAAAACAAAGGTAAAATGCCAAAAAAGGAGAAAAAAGAAAGGAAATATTTTTGAAGTTTTTAATTTTTTTAAGAAAAGCATACAAAGTAACTAACATGTGAGCAAAAACATGGACTAAAAATAGAAATGGATAGAATATCCCACACCCCCTTACTTAAAACTTGACATAGTCCTCAATGTGAATTAAGAACCATGTTAAGAGAGGAAAAAAGAGATATTACCAAAAAGTGGAGCGATCCCCATAAGAACAAGTCCAAAGAATCTAGAAAACAAGTTAGTACCAAGCATAGAAAAAATAAATAACAAAAAGTTAACTAATTACACTAGACTAAATTAAAAAAGAAAGAAAAATAAAAAGAAAGAAAGAATAAAAAGCTAACTATATATAACCTACTATTTAGGCTTCACACTAACTATACACTAGAAGCCTAAATAGGTGTGGGTCCACCATAAGAACAATTTGACTTTGGAGGATAACCGGTGTACCCTCACATACAAGCATGCCTTCCTAAAAAATATGAATTCCGTTTGAACAACGGAAGGCATGTGTAAGGCATAAGAAAGGAACCATCGCCAATTAAAAGTTTTGGTGGGACGATGGGGGTTTAAATTGCACGGGTGACAAAAACAAGTGGGGACCGAGAATAGACGAATATCCTCTCAATGATTTTGAAGTTGGAATGGGAGGCGGCGCACACAAAGGCAAAGATGCGATCGTGGAAGGCGACTCGAGCAAGTACTCCTCATCGGCTATAGGGTTTAAAACATTAAAGTTCGAAACCGAATCATCGGGTACTTGTTCCTGTGGGATAATAAAGAATGATAATGGGGATGAATGAAATTCAAACTCATGAGATGAATCATCATCGTATGAAGTTGGAATTTCAACGGAAATAATATCATTTTCAATGAAATGTTCTTCTTTGGGGGCCAAAGAAGAAATCATTTCATTGCAAATAGATATTACATCATTATCATCCTCACTTTCAATATCTATTACGCAAAGGGCAAAGTCTAGAATGGCTTGTTACAAAGTCGGCACAAGTACCTCATTTGGTTGAAAACATTCCTCGACCTCGAAAGTCTCGGAAGCAAAATCATCGTCAGACTCAAATAATAAATCCAATTCATGTTCCCACGAACGATTTTCTTCCCGATAACGATTTTCAAGTTTCTCATTCTCATACATACGCAAGCCCTCACCGAATGTCATGGGTCGAGGTGCGGATGGATGAAAATGGGAAGTTTGAAAATTACCATCGGACTTAAACGAAAACTCAATATTATAGGAATTTTGAAAACTATTCGAATTCGTTTCAAAATTCCTATCACAAGGAGGTAAAGGCCCAAAATCATTATCATCAAAATCAAAATTCCAATAACCTAAGTTTTGACTTTCGTTATACTTGCCAAAGTCATGTTTGAATTTCTTACACTTTGGGATGCTAAGTATTCACCAAAAGTCATAGGCCTAGAATTTTGAGAATTATAACAAGGATTACCGAAAGAATTGTAATAAGTCATGCTTACCCAAAATATGCTCGAAGTGGCGGATTCCACAAAGTAAGTGCGCGCGGAAGAAATTCGAGCGTTGCTAAATGCTCAAATGTGGATGTCCTGCAAAAGTATTAGCAAATAATACAAATAGAAAGAGAATACTATGAAATACTAAATCAAATCAAGTTTAAAACAAACTCATCCCCGGTAACGGGGCCATTTGATAGACAGGTTTTGTCGCGGCGCGAGAGTCACCCACGCGCCGGTCATTTACTGTTCGGCTCACCTGAATTATACAAAAACCTAAACTAAGACTACACTCAGCGGGTGAGTATAGAGGTAAGTCGGGTATCGAAAATCCACAGAGACGAGTTGCTAGAATTTAAGTGATTTAATATTCATGAATAAAAGTGTAAAAGGTGATTACAAACTAAAAGGAAAAAGATGCATAAAAGGGAAATGATTAACTAGGCGAGGGAAATGAAACTAGGTTAACAAAGTGCGTAAAACTATAAGTTGCGTTGAACATCCCTCACCCGAGTTAATTTGTATAAAATGGTTACATGGGCCGACGGGTTATTACAAGTGCTTCTCGTTTCGAAAGTTAATTAAATCAAGGGTTGTTACCCCCTAAATCATGATAAAAGCCTAATAAGATTTTGGCGTCCACATATATCCCAAAAATTATGCGCGAAAGGTCGTAAGCACGGGACATACATGATATGCCCCGTCAAATATCCTAGGAGTAATAACTAGGACAATGCACCTGAAATAGACCCGTAAACACCATCACCAAAGTAAAGCAACGCGTCAACCTGAGTGAGCTCCATTCAAACACAACCTAATTCAAATTACCTTGAAAGCATGTTAAAAACGTGGTAAATGGAAAGCGGTAAATAAACGCGGTAAATCTATACTAGAAAGAGTGTAAATCAAAGCATGTAAACCTAAATTATAAAGCTTGTAAATTAACTAGAAAGCAAGAAATGAAGAAATACAAACTATATTAATGGAGAGGATGATGAATAGTCAACATTCAAGCCCAAAAGTGTGTCAATCCAGGAAGAAATGAAGAAGAACTAAGAAAATCACCCAAACCCTAACCTATTCTATCTTCTAAAACTATCTATAAACGTTCATCTCTGTTTATTACATCAAAATTGGCTTATATACCAAGTGCGAATTAAATTAGAAAAGAAAAGAAATGCAAAATATCTGCAGAAAAACAGAGCATCGATCGATCGATGAGTTGGTCGATCGAACTATCAAGGCCAAATTTCGGCAATTTAGAATGGTCGATCGATCGACCAAAACGTCGATCGATCGATCAAGCAGGGGCAGCACACTGCATTGCTGTTTTGGTTTCCAAGCTTTTCTCGTCCACTGAAATCGCCGTAACTTCTTCGTTATGAATTCGAATCGCGCATCGTTTGCGGCCACGCGAAGCTTGCGAGGAGGGCTACAACTTCCATTTAGATGTTGGGACAGTTTCCCAAGCTTTGAAAAGACTAAAATGCCCTTGAACGTGCGGTTGTGTACGGAAATGTAACGGAACATGTACGAAGTTCACACTTAGCATCGAATTACCTACAAAATCTCAATTAACCCCTGCAAAACATGTTAACGTAGAAATCCGAGGTTGTCTGGTTAACGAGCATAAATATAGGGAGTAAGATACCCTAGGGGGATAAAATGCGTCCGTTTGGACGATGAAATACGCAGTATTTGCGTATTATCACACCCCCTAACTTACACATTGCTAGTCCCTAGCAATGAAATAGGATGCAATAAGAACTACAAGTAAACCAAAAGCAGGAGACCGTACAAAAGTATGGTATAAAAGCAAAATGCCACTTTTGCGGGCGATTCGATTGTATTTAGCGTATGCAATAAGCCGTTAAATCCCTAAGTCACCTTAGTGGACGAGTGTCGTCTCGTGAGGGTTTTCAGATATGGTACCCACAAACATCACATGGTTTCCTCAAAATATGCCCAAACCAACATGCGACAAGCCCAACGACAATGAAAAAGATTTCATACGCATTATTAGCAAAGTGAATGAATTCAAGAAAAAGTCCAAAACATTAACATTATAGAATGCACCTTATAGAATTGAAACCTTTAAATGTGGGAGGGGGAGCGAGCACATGCAAAGTGTGATTTGGCAAAAACTTAAATAAATCGGATAAACATTAAAGTAAGCATATATTCAATCCTCACGGGCATTACACTCATCAAGCGAATTCACTCAAAACAGGGAGGTAACACACAGAACATGAGGGCTAAAGAGTAAATGTAAATGGAAACTATGCCGCACACATGTCACAATCAAGAACGCTATATAGGAAATAAAAACTTGTAATCTCAATGAAAGATACCGCACACTAAAAGAGGTGAAATGCATTTTCACAGATTATCACAACTGTTATGACTTTTAAATTACATCAACCTAAGATCACATAGGACTTTAATAGGGTTATAATGTAGCTATGGCTAGGGTATGAAATGAAAGGAGTGTATGTACGGATTCAAAGTGTTCGGGATGAAAACTCGGGATAATAGAAAAATGCGGGCAAAATCAAAATTGGAAAACAAGTTCCAAAACGGCATTAGATATATCACCGGGGAGAGTAATCAAAGCTTATTGTACAATATACAACATATACAAACTTCACTTTTTTTTCTTTTTTTTCTTTTCTTCTTTTTCTCATGTTTTCTTTTGCTTTCTCTTTTTCTTCACTTTTTTCACTACGTTCTTTTCTTTACTTTTCAAACTCTCATATGCCTAAATTGCAACCGACAACATAACAACAACATTCAATCCCAAGTAACAAACCAAACAAAGGTATGGAAAGTGTATGTATGGGCTAAAACTCCAATTTAGAGTTGGTTATGGGAATGGGGTTATGAAACGAAAGGCTAATATTTAGGCTCAAAGGGGTTAACGAGGGTAAACATATAAGGTTGAGGTCAAGGCTAATATGGGTAATATAACAAAGATGACCTATGATCATTTCACAAAGTTTACGCAATTCTCGAGTCAAAACAATATATGAAAATCATGCTCAAGTAACACTTTTCAAGTATGAACTCAATTAATAAACGGTCAAATGAAAGAATAGAGAGATTACCAACGACTGTAACATTTTCAAAGAGAAAAGAATAGTGTATACACTCACAAACGACAAAAGGTAAAAAGATTACTCGGTGTAAGTATATACGATGCAACAAAAGATTACCGAGTTATAAAAATCTTAAACCAAATCAATAGAACCATAAAAGTGCATGTACTCATGGGATTAAAGTTTAATTCATGAAGTTATTCAGAATATCAATAATCGAGACTAAAGTCTAATAACTTCTGAAATCGATAACATGCATCATTGGGCTGTCGATTGGATCGGGCAATTATTGAAATTTATCATCGAAAACAAAGGCAAAATGCCCAAAAAGGAGAAAAAAGAAAGGAAATCTTTTTGAAAATTTTAATTTTTCTAAGAAAAGCATACAAAGTAACTAACATGTGAGCAAAAACATGGACTAAAAATAGAAATGGATAAAATATCCCACACCCCTAACTTAAAACTTGACATAGTCCTCAATGTGAATTAAGAACCAAGTTAAGAGAGGAAAAAAGCGATATTACCCAAAAGTGGAGCGATCCCCATAAGAACAAGTCCAAAGAATCTACAAAACAAGTTAGTACCGAGCATAGAAAAAATAAATAACAAAAAGTTAACTAATTACACTAGACTAAATTAAAAAAGAAAGAAAAATAAAAAGAAAGAAAGAATAAAAAGCTAACTATATACAACCTACTATTTAGGCTTCACACTAACTATACACTAGAAGTCTAAATAGGTTTAGGTCCACCATAAGAACAATTTGACTTTTGAGGATAAACGGTGTACCCTCACATACAAGCATGCCTTCCTAAAAAATATGAATTATGTTTGAACAACGGAAGGCATGCTTAAGGCGTAAGAAAGGAACCATCGATAATTAAACGTTTTGGTGGGACGATGGGGGTTTAGATTGCACGGGTGACAAAAACAAGTGGGGACCGAGAAAAGACGAATATCCTCTCAATGATTTTGAAGTTGGAATGGGAGGCGGCGCACACAAAGGCAAAGATGCGATCGTGGAGGGCGACTCGAGCAAGTACTCCTCATCGGCGATAGGGTTTAAAACATTAAAGTTCGAAACCGAATCATCGGGTACTTGTTCCGGTGGGATAATAGAGAATGAAAATGGGGATGAAGGAAATTCAAACTCATGAGATGAATCATCATCGCATGAAGTTGGAATTTCAAAGGAAATAATATCATTTTTAATGAAATGTTCTTCTTTGGGGGCCAAAGAAGAAATCATCTCATTGCAAATAGATATTACGTCATTATCATCCTCACTTTCAATATCTATTACGCAATGGGCAAAGACTAGAATGGCTTGTTCCAAAGTCGGCACAAGTACCTCATTTGGTTCAAAACATTCCTCGACCTCGAAAGTCTCGGAAGCAAAATCATCGTCGGACTCAAATAATAAATCCAATTCATGTTACCATGATCGATTTTCTTCCCGATAACGATTTTCAAGTTTCTCATTCTCATACATACGCAAGCCCTCACCGAATGTCATGGGTCGAGGTGCGGATGGATGAAAATGGGAAGTTTGAAAATTACCATCGGACTTAAACGAAAACTCAATATTATAGGAATTTTGAAAACTATTCGAATTCGTTTCAAAATTTCTATTATAAGGAGGTAAAGGCCCAAAATCATTATCATCATCATCAAAATTCCAATAACCTAAGTTTTGACTTTCGTTATACTTGCCCAAAGTCATGTTTCAATTTGTTACACTTTTGGATGCTAAGTATTCACCAAAAATCATAGGCCTAGAATTTTGAGAATTATAACAAGGATTATCGAAAGAATTGGAATAAGACATGGTTACCCAAAATATGCTCGAAGTGGCGAATTCCACAAAGTACGTGCGCGCGGAAGAAATTCGAGCGTTTCTAGATGCTCAATTGTGGAAGTCCGGCAAAAATATTAGCAAAGGCAGCGGAGCCATTTGATAGACAGGTTTTGCCGCGGCGCGAGCGTCACCCACGCGCCGGTCGTTTAATGTTCGCCTCACCTGAACTATACAAAAACCTAAACTACGACTATACTCAACAGGTGAGTATAGCGGTAAGTCGTGTATCGAAAATCCATAGAGATGAGTTGCTAGAATTTAAGTGATTTAATATTCCTGAATAAAAGTGTAAAAGGTGATTACAAACTAAAAGGAAAAAGATGCATAAAAGGGAAATGGTTAACTAGGCGAGGGAAATGAAACTAGGTTAACAAAGCGAGTAAAACTATAAGTTGCGTTGAATATCCCTCACCCGAGTTAATTTGTATAAAATGGTTACATGAGCTGACGGGTTATTACAAGTGCTTCTCGTTTCGAAAGTTATTTAAATCAAGGGTTGTTACGCCCTAAATCATCATAAAAGCCTTATAAGATTTTGGCGTCAACAAATATCCAGTAAATTACGCGCGAAAGGTCGTAAGCACGGGACAGACATGATATGCCCCGTCAAATCTCCTAGGCGTAATAACTAGGACAACGCACCTGAAATAGACCCGTAAATACCATAGCCAAAGTAAAGCAACGCGTCAACCCGAGTGAGTTACATTCAAACACAACCTAAGAGTGCCGCAGCAAAACAAACTTCTTCTTCTTTGAGGTATTTAGAAGAAAATCCAAACGAACTCTTCAATAGGTAGAGTAAACCGCTGCCAAAACTCCAAGCAATTTATATATATAAAGGAACTTGGATAAACAAACTATGGGTGTAAAACATAAGTGTTTAATGAATTTTTCTTAGAAAAATATACACATAAATAATGAACTTTTCCTTGGAAATATGAACACTCAAAAACTCTCTCTAGGAGTTGGAATAGTATGAAAAGTTAAGTTAGAAAACTTGATTCCCGCACTTAGTTATTCAGGTAAAATGTTAATAGGAGAAGAAGTGGGAAAAGTGGAAAAACGGCTCAAAAATGGCCAATTAACTGTTCCCGCCAAAACTCGTTCGAACGAAGTCTCTTTCGAATGAGCCTTATAACGAAGTTCCAGTGTATAAAAGTTGAACTCGTTAGAAATCTCGTTGGAATTCTCATTCGAACATCATTCTCGTTCGAACGGAATTCCAGTGGCCAATGTGGGAACTCGTTGGCAAACTCGCTCGAACGACATTCTCGTTCGAACGACTAACTCGTTCGAACGACAATTTCGAACAAACTTCCAGAATGTTTGAATTTCAATTTTTAGCCCAGAAACTTTACTTTAAAGTTTTAATGAAACTTTTTGAAAATAAACTACAGTTTAAAATAAACTTTCACCCATATAACAATTGTTCCAAGCTCATATATATATATATATATATTAAAATGCACTCATACCTTAGGAGCAATAGAACCGTATTGATGACGTAGAAATGAGGCACTACAAACACGACATCTGATGAAGCTTTATGAACTTGGCCGCTACTTCTTCAACTTTAGTATGTCATAGGCTTGAAGGATGGATAATAACTCTATCCTATGACTCAAACGTTTTTGTCCGGAATTAAGCCAAAACTACAAAGGACTCAATTGGAAATTTGTGTCATTAAAAATCTCCCCATTTGGCTATTCCATGACAAAAAAAACCAAAAATCCTAAAGGGTCGTCAAGCTCTACTAGACTCAAACATCCCACCCAAACTTGACACAAGACCCAAGGATCATTATATTTGCCGATGAGGAAAGTTGCCGTGTATAGAAGAATTCCTGCACACTTAAGCAAACACATTAAACGCATAGGAAAAATGAAAATATTAAATGCAATATAAATAAAGAATCCCCCTAAATTAATCCTCCCCTTTATCAACTGTGATCTACCTAAGAAGGTCGTAACTCCCCCTAAGTTAAATCTGCCAAACTATGATACAGTTATAATAGGATTAGATACCATTCCCCCCTATCATTCTCCCCCTTTTTGTTCAGGAATAGACAAAGGCTAAAGATTCAAAACGTAACTTATATACCCCAATAAAATCATAGACGCACCTTAAACTAAACAAGGGAAAATAGAATGGAATAACAAGCTAAACATACAAATGTGTATAAAGTGATAAGAACATGAAAGTATATGAGCAACAATAACATAACTGATCCATACAGATGAATACCAACTATGATGCGAAAAAAATGATACCAAATTGACAAATAAGATTCCAAGCATGTGATATCAAACAAACTACGCAACAAACAAGGTAGATACCAAAAATGAATTAAAGCGTAGATGGACTAGCAAAACATGTCAAAGACTTAACAAAATATCATAAATATGTATACACAATAGATTTAAACAAAGCATAGGTATACACATACAAATATAAACAACAAAATGACACAAAACAAAGCTAAGACTTTCACACTCGTATGGAAAAAATGTGTCGTATGGAAACGGTAGTGTTGGGGTGTGAACTAGTAACAATTATATTTAAATCCCATCACTTAAAACATGTTCACAAAGTTCTCAATTGATTGCAAACTTCATCACATTTGAATATAACCTCATGTGACAATAGAAATTGAACTCAATGAACAAACATACACAATACATACAAGCCTAGAGTTTTGATGATTCTACAAACCAATAGAGTCATGACAATGAAAGCTCAACTAGGATAAACGGGCATTATGTAAACCGTTGATTTACCATCCAATCTCCCTCAATAAGCATATATATTTGAATGAATATATCAAACAAAAATAGGCCATGGAAATTATTTTTCTTTTTAATTCCATAATTCTATTTTTAGGCATTTGGACCACGTATTTATTTTAGGTCCAAACAAATGGTGGCTTACTATTCGCAAAGGATAATAAATCCTTTCGGAGCCCTTCTCCGTGCACATTTATATATAATAATTTTTATTTCTCACAAATCTTACGTGCAACGAATTTTGACAGGCACTAGTCCTCCTAGGTCACAAGTATGTAGATGACAAGATTGGTAGGAGAACACGTCACAAAGCTCAAATATAATATGTGATGATTAAATTTAAATGAGCTCATGCATGTGTGAATAGAGGCATATAAAAATTGAATCCATTTGATCAACACAAAATTCAACTACTCCATGTAAGCATGGTAAAGAACATAATAAGGATTGACAATCTAAACCAAAAGTTGTAGCCACATGGGAGTGAAAAAATAGGGATTCAAACACAAGTATATGCCACATAAAGTGTGTCAAACTAAAATGCATACACACAAAAAAATCTTTTTTAGTTTTGAAATTTTTAACCAAAAATAAAAATATATACTCAAAAGACAAACAAAAATCATTTGAATTTTTCATTAAGCTTAAATTACCAAGAGATAAAAATCCAAATGATAAACAAAAATCTTTTTGTATTTTTCATTTAATGCAAACAAAAATGAAAGAAATATAATACAAAATATAAACAAAAATTATTATTCTAGCATGTGATTAAACATGGAGCGTTGACTAGAAAATGTCTAAACAAGCATACATTTAGCATGATAATATAGCATGTCGTACAGAAGCTAAAGTATGCAAATAAAACTAACACATTCAACCTTTAGATTTTACAAGGGAGGAAGCATGTGAAAGTAAATGAGAATCAAATACCCTATCTTGTAAAGCTAAAAAAGTCGGATCTCCTAACCCAAACTAATGATGAATGACGATCTCGGAGTGTAGGAATCTTGGCTACCTCGGTTGCCTTACATTTGGATTTTCTAGGAACTCGTTTAAGATCAAAATAAAATTTCCTAAGATGACCTTTTCAACCCCAATGTGAGCACTTACAGACTCGGCAAAAGACTTACCAATGGAATGATCTCTAAAAGCTTTCCTAGGTGATTCTCCTAAAACATTGGATTTGGCTTTATGAGTAGATTCATTAAGAGTATCGAAGCCTAAACCACAAGTGTCATTTTTGATTTTGACCGTGCCTAAGATTTTTTCTTATTTTTCGGACCTACACTCCAAATCAAATTTGACTTTTCTAGAGTCTTTTAATTTATTTTATAATTCTAAAATATTAGACTCTAATAAAATATTTATTTCTTCAAACTCAAGAAGTTCTTTTTTCAAGGATTCTATTAAACCTCTAAGGCTATCTCTCTCACCTTCTACATATTCAAACTTCTCTCGAAGAGTTCTCTCTCGTGTCCTAAGGTCTTCCACTAACGTACTATCATCAGCGACCTTGACACGCTCTCTTAAACTCGCTTCTAACTTTAAATTAGTTTTTTTTTAATTTAATAGATTCTTCATAAAGTTCTTGAAAATCATTATGAAGTTCACTCACATCAACCTCTTCTTCATTTTCACTCTCTCTTTCTTCTTCACTCTTACTACCATAAAAAACAAGGGAATCATGAAATTTAACCACGGAATTGTCACGTGTTTGAATATCTTCATGGGAAGATTCATTATTAGTGGTCACATGACTAGCCATAAAAGCCACAAAGTTGGGCTTAGTGGGGGAATCGGCTCCCTCCTCATTATCACTATCACTAAGGGCTGCATTAAAGAAATTGGTTGCTTACCCTCTCTCCTTAGTTTAGTAGGACACTCTTTGTCCTATGGACATACCCTTCACAACCAAAACACCTATTTGACTTGTTCATATTTAAGTTTTCATTAACAGTTTTGGGGATCTTTTCGACTTTGCCATGCTTAGAAGTTTCAAATTTCTTAAAATTATTTTTAAATTTATCTTTGTTAAATTTAAGAAATTTTCGAGAAAACAAGGCCATATCTTCCGAATCACTATCACTTTCACTCTCTACTCCTTGGTTTTCCTCTTTTCGGGCTTTTAAAGCAACGCCCTTTTCTATTTTTTTTTTCAGTTTTAGAGGGAAATATGTCCAGTTCATAGGTTTGTAAATCACCTACGAGCTCTTCTAATTTCGTAGAGGCTGAAGTTGGTAAAGAATTTAAAACGGTCACTTTTGGAATAAATCTATCGGGTAGGGACCTTAAAATTTTCTTTACTACTCGGTTGTCAGGTATTTTCTCTCCCAAGTTAAAATATGAATTAACAAAATCAGAAAGTTTAGCATAAAATTCATCAAAAATTTCTTTTTCGTTCATTTTGATGGTTTCAAATTGAGTGGTGAGGTTTTGGAATTTCGAAGCTTTTACGACACTTGTACCTTTATGAGTGAGTTGTAAAATATCTCGAGCTTCTTTAGCGGTTTCACACGTCATAATGTGACGAAATTCATCTGGTGTGACAGCGTTAAACAAGGCATTTAAACCCTGGAAATTAAAATTTGAAAATTTAAGTTCACTATCACTCCATTTATCTACCAAATGCGTTGGTGGAGACCACCCGTTAACTACAAATAAGCAATCCCTCTCGCCGATAGATTTAAGTGCCGATTTCATTTGCGCTTTCCATTACGCGTAATTAGAACCATCAAAAATAGGAAATTTTGAGAATGAAAAAAATTCCATTTTAGCCAAAAAAATTTAAAGGATCTTAAACGCAATAATTTAGCGATCTTGCCCTGATACCACTTGAAAAACGCGAAGGCCCCCAATTTTTAAATGCTTTACTACAAAGAGTAATTTGATTTTAAATATATGCGGAAGCGAAGATGGTTCTATTAAACAACAAATTTTAATTTGTTTACAAATTAAAATTAAACAATGTGAAATTAAATTAAAACACACACAAAATTTTAATTTCACTTAAACACAATTAATTCAACCGAAGTACTAGAAATTTTCCTAAGTCATATTTTCCATATGATCAAATTAGGACAAACCAATTTTATAAAATGAAGTGAAGACTTGAATCAAATTAACATAAACATTACCCAAATTAATTTATCACCAAATTAAATAAGTAGTGAAATAAACCAATTTTATCTTTTTACCTAAGCATGCGTTCTAGGTGATTTTGCAAAAGATAAAATAAATAATTAATTCACTACGCCACGATGTACGAGAAAAAATCCACAATGGGAAAAAACCTCGGACGATCCTAGCTTTAAGTCCACTAAGTATGGTTTTACAATTACAAGACATATGACTTACTTCCTCGAATCGACCCCTTTCAAGCCTTGACGCGTCTTTTTCTAAACACTTCCGCCTAGTTGACAACCCCGGAGCTCCACCGGAATCTTAGAATCACCAATGAGACATAGGTACACATTCAACCACACATGGTGCCTTTTACCATCTGAGAATGCCGCAGCGAAACGAACTTCTTCTTCTTTGAGGGATTCAGAAAAAACCCCAAAGGAACTCTTCAATAGGTAGAGTAAACCGGTACCAAAACTCCAAGAAATTTATATATATAAAGGAACATGGGTAAACAAACTATGGGTGTAAAACAAAAGTGTTTTATGAATTTTTCTTGGAAAAATATATACTTAAACAATGAACTTTTCTTTGGAAAGATGAACACTAAAAAAATCTCTCTAGGAGTTGGAATAGTATGAAAAGTTAAGTTAGAAAACTTGGTTCCCGCACTTAGTTATTTCGATAAAAAGTTAGTGGAAAAAGAAGTGGGAAAGTGGTAAAACTTCTCAATAACTGCCAATTAACTGTTCCCCTCAAAACTCGTTCGAACGAGCCTTCTACGAAGTTCCTGTGTATAAAAGTTGAACTCCTTAGAAATCTCATTAGAATTCTCGTTCGAACATCATTCTCGTTCGAACGACACTTCGAACGAAATTCCAGTGGCTAATGTGCGAACTCATTGGCAAACTCGTTCGAACGACATTCTCGTTCGAACGAAAATTTTGAACAAACTTCCAGAATGTTTGAATTTCGATTTTTAGCCTAGAAACTTTACTTTAAAGTTTTAATGAAACTTTCTAAAAATAAACAACAGTTGAAAATAAACTTACACCCATATAACAATTGTTCCAAGCTCCTATATATATATATATATATATATATATATATATATATATATATAGAGAGAGAGAGAGAGAGAGAGAGAGAGAGGAAGGCTCACCTACATCATGCACTATACATCACACCTAATTCTAGGCACTAGAAAACATTTTTTTTCAAATTTTATATTTTTCCCCTGAAATTAATTTTCAATCAATCCATATGCAAAAAATTAGATCAAAATATATTTTGTAGCTATTTTTAAAAAATCTACAAAAAACTGCTGGCGCAGACCCTTATAAATAAGGTATTTTTAGCAGTTTTTGTGGATTTTTTAAAAACATCTACAAAATATATTTTGACCTAATTTTTTGCATATGGATTGATTGGAAGGTTAATTTTAAGGGAAAAATATAAAATTTGAAAAAAAGTTGTTTAGGGCCTAGAATTAGGTGTGATGCATGGGTGATGTACAGAGCATGATGTACTGTAGTCCGTCTGTCTGTCCGTTTGTCTGTCTGTCTGTCTCTCTCTCTCTCTCTCTCTCTATATATATATATATATATATATATATATATATATATATATATATATATATATATATATATATATTAAAATGCATTCATACCATAGGAGCAATGGAACCATATTGATGACGTAGAAACGAGGCACTACAAACACAACATTTGATGAAGCTTTATGAACTTGGCCGCTACGTCTTCAACTTTAGTATGTCATAGGCTTAAAGGATGGTCAATAACTCTATCCTATGACTCAAACATTTTTGTCCGGAATTGAGCCAAAACTACAAAGAATTGAATTGGAAATTTGTGTCCTTACAATATACATATCGCTCTATTTCATGATCCATCTTTAAAATTAAAAGATTTATCATTCGGAGTCTGAGTAGCTTGCCTTATATTGATATCGTCAATATGATCTCCTTCTTCTACCATCTAACTAAAACAATATATGAATTAATATATGTATATATAACATATATAATCAAGTGAATTACACAATAATAAAATTTGAGATAGAGAGTAATTAAGCTAATTATACATGAAACAAACATGAATTTGTAATTGGGAAGACATATGTATCACCACAAAGTCCAATGGAACATGATTAGTGTTATTGTTGTATAAGGCCCACTGATAATCTTTATGATTGGTGGCTTTGAGCATGTGATGTTAACGAATGTACAATGGGTTTGTCCACAATCCTTTTAGATATAGTAGAAATCTAATCATGATGGAGTTCATCCACATTATTTGAATTGAGCATGCTACTACAAGTAGTTTTATCATAATTACTCGAAGATATAGTTTGGTGAGATCTTCTATAAGAGAGTAGTCTAATTTGGGGAAATATCGGATTTTAGCACGTGTTTGACTTGAGCAACTTCGGTTGCGCCCACGTATCCGTTATACTCGGAATCAAAGTCAACGTAGTTCGTGGGTTCGTACTATTCATCGAAAAAACTCGTTGTGGTGTTTTTTCGGAGAGGTGGGAGGTGTTGAAACTCGTCTCAAAACTCTTCTTCAAAACTCTTTTCTAAAACTCTTTCTAAAAAAACTCATAAGACAAGAAAATTACTCCTCTCCCAAGAAGATCTCCCTCAAATGTATGGGGGTGAGGCTTATTTTTAGCAAAACCAACCCAAGTGGGTCACCACATGTCAAATAACCCGTGGTGACAAATGTCTTATTTTAAGTGGTATGTGTCCCATAACATATGTCAAAACTCTCAATACTGGAATATTGTCTAGTTAATACGTAAATAATATACAAATACGCGTGATATGTCCGACGCGTATAATGATACTCCAGTTGCATAATCACATGGACTTTTGTCAATTTTAATCATCTCTAATCTCATTTATTAATTTAATGAGAGGCTTATCATTAAGCCCCTCCTACATTTTCCCCCTCGTACATATAGTTGATATATCGATACGTGTCTGAAATATATCGACTGTATGTACAAAACACTTTAGTCAGTTTTCATATGTCCGATCGACCCATGAATCGTGGGTAATAATCTCGTACCTCATTTAATCCAGATGATGTACTTTTACCTCATATCTCACGTTTTATGATATAATGAAATCTCATATTTCATATCTTAACCTCATTATCATTCTTTTCATACGAGTGATACACTATGAGTGTTGCCCCCATTCCTTTAAATGAACATGCATCCATGATTTTATTGTGATTGTTCGTAACTATGCTTTGGTAAAAAGTATTATCATGGACACATAATAACCACTTCTGCATTCATTTTTATCATTCTCTACCAAGCTTGGTGGAAGTATTATTAGGGTTTACATAATAACTACGTCGTTCTTTAGTTTAGTGGAAGTATTATTATGGTTTACATAATAACTACTTCATCGTTCTATTTTATCATATAGTGTATGCACATGTTTTTGGCTCGTCTTAATCACGACGAGGCTTCTTGTGCATGTAAGTGTTTATTGCTTTGCCCAAGTTATGACGAGATTTCGTACGCATGCACGTATTATTGACTCGCCCAAATTACCACTTTTTAATGTTTTTTCGCAAACTCACACCTATGAGGTGACATAATGATGAAAACGCACTGGTTAAGATTTTTATAAACTCCACCTATAACGGTGATACCCATAACAGTGACTTAACAATGAAAACACTTGTTAAAATTTTTGTAAAACTCCACCAATAACGATGACTTAACAATGAAAACACTTGTTATAATTTTTTGTAAACTCCACCTATAACGGTGACACCCATAACGGTGACTTAACAATGAAAACACTTGTAAAGATTTTTGTAAACTCCACCTATAACGGTGACTTAACAATGAAAATACTTGTTAAGATTTTTCGTAAACTCCACCTATAACGGTGACACCCATAATGGTGACTTAACAATGAAATCACTTGTTAAGATTTTTGTAAACTCCACCTATAACGGTGACTTAACAATGAAAACAGTTGTTAAGATTTTTTGTAAACTCCACCTATAACGGTGACACCCATAACGGTGACTTAACAATGAAAACACTTGTTAAAATTTTTCGTAAACTCTACCTATAACGGTGACACCCATAACGGTGACTTAACAATGAAAACACTTGTTAGAATTTTTCTAAACTCCACCTATAACGGCGACTTAACAATGAAAACACTGGTTAAGATTTTTCGTAAACTCATTCTTCTGTATCACTTTCTCAGGACGGGAGCCCATATCTGTAGAATGACAAACTGAACGTGGTCCTTCGTCTGTTTCCATCAATGACCAACTTCTTCGGACAAGTTAAGTCATAAAGATTGTGGTTCAACTACCGAACAATTTGATAAAGTTTTTTGGAACATAATACACCTCTATAGAAGACTTATCTTAATACTCACAAAGTTCTCGTAATATGATGTCATATCTGAAGAATAACTGACTTTGTTAATTTCTGAGTGATAACTAATTAACCCGTTTGAACTCTTTGCAAAAGAAACTGATGAAGCTTTTGTAATGGCCTGCTTGGATGTTATTATACTCTGAAGGTTCATCAATCTAACCTTGTCGCGGAGGATGTGGAAAAAGCTTTACACTTCAAGCTATGTTACATCATAATATCCATTTGCCCCCTTTATTTTATTTTTATCTCAAGATAAAATAAAATAAATTACATATATCATTTACAACGCCCACCGCAAAAAATGAAAGCAACCTAATCATTACATTCCATGGGATATATCTCAAACTACCATATCTTTCAACAATGACTTGATATTTGCGTCCCTCAATATCTGCTCATTTAGAAGCCATTGCAAAATAATTTCTTTCCAACACAAAACATAATTTTGCAAATAGTTAGTAAAACTCAGGAGATATCCAAGTACAATTATCATCATGCCCCCTTTATTTGTTTTATTTAATGTAATTAAATAAAATAAATAAATAAAGTCTGGGGATATTTGTGCAAATGAATCATAATCACCGATTCTCATAGGTGTATCATGCTCAATTTAATATCGTTTAAGCACGTCCTATCAAGCTTAAGAGTGTGTAAAATATCAAGGTGAATTCTGAATTGTGAAACATGCTCAAGCTGTTTCGTAATATATTAGTCATGTTCAACATGGTCTCCAACTAAAAAAATAACATTTGCAAAATGTTTTATGAAAACTCGGTATTTAGATGAAGATTCATTACAAACCCTCTAACTCATTTTTAGCTTTATATTACCGCATAATGCATAGATATATCATACTATTAATTCTATAGAAAATCCCAATAGTTGTATCTCAGGTGACATGGTTCATCGCATACAAAATCTCCAGATGTATCGTAAATAAATTCAAAACCGGTGCACTCTGTTCAATATATTCTAAACTCGTAGAATAACTTTTGTAAATGACATAAAATATTCGAATGTGTCCTTCATTATGGCTCTCTTATTTTTTACTTTTGAACAGATCGAACTCAAAATGAAAAGGTACCGTAAATCAAATTTTGATTCTCGATCGGTATATTATGTATACACACACACTAAAATAGACAGTGTCGATTAATAGCTCAATATTTTTAATCATTGAACTTAAATTGGCTCATGTCATAATTTATAATATATATATTTTTTTCGAGTAACCTTAAAATAAAATATAAAACATCTCTAAAAGCAAGAGTCTTCACGCCACTCAAGAAGGGTGGGCACAATATAAAATATTTTAATAAACCCATTGTGTTAATCTAGATGAGCCACCCAAAACCTCACCGTCTTAGTTTCAAAACAAACTACCAGCATATAACCATTTCTAACCTTCAATTTTTTTGAAAACGCAATTGGATTTATATGCCCAACAATTTTGTCTCAACTCTAAGGTTCTTCAGTTTGGGGAAACTCTCACCTTTAACCTTTTCTGTCAAAATGTTTGTGAATCAGGCACCTATTAATGCTGGAGGTTCATCGGATGTTTCGGTTTTATCAGAATCTCACGGTGGATTGGTGAAATCTAAGATGGGTAGGGGTAATCCGTGATAACCCTTGATGGTTCGAGCTCCATTGGGTCATGGTTTTCTGGGGCAAATGTTGTCAGTTTTCAAACTGGTCAGTCAGCTCCCTTGCCGGAGCAAAGTAGAAACGGTGAAATACGACCTGCGCAGTTCAACGTTTTTTAACGTGGGAAGAACGAGTTCTGTCAATAATGGTAAGTTTTCTTTTTCTAGAATTCGAAATACCGTGGATGGATTTTTGAATCCCAAATTCTGTTGTTGATCTCGAAATAACAGGAAGCACCGGAGTAAGGAGAAAAGAAAAAAAAAACTCCGTTGGAACTCATATCTCAAATCTGGATTTATTGGCCATGGTCAATCTGCTTTGTACCTCAGTCATGGTGAATCATTTCTTAGGTCTCACAATCATGGTCAGTCATTTTTGGTTTTACAGACTAGGTAAATGGGTAGAGTCGTGTTGAATCGGAGTACCCATTTGAGGTGATTCGACTTTAACTCAGTTCAGAACTTAGGATTCATTTTGGACCCATCTTATGCTCAATCGGAGTTCAGTTACTATTTTCTTATCTGAGCTCCATCGGCTAAAAAATTTTTAGACCTCCATCGTTGTTTGTCATAAACATGTGTTAATCCATTATTCGCGATTTACGATATGCCGTGGTGATTCGGTTTCATGAACAGGCGTGTCGCTTTCTTAACAATTTGGTGACAAACTATTTCTACAAATAGGTGGGACGGTTTAGTCCGAGCATCATCCGGAAGAGGCTCTTCGGAGCAAAGCTCTGATGCTATCTGTCGAGCTGAGGGTCTTTTGAGTAAGGCTATTTCGGTTTCTTTCAGAAAAAAAATCAATTTTGACTCCGAAATGTATAAAACCTTACGAAAAAATATTAAAATATTTATCTTTATCCATTGATAGTGTAGTATTGTTGAAAGTCCTACACGCAATGAGAAATCGCAATGATTTTGAAAAAAAATCTATTATGTCATACCCTTCCTGCTATTGTACTAAAGTTATAAAGAGTTATCCATAAGTGTACTATACATTTTCTAATCAATCAATCTATGACAGATACACACATGCCTTGCTCATGTGAACTCATCTGTTAATGTACTATACGAGCATGTGATTTTGAAAATATCTCAACATATCATAATGCAGAGTACTATCAACCTTCCCTATTTTATTATTCCACATCTCATCGTTGAGACGATACCTTCAGGATGATATGGCCCATACTCACATCGCGATAGATGAGATAGACTTACAGCCTGAAAGCTCTTACGAGGAGAGATCGGTGGCTATCCTAGACCATAGCGAGAGGAGATTAAGGTCGAAGGTAGTTCCACTTGTGCGGGTCTAGTGGGAGCATCATAATGTGGAGGAATCCACTTGGGAGCACGAGGCAAATATGCGCGAGAGATACTCAGATTTATTCTTACTAGGTATGCCTTATATTTCGAATTTCGGGACGAAATTCCGTTATTAGGGGGGAAGTATGTAATACCCCGTATTTTTATGCTATATTAATTTGGGGATTTATTAAATTTAATGTGAATTAATTATTTAATATAAATCCGGAAATTAATTATGTTATAATTATTAACGTGATGAGAATTAGTAATTATGGGAAATTTGTTGAATATTACTAATGAGCAAAGTAATATATAATATTGGTTATATTAAAGGTCTCAAGCGAATAAAATGACAATTTTGGAAATTTGAGTCGGGACGCGCCCTTGTCGCGTCGGGACTAAATATTGATTAATAAAAGTGAATATATTATAAGGTGCTCGTATGGTCGTTTTGAGTGTGCCAAAGTGTCCGGAAGGGTCGAGATAGTCAGAAAAGTGTACTCGGGGGTTTAGTTTGGGTCTCGGGGCGTTTTTAGGCCTATTTAACACACCGGGAGGGCATTTTGGACATTTCGTATTTTTGGGTAATTAAACCCACGAAATTTCAAGGGTTATATCAGATGTCTAAGGTTACCTTCTAGGGTTATAACAACTCAAAACTTTAGAACGGCCATAGGAGAGGGAAGGAGGAAGCTTTCCAAGCAATCCAAGGCCAAAAAGTCACCCGATTGCACCGCCACCACCACCAACGCGTATATCGCGCGACGGGGAACGCAACTACACCAAAATCGTCCGCAAATCAGAATTCTGAAAATCCTAAGCAAGTATTTATCTTGCTTATTTTCGTTAATGAATCATTCATGTTAGCCTAGGGTGATTAGGACGAGTTTTATAGAAGAAAACCCATGTTGGAGATAAGAAAACCGCATGTAGTTATGATTTGATTGATAATATGGAAACCCATTTATATGTAGAGGCTTAACCATGAATTTATGATGCGTTAGGAGTATAATTTCTGGGAAAAGACTGATTAGAACCATGTTAAAGAGATTTCTAGGGTTCTTGAGATTTACATGAATTTTGGCCTGTTAATCCATGGTTATTAATGGAAATTTGCATGCTTTACGTAGGAGATGTATATATGGGTTTATACTCTTAGTAGTACAAATTTTTGGGCGATTGGGAATGAAAAATCTGGATTTGGGTGAGGTTGTGTGTTAGAACCCGTAACTGGTTAACTGCAGAATTCGTCATACTTGCTTGATCGATCGATCGAGCTAAGAGCTTCGATCGATCGAGGTTCGATCGATCGATCCCCTGCCCTCGATCGATTGATCCCTTCTGGCAGACTCATATTTCCCCTTTTTAAATTAGTTGAATTCAATTTAATGAGAAATAATCCTTGGACACCCTTATTAAAATGTTTTGGGGGATAAAGAAGACCAGTAGGACTTGTAAATAATTATGGGACCTTTAATGTAAGACGAGAGTTGTATTTTTGGTATATTTATATATAAGGGACGATGGAATTTTGTATTAAAGGGAGAGATACGTAAAATGGTTACGATGGAAAATAGATGAATACCTACTGAATTTTACACTTGGGAGGATAGAGTCCATGGGTGTTATGTAGTAAGTTGGAATAATTTCTCAAATTAAAGTTAGAGACGAACCGTTATACGTGATAACAAATAATGAGAAAATAAGGATAAATGTCGTGATTATGGGTTATGGGATGAACCTAAATTGATATGATAAAAGTAGTATATTTATATGACTGTGTGTATGCATATATTATATACATGTGAAAATCATGCCCGCACTACTTGCTATCCCCGAGGTTAGCGCGCTGGGACAGTCTTATCTCGATGGGACCTTTATGGGGGATATTGACTCGTACCCTAGAAGATAGATATCCTTCGTACAGGCTATCTGATCGATGGTCAGACGGTCCTAAGAGACGTGAGGGTATGTGCTGACCTCTTAGAGACTTGGAATCTATGCTTTGCCTCAATATTGTTTGTGTATGTGTTAATACAATTCGAGAGTGATTCCAAACTTGTATTTCCATTAGTATGAGTGATACGGGGATTGGATAGCAGAGTATGCCCGCACCATAATTTTTATGTGGGGTGCTGTTAGAATATATATATATATATTATGCGAGTATTTATTATATATATGAAATTCTGAACTTTGGAACTGCCTACTGTGTTATGTTAAGTAAGAAATAAATCTTGACTTCAATTTGGAAATACTTGTTTTGAAAAGTATAATGGAACACTGAGAAACTTTATTAGCAAATAAGTTTTAAATGAGAACTTTGTGATCAAATGAAATTATTCTCTTAAACAATTATATTGTTCAGTTTTAAATCTTACAAGTAACCTAAGATAAGTTAAACCATTGGGAAGTTTAGCGCAATATAAGATAAGATAATCCGTTGGGAAGGTTAGTGCGATAGGCGTGCACATTAGAAGAGAGGTGAGAATTTCTCAAGAGAGTGCCGCACTAATATGTTGTTGCATTGGCCTGTAAACATTTTAAATACTTGCTAAACAAATTTTAAATCATATACACTATCGGGCTCTGACCCATTTCTATTTTTCTTTCTATCTTGTATATGTATGTATATATTATAGGTGCCCAGCCACAGGGGCGTCTTGCATAGGATTCCTTGGAAGGAACGCGCTACAGCTTAGGTGGGAGTTGCAGGCCTCTTGCTTAGACGACTTCATTTATTGATTCCACTCTGAGCTTATTTATTCAGTTGTGCATGTGTCGCCCATTTCCATTATCTAGTTGTTTTATTGGACATTGTGATTCATTTATTTCTAGTATTGTCACCTTGGGATTTATTACTGTCTGGATGTTTTACTTTAAGTTTTAAATGTTGGGATTTAGTTGTTGAATGTATAGATTATTTGGATTATACGTTCCAGGATAATTGTGGTGTGTTTCTTTAATATTGAATTGTTGTAAATATTTAAATCTTGGTTTTTAAAATAAAATTTGGAAAGTAAGATCTAAAAATGGGTTTTGACACTTAGCTTAATTAATTAGGGTGTTTAAATTGAAAAAGTTATTTTTCGACAGTGATGCTAAGAATGAACCAACTGTTCACCTTGATTTAATTTAATAAAGGAGTGATCGCCCGGTATTTAATTAGGCGGGGTGTCACAGGTGGTATCAGAGCATCAGGTTCTAGTGTCCATAGGATCTGTACGGTTTATTTCGCTTTCAGCTTAACATTTTTTGCTATAGAGCCCTATTTTAGGATTGTCGTATTCTTGCTTTTACGTTTACGTCTTCAGCTATTTGAGATTTGATAATAACTGTAGACTAATAAATTTCTTCACGTTTCCTATGCCTCCGAGACGTTCACCAAAGGATAGGCGTGCCCAAGCCGAGCTGCCAGCAGCTCTGGCACTGGGTACGATGAATGCTAATGAGGTAGCCGCTATTGTTGCTCAGGCGGTGAATGCCGCGCTAGTGGTGGTTCAGCAGGCTCCACCCCAGATTCAAGCAGTGGCACCAGTACCTGCACAACTTCCATCTGCGTGGGAGCGGGTTAGGGATGCCTTTCAGAAGGCGCATCCCCCTGAGTTCTCTGGTAGTTCAGATATCATCATCGTCAGCCAATGGAAGAAAGATATCCAGCGGCATCTTCGTATGTACGAGTGCATAGACGTGCAGAAACAGTTGTTGGCTTCCTTTAAGCTGGTGGGGGCCTCTTTGCAGTGGTGGGAGTCCACCACCACCTTGGAGGAGAGGGACACGATCCCGATTTAGTCATTCTGGGAGCGATTTGATCGCAAGTACTTTCCACCCGCTGTGCAGACTGAGATGAGGAGGAAATTACTGAGCTTGAAACAGGAGAATTCTACCGTTGCTGAGTATGAGGAGGAGTTCACGAGACTTCTCACAATAGTGCCAGATGAGGCACCTACTGAGGGTAAGAAGATAATGCTGTCTGTGGACGGGTTAGCTTGGAGAATTCGTCACCACCTTATAGGGAATCTATCTCTGAGTAATTTCACTGATGTACTCAATGCTGCTTTACTACATTGCCAGGATCACCGCTTCCATCTGCAGGGAAGCAAGAGAGCAGGAGAGTCCGGCCAGCAGGGCAGGACCGGGGGTAGTAGTGCGAGTGGAACACCATCTCAAGGACAGACTCGTTAGCACGAGAAGAGTTCCCATCAGGGGGACCCTGCTAAGAGATTCCGTTCAGGTGATTCTAGACAGGGATATGGGGGTTATAGGCAGGGCCAGCAAGGCCAACACCGACAACAACAGGGTCAGCAGCAGGGCCAACCAGGCCAACAGCGTTTTCATCAGGGCCAGTGGCGGGGTGGTAACGGCCAGCAGGGCCATGTTCAGCAGGGTCAGAGGGGAGGTAACTTCAGAGGCCGATGTTTCGGGTGCGGCAAGAATGGCCATTGGCGCTAGGATTGTCCAGAGGGAGAGAGGGCCCCACAGAAGCAGGGTTCCCGTAATGAGCCACAGAGGCCACTTTTTCCAGCAGGATTTATTACTGTCTAGATGTTTTACTTTAAGTTTTAAATGTTGGGATTTAGTTGTTGAATGTATAAATTATTTGGATTATATGTTCCAGGATAATTGTGGCGTGATTCTTTAATATTGAATTGTTGTAAATATTTAAATCTTGGTTTATAAAATAAAATTTGGAAAGTGAGGTCTAAAAATGGTTTTTGACACTTAGCTTAATTAATTAGGGTGTTTAAATTGGAAAAGTTATTTTTCGACAGTGATGCTAAGAATGAACCAACTGTTCACCTTGATTTAATTTAATAAAGGAGTGACCGCCCGGTATTTAATTAGGCGGGGTGTCACATAAATCTTAGTTAATAACCGAATATATCATGAGAGCTCATAAAATAGAAAGATTAAATTTCTTATCTGGAAACAAGTTCGTCATTTTCGTCATGTTCGTCGATGTAGAAGTTGCTTCGCCATTTTTTTTGTATCTCCCACCACTTTTTCGAGCGCGAATGAGGCGTTACACGATAAAAATTAATCACGAATACCTCCCCAACAAAGTCGCCAAATGTAAGAGAGTAGTCTAATTTGGAGAAATATCGGATTTTAGCACGTATTTGACTTGAGCAACTTCGGTTGCGCCTACGTATCCGTTATACTCGGAATCAAAGTCAGCGTAGTTCGTGGGTTTGTACTATTCATCAAAAAAACTCGTTGTGGTGTTTTTTCGGAGAGGTGAGAGGTGTTGAAACTCATCTCAAAACTCTTTTCTAAAACTCTTTCTAAAAAAACTCATAAGACAAGAAAATCACTCCTCTGCCAAGAAGATCCCCCTCAAATGTATGGGGGTGAGGCTTATTTATAGCAAAACCAATCCAAGTGGGTCGCCACATGTCAAATAACCCGTGGTGACACATATCTTATTTTAAGTGGTATGTGTCCCATAACATATGTGAGAACTCTCAATACTAGAATATTGTCTAGTTAATACGTAAATAATATACAAATACGCGTGATATGTCCGACGTGTATAATAATACTCCAGTCGCATAATCACATAGACTTTTGTCAATTTTAATCATCTCTAATCTCATTTACTAATTTAATGAGAGGCTTATCATTAAGCCCCTCCTACAATGTACAATGGGTTTGTCCACAATCCTTTTTGATATAGTAGAAAGCTAATCTTGATGGAGTTCATCAACATTATTTGAATCGAGCATGCTATTACAAGTAATTTTATTATAATTACTCGAAGATATAGTTTGGTGAGATCTTCCATGATAGGTTGGGAGCATCACTATTCTTTATTTAAGCATTTGACATGGATTGATTCTCAATTCCAAGTGATCTTTTACTAGGAATTGTATTTACCTTTCTTTATCATTATGTTATATTAGGCTAAAGACTAGGCAAAAAAAATAATATAATAGGTACGGTATAGTTGTAAACTCGTGCATGGGTGCTTGCAATAGTCATACTGAAGTGTTGGACTATAAACTACAAGCTGTAAAAATAAGCAATGTTAAGATGAGAAATACAAAGTCGAGAAGAGGGCACGTAAGTATAAACAAAAAAACCTTAACACATGAAAAATTCTCTTATTCCATTTTTTCAATGGACGATACCCTAAAGATCCAAGGGGGAGAAGTAGACATGTGGATCGTCAATGCATCCCAATGAATGCATTTCATATTGGGTTTGAATGGATGATCTTGTTGTGTGTGTGTGTGTATAACTATTGGTGTGAATGATATACTCACAATAAGACCTTGTAGCCTAGTGGTAACTTTTGAGTCCCCTTTAAAGGAGGTCATGGGTTCAAGTCCCACTAAGGGAATTTAAGAGGATTTGGGGTATTTATACCTAAATAGATATATAATTATTATATTATATATCAAGACTTGGGACTTGGGACTTGGGCTTGGGTCCTAATAATGAGTTAATTTTAATTTCGTCATTAAATTATTTTAATTAATATTAAAAATTGTTTTATTTAATTATTAAAAATTATTCTATGATTAAACTTAAAACACTTTTTTTTTAATTAGCCGTTGGGAGTGGTTTAGTGGGAGAAGTGGTCACCCACGTTTTGGGGGAAGTGGGTGGTTTCTGCATCCCTTTATACGAGGGATATGCAGATCAGTTTCTGATAACTTTTCAATCTCTCTCTCTCTCAAAAAACGTCCTTCATCATACTCCAATTCTGGGCATAATCTCTTGTGGTTTTAAAGTCATCCATTGAGTGCTTCAATCGGATGAACTGTGCTGTTGAATCCCGGGGACAGTTATCTGAGGCTCGAAGCATCACTGATTATCGTGTGGGCGATATTTCTGTCTTAGGACTGTGTGTCTAACACACACCTCAGCATCCAGATAAGTCGTTCCAATTTATTACTATCCTTTTAGTTTTCCCATATACGCATATAACAATCTAAGACAGAAATATAAATTTTAGATTCGTACAATGGGAAAATTTGATCCTGCTGCTATCGCCTCTGCTAGGCCTGTAAAATTTGTTGGTTTGAATTTCAAACGTTGGCAACAAAAAATGCAATTTTATCTGAACCTGTTGGAACTCGATCACACGTTAGAAATTAAGGAAGATAATTCTGAAGAGACCGAACCTGGAAAAACTGCTGTTAATCAACTTTGGGAAAAATCTGATTTTATGTGCAAAAATCATATTCTGAACAATCTGGATGATGCCCTGTATGATATTTATTTTTCTGTCTCTACTGCTAGAGAGTTATGGTTGATGTTAGATAAGAAATATAAAACTGAAGATGCTGGAAGTAAGAAATTTGTTGTTAGTCGTTTTCTGGATTTTAAAATGGTTGACGAAAAATCTGTTTTGTCACAATTAGAGGAACTTCAAGTCATTATTCATGAAATTCATGCTGAGGGTATGTCAATTAGTGAGGGTTTTCAAGTTGCATCTGTTATTGAGAAACTTCCCCCTTCCTGGAAAGAATTTAGAAATGGCCTTAAACATAAACGTAAAGATATGACTATGGAAGATCTCACTGTTAGACTTAGAATTGAAGAGGATAACTGCGTTAAGGAAAAAAGAGACGTTGCCATGGCTATGGCTGCCAAAGCAAACATTGCTGAAAGTAGTGGGGGGACCAAAAATCAGTTTAAGCCAAATAAGTACCAACATAAATTTAAGGGGAAAGGAAAAGCACCAAATAATGCTACGAAACCTAAAGGTGGGATTAAGAAATTCGGGGGAGACTGTTTTGTTTGTGGTAAACCTGGACATCGAGCCCAAGACTGCTTCAAAAGGAAAAACAATGAGAATTTCAAAAAACCTAATGGGGGTGCACAAGCTTCAATTGTTGAAACTGATAATTTTTCTGCTGTTATTTCAGAGGCACACCTGGTTAGCAACATTAAGGACTGGTGGGTGGACACTGGGGCCACCCGACACATCTGTGGAGACAGGAGTGTTTTTTCCCACTACGAGGTGGTGGGAAGTGATGAAAAGCTCTACATGGGCAATTCTTCAGTAGCTGCTGTTGCTGGAAAAGGGAAGGTGGATTTAAAATTCACTTCTGGAAAAGTCCTGACGTTGAACGAGGTGTTGCACGTGCCCGACATTAGGAAAAACTTGGTCTCAGGCTCGCTGTTGAGTAAAAAGGGTTTTAAAATGGTTTTTGAATCTGATCAGTTTGTTTTATCTAAAAATGGGGTGTTTGTGGGAAAGGGTTACATGTGTGAGGGATTATTCAAATTAAATGTAACTGTTGACTCTGTTTTTAATGTAGTTAATTCTTCTGCTTATATCTCTGATTCCTTATATTTATGGCATAGTAGACTTGGACATGTTAATTTTGCTTCACTTAGAAGATTAATGAATTTAGGAGATATTCCTAAACTGCCTGCAAATGTCGAACACAAATGTGAAATATGTGTTGAATCAAAATTCAAAAGAAAACCTTTTCAAAGTATACAACGCTCTACTGAAATTTTGGGATTAATTCATACCGATTTGTGTGACTTAAAAGGAATTCAAACAAGGGGTGGGAAAAAATATTTTATCACCTTTATAGATGATCACACGAAATTCTGTTATGTGTATCTTTTGAGATCTAAGGATGAAGCACTTGAGAAATTCATACTATATAAAACGGAAGTTGAAAATCAACTAAATCAAAAAATTAAAATTGTGAGATCAGATAGAGGGGGAGAATATTCTGAGCCTTTTAATGATTTTTGTAAAATACATGGCATAATACATCAAACTACGGCACCATATTGTCCACAACAAAATGGTGTGGCGGAACGTAAAAATCAAACGCTAAAGGATATGGTAAATGCTATGTTAAACAGCTCGGGTCTTCCTCACAATTTATGGGGTGAAGCGGTACTTTCAGCTTGTTATATTTTAAACAAAATTCCCCCTAAGAAATCTGATAAATCTCCTTATGAATTATGGAAAGGAAGAAAGCCTTCATATAAATACTTAAAGGTGTGGGGGTGTTTAGCAAAAATAGTTCTGCCTCCACCTAAACGAACTAAACTCGGACCTAAAATTGTTGATTGTGTATTTATAGGAAATGCTCAAAACAGTAGTGCATATAGGTTCCTTGTGTTTAAATCAGATGTAGATAGTGTATCTACAAATACTATTATTGAATCTCGTGATGCAGAATTTTTTGAACATATTTTTCCACATAATCCCACTACTAGACTTGAGGATGCTCCTTCGAACATATATATGCCATCTAGTAGTAGGCAAGAGAATGATATGGAAATACAGGAAGTTAGGAAAAGTAAAAGACGTAAAATAGATAAATCTTTTGGGCCTGATTATATTTCATTTTTGTCCGAGGGGGATCCTCAATCTTATCACGATGCTCTTATCTCTCCCGAAGCTCCATTTTGGAAAGAGGCTGTTAATAGTGAAATAGAATCTATTATGCAAAATCACACTTGGGATTTAGTTAGCTTGCCACCAGGTTGTAAAACCATAGGGTGTAAATGGATTTTTAAAAGAAAAATGAAACCTGATGGATCCAGAGAAAAATATAAGGCTAGGTTAGTAGCTAAAGGATATAAACAAAAGGAGGGAATCGATTTCTTTGACACTTATTCTCCGGTTACGCGAATTACTTCTATTAGAATTCTAATTTCCCTCGCATCCATCTATAAACTGGAAATTCATCAAATGGATGTTAAAACAGCTTTTTTAAATGGGGAATTAGAAGAGGAAATTTATATGGATCAACCGGAAGGATTTGTTGTAAAGGGATTAGAGAACAAAGTTTGCAAGCTAGTTAAATCCTTATATGGACTAAAACAAGCCCCTAAGCAGTGGCATGAAAAATTTGATCGAGTAATGATTAATGATGGATTTAAAATAAATGAATCTGATAAATGTGTGTATTTTAAGTGTCATAGAGATGCTTGTGTGATTGTTTGCATATACGTTGACGATATGTTAATATTTGGATCACATATGAGTATTATAAAAACCACTAAGAAGATGTTATGTGAACAATTTGATATAAAAGACTTGGGAGTTGCAGATTTTATTTTGGGAATAAAAATAATACGAGATTCTGTGGGAATCAAATTATCACAATCACATTATATAGAAAGTGTGTTAAGGAAATTCAATCAATATGAATCTACTCCTGTTAGAACTCCTTATGATCCAAATAGTAAACTGAAGAAAAACAAAGCAGAACCTGTGTCACAACTTGAATATTCAAGAATTATTGGTAGCCTAATGTACATTATGAACTGCACCAGACCTGATATTGCATATGCAGTAGGGAGATTGAGTAGATATACTTGTAATCCTAATAATGATCACTGGAATGCACTTATTAGAGTTTTGAGATACCTGAAATTTACTTTGGATTATGCTTTATATTATGTCTCATATCCTGCTGTGATTGAAGGTTATACTGATGCTAATTGGATTTCAGACTCAGAGGAATCCAAATCTACAAGTGGATATGTATTCACATTAGGCGGGGCTGTCGTATCATGGAAATCCTCAAAACAGACATGCATTGCAAGATCAACAATGGAGTCTGAATTCATAGCTTTAGACAAAGCAGGTGAAGAAGCCGAGTGGCTGAGGACATTTCTGGCAGACATTCCAATGTGGCCTAAACCTGTACCTGCGGTACTTATACACTGTGATTGCCAAGCGGCAATAGCAAAAGCAAGCAACAAGTCCTATAATGGAAAGTCAAGACATATTCGTCGCAGGCATAACAGTGTGAGACAACTCATATCTAATGGCATTATAACCATTGACTTTGTAAGGTTAAATGATAATTTAGCAGATCCATTGACCAAAGGGTTGTCAAGAGATATCATTTACAAAACATCGAGGGGGATGGGCTTAAAGCCTAATGAGTAAAATCATCATGATGGATACCCAACCTATCTGAATGGAGATCCCAGGATATAGGTTCCATGGGAAAACTAATTGTGGATGATTATATGTGAGCGCTACAAAGACTTATCATTGTCTTATCCCTATGGTGTTATTAATAATAATAATAGTTGTGCTACCTGTAATGAGAAAGGTTGAGCTAAACTCTTAATGAATCTATGGCTTGAATTTTCAAGCGGGATGTGACAGGACATTCTTGATAGATTCACCTAAGTGAGTGTGGTAGTGGGGCCGCTACCGATGGGAATTGTGGCTGAATTCTCTAGAGCACTCATGATACTGGGATATAGCTCATGGCCTTAATGAGCAAAACTGTTGTGAACCACAAGTGTATTAAAGTGTCATGTGTGTAGTCTATTGAACTGGTTTACCAAAATAACTGGTCAGTTCAAGATATGTAATTCACTGAATGGTTGTAAGCCCAATGGACATACACTAAGCAAGGTTCAAGTCCAAAAGACACCTCTGCCTATTAATGACAATTTTATTGCCCAAAACTTTCTTTATTCTTTCTTCTCGTATATCATTCATGTGGGGGATTGTTGTGTGTGTGTGTGTATAACTATTGGTGTGAATGATATACTCACAATAAGACCTTGTAGCCTAGTGGTAACTTTTGAGTCCCCTTTAAAGGAGGTCATGGGTTCAAGTCCCACTAAGGGAATTTAAGAGGATTTGGGGTATTTATACCTAAATAGATATATAATTATTATATTATATATCAAGACTTGGGACTTGGGGACTTGGGCTTGGGTCTTGGGTCCTAATAATGAGTTAATTTTAATTTCGTCATTAAATTATTTTAATTAATATTAAAAATTGTTTTATTTAATTATTAAAAATTATTCTATGATTAAACTTAAAACACGTTTTTTTTAATTAGCCGTTGGGAGTGGTTTAGTGGGAGAAGTGGTCACCCACGTTTTGGGGGAAGTGGGTGGTTTCTGCATCCCTTTATATGAGGGATATGCAGATCAGTTTCTGATAACTTTTCAATCTCTCTCTCTCTCAAAAAACGTCCTTCATCATACTCCAATTCTGGGCATAATCTCTTGTGGTTTTAAAGTCATCCATTGAGTGCTTCAATCGGATGAACTGTGTTGTTGAATCCCGGGGACAGTTATCTGAGGCTCGAAGCATCACTGATTATCGTGCGGGCGATATTTCTGTCTTAGGACTGTGTGTCTAACACACACCTCAGCATCCAGATAAGTCGTTCCAATTTATTACTATCCTTTTAGTTTTCCCATATACGCATATAACAATCTAAGACAGAAATATAAATTTTATATTCGTACAATGGGAAAATTTGATCCTGCTCCTATCGCCTCTGCTAGGCCTGAAAAATTTGTTGGTTTGAATTTTAAACGTTGGCAACAAAAAATGCAATTTTATCTGAACCTGTTGGAACTCGATCACACGTTAGAAATTAAGGAAGATAATTCTGAAGAGACCGAACCTGCAAAAACTGCTGTTAATCAACTGTGGGAAAAATCTGATTTTATGTGCAAAAATCATATTCTGAACAATCTGGATGATGCCCTGTATGATATTTATTTTTCTGTCCCTACTGCTAGAGAGTTATGGTTGATGTTAGATAAGAAATATAAAACTGAAGATGCTGGAAGTAAGAAATTTGTTGTTAGTCGTTTTCTGGATTTTAAAATGGTTGACGAAAAATCTGTTTTGTCACAATTAGAGGAGCTTCAAGTCATTATTCATGCTGAGGGTATGTCAATTAGTGAGGGTTTTCAAGTTGCATTTGTTATTGATAAACTTCCCCCTTCCTGGAAAGAATTTAGAAATGGCCTTAAACATAAACGTAAAGATATGACTATGGAAGATCTCACTGTTAGACTTAGAATTGAAGAGGATAACTGCGTTAAGGAAAAAAGAGACGTTGCCACGGCTATGGCTGCCAAAGCAAACATTGCTGAAAGTAGTGGGGGGACCAAAAATCAGTTTAAGCCAAATAAGTACCAACATAAATTTAAGGGGAAAGGAAAAGCACCAAATAATGCTACGAAACCTAAAGGTGGGATTAAGAAATTCGGGGGAGACTGTTTTGTTTGTGGTAAACCTGGACATCGAGCCCAAGACTGCTTCAAAAGGAAAAACAATGAGAATTTCAAAAAACCTAATGGGGGTGCACAAGCTTCAATTGTTGAAACTGATAATTTTTCTGCTGTTATTTCAGAGGCACACCTGGTTAGCAACATTAAGGACTGGTGGGTGGACACTGGGGCCACCCGACACATCTGTGGAGACAGGAGTGTTTTTTCCCACTACGAGGTGGTGGGAAGTGTTGAAAAGCTCTACATGGGCAATTCTTCAGTAGCTGCTGTTGCTGGAAAAGGGAAGGTGGATTTAAAATTCACTTCTGGAAAAGTCCTGACGTTGAACGAGGTGTTGCACGTGCCCGACATTAGGAAAAACTTGGTCTCAGGCTCGCTGTTGAGTAAAAAGGGTTTTAAAATGGTTTTTGAATCTGATCAGTTTGTTTTATCTAAAAATGGGGTGTTTGTGGGAAAGGGTTACATGTGTGAGGGATTATTCAAATTAAATGTAACTGTTGACTCTGTTTTTAATGTAGTTAATTCTTCTGCTTATATCTCTGATTCCTTATATTTATGGCATAGTAGACTTGGACATGTTAATTTTGCTTCACTTAGAAGATTAATGAATTTAGGAGATATTCCTAAACTGCCTGCAAATGTCGAACACAAATGTGAAATATGTGTTGAATCAAAATTCAAAAGAAAACCTTTTCAAAGTATACAACGCTCTACTGAAATTTTGGGATTAATTCATACCGATTTGTGTGACTTAAAAGGAATTCAAACAAGGGGTGGGAAAAAATATTTTATCACCTTTATAGATGATCACACGAAATTCTGTTATGTGTATCTTTTGAGATCTAAGGATGAAGCACTTGAGAAATTCATACTATATAAAACGGAAGTTGAAAATCAACTAAATCAAAAAATTAAAATTGTGAGATCAGATAGAGGGGGAGAATATTCTGAGCCTTTTAATGATTTTTGTAAAATACATGGCATAATACATCAAACTACGGCACCATATTGTCCACAACAAAATGGTGTGGCGGAACGTAAAAATCAAACGCTAAAGGATATGGTAAATGCTATGTTAAACAGCTCGGGTCTTCCTCACAATTTATGGGGTGAAGCGGTACTTTCAGCTTGTTATATTTTAAACAAAATTCCCCCTAAGAAATCTGATAAATCTCCTTATGAATTATGGAAAGGAAGAAAGCCTTCATATAAATACTTAAAGGTGTGGGGGTGTTTAGCAAAAATAGTTCTGCCTCCACCTAAACGAACTAAACTCGTACCTAAAACTGTTGATTGTGTATTTATAGGAAATGCTCAAAACAGTAGTGCATATAGGTTCCTTGTGTTTAAATCAGATGTAGATAGTGTATCTACAAATACTATTATTGAATCTCGTGATGCAGAATTTTTTGAACATATTTTTCCACATAATCCCACTACTAGACTTGAGGATGCTCCTTCGAACATATATATGCCATCTAGTAGTAGGCAAGAGAATGATATGGAAATACAGGAAGTTAGGAAAAGTAAAAGACGTAAAATAGATAAATCTTTTGGGCCTGATTATATTTCATTTTTGTCCGAGGGGGATCCTCAATCTTATCACGATGCTCTTATCTCTCCCGAAGCTCCATTTTGGAAAGAGGCTGTTAATAGTGAAATAGAATCTATTATGCAAAATCACACTTGGGATTTAGTTAGCTTGCCACCAGGTTGTAAAACCATAGGGTGTAAATGGATTTTTAAAAGAAAAATGAAACCTGATGGATCCATAGAAAAATATAAGGCTAGGTTAGTAGCTAAAGGATATAAACAAAAGGAGGGAATCGATTTCTTTGACACTTATTCTCCGGTTACGCGAATTACTTCTATTAGAATTCTAATTTCCCTCGCATCCATCTATAAACTGGAAATTCATCAAATGGATGTTAAAACAGCTTTTTTAAATGGGGAATTAGAAGAGGAAATTTATATGGATCAACCGGAAGGATTTGTTGTAAAGGGATTAGAGAACAAAGTTTGCAAGCTAGTTAAATCCTTATATGGACTAAAACAAGCCCCTAAGCAGTGGCATGAAAAATTTGATCGAGTAATGATTAATGATGGATTTAAAATAAATGAATCTGATAAATGTGTGTATTTTAAGTGTCATAGAGATGCTTGTGTGATTGTTTGCATATACGTTGACGATATGTTAATATTTGGATCACATATGAGTATTATAAAAACCACTAAGAAGATCTTATGTGAACAATTTGATATGAAAGACTTGGGAGTTGCAGATTTTATTTTGGGAATAAAAATAATACGAGATTCTGTGGGAATCAAATTATCACAATCACATTATATAGAAAGTGTGTTAAGGAAATTCAATCAATATGAATCTACTCCTGTTAGAACTCCTTATGATCCAAATAGTAAACTGAAGAAAAACAAAGCAGAACCTGTGTCACAACTTGAATATTCAAGAATTATTGGTAGCCTAATGTACATTATGAACTGCACCAGACCTGATATTGCATATGCAGTAGGGAGATTGAGTAGATATACTTGTAATCCTAATAATGATCACTGGAATGCACTTATTAGAGTTTTGAGATACCTGAAATTTACTTTGGATTATGCTTTATATTATGTCTCATATCCTGCTGTGATTGAAGGTTATACTGATGCTAATTGGATTTCAGACTCAAAGGAATCCAAATCTACAAGTGGATATGTATTCACATTAGGCGGGGCTGTCGTATCATGGAAATCCTCAAAACAGACATGCATTGCAAGATCAACAATGGAGTCTGAATTCATAGCTTTAGACAAAGCAGGTGAAGAAGCCGAGTGGCTGAGGACATTTCTGGCAGACATTCCAATGTGGCCTAAACCTGTACCTGCGGTACTTATACACTGTGATTGCCAAGCGGCAATAGCAAAAGCAAGCAACAAGTCCTATAATGGAAAGTCAAGACATATTCGTCGCAGGCATAACAGTGTGAGACAACTCATATCTAATGGCATTATAACCATTGACTTTGTAAGGTTAAATGATAATTTAGCAGATCCATTGACCAAAGGGTTGTCAAGAGATATCATTTACAAAACATCGAGGGGGATGGGCTTAAAGCCTAATGAGTAAAATCATCATGATGGATACCCAACCTATCTGAATGGAGATCCCAGGATATAGGTTCCATGGGAAAACTAATTGTGGATGATTATATGTGAGCGCTACAAAGACTTATCATTGTCTTATCCCTATGGTGTTATTAATAATAATAATAGTTGTGCTACCTGTAATGAGAAAGGTTGAGCTAAACTCTTAATGAATCTATGGCTTGAATTTTCAAGCGGGATGTGACAGGACATTCTTGATAGATTCACCTAAGTGAGTGTGGTAGTGGGGCCGCTACCGATGGGAATTGTGGCTGAATTCTCTAGAGCACTCATGATACTGGGATATAGCTCATGGCCTTAATGAGCAAAACTGTTGTGAACCACAAGTGTATTAAAGTGTCATGTGTGTAGTTTATTGAACTGGTTTACCAAAATAACTGGTCAGTTCAAGATATGTAATTCACTGAATGGTTGTAAGCCCAATGGACATACACTAAGCAAGGTTCAAGTCCAAAAGACACCTCTGCCTATTAATGACAATTTTATTGCCCAAAACTTTCTTTATTCTTTCTTCTCGTATATCATTCATGTGGGGGATTGTTGTGTGTGTGTGTGTATAACTATTGGTGTGAATGATATACTCACAATAAGACCTTGTAGCCTAGTGGTAACTTTTGAGTCCCCTTTAAAGGAGGTCATGGGTTCAAGTCCCACTAAGGGAATTTAAGAGGATTTGGGGTATTTATACCTAAATAGATATATAATTATTATATTATATATCAAGACTTGGGACTTGGGGACTTGGGCTTGGGTCTTGGGTCCTAATAATGAGTTAATTTTAATTTCGTCATTAAATTATTTTAATTAATATTAAAAATTGTTTTATTTAATTATTAAAAATTATTCTATGATTAAACTTAAAACACGTTTTTTTTTAATTAGCCGTTGGGAGTGGTTTAGTGGGAGAAGTGGTCACCCACGTTTTGGGGGAAGTGGGTGGTTTCTGCATCCCTTTATATGAGGGATATGCAGATCAGTTTCTGATAACTTTTCAATCTCTCTCTCTCTCTCAAAAAACGTCCTTCATCATACTCCAATTCTGGGCATAATCTCTTGTGGTTTTAAAGTCATCCATTGAGTGCTTCAATCGGATGAACTGTGTTGTTGAATCCCGGGGACAGTTATCTGAGGCTCGAAGCATCACTGATTATCGTGCGGGCGATATTTCTGTCTTAGGACTGTGTGTCTAACACACACCTCAGCATCCAGATAAGTCGTTCCAATTTATTACTATCCTTTTAGTTTTCCCATATACGCATATAACAATCTAAGACAGAAATATAAATTTTATATTCGTACAATGGGAAAATTTGATCCTGCTCCTATCGCCTCTGCTAGGCCTGAAAAATTTGTTGGTTTGAATTTTAAACGTTGGCAACAAAAAATGCAATTTTATCTGAACCTGTTGGAACTCGATCACACGTTAGAAATTAAGGAAGATAATTCTGAAGAGACCGAACCTGCAAAAACTGCTGTTAATCAACTGTGGGAAAAATCTGATTTTATGTGCAAAAATCATATTCTGAACAATCTGGATCATGCCCTGTATGATATTTATTTTTCTGTCCCTACTGCTAGAGAGTTATGGTTGATGTTAGATAAGAAATATAAAACTGAAGATGCTGGAAGTAAGAAATTTGTTGTTAGTCGGTTTCTGGATTTTAAAATGGTTGAATAAAAATCTGTTTTGTCACAATTAGAGGAACTTCAAGTCATTATTCATGAAATTCATGCTGAGGGTATGTCAATTAGTGAGGGTTTTCAAGTTGCATCTGTTATTGAGAAACTTCCCCCTTCCTGGAAAGAATTTAGAAATGGCCTTAAACATAAACGTAAAGATATGACTATGGAAGATCTCACTGTTAGACTTAGAATTGAAGAGGATAACTGCGTTAAGGAAAAAAGAGACGTTGCCACGGCTATGGCTGCCAAAGGAAACATTGCTGAAAGTAGTGGGGGGACCAAAAATCAGTTTAAGCCAAATAAGTACCAACATAAATTTAAGGGGAAAGGAAAAGCACCAAATAATGCTACGAAACCTAAAGGTGGGATTAAGAAATTCGGGGGAGACTGTTTTGTTTGTGGTAAACCTGGACATCGAGCCCAAGACTGCTTCAAAAGGAAAAACAATGAGAATTTCAAAAAACCTAATGGGGGTGCACAAGCTTCAATTGTTGAAACTGATAATTTTTCTGCTGTTATTTCAGAGGCACACCTGGTTAGCAACATTAAGGACTGGTGGGTGGACACTGGGGCCACCCGACACATCTGTGGAGACAGGAGTGTTTTTTCCCACTACGAGGTGGTGGGAAGTGATGAAAAGCTCTACATGGGCAATTCTTCAGTAGCTGCTGTTGCTGGAAAAGGGAAGGTGGATTTAAAATTCACTTCTGGAAAAGTCCTGACGTTGAACGAGGTGTTGCACGTGCCCGACATTAGGAAAAACTTGGTCTCAGGCTCGCTGTTGAGTAAAAAGGGTTTTAAAATGGTTTTTGAATCTGATCAGTTTGTTTTATCTAAAAATGGGGTGTTTGTGGGAAAGGGTTACATGTGTGAGGGATTATTCAAATTAAATGTAACTGTTGACTCTGTTTTTAATGTAGTTAATTCTTCTGCTTATATCTCTGATTCCTTATATTTATGGCATAGTAGACTTGGACATGTTAATTTTGCTTCACTTAGAAGATTAATGAATTTAGGAGATATTCCTAAACTGCCTGCAAATGTCGAACACAAATGTGAAATATGTGTTGAATCAAAATTCAAAAGAAAACCTTTTCAAAGTATACAACGCTCTACTGAAATTTTGGGATTAATTCATACCGATTTGTGTGACTTAAAAGGAATTCAAACAAGGGGTGGGAAAAAATATTTTATCACCTTTATAGATGATCACACGAAATTCTGTTATGTGTATCTTTTGAGATCTAAGGATGAAGCACTTGAGAAATTCATACTATATAAAACGGAAGTTGAAAATCAACTAAATCAAAAAATTAAAATTGTGAGATCAGATAGAGGGGGAGAATATTCTGAGCCTTTTAATGATTTTTGTAAAATACATGGCATAATACATCAAACTACGGCACCATATTGTCCACAACAAAATGGTGTGGCGGAACGTAAAAATCAAACGCCAAAGGATATGGTAAATGCTATGTTAAACAGCTCGGGTCTTCCTCACAATTTATGGGGTGAAGCGGTACTTTCAGCTTGTTATATTTTAAACAAAATTCCCCCTAAGAAATCTGATAAATCTCCTTATGAATTATGGAAAGGAAGAAAGCCTTCATATAAATACTTAAAGGTGTGGGGGTGTTTAGCAAAAATAGTTCTGCCTCCACCTAAATGAACTAAACTCGGACCTAAAACTGTTGATTGTGTATTTATAGGAAATGCTCAAAACAGTAGTGCATATAGGTTCCTTGTGTTTAAATCAGATGTAGATAGTGTATCTACAAATACTATTATTGAATCTCGTGATGCAGAATTTTTTGAACATATTTTTCCACATAATCCCACTACTAGACTTGAGGATGCTCCTTCGAACATATATATGCCATCTAGTAGTAGGCAAGAGAATGATATGGATATACAGGAAGTTAGGAAAAGTAAAAGACGTAAAATAGATAAATCTTTTGGGCCTGATTATATTTCATTTTTGTCCGAGGGGGATCCTCAATCTTATCACGATGCTCTTATCTCTCCCGAAGCTCCATTTTGGAAAGAGGCTGTTAATAGTGAAATAGAATCTATTATGCAAAATCACACTTGGGATTTAGTTAGCTTGCCACCAGGTTGTAAAACCATAGGGTGTAAATGTATTTTTAAAAGAAAAATGAAACCTGATGGATCCATAGAAAAATATAAGGCTAGGTTAGTAGCTAAAGGATATAAACAAAAGGAGGGAATCGATTTCTTTGACACTTATTCTCCGGTTACGCGAATTACTTCTATTAGAATTCTAATTTCCCTCGCATCCATCTATAAACTGGAAATTCATCAAATGGATGTTAAAACAGCTTTTTTAAATGGGGAATTAGAAGAGGAAATTTATATGGATCAACCGGAAGGATTTGTTGTAAAGGGATTAGAGAACAAAGTTTGCAAGCTAGTTAAATCCTTATATGGACTAAAATAAGCCCCTAAGCAGTGGCATGAAAAATTTGATTGAGTAATGATTAATGATGGATTTAAAATAAATGAATCTGATAAATGTGTGTATTTTAAGTGTCATAGAGATGCTTGTGTGATTGTTTGCCTATACGTTGACGATATGTTAATATTTGGATCACATATGAGTATTATAAAAACCACTAAGAAGATGTTATGTGAACAATTTGATATGAAAGACTTGGGAGTTGCAGATTTTATTTTGGGAATAAAAATAAATCGAGATTCTGTGGGAATCAAATTATCACAATCACATTATATAGAAAGTGTGTTAAGGAAATTCAATCAATATGAATCTACTCCTGTTAGAACTCCTTATGATCCAAATAGTAAACTGAAGAAAAACAAAGGAGAACCTGTGTCACAACTTGAATATTCAAGAATTATTGGTAGCCTAATGTACATTATGAACTGCACCAGACCTGATATTGCATATGCAGTAGGGAGATTGAGTAGATATACTTGTAATCCTAATAATGATCACTGGAATGCACTTATTAGAGTTTTGAGATACCTGAAATTTACTTTGGATTATGCTTTATATTATGTCTCATATCCTGCTGTGATTGAAGGTTATACTGATGCTAATTGGATTTCAGACTCAGAGGAATCCAAATCTACAAGTGGATATGTATTCACATTAGGCGGGGCTGCCGTATCATGGAAATCCTCAAAACAGACATGAATTGCAAGATCAACAATGGAGTCTGAATTCATAGCTTTAGACAAAGCAGGTGAAGAAGCCGAGTGGCTGAGGACATTTCTGGCAGACATTCCAATGTGGCCTAAACCTGTACCTGCGGTACTTATACACTGTGATTGCCAAGCGGCAATAGCAAAAGCAAGCAACAAGTCCTATAATGGAAAGTCAAGACATATTCGTCGCAGGCATAACAGTGTGAGACAACTCATATCTAATGGCATTATAACCATTGACTTTGTAAGGTCAAATGATAATTTAGCAGATCCATTGACCAAAGGGTTGTCAAGAGATATCATTTACAAAACATCGAGGGGGATGGGCTTAAAGCCTAATGAGTAAAATCATCATGATGGATACCCAACCTAACGGAATGGAGATCCCAGGATATAGGTTCCATGGGAAAACTAATTGTGGATGATTATATGTGAGCGCTACAAAGACTTATCATTGTCTTATCCCTATGGTGTTATTAATAATAATAATAGTAGTGCTACCTGTAATGAGAAAGGTTGAGCTAAACTCTTAATGAATCTATGGCTTGAATTTTCAAGCGGGATGTGACAGGACATTCTTGATAGATTCACCTAAGTGAGTGTGGTAGTGCGGCCGCTACCTATGGGAATTGTGGCTGAATTCTCTAGAGCACTCATGATACTGGGATATAGCTCATGGCCTTAATGAGCAAAACTGTTGTGAACCACAAGTGTATTAAAGTGTCATGTGTGTAGTCTATTGAACTGGTTTACCAAAATAACTGGTCAGTTCAAGATATGTAATTCACTGAATGGTTGTAAGCCCAATGGACATACACTAAGCAAGGTTCAAGTCCAAAAGACACCTCTGCCTATTAATGACAATTTTATTGCCCAAAACTTTCTTTATTCTTTCTTCTCGTATATCATTCACGTGGGGGATTGTTGTGTGTGTGTGTGTATAACTATTGGTGTGAATGATATACTCACAATAAGACCTTGTAGCCTAGTGGTAACTTTTGAGTCCCCTTTAAAGGAGGTCATGGGTTCAAGTCCCACTAAGGGAATTTAAGAGGATTTGGGGTATTTATACCTAAATAGATATATAATTATTATATTATATATCAAGACTTGGGACTTGGGGACTTGGGCTTGGGTCTTGGGTCCTAATAATGAGTTAATTTTAATTTCGTCATTAAATTATTTTAATTAATATTAAAAATTGTTTTATTTAATTATTAAAAATTATTCTATGATTAAACTTAAAACACGTTTTTTTTAATTAGCCGTTGGGAGTGGTTTAGTGGGAGAAGTGGTCACCCACGTTTTGGGGGAAGTGGGTGGTTTCTGCATCCCTTTATATGAGGGATATGCAGATCAGTTTCTGATAACTTTTCAATCTCTCTCTCTCTCTCAAAAAACGTCCTTCATCATACTCCAATTCTGGGCATAATCTCTTGTGGTTTTAAAGTCATCCATTGAGTGCTTCAATCGGATGAACTGTGTTGTTGAATCCCGGGGACAGTTATCTGAGGCTCGAAGCATCACTGATTATCGTGCGGGCGATATTTCTGTCTTAGGACTGTGTGTCTAACACACACCTCAGCATCCAGATAAGTCGTTCCAATTTATTACTATCCTTTTAGTTTTCCCATATACGCATATAACAATCTAAGACAGAAATATAAATTTTATATTCGTACAATGGGAAAATTTGATCCTGCTCCTATCGCCTCTGCTAGGCCTGAAAAATTTGTTGGTTTGAATTTTAAACGTTGGCAACAAAAAATGCAATTTTATCTAAACCTGTTGGAACTCGATCACACGTTAGAAATTAAGGAAGATAATTCTGAAGAGACCGAACCTGCAAAAACTGCTGTTAATCAACTGTGGGAAAAATCTGATTTTATGTGCAAAAATCATATTCTGAACAATCTGGATGATGCCCTGTATGATATTTATTTTTCTGTCCCTACTGCTAGAGAGTTATGGTTGATGTTAGATAAGAAATATAAAACTGAAGATGCTGGAAGTAAGAAATTTGTTGTTAGTCGTTTTCTGGATTTTAAAATGGTTGACGAAAAATCTGTTTTGTCACAATTAGAGGAACTTCAAGTCATTATTCATGAAATTCATGCTGAGGGTATGTCAATTAGTGAGGGTTTTCAAGTTGCATCTGTTATTGAGAAACTTCCCCCTTCCTGGAAAGAATTTAGAAATGGCCTTAAACATAAACGTAAAGATATGACTATGGAAGATCTCACTGTTAGACTTAGAATTGAAGAGGATAACTGCGTTAAGGAAAAAAGAGACCTTGCCACGGCTATGGCTGCCAAAGCAAACATTGCTGAAAGTAGTGGGGGGACCAAAAATCAGTTTAAGCCAAATAAGTACCAACATAAATTTAAGGGGAAAGGAAAAGCACCAAATAATGCTACGAAACCTAAAGGTGGGATTAAGAAATTCGGGGGAGACTGTTTTGTTTGTGGTAAACCTGGACATTGAGCCCAAGACTGCTTCAAAAGGAAAAACAATGAGAATTTCAAAAAACCTAATGGGGGTGCACAAGCTTCAATTGTTGAAACTGATAATTTTTCTGCTGTTATTTCAGAGGCACACCTGGTTAGCAACATTAAGGACTGGTGGGTGGACACTGGGGCCACCCGACACATCTGTGGAGACAGGAGTGTTTTTTCCCACTACGAGGTGGTGGGAAGTGTTGAAAAGCTCTACATGGGCAATTCTTCAGTAGCTGCTGTTGCTGGAAAAGGGAAGGTGGATTTAAAATTCACTTCTGGAAAAGTCCTGACGTTGAACGAGGTATTGCACGTGCCCGACATTAGGAAAAACTTGGTCTCAGGCTCGCTGTTGAGTAAAAAGGGTTTTAAAATGGTTTTTGAATCTGATCAGTTTGTTTTATCTAAAAATGGGGTGTTTGTGGGAAAGGGTTACATGTGTGAGGGATTATTCAAATTAAATGTAAGTGTTGACTCTGTTTTTAATGTAGTTAATTCTTCTGCTTATATCTCTGATTCCTTATATTTATGGCATAGTAGACTTGGATATGTTAATTTTGCTTCACTTAGAAGATTAATGAATTTAGGAGATATTCCTAAACTGCCTGCAAATGTCGAACACAAATGTGAAATATGTGTTGAATCAAAATTCAAAAGAAAACCTTTTCAAAGTATACAACGCTCTACTGAAATTTTGGGATTAATTCATACCGATTTGTGTGACTTAAAAGGAATTCAAACAAGGGGTGGGAAAAAATATTTTATCACCTTTATAGATGATCACACGAAATTCTGTTATGTGTATCTTTTGAGATCTAAGGATGAAGCACTTGAGAAATTCATACTATATAAAACGGAAGTTGAAAATCAACTAAATCAAAAAATTAAAATTGTGAGATCAGATAGAGGGGGAGAATATTCTGAGCCTTTTAATGATTTTTGTAAAATACATGGCATAATACATAAAACTACGGCACCATATTGTCCACAACAAAATGGTGTGGCGGAACGTAAAAATCAAACGCTAAAGGATATGGTAAATGCTATGTTAAACAGCTCGGGTCTTCCTCACAATTTATGGGGTGAAGCGGTACTTTCAGCTTGTTATATTTTAAACAAAATTCCCCCTAAGAAATCTGATAAATCTCCTTATGAATTATGGAAAGGAAGAAAGCCTTCATATAAATACTTAAAAGTGTGGGGGTGTTTAGCAAAAGTAGTTCTGCCTCCACCTAAACGAACTAAACTCGGACCTAAAACTGTTGATTGTGTATTTATAGGAAATGCTCAAAACAGTAGTGCATATAGGTTCCTTGTGTTTAAATCAGATGTAGATAGTGTATCTACAAATACTATTATTGAATCTCGTGATGCAGAATTTTTTGAACATATTTTTCCACATAATCCCACTACTAGACTTGAGGATGCTCCTTCGAACATATATATGCCATCTAGTAGTAGGCAAGAGAATGATATGGAAATACAGGAAGTTAGGAAAAGTAAAAGACGTAAAATAGATAAATCTTTTGGGCCTGATTATATTTCTTTTTTGTCCGAGGGGGATCCTCAATCTTATCACGATGCTCTTATCTCTCCCGAAGCTCCATTTTGGAAAGAGGCTGTTAATAGTGAAATAGAATCTATTATGAAAAATCACACTTGGGATTTAGTTAGCTTGCCACCAGGTTGTAAAACCATAGGGTGTAAATGGATTTTTAAAAGAAAAATGAAACCTGATGGATCTAGAGAAAAATATAAGGCTAGGTTAGTAGCTAAAGGATATAAACAAAAGGAGGGAATCGATTTCTTTGACACTTATTCTCCGGTTACGCGAATTACTTCTATTAGAATTCTAATTTCCCTCGCATCCATCTATAAACTGGAAATTCATCAAATGGATGTTAAAACAGCTTTTTTAAATGGGGAATTAGAAGAGGAAATTTATATGGATCAACCGGAAGGATTTGTTGTAAAGGGATTAGAGAACAAAGTTTGCAAGCTAGTTAAATCCTTATATGGACTAAAACAAGACCCTAAGCAGTGGCATGAAAAATTTGATCAAGTAATGATTAATGATGGATTTAAAATAAATGAATCTGATAAATGTGTGTATTTTAAGTGTCATAGAGATGCTTGTGTGATTGTTTGCCTATACGTTGACGATATGTTAATATTTGGATCACATATGAGTATTATAAAAACCACTAAGAAGATGTTATGTGAACAATTTGATATGAAAGACTTGGGAGTTGCAGATGTTATTTTGGGAATAAAAATAATACGAGATTCTGTGGGAATCAAATTATCACAATCACATTATATAGAAAGTGTGTTAAGGAAATTCAATCAATATGAATCTACTCCTGTTAGAACTCCTTATGATCCAAATAGTAAACTGAAGAAAAACAAAGGAGAACCTGTGTCACAACTTGAATATTCAAGAATTATTGGTAGCCTAATGTACATTATGAACTGCACCAGACCTGATATTGCATATGCAGTAGGGAGATTGAGTAGATATACTTGTAATCCTAATAATGATCACTGGAATGCACTTATTAGAGTTTTGAGATACCTGAAATTTACTTTGGATTATGCTTTATATTATGTCTCATATCCTGCTGTGATTGAAGGTTATACTGATGCTAATTGGATTTCAGACTCAGAGGAATCCAAATCTACAAGTGGATATGTATTCACATTAGGCGGGGCTGCCGTATCATGGAAATCCTCAAAACAGACATGCATTGCAAGATCAACAATGGAGTCTGAATTCATAGCTTTAGACAAAGCAGGTGAAGAAGCCGAGTGGCTGAGGACATTTCTGGCAGACATTCCAATGTGGCCTAAACCTGTACCTGCGGTACTTATACACTGTGATTGCCAAGCGGCAATAGCAAAAGCAAGCAACAAGTCCTATAATGGAAAGTCAAGACATATTCGTCGCAGGCATAACAGTGTGAGACAACTCATATCTAATGGCATTATAACCATTGACTTTGTAAGGTCAAATGATAATTTAGCAGATCCATTGACCAAAGGGTTGTCAAGAGATATCATTTACAAAACATCGAGGGGGATGGGCTTAAAGCCTAATGAGTAAAATCATCATGATGGATACCCAACCTATCGGAATGGAGATCCCAGGATATAGGTTCCATGGGAAAACTAATTGTGGATGATTATATGTGAGCGCTACAAAGACTTATCATTGTCTTATCCCTATGGTGTTATTAATAATAATAATAGTAGTGCTACCTGTAATGAGAAAGGTTGAGCTAAACTCTTAATGAATCTATGGCTTGAATTTTCAAGCGGGATGTGACATGACATTCTTGATAGATTCACCTAAGTGAGTGTGGTAGTGCGGCCGCTACCTATGGGAATTGTGGCTGAATTCTCTAGAGCACTCATGATACTGGGATATAGCTCATGGCCTTAATGAGCAAAACTGTTGTGAACCACAAGTGTATTAAAGTGTCATGTGTGTAGTCTATTGAACTGGTTTACCAAAATAACTGGTCAGTTCAAGATATGTAATTCACTGAATGGTTGTAAGCCCAATGGACATACACTAAGCAAGGTTCAAGTCCAAAAGACACCTCTGCCTATTAATGACAATTTTATTGCCCAAAACTTTCTTTATTCTTTCTTCTCGTATATCATTCATGTGGGGGATTGTTGTGTGTGTGTGTGTATAACTATTGGTGTGAATGATATACTCACAATAAGACCTTGTAGCCTAGTGGTAACTTTTGAGTCCCCTTTAAAGGAGGTCATGGGTTCAAGTCCCACTAAGGGAATTTAAGAGGATTTGGGGTATTTATACCTAAATAGATATATAATTATTATATTATATATCAAGACTTGGGACTTGGGACTTGGGCTTGGGTCTTGGGTCCTAATAATGAGTTAATTTTAATTTCGTCATTAAATTATTTTAATTAATATTAAAAATTGTTTTATTTAATTATTAAAAATTATTCTATGATTAAACTTAAAACACGTTTTTTTTAATTAGCCGTTGGGAGTGGTTTAGTGGGAGAAGTGGTCACCCACGTTTTGGGGGAAGTGGGTGGTTTCTGCATCCCTTTATATGAGGGATATGCAGATCAGTTTCTGATAACTTTTCAATCTCTCTCTCTCTCAAAAAACGTCCTTCATCATACTCCAATTCTGGGCATAATCTCTTGTGGTTTTAAAGTCATCCATTGAGTGCTTCAATCGGATGAACTGTGCTGTTGAATCCCGGGGACAGTTATCTGAGGCTCGAAGCATCACTGATTATCGTGTGGGCGATATTTCTGTCTTAGGACTGTGTGTCTAACACACACCTCAGCATCCAGATAAGTCGTTCCAATTTATTACTATCCTTTTAGTTTTCCCATATACGCATATAACAATCTAAGACAAAAATATAAATTTTATATTCGTACAATGGGAAAATTTGATCCTGCTGCTATCGCCTCTGCTAGGCCTGAAAAATTTGTTGGTTTGAATTTTAAACGTTGGCAACAAAAAATGCAATTTTATCTGAACCTGTTGGAACTCGATCACACGTTACAAATTAAGGAAGATAATTCTGAAGAGACCGAACCTGCAAAAACTGCTGTTAATCAACTTTGGGAAAAATCTGTTTTTATGTGCAAAAATCATATTCTGAACAATCTGGATGATGCCCTGTATGATATTTATTTTTCTGTCCCTACTGCTAGAGAGTTATGGTTGATGTTAGATAAGAAATATAAAACTGAAGATGCTGGAAGTAAGAAATTTGTTGTTAGTCGTTTTCTGGATTTTAAAATGGTTGACGAAAAATCTGTTTTGTCACAATTAGAGGAACTTCAAGTCATTATTCATGAAATTCATGCTGAGGGTATGTCAATTAGTGAGGGTTTTCAAGTTGCATCTGTTATTGAGAAACTTCCCCCTTCCTGGAAAGAATTTAGAAATGGCCTTAAACATAAACGTAAAGATATGACTATGGAAGATCTCACTGTTAGACTTAGAATTGAAGAGGATAACTGCGTTAAGGAAAAAAGAGACGTTGCCACGGCTATGGCTGCCAAAGCAAACATTGCTGAAAGTAGTGGGGGGACCAAAAATCAGTTTAAGCCAAATAAGTACCAACATAAATTTAAGGGGAAAGGAAAAGCACCAAATAATGCTACGAAACCTAAAGGTGGGATTAAGAAATTCGGGGGAGACTGTTTTGTTTGTGGTAAACCTGGACATCGAGCCCAAGACTGCTTCAAAAGGAAAAACAATGAGAATTTCAAAAAACCTAATGGGGGTGCACAAGCTTCAATTGTTGAAACTGATAATTTTTCTGCTGTTATTTCAGAGGCACACCTGGTTAGCAACATTAAGGACTGGTGGGTGGACACTGGGGCCACCCGACACATCTGTGGAGACAGGAGTGTTTTTTCCCACTACGAGGTGGTGGGAAGTGATGAAAAGCTCTACATGGGCAATTCTTCAGTAGCTGCTGTTGCTGGAAAAGGGAAGGTGGATTTAAAATTCACTTCTGGAAAAGTCCTGACGTTGAACGAGGTGTTGCACGTGCCCGACATTAGGAAAAACTTGGTCTCAGGCTCGCTGTTGAGTAAAAAGGGTTTTAAAATGGTTTTTGAATCTGATCAGTTTGTTTTATCTAAAAATGGGGTGTTTGTGGGAAAGGGTTACATGTGTGAGGGATTATTCAAATTAAATGTAACTGTTGACTATGTTTTTAATGTAGTTAATTCTTCTGCTTATATCTCTGATTCCTTATATTTATGGCATAGTAGACTTGGACATGTTAATTTTGCTTCACTTAGAAGATTAATGAATTTAGGAGATATTCCTAAACTGCCTGCAAATGTCGAACACAAATGTGAAATATGTGTTGAATCAAAATTCAAAAGAAAACCTTTTCAAAGTATACAACGCTCTACTGAAATTTTGGGATTAATTCATACCGATTTGTGTGACTTAAAAGGAATTCAAACAAGGGGTGGGAAAAAATATTTTATCACCTTTATAGATGATCACACGAAATTCTGTTATGTGTATCTTTTGAGATCTAAGGATGAAGCACTTGAGAAATTCATACTATATAAAACGGAAGTTGAAAATCAACTAAATCAAAAAATTAAAATTGTGAGATCAGATAGAGGGGGAGAATATTCTGAGCCTTTTAATGATTTTTGTAAAATACATGGCATAATACATCAAACTACGGCACCATATTGTCCACAACAAAATGGTGTGGCGGAACGTAAAAATCAAACGCTAAAGGATATGGTAAATGCTATGTTAAACAGCTCGGGTCTTCCTCACAATTTATGGGGTGAAGCGGTACTTTCAGCTTGTTATATTTTAAACAAAATTCCCCCTAAGAAATCTGATAAATCTCCTTATGAATTATGGAAAGGAAGAAAGCCTTCATATAAATACTTAAAAGTGTGGGGGTGTTTAGCAAAAGTAGTTCTGCCTCCACCTAAACGAACTAAACTCGGACCTAAAACTGTTGATTGTGTATTTATAGGAAATGCTCAAAACAGTAGTGCATATAGGTTCCTTGTGTTTAAATCAGATGTAGATAGTGTATCTACAAATACTATTATTGAATCTCGTGATGCAGAATTTTTTGAACATATTTTTCCACATAATCCCACTACTAGACTTGAGGATGCTCCTTCGAACATATATATGCCATCTAGTAGTAGGCAAGAGAATGATATGGAAATACAGGAAGTTAGGAAAAGTAAAAGACGTAAAATAGATAAATCTTTTGGGCCTGATTATATTTCATTTTTGTCCGAGGGGGATCCTCAATCTTATCACGATGCTCTTATCTCTCCCGAAGCTCCATTTTGGAAAGAGGCTGTTAATAGTGAAATAGAATCTATTATGCAAAATCACACTTGGGATTTAGTTAGCTTGCCACCAGGTTGTAAAACCATAGGGTGTAAATGGATTTTTAAAAGAAAAATGAAACCTGATGGATCCAGAGAAAAATATAAGGCTAGGTTAGTAGCTAAAGGATATAAACAAAAGGAGGGAATCGATTTCTTTGACACTTATTCTCCGGTTACGCGAATTACTTCTATTAGAATTCTAATTTCCCTCGCATCCATCTATAAATTGGAAATTCATCAAATGGATGTTAAAACAGCTTTTTTAAATGGGGAATTAGAAGAGGAAATTTATATGGATCAACCGGAAGGATTTGTTGTAAAGGGATTAGAGAACAAAGTTTGCAAGATAGTTAAATCCTTATATGGACTAAAACAAGCCCCTAAGCAGTGGCATGAAAAATTTGATCAAGTAATGATTAATGATGGATTTAAAATAAATGAATCTGATAAATGTGTGTATTTTAAGTGTCATAGAGATGCTTGTGTGATTGTTTGCCTATACGTTGACGATATGTTAATATTTGGATCACATATGAGTATTATAAAAACCACTAAGAAGATGTTATGTGAACAATTTGATATGAAAGACTTGGGAGTTGCAGATTTTATTTTGGGAATAAAAATAATACGAGATTCTGTGGGAATCAAATTATCACAATCACATTATATAGAAAGTGTGTTAAGGAAATTCAATCAATATGAATCTACTCCTGTTAGAACTCCTTATGATCCAAATAGTAAACTGAAGAAAAACAAAGGAGAACCTGTGTCACAACTTGAATATTCAAGAATTATTGGTAGCTTAATGTACATTATGAACTGCACCAGACCTGATATTGCATATGCAGTAGGGAGATTGAGTAGATATACTTGTAATCCTAATAATGATCACTGGAATGCACTTATTAAAGTTTTGAGATACCTGAAATTTACTTTGGATTATGCTTTACATTATGTCTCATATCCTGCTGTGATTGAAGGTTATACTGATGCTAATTGGATTTCAGACTCAGAGGAATCCAAATCTACAAGTGGATATGTATTCACATTAGGCGGGGCTGCCGTATCATGGAAATCCTCAAAACAGACATGCATTGCAAGATCAACAATGGAGTCTGAATTCATAGCTTTAGACAAAGCAGGTGAAGAAGCCGAGTGGCTGAGGACATTTCTGGCAGACATTCCAATGTGGCCTAAACCTGTACCTGCGGTACTTATACACTGTGATTGCCAAGCGGCAATAGCAAAAGCAAGCAACAAGTCCTATAATGGAAAGTCAAGACATATTCGTCGCAGGCATAACAGTGTGAGACAACTCATATCTAATGGCATTATAACCATTGACTTTGTAAGGTCAAATGATAATTTAGTAGATCCATTGACCAAAGGGTTGTCAAGAGATATCATTTACAAAACATCGAGGGGGATGGGCTTAAAGCCTAATGAGTAAAATCATCATGATGGATACCCAACCTATCTGAATGGAGATCCCAGGATATAGGTTCCATGGGAAAACTAATTGTGGATGATTATATGTGAGCGCTACAAAGACTTATCATTGTCTTATCCCTATGGTGTTATTAATAATAATAATAGTAGTGCTACCTGTAATGAGAAAGGTTGAGCTAAACTCTTAATGAATCTATGGCTTGAATTTTCAAGCGGGATGTGACAGGACATTCTTGATAGATTCACCTAAGTGAGTGTGGTAGTGGGGCCGCTACCTATGGGAATTGTGGCTGAATTCTCTAGAGCACTCATGATACTGGGATATAGCTCATGGCCTTAATGAGCAAAACTGTTGTGAACCACAAGTGTATTAAAGTGTCATGTGTGTAGTCTATTGAACTGGTTTACCAAAATAACTGGTCAGTTCAAGATATGTAATTCACTGAATGGTTGTAAGCCCAATGGACATACACTAAGCAAGGTTCAAGTCCAAAAGACACCTCTGCCTATTAATGACAAATTTATTGCCCAAAACTTTCTTTATTCTTTCTTCTCGTATATCATTCATGTGGGGGATTGTTGTGTGTGTGTGTGTATAACTATTGGTGTGAATGATATACTCACAATAAGACCTTGTAGCCTAGTGGTAACTTTTGAGTCCCCTTTAAAGGAGGTCATGGGTTCAAGTCCCACTAAGGGAATTTAAGAGGATTTGGGGTATTTATACCTAAATAGATATATAATTATTATATTATATATCAAGACTTGGGACTTGGGACTTGGTCTTGGGTCCTAATAATGAGTTAATTTTAATTTCGTCATTAAATTATTTTAATTAATATTAAAAATTGTTTTATTTAATTATTAAAAATTATTCTATGATTAAACTTAAAACACGTTTTTTTTAATTAGCCGTTGGGAGTGGTTTAGTGGGAGAAGTGGTCACCCACGTTTTGGGGGAAGTGGGTGGTTTCTGCATCCCTTTATATGAGGGATATGCAGATCAGTTTCTGATAACTTTTCAATCTCTCTCTCTCTCAAAAAACGTCCTTCATCATACTCCAATTCTGGGCATAATCTCTTGTGGTTTTAAAGTCATCCATTGAGTGCTTCAATCGGATGAACTGTGCTGTTGAATCCTGGGGACAGTTATCTGAGGCTCGAAGCATCACTGATTATCGTGCGGGCGATATTTCTGTCTTAGGACTGTGTGTCTAACACACACCTCAGCATCCAGATAAGTCGTTCCAATTTATTACTATCCTTTTAGTTTTCCCATATACGCATATAACAATCCTACGTTGAATTTGCTAAAAACTGATGAAAACAAGCTGTCGGATCATCCAAACAAGATTTCTGGGAATAAATCTTTTGCTTTTGTTGCAAAAAGACAACAAATGATGGATCAGTTTTCTCTAATAAAACCTTCAATGTTCAAGGGTATGTTAGAATGGTTTTTTTGCAAGTATCCCACGCATGCATTTTTAATGAACCCTGATTTTAGACCCAAAAGAGAAAGTCACATTGTTCCAGTATGCATTTCATTTTCGACACTGCCCATTCATTTTTTCTCCAAATCTTCACTCTACTGTACAACCTAAGTGGCGGGCAAGCTATTAAAGTTAGACTCATCCACAGTTAACTGCAATCGATCCACCACTGCTCGAGTGTGTGTAGAATCTGAGGGCTAATGAGTTACCTATATATGTTGATGAAAATTATCATGAGAATATATATCCTTCTCTGATACTGAAGAAAATTACAGTGAAAATCCTTCATTCCTTGAAGAGGTAATGATTTTTTTCAATGCATTAAATTAAAAACTGGAAGTTTATCTGAAGAAGAAGGAAATAACTACTTCGAAGACTCCAATAAGATGGATTCAATAGTGGCCACTTTCAAGACAATTGCCAAACCCATTTTCAGTTCCATTCTTGATAGTGTTAAAATAATGTTTGATCAGCGAAAGCCTTAAAACGCGAGCAGAAATTAATCAAGATGTGCATAAACTAGCGGGACACCTCATGCTATGAAAAAATACCTTACTAAAAAAAAAAAAAGGCTCATACTCCGAAGGCTTCTCATCGATAAATTTCATCATGTGGTATATTAGAAGATATTACCGTGGATGAAAAATAATATACAAAGTCAAATTAGATCTGACTAAGGATGGAACCAGCCTCACTCACATCTTGTGATGTCTGCATACTTGTTTGCGTGTAAAAGCGTATTATAATGATGCCTTCGTGACAAGCATGACTTAATTAGGCATGAAATTTATTATAATTGTAATATGAAAATTCGGGGGGCCGAGATCATCAACATGTTGTTCAATAATAATTTTACAATGAACAAAAATCTGCTATTTATATAGACTAAGAAGATGGAGACTTTAATTGGAAAAGATAAATGAGCTCTTTGCAAGTCTATAGACTAGGGGCGGGAAACAAGTGTATTATTTGTTGCTAAAACTGAATATATAATAAATTAAAACAACAATGGACATGCTCATAAAATATACCGGATGCATGATCATGGACTTGTTAGAAAAATCAACAAGCGGTTTCGGAACACTTAATGTCAAAGGCCTCAATCGGGTCCTAAACCCTCTAACAAGAATAAGGGCCTTCATCCTGGGATAGTTCTATTAAAACAAAAATAGGTGATAGGTTCCTATCACGCTTTATTCATGACAGAAGGAAGAAGGAAGCACAACTACAAATCCCAAAATTGACATTTTTATTAATTAACAATAATAAGTGATGAGTGTATATTGAGAGTGACATGCATTCACCATATGCAAGAGAGAGGAAGGAACAACAGTAGATAACACGTTCAAAAGAAAGAAAACTAGAAAGTAATGGTCCGGCTCAAAGGAAACGGCCAAATTCTCACGACACACGTCAATAAATGAGATATAACGCTAAAGTCGTCATTTAAAATCCTTGCAAATGCTTTAGATATAGAAGGAAGCAACTTCCAACTATACCACATGTTGGAGATGGATCGGCAAATACAATTAATTGTTTCATATAAAATGCGGTGATTGCACCAGGATCCAGTAGAGGATAACTATTACTCCAATTAAATCTTGTTATGACTAGTAATTTTATAAATTAATTAGTACAAAATTATTAAGAATTATAAAACACAAATTTTAAATACAAAAAATAAGAAATACTTACATGGCACTGAAGAAATTTAATAACAAAAAAAAGTAGAATTAATCTGAGCATTGTGAATACCACAGTGTTCTTAAGACAATTTAATTCCCTCCATAGTGCTTTAAGGTATGAATTATTGTCTCTCAAGATAGAACGGACTTTTCGAATCAAATCAGGAAGCACTGCAAGGAATTGATTTAGGCGAACTCAATTCTGTGTTATTTTCTCAAACCATGAACAGGACCGCATGAACATACATGATGATACTTAGAGAATAATGCAAGAACAGGGAACAATTTTTTTGGAATCCATGAGGAAAAAAAATTCGTGTTTGGAATTAGTTAGGGTTGTTCAATTTGTAGTTTATTGGTCCAATATTCAGACAGTCAATAGTTCCAAACAGTTGTAACTCTTATATCCAACCAACAACCCAAATGGGTTTAATTATGGGTTAAAACCCGACCTAAAAGTTTAATTTAATTGGTCCAAAATGAAAGGAATTTTTATAAGCCAAGTCCAAGCTCGAATTCGGATCGGACCAAGACGAGCCGACCGACCGAACGAACGACATGCGCGCGTGTGTCGGCCTTTGGCCCAAGCCCAACACATGCATAGTGTAGGTTATCTCCCTTCCAAGGAGTTGGGATAAACCAAAGGCATCCAAGTCTTAGTATACATTTATGGTTTTATTAACACTTCATCTTCCCACTATTTTATCAATGTGGGACAAGAGCAATACACACCCAAATCCATTAAAATTCATTACTTAATGGGTCACTTGGAGCTCAAATTTTTCATTCAGTACTTAGTGGACTGGGACAAACAAAGATACTACGTTATACTCCTCACGGAGGAGAACATACTTGTGCATGGTCCTAATGAAATTGGAATGTGGGCCCTCATAATAAAATGAGCTAAAAGTTGCTCATTTGGACTTTTTTCAAAACCTATTTCCAACAATCTCCCATATGAGTGAAATTTGGCTATGTACAACATGCTAATGAAAATAGAGACACTGGTTTGAGTAAAACTGAAAATTGATTGCATCGGGAGAAGTAGCCTAGTGGACTTGAACTTCTTTTAGTCATATATTATTGGATTTACTTGGTTAATCAGTGGACTATACGTCATTGAACCGTATAGCATTTTTATAAAACTAGGCAACAGTATTCACACAATAATTCTTCAACACAGTTGGTTCTCATGTTTGTGTTCGTTTTGTCCATGAAGACTACTTGGTTCTGTGAGTATTTAAAGAATTTGCCTTACGATATTCTCATAGAAGTGGCCCCCTTCTTACTCACGTAGATGATATCCATAAGGAGTAACTTATAATACCCCACTTAGACATACTAGGGTATGGATATCATTAAAAGCGTAACTTATCTTAACTTCACGACAGATATGCACTACCTTATCTTTGGAATAGGTAGGATTAAATATCCCTTAGTGTGTACTGGATACAATGTAGTTCGGTTTGCCTATTGAACCTAGATCTTGGGATTTTCAGTCAACTAGGTTGAGTTTCCAGTTATTGACTCTTGTTTATTTTTTAGGCTTTAGACCTATTCCTCTCGCTGATCTTTCAACTTGTTATTGATTTAAACCTTAGTTAAGTTAATCCGCTATTTTATCTTCTGACTTTACATAATCTATTGAGATAATTCCATTTTGAGAAAAGTTGTCTAGCGGTATTATGTCTACGACGAATATGTCATGACTTTTCGTTATACATGTGATTCCGTGACCATCTACTCGCTGATTGACTATTACAACCTATACATATCGCGGGCACAGGACTTGTCCAATTTGGAACATCCTCTAAGAAGTTTCGACGCCATTCATCTTCTTCTATAGCTTTGTCTAGAGCAATGAATTCAGATTCCATTGTTGATTTGGTAACTGCACCTACAAGGGTGACTACATACCCACTTGTTGACTTAGAGTCTTTTGTATTGGATATCCTTTTTGCATCGTAATGACCTTCAAATATGAGTGGATATCTCGAATAATGCACTCCATAATTTTGAGTTTATTTTAGATAATTTAAAACCCTTAAAATTGCCTTTCAGTGATCTCTCCCTGGATTACTTATATATCGACTTAACTTACTTATCGATCCTGCTACGTCTGGTAGAGTACAATTCATAATGTACATTAAAATATCAATAATATGATAATACTCTAATTGAGATATGCTATCACCATTATTTCTTTCTAGACTTAAATATACATCTACTAGTGTCTTAAATGACTGGTATTATAATTCTTGAATTTTTTTAGTATTTTCTCGATATAATGAGACTGTGATAATATAAGTCCATCTGATGTTTTAGAAATTTTAATTTCGAATATAGCATCAGTGACACCTAGGTATTTCATATCGAAATGATTATTGAACATATGCTTAGTAGTTTTGACAATATCAATGTTACTACCCCTGATTAGCATATCATCCACGTAGAGGCACACGTTGATATATCCATTTTGAGTACTTTTGAAATAAACACACTTATCACATTCATTAATTTTGAAACCATTTGATAACATAACATTATCGATTCTTTCACGCCATTGCTTTGGTGCTTGTTTTAATACATAAAGTGATTTTACAAGCTTACATACTTTTCTTTCTTGCCCGGGAGCTATGAACCCTTCAGGTTCCTCCATGTATATATATATATATATATATTCTCATCTAATTTACCGTTCAAGAAAGCTGTTTTCACATCCATTTGATATATTTTAAGTCCATTTATTACGACTATTGCTATCAAACATTAAAATGGATATGATTCTTATCACTAGTGAGTATGTATTGAAGTAATCCACCCCTTGTTTTTTTCTGTATCCTTTAGCAATAAGTCTTACTTTATACTTATCAATTGATCCATTAGTTTTCGTCTTCTTTTTTAAGATCAATTTGTAACCTAAAGGTTTTGAATCGGGTGATAAATCCATGAGTTCCCATGTATAATTTTGCATTATGGATTCAATTTCACTATTATTTGATTCTTTCCAATTTGAAGCATCGGGTGAAGATATAACTTCTTTATATGTTTTAGGATCATTTTCTAACAAGTATGTTATAAAATCAGGATCGAAAGAAGTAGACATTTTTATCCTTTTGCTACATCTTGGTTCATCCATTAAAGATTCTTGATATTTGTATTGATGACTACCACTAGATGTAGCATCATGTGTTCTTTTAGTAGGAATAGATTCTCAGGTCATGCTATACAAAAAATCATTTTCAAAAAATGAAGCTTCCCTTGATTCAATAATTGTATTAACATGAATATTCACAATCTTTGATTTATAAAGTTAAAAGCGATATGCACTGATAATATTAGCACAACTAATGAAAACACAATCAAAGGTATTTGGCCCTATTTTTACCTTCTTAGGTTTAGGAATCATCACTTTGGATAAGCACCCCTACACTCGTAAATATTTGTAGGAAGGTCTTTGAGCTTTTCATATCTCATTAGGTGACTTGTGAGTTTTATTATGTGGAATTTCGTTCAGAATGTAATTAGCCGATAAAATGTCTTCCCCCCCAAGTTCCGTGGAGCTCCTGAACTTATTAACAGTTTGTTCATCATCTCTTTCAATGTGCATTTTTTGTGTTCAACAATGCCGTTAGATTAAGGAGAGTAAGGAGCATTAGTTTAGTGAATAATTCCATGTTCGGAACAAAATTCTTCGAAAAGAGATTCACATTCACCAATTCTATCACTCCTAATAGACTTTTTCTTTTTGCTAAGTTGATTCTCAACTTCATTTTTGTATTGTTTAAATACATCAATAACCTCTTCTTTATGGCATAACAAATATACATAGTAATATTTTGTGCAAACGTCAATAAAAGTAATAAAATACTTTTTTCCTCCTCTAGTTTGTAAAAAGTTTAAATCACAAATATCATTGTGAATTAAGTCTAAGGGTTCACTGATTTTTTCAATAGAATGAAATGGTAATCTTGCTAATTTTGATTCCACACGTATATATCACATTTATGATTTTTACCAATGTTAAACTTTGGTAAAAACTCAAAGTTAATTAATCTATGTAAAATATCAAAATTAACATATCCTAATCTAACATGTCACATATTTGAAGACTTGAGCAAGTAAGAGGAATTAATATTATTATTATTGATCGCCTTAGGCACATTAGTCATTACATTCAGCTTAAAGAGTCCTTCAGTCATGTTTTCCTTTCCCACATACACATCATTCTTAGATCGAACAAATTATCAGATACAAACACCAACTTGAAACCATTATTCCAAAACAAAGAACCGGAAACTAGATTCTTGCGAATATTTGGAACATAAAACACATCATTAAGAGTGGGTTCTTTTCTAAATGTCATTTTTAGCACAATCTTTCCATGCCCTTCAACTTTGGAACTTGATGAATTACCCATAAACAGGTTCTCCCCGGTTTCCATTAACTTGTAGAGAACATCCATTTTTTTGAACAAAAGTGTCACGTAGCATCAGTATCCACCCACCATTCTTTATTATTTCCCACCAAATTACAATCAGATACCACCACAGAAAGATTGATATCATCCATGCCTTATGAAATCTTCTCAGATTCTGTTACATTAGATTATGCGTTTTGCTTCTTGACATTCTTTGACTTTTAACCTTCACTTGATTGATGTCCAGCTTTGCCACAATTGTAACATTTGCCTTTGAAGTTTTTTTTTTCTATTTTGAAGAGCCTCCGCCTTCACAATTCCTTTTGTTCGATTTTGAACCTTATTCCACCACATTAGCCTTGGCTTCCATAGGATTCTTCTCACTTTTCTTTTCTAACCAGCGATTCTCTTCTTCAATCCGCAACATCACAATTAATTCTTCTACGTTCATCTCTTTATGTTTATGCTTGAGATAGTTTTTAAAGTATTTCCACGATGGAGAAAATTTTTCAACTATTGATGCCACTTGAAAAGAGTCACTAACAGACACTCCTTCAGTATGAATGTAATGAAGAATAACTTGAAGTTGCTGGTCTTGCATTATCACTGGCTTAGAACCTACCATTTTAAAGTCAAGAAATCTGCCAACTATGAATTTCTTCATGCCATCATCTTCAGTCTTGTACTTATTATCTAAGGATTTAAAAAGTTTCTTCGCAGTCTTCATGGTATAATACACGTTATAGATTGAATTGTCCAAATACGTGAGGACATAGTTTCGACATAGGTATTCAGAATATTTCCACGCTTCCACTGCTTTGACTTTCTCTTTTTCATCGCCCTCCATAAGTAAGGGACATTCATCATGTAGGAACATTATCAAATGAGAAGTAACGAGGTAGAAATACATCTGTTGTTACTAAAGTTTAAAATCCGTTCCTTTGAATTTTTTTTACTTCTCCCCAATTGGCACAATCACGGGTTATCGTTCCATGAGACACACTCATGGTTGGTAGAACAGTCGTTGCACTTGTATTATTTATTTATGTTACAAAAATATAATTTTTATCAATGTATAATTTAATTATTAAAACAGAATACAAAATTCTATTTAGCGATTTTAATAGAATTTTTTTATATATATTTGAATAAATGTACATATTAGAATTTATAATTCTAAATGAAATTTCTGAAATATATCCCAGAATAATATAATTAGTTTAATAACAGAAAACCATTTTAGTAATTTTTTTATAATAAAATAAAATTTTCAATTTTTTTGTAATAAAACAGATTTTTATGGCAGTAAAAAAATATGTGCAAATGTTAAAATTTCTATAATAGCATAACCAATTTTTTGTACTTGTTATAAAACAATAACATATAAAGCATTAATTTGTTTTAAGATTGTTATGACCACTAATTTTATAAATTAAATAGTACATAATTACTAAGAATTATAATTACAGAAATAATAAAAAGAAATTTTCAAATACAGAAAATTATAAATACTTGCTAGGCATTAAAGAAATTTAATAACAGGATAAGAGGAAATAATATGAGCCCTTTGAATAACACAGGGTCCTTAAGACAAATTCGTTCCCTCTATAATGCTTTAAGGTCTGAATTATTGTTCCCAAGTTAGAACCGATTTTTCGAATCAAATCAGGAAGCATTGTAATGAATTGATTCCGGCGAACTCAATTTTGTGTTATTTTCGCAAATCATGAACAGGACCACATGAACATACATGAAAAATATTTAGAGAATAATGCTGGAATAGGAAACAATTTTTCTGAAATGCATGAGAAAAAAAATTATGTTTGGAATTTAACAGGGCAGTTCAATTTATAGTTTGTTGGTTGACTGTTCAGATAGTCAACAGTTATAAACGGTTGTAACTGTTGGGTCCAACTAACAACCCAAATGGGTTTAATTATGGGTTAAAATCCAGCCTAGAAATTTAATTTAATTGACCCAAAATAAAAGGAATTTTTATAAGCCTAAGCTCGGACAGAGATGAGCAGACCGACCGGACGGATGGCGCGCTCAGGCTCGTGGGCCTTTGGCCCAAGCCCAACATATGCATAGTGTAGGTCATCTCACCTTCAAAGAGTTGGATTGGTACCATGTCACACCATGACATGGTACTAATCCAAGTTACCGCATATGTGTGAATATCGATCCCTAATTACTGAAATCGAAAAGGACACAAGAGAATCAGAAGGAACAAGAAACCGTTCCGATAAAATCCCGCCCATACGCGTCCGAATATGATTTATAAAAATGAAACTATGCCATATGCTCGAAGTCTTATCACTCATTCCAGACGTTCTCAATGGGTACTAACCTAGCCACAAACCCTGTCTTGGGTCACCAATCATGATGAATCGAATCGCAAACATTCATCCTCGCAAGACGAATACAACATACAAACATAACATTCTCTTGAAGGTCAATGACTGACTTCCCTCCTTGGGAGTAAGTCCCTTCCCCTCACAACCTTGTCACACACATGAACTACTCCGATTGGAGAATGCCTAACTCCCTTGTTCACACTGACCTAGTCCATTTATCGGTAATGATGTCACCAATCTACCACACCTAGGTTACTGTCTGCTTTATCATATTGTGATCCAAATCTTAAATTCCCTTAGTTAGTACTACATTTAAGAGAGACAATTTCCTCATTGTATCTTTCACTATACGAGATTGCCACTAAGCTTACTTACGGGTTCTACCCAAACTGAATTTACGTGACGACCACACTAACTGCCATTGGCATTCTAAGGGTAACAAGTATCAAACATGGCTACATCTTCTAATCCTACCAACTTGTAAATACACACCAAGAACTAGTCCTTACCTTTCTAAGGCCATCCTAGCATAAACCTTCGATACATACCAACATTATCATCATGCTTCGACATCGTTCCTCTATGGTTTCCAATTTCAAGCCTCCAAATGGCATCATCAGCCTAAGTCTCAAATATATTTCCTACTATTCCTCAAAATCAAGTGTCACACTGCCACTACTAGTCATTCCATGACACCCGGGATTTACACCCCATAACGACATAAGCTTTTAACTTACCATAGGGATTACACCACCTATCTATGCTGATTCGAGAAGTCACACTCGACACGTACACTGTATGGCTCTTCTAAACCTTGAACAACAATTTGAGATCATCACCTGACCCTTAACACAATCACTACTAGAATGCTAATAATTCTTCACACCGGACTTAACTGGTCTTCTAAGGACAACATACACGTTCCATGCAAAAGTCCCCAAATCCGACAAGATTTCACTATCCACACTTTTATCATAGTAGGTTCGCTCTACAAACTTTTAATACGCTCATTGTGATTACCAGGCGCTCGCAAGGATACTAGTCCACGAGCTTTTACATATACTGCACCTTAACCATCAAACACCTTAAGGAATGACAACAACCAATTTTTATTCCCAATGATGCCACACATAATTAGTCCCATGGACACTCCAGTATACCCTTAAACCACACTCCCACTAGGAGGAGCCTTCACACTTATATACTAATCTTATCTTTCTTCCCAAATGGTTATGACCATGAGCCACGTACCAAACCACAACTAACGCTACTAAGGATTTTTTTAGGATGCAGGACGTCGTCTATAACCTATAAACCTCTTGGTCTGCATCACCGACATTACCAAAGAACCTATTCCTTGAAATCACATTATGTTTTCTAAAGCCCATCATAGAAGACTACTTAAAGTTACTCCTAATTATCCTCATCCATCATCGTCACATATGTAATATATACTTATTATAATTTTCCCTTAACTCTTGCCATACCTTACGAGGTACAACTTTCAATCAAGAATCACCATGCCACTTACTTGTAAGAATACTATCTTACCGACCTAGACCGAGTACACTTCCCAAATGTTGACCAACAAAGTTTATCATTCCCACTATGTTATCAATTGCCTTACGACATAATACCACCCCAAGAGTCGAATTCACCTCACCACATCATTAGTACTAACTACCCGAAGTACTTATTCATATAATTTTAACCTATTTCTATCACTAATCAACATTGTCCAGGTATGATGCACTAGCTACCTAATCTCCATAGTTGACTTCACAAGAGTCATATTTGTAACTCAACAGACATAATTCATCATTATCTACACCTCAATTGGCTTTTCGTGTCACTATGGATTGACATACATGCACCCCACATTAAAACCTACGGTGTCGCCACTATTGACTCGCACGAACACTCGTAATATACTAGCATATCTAAATCATAAGTGCAGAAGTGATTAACGACAACTAACATAGTCATCTATCACTTGGAAATGAATTCACCCGTCGTGCTAACCTCATTGACTTCATCGTCCAGGACATCAACTAAATCGTCACTTAGATTACTTTAACCCCAAACCAACACAGACGTCAAAAGATCCATTACCGACCTCACCACACCAGTCTTGAAAGTAACCTTGAACCCAGAGCTCTGATACCATTTGTAATGCCCCGACCTGAATTTATGGGTTGCTCCTAGTCAACCTGGTCGACTTGAGCGTTAGGTGTGAAGTGAAATGAAACAATCTATATAATGTTACTAATCCAGTTTTATTTTAATTGTCATTTCACTTACTTAGCATGCGATTTCGATTTCAAATCAAACTACGTGAGTGACCCATAAGGAGCACCTCAGAGTCCATGCATACAGAGCTACTAACGTAAAACAAAGGAGAGTACTTATCAATATAATGCTCTCAAAATACGAAATCGTACCCACCATGCCATTACAAAATGAGGGAGTGAGCCGAATACTCAGTGGGAAGTATACAAAATGCAATGCCGAATCAAATGGCAGAAAGAAGACTCTAATACATTATGCCTATATACAACTACCCTGTATACATATATAAACATGCATACTCATATACTTAATGCATGAAACCATTTTTCTTCTGAAAACATTATTTATCCATATTAATTCACCTTAATCTTGTAAAAGACTTCTTTTTTCTCATTTTGACATTTCTCACTTTATTTAACACACACGGTGAAATACTTGAAACAACTACACTTGGTCTGACCAAATGCCATTTCTTTACCGAAATTACCATTTTCATTTTAAGCAATCCACATTATTATTTTCATTGAAAATCATCGTTTCATCACACACGAACACCGTGTTAGAAAATACTTATTTAGCCTTTGAAAACCTTTCACAACACACCCTTGTGCGAGTTACGAATTTAACTACTTAGGTTTCTTGACCACCTATTTATCCACTTGCTTTACGTTTCCTTTATCTTATGGACATTAATCAATTTAAACATTTACTTGTCCATTTTAACCTTTATCGAAACATTTATTAATTCATTCAGGTTAGGTTGTCTTAACACATTTTCACCACACAACCCATTTCTTGTCATGTTCCTTACTCCTTTATCTCTATCTCGGAATCTTCAAATAACTGCATACTTTAACGTGCTCCACACCTCCGGTGACGCCACCATATGCTTTGGCCAGTATTTTAGGTCTTTCACCCTAGGGATCTGGACCTCCTTAATTTTTTCGGTGTCATCTGAGTTCCTTTTAAACGTGTTTTAATATTTTGTAAAAGTCTACATTATTTCACTTTTTCTTTTGTCCAACCGAAGCCAAAATTCGAGATTTCACCCCAACTTGTGTTATACTTTGAAAATCAAAATTTCATATCCTTTACACTTTAACTTTGATTTTATTCCAAAAATCATGTTCATTAGGACTATCATATGTAACACCCTTTCTAACATTTTTATTTCATAAAATGTTTCACTTTACGTAAAATTACCATTTTACCTTTTTGTTTCCAAATGTACCTTTTACTCCATTTGACAAGTTTTAATTTTCAAACACCATTAAGTTATCCATACTAACTTCTTACATGTTTTTAACACCTTAACACCTTTTTAACTTTTTGGAGTAATATTATTCTCAATTAGAAAAATCTTTATTTCAAAAATTTTATTTCCAAAAATCGTTAAACATATAAGACTACCTTAAAAGAAAAATCTCATTTCCGTTTATTAATACTTGTAGTCTTACAAGCCTACACTTATCACCTATAATCCCCTTTTCACACTTTGAAGACTAGGATTTTTACTTTTCTTATTTCATGTTTAAACCCAACAAACCTTCTTTAAACTTGTTTATATGTCCATTATCAAAATACGACAAGTTTTGATGCATGAGAAGATGGATTTTAAATCCTAAAATCCTATTAAATGGGTTAAGCATACTTTTCATTCGAGAAATTCATAACACTTTGCAAAAATGCATTTTCATTACTCAAAGGACATTTTATTTCTTCAAACTCAAAAAATGTTCATCTTTCATAAAATCTTCGTTTTTACAAGTAACTTTGGAATATTATTTCACCAAATATTTTAGCAAAATCAACATCATTTCTATACATTTTATTTCATAAATTGTTTAACATCAAACTTCTAAAAAATGCACCATTTCATATAATGCCGTTTTTAATATTTCAAACTTTGAAATATCTACTGATGCTTTATTCCCAACAAAATAATATTTTTATTCCATAAAAATATCTAATATTAATTAACTAGAAACCATAATTTATTCATGTGCATTCTACTCATGTAATCTAACAACAGGACTACTAGTAGTCCAAATAGAGTGTTAAATACTAAGAATATATTTTTTCCACCTCAAAGAATTCAAATGGCGGTAGGGAAATTGGTGTAGGAGGATCAACCCCCACCTTCAAAGGTGGCCTCAAGGGGTGTTACCAAATGCATCCTTCATGCGTGCTCCACTTATGCTTCCAAGAAAAGTCCCCAAAAAAACCTCTTCAAACTCCGTGGAAGCTTCCTTCTCCATCTTCAAGAACCCCCAACAAAGCTCCAAAAATTCTTAGCTCCACTCAACAATGGTGGAAATGGGTGTTATACGCTTGAATGTGATGATTTACTATAAGAGTGTGGTGGTCTATGGTGGTGAAATGGTGGTGGGATGATTGAGAGAAGTCAAAAATGGTGGAAGATTACTCCTCCCTCTCTCTCCCTATTACATTTTATTCTCTATTTAAAATTCCCCAAATGAGCCAAATAAACCCTTAGAAAAACCCTCTGAAGCCTAAAATTCCCATTTGGGCCAATCTGGGCTTACTAGCTCATCCATTGAAGGGTTCAGAATGTGACAGCGCGCAAGGGAAATCTGATACACAAAATTTTAGAAATGCATCGTTTGAATGACAAGGGAATATTGTTTAACCCATGGCTTCCGATGACCTTCGAACAACCGTTGAAAATGATACAGTGAGGTCTCATTCGAAGCTTGTTCGAGCCCCTTCTTCTGACGAGATCCAAATCTTGTTTGAACGACCCCACACTCGTTCGAAGTTTCCCTTCTTATTCTTTTCACTCAATTCTAATTTTTACCCACATATTCAACAATTATTATCAAACCCCACATCAGTACAATTTATACAGAATTTTGAATGAAATATTAGGACAAGGTATTACACTTTTCTTTAAAAGCCAACATAATATGATACTGTTAGTAACTCTCCATAAGAGTAGCAAGAATATAGGAATAAAAAGTTTTTGAGATTTGCATACTAAGGTTAATCACCAAGAGAACCTTGGATCTATACTTTTGGATTAGTAATAACTCTTGTAGACATGCTGACACAGTAGACGAGTTTAAGGCATACACGAAAACGGTCTTGAATTCATGCTCGCACAAGACTGTAACAACAAATCGGTGCTCGATTCGTAACTTTCGCATAATCGACAAGATCTGAATCCGTGTATTATGTGTTATGTGCTCGTATGATTAACTCTTCAAATCCAAATATATAATTCATAATAAAAATAAACAATATTAACTCAATTGTTTATAAAATTTATTGTAGATGATTCTTGGGTTGAGTCGTGGTCTTTAAGACGTTTTACGACTCTACCCACTCTGTGCGGGTATTATATAATCACATCGTCCCTATGATAAAATAAAGTCAGAATCTCCTTTGGCTTATATAACCATGGACTATGATTATATGTCATGCTAACACTCGTTTGAAATTAATTGCTCAATATGACAGTGTTAGAATCAGTGGAATAATTATTTTCATGTTGAATTTTTTTTAAAAGATATTCTCAAGCATTTGCCAAAATCAATGCTTTTACTAAAACCAAAGATTGAGCTATCTTATTTAATTGTGTATTTTCTATTTTCTCTCACAGAAGTGTGATTCGGGTTGATAATTAAACAAATTACTATAACAAAAAAAATGTTCAAGTGGGTATGTGGGATGGGTTACGGGGATGGTTGGAAAATAACTTTATAATGTTTTTAGTCTTTCTGCAACATTTAATTATATAAAGGAGGAAATCTCCGGAATTAATTATTTTATTATAAAAAAATTTACACTAAGCATGCTTCAAAACACATATTACGAGGGTAATTGAGAAAAAACCTCTTGAGGTGTTGTTTATGGACTTTTATAAAAAAATAATTCAAGTACTCAAATGATTGAATTCACTTTTTTTCAGTTTTGGCTATATAAAAAGTCAAACATCATCAAACCATTAGTAGGAAAGGGAGATTCAATCCTAACAATTCTCAGATGGTATTTTCACGAGTTAAAAACTAAAATGTCAAGCTTGAATCTATCTTAAGTAAAGGTATACACTACAATTTCATTCGTGTAAACTAATTAAAAAGTAATAAAAATGATATTTATGTTATTCCTACTATTTAAATTTCGAAATAGTACAGAATTGTTAATAAAATAAAATTACAGAATGAAAAAGAAATTATAGAAAATTAAATCACTTACTTGAATATTGCAGAATTAATAATAAATTAGATGTAAATCCGAGCCCTGTTACACAGTCTCCTTAAGACAAATTTATTCCTCCAATGTGCTTGAGTTTAAGAATAATTGTCTCCCAAGATAGAACAAATTTCCAGATTAATCAAGTAGCACAACAGTGATTAATCACGACGAACACAATTTTTGTGTTTACTCAACCAAACAGAGTGATGAATGAATGCAGAAAGAATTCTGGCACATTATATAAGTACTTATAATAATAGATAGAGAAAAAAAGGAGACTCCCTCATTAAGAATATATAATTATGATAATTACTATCATACACATGCACACACATATATATATTTCAAAATATTTTATTTAGACACTTAAATAATTTATACTTTAACCTCTATTTTTTGAAAATTTATAACGACTTAGTGTCGTAGACACGATAGATGGACCATATAAATGACAAACAATCAAAAGTTACAATTTAAGAAAATAAAGCATAAATGATATAATTTATATGAAAGGGAACGTGTAAATGAGTCAAAATAAAAATATCAAACATATATCAAAGCATAAAAATGATTTCTCAACCCAAAACGAATACTGTATTTTTTATTTAAAAGTCAATCATATGAAACATGGAAGCATAACTTACTTCCTTTAAAACATGAAGCATACACTATACTTCTCACTAACTAAACCCACATTTCAATATAAATTATGTATAAAAAGTTTCAATCGAAGTTATTCTAAAAAACTAACATTATTGCAGTCCTCACAAAAAACACTCTGAACAAAATAAAAAATTACTCAATAGCTCCATGTCAATTTTTTAAATTTAATATATTTTATTATGTTTTTTGACCACCCACCATTTTAAAAGACTAACCCAAAAAGATAAAAATGAAAGTCTTTAGTCATTAAGAATGAGAGAGAGAAAAGAGTGTCGGGATGTACTATTAAACCTAAATTGGGGTTATCTGCTAAAAACTACGATAAAGCGGTTTATGAATGTCTCCTCGGTGGACTTGATATTACTAAAGACGATGATAACGTGAGCTCTCAACTATTTATGCATTGGATATATCATTTCTTATTTAGTGCTGAAGCAATTTATAAAGCACAAGATGAAACAACCAAAATCAAAGGGCATTATTTGAATGCTACTACAGGTACGTGCAAAGAAATTATGTTTTTTACCATTAGTTGTACATGAATTATGTATTTTTCACTTTAGAGGAAAAAGTTTTTATTTTGAGAGACTTTAATGCATTAATTATGAAACACATGGAAAAATCACGTCTAGAGACACCATTTTTATATTATTACTAGCATGCACCCCGCGTGATGTGCGGGCGCAAATATAAAGTACAAATATTGTTGACAAATCTAGTTTCATTCATGCTATCGTGTCTATTTAAGCCCAATATAGCATAAATTTTAAAAATGATGTTATTCGTGGTGTGTAGTGTTATATCGTGTCATGTCCTATTTGGATCATATTCATGTTATCATAAAAAAATTGAATCGTTTCACGTTCGTGTGTAAATAAAACAAAGGCACATCATTTATGAAGTAAAGTGCAATTTCCTTCTATAGACTCTTTTAGTAATATTACCAAACACCTTATATTCTTCAAAATGTATAAACCTAATGTCCAACTTGGATTATGACTATACATTGAAGGAGAAACTTAGAACTTAAAATCCACATAAGTGGTATTGGATCACCTTCTCCTTTATCACTATTATAGGGTCATTCCCCCATGAGTTTAGCTCTTTTTTTATGATCCCTACATAACAAAAAAAAAGTACAATAGTTAGCAACACATAATATCTTTGAAGAATCGAAATTGCAAGCACAATATAATCATCATACACCAAAAAGCTAATTTATTCCACACGAATTCAAATTGGAATGTAATATATTTACAAGTCGTTGAAAAGAATGCAGTATAATGATGTTTTTATTTTCCATACAAATTAAAATATAACAAAAACTCCAAAGATATCATAACATATGTTATGAAAAATCAATGTCCAATTTATTACTAAAATATGTAATAATTGAAAGGATGATGAATTTTTTTAATGATTAAGATGGATACACATTCACCATTATACTATGAAACTTTTCATCTGGTGAAGTAAGAATTCAATAAGTTTTCTTTTTTTGGAACCATGTTAACATGGATATAAGTTCACTATTATACTATGCAATTTTTTATCTGCGAAAGAGAAAATGCAAGAATAATTTTTTATTGGGAACCATGTTAAACACCAAAATTTAGTTTTTTGGAAACAACAAACAAAATGAATGCATAAACGTGACAATACCATAATTTAGAAAACTCACATCTAACCAACTCCTTGATTTATTAAAAATTAAATAATTAATATAGGATTAGTATACATCGTATACACATTCAATCGTAGAGTGGGGTTCATTCTCCAATCTACAGTACGAAAACATAACAAAAATAACAACTCAGTAAACCTATTACTGAGAAAATGGAAATATGATAAATAAAAAATAAAACTCAGTATATCAATCAGTAAACTTGTAGAATAAGCACGTGAATAAAATATTCACCAGACCTTAAAGTGACCCCGGACCTTAACTTGGCAGCCAACTATCACGATAATGGTTTTAGTTTTATTTTGCTAACTAATATCAATAGGAACAAAGGAGGAGAAAAAACCTCCGCCTCCTCTCTAAAAATGAAATTGAAACGTTATGGAAAAATTATCAGTGGAGGATCCAACTCAGTTGCTCGAAGTAGCTTCAGAGTTCACACATAACACTGACGTCCACTCTAAAATTTACGTGTAGGACGTCCTCGATCGCTTCCATTTTCCAATTATTATCAATGCTTTACAAACCAAAGGGGATGTTTCTGGTCTACAAAATTCTTTGATTACATGTCTTGAAAGGATATTAAAAAAATGTGGGGCCTCCCTCATTCCGGATTACATGCCTTTTGTTGTAGTTAAAAAGAGAGCTTTTAGAGAATAAGTACAGAGGGGGTGGAAATATGCAGAGTGGGTTTGTTAGGTGAGGTATTGTGTAAATTAAGTTTTCTATAGATGAAACGATTGAGTTAATAGAGAGGTGGTAAGAGGAAGAGGAAGAGGAAGAGGAAGAGATCATTATTGCATTAGAAAGTCGGTGGGTAGAGATGAGAATAGATGGTTAAAGTTTCCACATGGAGGATTGAATAAAAGGCATTAATAACGTGAGTTTTATAATATTTTCATAGATATAGATTGTTGCATTAAATGTTATTGAAACCTCTAATACTATCGTATTAGAGGTATAATATAGATATTATTTTCCCCTTTGTCATAAATATCTTCTTCGAATACATGTGATTGTTCTCTAGTGGATAATATTGTCAGGTTACTGAAAAATTACAATGTATTACTAATATACTTAAGGACAAAATGAAAATTAATACATGAGACAAACTATTTTTCTGTTAACTATGTAAAATAACAATAATAATAATAATATTAATATTAATATTAATATTAATAAACAATATGTACGTATATACAACAAGTGTAATATTTACTACAAGTATACAACGCCACATTTTCAAAATCCATTTCCTCCAAAAAAACTTATACGAGAGCTTAGAGCAACTTTTTCTAGAGAGAGAGAGAGAGAGAGAGAGAGAGAGAGAGAGAGTTGATTTGTAAAAGAGAGGTGTGAAATGGAGGCTACCCTCGACCCTCTTTATATAGGGTTAAGGGGGATACCGACCAACATACCGATGGGCCTGCTTACAGGAAGTACCCATTAGGATTTTGCGTGCCCTCTCAAATTTTGTACCCTTACTGGCACGTAGAGGCCAGATGCTATTGGCATACCCCTCCTTCAAATCTTGTGCTAAAAATCCTTAAAAGATTCCAAAATATCTTAAAAGTTACCAAAAAATCACAATAAATCCTAAAAATCATAAAAGAACAAAATCTAAAATAAATTCACATTTGTAAAAACATTAAAAAATAATCCAAAATAGAAAAACCTCTCGAAAAATGAAATGAATAAAAAAAATTCTCATATCATCATGCATCATACACTCTTTAGGTCCTAGGAAGAGCAATTCTCATTTCCCATCAAAAAATTCTCTCAATAGTTTATGAGTTTATGTTGATCAGTTAAATAATTTTTGAAACTTCCCTTAACCTTTAGGACCCTCACATCGTAGGATGTTAGATCTACAAATAGTGTCTTTTCACTTGTTCCATTATCGAACACGAAAGTTTTTTTCCTCAAACATTAAAAGGAGAAATGTTTCTCTTTAAACTTTAGAAGAATTTTTTTTGTTACAAATAGCGTATTATCAATGAAAGTTGATACCTGCAATGTGGTGAGTGCTTGGAGAGTGATCCGTGCTTTCTCTTTTAGCTAGGAGGTGGATAAAGTGTCTTGAGGAGGTTTTACGTTATTGGGTCTAGGAGAGGTTAAAGTTTGTAAGTTGGTTCTCCCTTTTGTAAATCTTTAACGATTTAGAAAAGGTGTCAGTTTGGCTTGAAGTTTTTCTGCTAAAGCTTTTCCCTAATTTAACTCCTCATCTCAAGTGCATGATTTACTATTTCACATTTTGATTTATGTTATAAACTTGATGAACACATATTGTTAAGTTAAATCAACTTATAAATCACCAGGATTAACTTTTTTCCGAATTAGAATTAAAAGTACCTTTATTTTGGTAATAATTTTTAATTATGTTAGTCCGCCTCTACGCGCACAAATGTTTAATTAGCATCAAAGCTATAAATCATTTTCGTTAGGTTTAATGTGACACCCCGACTAATTAAATACCGGGTAGCTACTCCTTTATTAAATTAATTCAAAATGCCAAGTTGGCTCAGTTAATAGCATCACTGTCGAAAACATTTTATTATTACTAACCACCTAGTATTTAAAAAGTAGGTTGCCAAATTTTAATATAAGTCTGATTAACATGCAACAAGTGTAAAAAATAATAACAACACCATTCACCATACTGAAGTAAAACGAATAACCATCACATAGTGTAAATAAGTCTGGAGGAAAACTCCTCACTACAATCCCATACTGAAATAAATAACCGAATGCTAAAACAATACAAATCAAAGTCTGAAAACTATAAGGTATAAGATGTCTCTAAAAGAGATGGGCAACATGACCTACAACTGATAGATAGTGACTCTGGAATCCAAAAGATAGAAGCGTCTACAAGCAAATCCCTGTAGCTTCCACAAACAGCTGCATCACGTCACCTGAATGAGATTCCTATGCTTGGTGTCCCTGTGGCTGGGCACCTAAAATGGTTTTACAAGAAAAAGATTTGAAAACCAAATGGGTCAGAGCCCGAATGTGGAGTTATATTTTAAAAACCTGCAAGTGCTTTAAAAACATTTAAAACATTAAATGCAAAGTACATGTTAGGACGTGCACTCACATGATATTCTCACCTCTCATCTAACTGTGCACTCCTAACGTAAGTACCCATCTAGAGTGATACAGACTACTAGCTACGTGACAACATATCTCGCTAGAATATCATAGGTCCTACCCTTATTACTCGGTCCTCTTAACATAATAACGCTCGTAATTAAGTAGGGGTTTAACGTAACTCAGATGTTCAATATGCAATATATATAACTATCAGTTAACTCGTTATATTTCTCGAAACAATACCGTAATTATATTCACATCATTAACATGAAGGTTCTCATTAATTAAGTGTATATTATTCTCATCATAAATATACAATATAAGCACCCCGAGAACTAAGCTGCGGTGCACACATACTCTGCTATCCATCCCGGTACATCACGTACATAAGGATCACATATTCCGAATCTCTCAGGAATAGTCCAGATAACACAAATCACAAATAGTGGAGGCGAACACAGTCACATCACATGGGTCACGCACATACTTACGCTCCCACGATCAGCGGACTTATTAATATCCCAATAAGTCTTTCTATGACCTATGTTCATCGAGGTAACCAGTCTAAATTCGGGAAACACAAGGATTAGAGGGCCCTAAGCGAACGCAAACCTCCCGTGATAGCAAGTATGGTAGGTATGTCATACATACAATTCATATACCAATACTAAGTAAACACACGTCTTAGTAATACCGTAGTTTAATCGTAGTACATATCGCTTTCTCGTACTAACTTATAATATCTACACTTATTTTATTCCGATTTATCATCATACGCGCCATAATCTATTCTCACGTCGTAGTAGACACTCACGTCTCAACCCAAATGGTTCATTGAATTAAATCTCTCGTATATAAATTTACTCCTCGTAATAACCCAAAAGTCCCAAATCTATCCTTACATCATCAAAGGAAGGTTATCTATCTCCTCGAACAAGTTTACGGGACTCCAAAAATCAAAACAGTCCAAAAAGGACCAAACTGTCAACTCGTTAGAAGTCTCGTTCGAACGAGACTGTACGAACGAGATTCCTCTGTCAACTCGTTAGAAGTCTCGTTCGAACGAGGCTGTTCGAACGAGATTCCAGTTCGTTCGAACGAACTGTTCCTTCTAACGATATCTTGTTCGAACGGGATATCGAATGAAATCCCTTCTCGTTAGCAGTGACTGGTCAACTCGTTAGAAGCTCGTTCGAACGAGTTCGTTCGAACGACCTGGGGATTGCTTCTAACGACTGACCAGTTTCGACCCAGATTTTTCCCCAATTCGTTTTCATCCATTTTTATCACTTCTAATCTCTTCCAAAGTTCATCCCAACAACGTTTTAGGGTCTCTAATTCATCCTAAACATATTCAAGTCATCTCCTAACATGTTTTCAAGGATTAAATCTCTTTAACATCAATCAAAATATAAATCTCTACACTTTTTCCCAATTATTTCAAGAACATGAACCCTAACTTTTGAATCATGAATTAACCCAATAAAATCCGTTTTAAATTTCACCCAATCATAAATATCATCAGTAGGAACATCTACCTATCATTCTACATGCAAATCCTCCTCAAGATTTCAAGTTCTAAGTTCAATCAACATGGGTTTTCATTATCTTTCAAGAACAATTGATATTCTTCAATTTCTAACATGGAAAAGACATTCTCTGAAATTAAATGGAATAAAGTCACTTGCCTTGGTTCGATTTCTGATTTTGGTGTAGGTTTGATGGAGTTTTTCTGCAGAATTTCCTCTCTTCCAAGCTCCTTCTTCAATGGTGGCTTAAGGTGGCTAGGGTTTGTTTTGGGGAAACTTGGAAACCTAATTGATAACCTCCGTAGCTTAAAGGGTTAAAGTGGGTTGGATAGTGGGTTTAGTGGGTCAATAATCAATCAGATTAAGACTCCTAATTTTCGTCACTTTTAATTCCTCAAAATGTAAAATTACCAAAATACCCTTTAAGTTGCCGGTATGGCCTAAAAATACCCCGTAATCCAAACTACACCCCCGGGTAGTGTTTTCTGACTATCTCGACCCTTCCGGACGCGTTGGCGCACTCAAAACGACCATACGGTTTATAGATTTTAAATTCACTTTTATAATCAAAATATTACACCGTGACGCGGTGGTCCCACGCGTCTCAACAAAATTTCTAAAATGCCGTATATAAATCTCACGACAAATTTCATAATACCAAATACATATATCAAAACATGTATGCACATAATAAAATACCAACTCGCATCTCGTTAGTATTTTAACCCGAATTAATTTCCAATTAGTACGCATTTAATTAATTAATCCCAAAAATAAATATAGCCAAAAGTACGGGGTATTACATACTTCCTCCCTAATAACTGAATTTCATCCCGAAATTCAAAACTAGAAAGTACCTGCTAAAAATAGCTCTGGATAACGTTCGCGCATCTCATCCTCTCGCTCCCATGTGGACTCCTCGACATTGTGATGTCGCCACTGAACATGCACTAATGGGACTATCTTTGACCGCAGTTTCCTCTCGCTTCGGTCCAAAATAGCAATCGGCCCCTCCTCGTAGGAGCTATCCAGCTGGAGATCGATGTCCTCCACAGCAATGTGAGAATGAGCTAAATCATCTCTGAGATATTTCCTTAGCGAGGAAATATGAAATACATCGTGAATCCGATGTAAATATTCCGGTAATCCAAGTCTATACGCAACCAGTTCGATCCGCTCAATAATAGGAAACGGCCCCACATACCTCGGTGCCAACTTCCCCTTCTTCCCGAAACGCATAATCCCCTTCATAGGAGACACTCTGAGCAAAACCTGGTCCCCCACTTGGAACTCCCTGAAATATCTCTTCGCATCAGCATAACTCTTCTGTCTGTCTTGAGCTACCCGAATGCGACTCCGAATCAACTCAATCCTTGCCTAAGTATCCTGAATCACTTCCGGTCCAAGCAGTTTGTTGTCCCCCACCTCTAACCAACATGATGGGGAACGACAAGGCCTACCGTACAATGCCTCAAACGGAGCCATGCCAATAGTGAACTGATATGAGTTGTTGTAAGCAAACTCCACCAGTGGAAGGTATTGCTCCCATCCACCCCCAAAGTCAATAATGCACATGCATAACATGTCCTCCAACATTTGATTGGTGCGCTCTGTCTGCCCATCGGTTTGCTGATGATAAGCCGTACTCAACCGCAATTCCGTGCCCATGGCCTCCTGGAAACTTTCCCAAAACTGCGAAACAAATATCTTGTCTCTGTCAGACACGATATTTAAGGGTACACCGTGAAGTCTCACAATCTCTGAAATAAAGAGCTGGGCATACTGTCCCGTAGTGTAATCAGTCCTAACGGGTAAAAAGTGAGCGACCTTGGAAAATCTGTCCACAATTACCCAAACGGAGTCATGACCCCTCTGCGACGTAGGCAACCTCGTAATAAAGTCCATGGATATGCTCTCCCACATCCACACCGGGACCTCCAACGGCTGTAGCAATCCTGCCGGTCTCTGATGATCCACTTTTACAAGCTGACAAGTGGCGCATTTCGAAACAAACTTAGCGATATCTCTCTTCATATCGCTCCACCAATACTGCCTTCTCATGTCTTGGTACATTTTGTCCCCTTCGGGATGTACCGCGAACCGTGAGCCGTGCGACTCTTCCATCACCTCGTGTCGCAATTCCTCTCCTTCCGGAACTACCAATCTCCCATTGAAGCGCAATCCCCCGTCTGAGCTAACGGTATAGGACTCGGCTCCCTCTGCTAGTAACCGAACTATCTGCTCCTGACAGAACGAGTCATTGGCCTGTGCCCGTACTACCTTCGTGACAATCTGCGGTGTAACCGTCATCACAGACATGAAAGATCGGGCCACTGCATCCTGGTGTCCCAATTCCTTCCACTTAGCCTTCCACACCTCTGCCACCTCATCTGCTGGCCTACGGCTCAACGCTTCTGCTACCACGTTAGCCTTTCCCGGGTGGTACTGGATGTCGAACTGGTAGTCCTTCACAAATTCAAGCCACCTACGCTGCCGCATATTTAATTCCTTCTGCGTGAACAGATACTGTAGGGACTTGTGGTCCGTGAACAGTTGGAATTTCTCCCCCAAAAGATAGTGTCTCCAAATCCTTAGGGCAAATACCACTGCCGCCAACTCCAAATCATGCGTGGGGTAATTCTTCTCATGAGGCTTAAGCTTACGGGAAGCATAAGCTATGTCCTGTCTCTCCTCCTGTAATACACCTCCCAGTCCTTGCAAAGATGCATCGGTGTAAACCAAATACTCAACTCCCGGTCTCGGCAATGCTAACACAGGTGCTGAGGTCAACTTGTCCTTCAAGTCATCGAATGCCAACTGACAGGCATCACTCCAAATGAACGGCACACCTTTACGAGTAAGATGTGTCAAAGGACCTGCTATCTTCGAAAATCCCCTAATAAACCTCCTGTAGTATCCTGCTAGACCCAAGAAACTTCGAATCTCAGTCGGTGTCATGGTCTGTCCCCACTCCCTCACCGCTGATACTTTCCCCGGATCAACAGATATTCCCCGGTCGGAAATGATATGTCCCAAAAACTGGACTTCCTTCAGCCAAAACCCGCACTTCTCATATTTTGCATACAACTCGTTCTGACGAAGTGTCTGCAAAACCTGCCTCAAATGCTCGACGTGCTCTTTCTCTGTCTGAGAGTAAACCAGAATATCATCGATGAAGACAATGACAAACTAATCTAGGAAATCCCTGAACACCCTGTTCATCAAGTCCATAAACACAACTGGAGCGTTGGTCAAGCCGAAAGGCATAACCCGAAATTCGTAAGAGCCATATCTCGACAAGAACGCAGTCTTCGAGACGTCCTCCTCCCTGATACGTAACTGATGGTATCCCGATCTCAAATCAATCTTCGAGAAGAAAGAAGCTCCCCTCAACTGGTCGAATAAGTCATCGATTCGAGGCAACGGATACTTATTCCGTATCGTGACCTTATTCAACTCTCGGTAGTCCACACACAATCTCAGTGAACCGTCCCTCTTCTTCACAAACAAAATCGGAGCGCCCCAAGGCGAGGTACTCCTGCGAATAAAGACCTGGCCTAACAGCTGCTCTATCTGATCCCGTAACTCCCTCATCTTAGCTGGAGCCATACGGTACGGTGCGCGTGCTATAGGTCTCGTATTCGGTAGCAATTCTATAACAAATTCTATCTCTCGACTGTGTGGTAAGCCTGGTATCTCCTGAAACACATCTGAATACTCCCTGACAACCGGAATCAAATCTAAAGGAATCACTACCTCCTTAGAGGTATCCTCCTCAATGTAATACAGATGAGCGGTCGATCCTCCCTCTAGGCGAGGCATCGCCACTACAAACATCTCTTGCCCCGGAATGGCAAAAACAATGCTCCCGCTAAAGGAATCAATCATGGCCCTATAAGTTACGAGCCAATCCATACCGATAATCACATCGTGAACATGCATGTCTAATACTAACATGTCTGCAGGTAATACCAAACCACCAATCTCTACCCCCACTCCCCAGCATATAAAGAAAATAATTGACCCACTCCCCAATGGTGAGTCGACACACGTCACTGTGCTCTCTGCCGTAGCTAACAATCCTAAAGCTTTCGCGAAGTGTGTAGCTATAAAACAGTGTGTAGCACCCGTATCAAATAACACCCGACCCATAGTGCCATGGATAGGAAATGTACCCTCGATCGCGGGCGGTGCCTGTGGAACTGCAGCCTGGTGAACATTGTAGACACGTCCATACTGTAGCTGCCGCTGCTGAACTGGGACTGCTGGAATGGGTGGCAATGCTGCCATCTGTGGCGGTGCGGGAAGAGCGGCGGGAAACATGGGCCTCTGTGGATCCTGGCGAGCACCCTGCTGCTGCTGCTGTGGGGCCCTGCCCCTATCAGGACAATCCTGTCGCTTATGGCTAGTCTTGCCACAAATAAAGCACTTCCCTGGGAAGTTCCCTCCTCTCTATCCCTGCTGTCCCCGGCCCTGGTGACCGTTACCGTTCCTCCCTTGGCCCTGCTGGCCCTGATGAAACTGCTCCCCATTCTGCCCCTGTTGGCTCTGATGGCCGTTTGGACCCTGATGGCCCTGACGGAAACCTCCCTATCCCTGTCTGTAGTTCCCTGACCGAAACCTCTTATTATCCCCCTGCTGGGAGCCCTGCTCATTCTGTCTCTGCCCCTGACCAGATTGTGCCCCGCTGGCACCATGTCCTCCAGTCCTGCCCTGATGGATAGACTCCCCCGACCGCTTGCCCTCGGCCATATGAAAACGGTGGTCCTGGCAGTGCAATAATGCAGCGTTAACCACATCAGAATAAGTGGCCAACGATAGGTTCCCTAGCAGATGCTGACGGATCCTCCAAGTCAACCCGTCGATGAACTTCTCAATTTTCTTCTTCTCTGTTGGTATCTCGTCTGGAATGATGTTCAACAGATTAGTGTACTCGGCCACTGTCTTACCTTCCTGCTTCAGACTCATCAATCTCCTCCTCATTTCCGTATGAACAACTGACAGAAAGTGCTTGCGGTCGAACCGCACCCAGAACTCCTGAATCGTGAGAGTATCCCTCTCCTCCATGGTGGTAATAGACTCCCACCACTGTAGCGTAGATCCGACTAGCTTGAAAGTAGCTAGCACCTGCTTCTGAACATCCGTGCACTCATACATCCTTAAGTGCCTCTGCATATCCTTCCTCCATTGGCTCGAGACTACCACATCTGAGCTACCTGCAAACTCTGGCGGATGCGCTTTCTGAAAAGCGTCACGTACACGCTCCCAAGCAGACGGGAATGCATTAGCCTGTACTGGCGCGACAACCGGCGCCTGAGGTGGTGCCTGCTGAACAACGGCAATGGCGGCATTTACCGCTTGGGCTACTATAGCTACAACCTCAGCGGTGTTCATCATGCCCTGAACTGGAGCGGGCTGGGGTTCGGGCGTTGCATCCCTGGGAACTCGTCGTGCACGTCGTGGAGGCATCTGAAATAAGAACAAAGTTTATAAGTTCACGGTTATAAACTTAATATAGCTGAAGAACGAAGCATACACAAAAAGAGTACAACAGTCCTAAAATATAGGGCTCTATATCAAAGAAACGTAGCGGAAACATAATAGCCGTACAGATCCTAAAGGACACTAGAACCTGATGCTCTGATACCACCTGTGACACCCCGACTAATTAAATACCGGGTAGATACTCCTTTATTAAATTAATTCAAAATTCCAAGTTGGCTCAGTTAATAGCATCACTGTCGAAAACATTTTATTATTACTAACCACCTAGTATTTAAAAAGTAGGTTACCAAATTTTAATATAAGTCTGATTAACACGCAACAAGTGTAATAAAGAATAACAACACCATTCACCATACTGAAGTAAAACGAATAACCATCACATAGTGTAAATAAGTCTGGAGGAAAACTCCTCACTACAATCCCATACTGAAATAAATAACTGAATGCTAAAACAATACAAATCAAAGTCTGAAAACTGTAATGTATAAGATGTCTCTAAAAGAGATGGGCAACATGCCCTACAACTGATAGATAGTGACTCTGGAATCCAAAAGATAGAAGCGTCTACAAGCAAATCCCTGTAGCTTCCACAAACAGCTGCAGCTCGTCACCTGAATGAGAATCCTATGCTTGGTGTCCCTGTGGCTGGGCACCTAAAATGGTTTTACAAGAAAAAGATTTGAAAAGCAAACGGGTCAGAGCCCGAATGTGGAGTTATATTTTAAAAACCTGCAAGTGCTTTAAAAACATTTAAAACATTAAATGCAAAGTACATGTTAGGACGTGCACTCACATGATATTCTCACCTCTCGTCTAACTGTGCACTCCTAACGTAAGTACCCATCTAGAGTGATACAGACTACTAGCTACGTGACAACATATCTCGCTAGAATATCATAGGTCCTACCCTTATTACTCGGTCCTCTTAACATAATAACGCTCGTAATTAAGTAGGGGTTTAACGTAACTCAGATGTTCAATATGCAATATATATAACTATCAGTTAACTCGTTATATTTCTCGAAACAATACCGTAATTATATTCACATCATTAACATGAAGGTTCTCATTAATTAAGTGTATATTATTCTCATCATAAATATACAATATAAGCACCCCGAGAACTAAGCTGCGGTGCACACATACTCTGCTATCCATCCCGGTACATCACGTACATAAGGATCACATATTCCGAATCTCTCAGGAATAGTCCAGATAACACAAATCACAAATAGTGGAGGCGAACACAGTCACATCACATGGGTCACGCACATACTTACGCTCCCACGATCAGCGGACTTATTAATATCCCAATAAGTCTTTCTATGACCTATGTTCATCGAGGTAACCAGTCTAAATCCGGGAAACACAAGGATTAGAGGGCCCTAAGCGAACGCAAACCTCCCGTGATAGCAAGTATGGTAGGTATGTCATACATACAATTCATATACCAATACTAAGTAAACACACGTCTTAGTAATACCGTAGTTTAATCGTAGTACATATCGCTTTCTCGTACTAACTTATAATATCTACACTTATTTTATTTCGATTTATCATCATACGCGCCATAATCTATTCTCACGTCGTAGTAGACACTCACGTCTCAACCCAAATGGTTCATTGAATTAAATCTCTCGTATATAAATTTACTCCTCGTAATAACCCAAAAGTCCCAAATCTATCCTTACATCATCAAAGGAAGGTTATCTATCTCCTCGAACAAGTTTACGGGACTCCAAAAATCAAAACAGTCCAAAAAGGACCAAACTGTCAACTCGTTAGAAGTCTCGTTCGAACGAGACTGTACGAACGAGATTCCTCTGTCAACTCGTTAGAAGTCTCGTTCGAACGAGGCTGTTCGAACGAGATTCCAGTTCGTTTGAACGAACTGTTCCTTCTAACGATATCTCGTTCGAACGAGATATCGAACGAAATCCCTTCTCGTTAGCAGTGACTGGTCAACTCGTTAGAAGCTCGTTCGAACGAGTTCGTTCGAACGACCTGGGGATTGCTTCTAACGACTGACCAGTTTCGACCCAGATTTTTCCCCAATTCGTTTTCATCCATTTTTATCACTTCTAATCTTTTCCAAAGTTCATCCCAACAACGTTTTAGGGTCTCTAATTCATCCTAAACATATTCAAGTCATCTCCTAACATGTTTTCAAGGATTAAATCTCTTTAACATCAATCAAAATATAAATCTCTACACTTTTTCCCAATTATTTCAAGAACATGAACCCTAACTTTTGAATCATGAATTAACCCAATAAAATCCATTTTAAATTTCACCCAATCATAAATATCATCAGTAGGAACATCTACCTATCATTCTACATGCAAATCCTCCTCAAGATTTCATGTTCTAAGTTCAATCAACATGGGTTTTCATTATCTTTCAAGAACAATTGATATTCTTCAATTTCTAACATGGAAAAGACATTCTCTGAAATTAAATGGAATAAAGTCACTTGCCTTGGTTCGATTTCTGATTTTGGTGTAGGTTTGATGGAGTTTTTCTGCAGAATTTCCTCTCTTCCAAGCTCCTTCTTCAATGGTGGCTTAAGGTGGCTAGGGTTTGTTTTGGGGAAACTTGGAAACCTAATTGATAACCTCCGTAGCTTAAAGGGTTAAAGTGGGTTGGATAGTGGGTTTAGTGGGTCAATAATCAATCAGATTAAGACTCCTAATTTTCGTCACTTTTAATTCCTCAAAATGTAAAATTACCAAAATACCCTTTAAGTTGCCGGTATGGCCTAAAAATACCCCGTAATCCAAACTACACCCCCGGGTAGTGTTTTCTGACTATCTCGACCCTTCCGGACGCGTTGGCGCACTCAAAACGACCATACGGTTTATAGATTTTAAATTCACTTTTATAATCAAAATATTACACCGTGACGCGGTGGTCCCACGCGTCTCAACAAAATTTCTAAAATGCCGTATATAAATCTCACGACAAATTTCATAATACCAAATACATATATCAAAACATGTATGCACATAATAAAATACCAACTCGCATCTCGTTAGTATTTTAACCCGAATTAATTTCCAATTAGTACGCATTTAATTAATTAATCCCAAAAATAAATATAGCCAAAAGTACGGGGTATTACATACTTCCTCCCTAATAACTGAATTTCATCCCGAAATTCAAAACTAGAAAGTACCTGCTAAAAAAAGCTCTGGATAACGTTCGCGCATCTCATCTTCTCGCTCCCATGTGGACTCCTCGACATTGTGATGTCGCCACTGAACATGCACTAATGGGACTATCTTTGACCGCAGTTTCCTCTCGCTTCGGTCCAAAATAGCAATCGGCCCCTCCTTGTAGGAGCTATCCAGCTGGAGATCGATGTCCTCCACAGCAATGTGAGAATGAGCTAAATCATCTCTGAGATATTTCCTTAGCGAGGAAATATGAAATACATCGTGAATCCGATGTAAATGTTCCGGTAATCCAAGTCTATACGCAACCGGTTCGATCCGCTCAATAATAGGAAACGGCCCCACATACCTCGGTGCCAACTTCCCCTTCTTCCCGAAACGCATAATCCCCTTCATAGGAGACACTCTGAGCAAAACCTGGTCCCCCACTTGGAACTCCCTGAAATATCTCTTCGCATCAGCATAACTCTTCTGCCTGTCTTGAGCTACCCGAATGCGACTCCGAATCAACTCAATCCTTGCCTAAGTATCCTGAATCACTTCCGGTCCAAGCAGTTTGTTGTCCCCCACCTCTAACCAACATGATGGGGAACGACAAGGCCTACCGTACAATGCCTCAAACGGAGCCATGCCAATAGTGAACTGATAGGAGTTGTTGTAAGCAAACTCCACCAGTGGAAGGTAATGCTCCCATCCACCCCCAAAGTCAATAATGCACATGCATAACATGTCCTCCAACATTTGATTGGTGCGCTCTGTCTGCCCATCGGTTTGCGGATGATAAGTCGTACTCAACCGCAATTCCGTGCCCATGGCCTCCTGGAAACTTTCCCAAAACTGCGAAAAAAATATCTTGTCTCTGTCAGACACGATATTTAAGGGTACACCGTGAAGTCTCACAATCTCTGAAATAAAGAGCTGGGCATACTGTCCCGTAGTGTAATCAGTCCTAACGGGTAAAAAGTGAGCGACCTTGGAAAATCTGTCCACAATTACCCAAACGGAGTCGTGACCCCTCTGCGACGTAGGCAACCCCGTAATAAAGTCCATGGATATGCTCTCCCACATCCACACCGGGACCTCCAACGGCTGTAGCAATCCTGCCGGTCTCTGATGATCCACTTTTACAAGCTGACAAGTGGCGCATTTCGAAACAAACTTAGCGATATCTCTCTTCATATCGCTCCACCAATACTGCCTTCTCATGTCTTGGTACATTTTGTTCCCTCCGGGATGTACCGCGAACCGTGAGCCATGCGACTCTTCCATCACCTCGTGTCGCAATTCCTCTCCTTTCGGAACTACCAATCTCCCATTGAAGCGCAATCCCCCGTCTGAGCTAACGGTATAGGACTCGGCTCCCTCTGCTAGTAACCGAACTATCTGCTCCTGACAGAACGAGTCATTGGCCTGTGCCCGTACTACCTTCGTGACAATCTGCGGTGTAACCGTCATCACAGACATGAAAGATCGAGCCACTGCATCCTGGTGTCCCAATTCCTTCCACTTAGCCTTCCACACCTCTGCCACCTCATCTGCTGGCCTACGGCTCAACGCGTCTGCTACCACGTTAGCCTTTCCCGGGTGGTACTGGATGTCGAACTGGTAGTCCTTCACAAATTCAAGCCACCTACGCTGCCGCATATTTAATTCCTTCTGCGTGAACAGATACTGTAGGGACTTGTGGTCCGTGAATAGTTGGAATTTCTCCCCCAAAAGATAGTGTCTCAAAATCCTTAGGGCAAATACCACTGCCGCCAACTCCAAATCATGCGTGGGGTAATTCTTCTCATGAGGCTTAAGCTTACGGGAAGCATAAGCTATGTCCTGTCTCTCCTGCTGTAATACACCTCCCAGTCCTTGCAAAGACGCATCGGTGTAAACCAAATACTCAACTCCCGGTCTCGGCAATGCTAACACAGGTGCTGAGGTCAATTTGTCCTTCAACTCATCGAATGCCAACTGACAGGCATCACTCCAAATGAACGGCACACCTTTACGAGTAAGATGTGTCAAAGGACCTGCTATCTCCGAGAAACCCCGAATAAACCTCCTGTAGTATCCTGCTAAACCCAAGAAACTACGAATCTCCGTTGGTGTCGTGGGCTGTCCCCACTCCCTCACCGCTGATACCTTCCCCGGATCGACAGATATTCCCTGGTCGGAAATAATGTGACCCAAGAACTGGACTTCCTTCAGCGAAAACCCGCACTTCTCATATTTTGCATACAGCTTGTTCTGATGAAGTGTCTGCAAAACCTGCCTCAAATGCTCGGCGTGCTCCTCCTCTGTCTGAGAGTAAACCAGAATGTCATCAATGAAGACAATGACAAACTGATCTAGGAAATCCCTGAACACTCTGTTCATCAAGTCCATAAACACTGCTGGAGCATTGGTCAAGCCGAAAGGCATAACCCGAAACTCATAAGAACCATATCTCGACAAGAACGCAGTCTTCGAGACATCCTCCTCCCTGATATGCAACTGATGGTATCCCGACCTCAAGTCAATCTTCGAGAAGAAAGAAGCTCCTCTCAACTGGTCGAACAAGTCATCGATTCGAGGCAACGGATACTTATTCCGTATCGTGACCTTATTCAACTCTCGGTAGTCCACGCACAGTCTCAGTGAACCGTCCCTCTTCTTCACAAACAAAACTGGAGCGCCCCAAGGTGAGGTACTCCTGCGAATAAAGCCCTGCCCTAACAGCTGCTCTATCTGATCCTGTAACTCTCGCATCTCAGCTGGAGCCATACGGTACGGTGCACGTGCTATAGGTCTCGTACCCGGTAGCAAATCAATAACGAAGTCTATCTCTCGACTGGGTGGTAAGCCTGGTATCTCCTGAAACACATCTGAATACTCCCTGACAACCGGGATCGAATCTAAAGGAATCACAACCTCCCTAGAGGTATCCTCCTCTATGTAATACAGATGAGCGGTCGATCCTCCCTCTGGGCGAGGCGTCGCCACTATAAACATCTCTTGCCCCGGAATGGCAAAAACAATGCTCCCGCTGAAACAATCAATCATGGCCCTATATGCTACGAGCCAATCCATACCGATGATCACATCGTGAACATGCATGTCTAACACTAACATGTCCGCAGGTAATACCAAACCACCAACCTCTACCCCCACTCCCCGGCATATAAAGAAAATAAGTGACCCACTCCCTAATGGTGAGTCGACACACGTCACTGTGCTCTCTTCCGTAGCTAACAATCCTAAAGCTTTCGCGAAGTGCCGTAGCTAACAATCGTTAGAAGTCTCATTCGAACGAGATTCCCCTGTCAACTCGTTAGAAGTCTCGTTCGAACGAGGCTGTTCGAACGAGATTCCAGTTCGTTCGAACAAACTGTACCTTCTAACGATATCTCGTTCGAACGAGATATCGAACGAAATCCCTTCTCGTTAGCAGTGACTGGTCAACTCGTTAGAAGCTCGTTCGAACGAGTTCGTTCGAACGACCTAGGGATTGCTTCTAACGACTGACCAGTTTCGGCCCAGATTTTTCCCCAATTCGTTTTCATCCATTTTTATCACTTCTAATCTCTTCCAAAGTTCATCCCAACAACGTTTTAGGGTCTCTAATTCATCCTAAACATATTCAAGTCATCTCCTAACATGTTTTCAAGGATTAAATCTCTTTAACATCAATCAAAATATAAATCTCTACACTTTTTCCCAATTATTTCAAGAACATGAACCCTAACTTTTGAATCATGAATTAACCCAATAAAATCCATTTTAAATTTCACCCAATCATAAATATCATCAGTAGGAACATCTACCTATCATTCTACATGCAAATCCTCCTCAAGATTTCAAGTTCTAAGTTCAATCAACATGGGTTTTCATTATCTTTCAAGAACAATTGATATTCTTCAATTTTTAACATGGAAAAGACATTCTCTGAAATTAAATGGAATAAAGTCACTTGCCTTGGTTCGATTTCTGATTTTGGTGTAGGTTTGATGGAGTTTTTCTGCAGAATTTCCTCTCTTCCAAGCTCCTTCTTCAATGGTGGCTTAAGGTGGCTAGGGTTTGTTTTGGGGAAACTTGGAAACCTAATTGATAACCTCCGTAGCTTAAAGGGTTAAAGTGGGTTGGATAGTGGGTTTAGTGGGTCAATAATCAATCAGATTAAGACTTCTAATTTTGGTCACTTTTAATTCCTCAAAATGTAAAATTACCAAAATACCCTTTAAGTTGCCGGTATGGCCTAAAAATACCCCGTAATCCAAACTACACCCCCGGGTAGTGTTTTCTGACTATCTCGACCCTTCCGGACGCGTTGGCGCACTCAAAATGACCATACGGTTTATAGATTATAAATTCACTTTTATAATCAAAATATTACACCGTGACGCGGCGGTCCCACGCGTCTCAATAAAATTTCTAAAATGCCGTATATAAATCTCACGACAAATTTCATAATACCAAATACATATATCAAAACATGTATGCACATAATCAAATACCAACTCCCATCTCGTTAGTATTTTAACCCGGATTAATTTCCAATTAGTACGCATTTAATTAATTAATCCCAAAAATAAATATAGCCAAAAGTACGGGGTATTACATTTAATCACCTAGAGGCAGATCTTGTGTGTTTAGAAATGGATTGTTTGTTTGAGAATTTTGAGTATTCGCCTTATTGCATGTGCGATATGTCTATCTCCAAGTTTTAATCTGCACCCAACTTTACTTGCAATCCTTCACCTATAAATGAATATGAATCTAGTGACGATGATAGTGAAGATTTTGGTTTCTTAAATCTTGATGATAAATATGATAAATTATATGAAAAATCTTTGAAATTTTTTAAGAGAATTCTAGATTATCCTCAAAACATAAAGAATATAAAAAGGAGAACAATAAGTTAGAACTTAAAGCTTTTATGGTTGATCAACTTTAAGTTGACCATGCTCGCTTGAGTGAAAAGATTAATTTGTTAAAGGAAGAGATTCCAATTGTTCATTTCATTTCAATAAATATTTTAAAATAGTAAAATGGAGCTCTTCGAAAAACGGTCAAACCTCTTAAAAGAGAAAACTTAGAGTTTTGTAACGAGCTTACACTTTGTGCAAGATGCAAATGGATTTTTTTGCAATTTGGAAGTTCAAATTCATATCCTCTTTGAAGAACATAAAAGTATTAAAGTTTCTTTTTCAAAACTTTTAAACTTTTTGGATGAGTTAAAATATAAGAATATTACTTCAAAACAAGAAGATGAAAATTTAATCAAGAGAGAAAATATTTTTCTACATCTCTTTGATAATTGAAAATGGATCTTCTTTTGTGTGAAAGTCTCAAAATGATTTGAACTTAACCATAAAGGTGAAAGTAAACCTTCCAATATGCTCACAAAATTCCGAGAAAGTTATGTTGGTGCCAATCAAAATGGTTTTGATAAAATAAGGCTAGGCTTTGAAAAGTTTAAAATTTCGGCTTCCACGAGTGAATAAATTTTTGTAAAATCCTCAAAATGAAAAAATAAACATTTTAAAATTTCTTTAAAACATCAAGATAAAAAGAAAAATGTTGTAAATGACCTTGAAAATAAAAATAAACTTGTCCATCCTAAGTTTGGTAATAAAAATCATGCACCTCACTATAAAGACCTAAAAATAACTTCTTTTGTTCTCAATTCTATATGAAAGGTCACACATATTTTTTTTGTTACAAGTTGATGGAAGGTCAAATTTTAACAAGGTTGTTCCCAAGTCTAAAATCCAAATGACTAAACCAAAATCGTTTGACTGTGATCATTGTCACAAAGTTGGTTATTTGAGGGAATTTGACTATTTAATCAAGACAAACTTACCTTCTAACCATGGTAAGCATGGTATGAATTTTATGGGGAACAACAAGGGTACAAAATCTATGATTCTTGAAAATCTTAACCTAACCCCGTTAAAAGACAAATTAGGGTTAAAAAGAGTCAATATTATTTTTATCATGTGGTAAGAGGAAAGAGAGGCAAAGGTAAGAAAAATATGCCTAAAGCTCAAAATTAATTGAAGGCTCATAATGTGAGTCATGTATGGGTTAGGAAGGACAATTTGGGAGGAATTAAAATTAAGAATATGAAAATTTTGAAGTTTGTCCCTTCCACCTCTAAATGCTAGAGGTCATTTCTTTTATGGTTGTAGTCTTACTTGCATTCGATCGTCATATATCTTATGATCGGATATATACTTTTGTTTCATATTTGAGTTTATTTTTTCATGCTTATCATTATTGATAACTAACATGTGCTTTATTTGTCTTCTTGATTTATTTTTTTGAATAAAGAGGGAAGGCTTTGTTTTTTTTAATACCTTTTTGAATTTTAAAAGATATGCCTAGGATTGTCACGTGTAGTTGATATTTTGTTTGATCCATGCATGTTATGTTCTTATGCATGTTAAATGAATTCTCACTTAGCCTTAGATATATTCTTTGCACTTTTTTTTATCATCCTTGGATTTTACCTAGTCTTGTACTTAGGTTTTACATGCTTTCTTAACCTTAACCCTGATTTTCTCTAGATTCATTATCTTAGTATTTCCTTGGTTATTTTTGGTGATTTGATCTTGTTGGAATAGGTTTAGTATTATGTGCTTCATCCATATCTTTTAGTATTATGCCATGCTCCTTTGTGATTAGACATACCTTTCAATAAAAAGATTTAGAATATATTTGGTTAGGTACAATCACGCTATGCCTTTTACATGATATACTCCATTACATATTTTTGCATATCAAAATGGCTTTATTTTATCATTTTTTTCATTTGTTTGAGAATATGACATGTGCTTCATGAGATGAATTCGATTTTATTTTAAGTCTTATAAACTTTGGGAAAAAAAATATACTCTAAGAATACATTATCATATCTTGTTGCACATTACACCGTATTAAACTTTGAGTGAATGCACTTTATAAGTAATGCCATTGACTTTAGATCAAAACATTCAAAGCTTCAAGACTTGTAAACGAGTTTCTAACTCCTATATGTGTATGTGAGGATTTCGTTTTCATGATTTTAAGTTGAAAAATCTTATGCTATATTTAAAAAAATCATGAGAGATGATATGGTTATGGCTATAACTTTTGATTGGGTAATGCTGCCTTTAAAAATTAGAAATAGTATCCTATTTTGGTAATGAACATGTGAAAGCCGCCAAATGGAAATCAATTTGGACATAGAAATGTCTAAAAAGATTTAACATCTATTTAAAATTGTGTAACACCAAAGATATGAGACACAAGATTTTATTGAGGATGTAAAAATGGTAGTTGGAAATGATCCCGAAAATAGGGTATTGGAGATTCCACTTGAGTCGAAACTTTGTGTTCTTTATTTTATGATTCATTATCTTAATTGAACTTGACCTTGAACATTTCACTCAATAGTGTTCATTTTAGATTGTTTTACACATTTGAGATACGATCTTATGTTCTTTGTTAAAACTCGCATCATGTCATTAATCTTCTTGATTATGAATGTTGGACATCATACTCCAACTTTGGTAAGTGAGATAATAATGCCTATATTTTTTATTTATCAAAAATAATTCTTGGTGTTGTTCTATTATTAGATGCAAAAAAGTCAATTATTATTATTTCCCCTGCATCTTATTTTATATCCACATGTAGTATATCTTGCAAAGTCCTTAGTAATATTTATTTGAAAATGCTTGGTTAGAGATATCACCTTTGTTGACTTTGATATTTGAACAAAATTTTCATATATGTTGATATCTTAGTTCTTGCATTAGGATAAATATGCTACATTATCCAAATATTTTTTCCTGTCATCACTTGGATTGATTTTATTTGATATGATGCTAGATTTGAATGCCATATATCTTAGTATATCCTATATACTTGAGGGTTTCTATCCATGTTGTTACCCATGCTTCACCATTTGATTTTCTGAACATTTTTTTAGATACTTACTTTGTTATATCGTTTGGTGTCTATAAATATTATTTGTATACCATGAGTTTTATCACTGCCATGCGAATATGTCGCTACGAACTACTTGTGACTCATAACTTTTATCTGATTTAAATTATGTTTGGTATATAGTGAGTGATCCCACATGATATCTCTATGATGATATTTATACATTAGGCTTTCAATGCCACTATTGATCTTATGCACCTTTATATTTCATATCATATGATTCATATCTCATATTACTCAATGTGCTTATTATTCTCACTTTGCATATCCTTCATGTGTTACGACTTATGTTCTCAAGTCATCCCATATAACTATATTTCCTTTTGGTTTTGCATTCTTATATATCTTTGCCATATCACATTGTAGATGAAGTGGTCAAGAAATATAAGAACCAAAATCAAAAAAATTGTCTATAAGGAAGGAAAATGGAACATTTATAATAATAGCTAAGTGCTAGATCCATATTAGAAAGAGTTTTTATGTGATAAATAGATTAATGGGATTGTGGTGACATACATATTTGGCAATACTTTTGACTGAATTATCTTTAATGCCTTATATATATATATATATATATATATATATATATATATATATATATATTGTTACTTCATGTATATTTAATCGCATCCTAGCTTAACTTCTGTCTCGGTTATATAATATGACATATCAGGTTTAATCCATAGATTATATCTACTAAATTCACTTCTCTAAAGGCTTATTCATTATGTTTTTTAATTATGCCAGCTCTTGATTATATCTATTTTCCTTTGTACATCCCATGACAAAATGGGGGAGAATTATTCTACTTTTTATGAATGAAATATTGACTATAAGACTCCTTCGTATGGGGAATATCTAATTAGATATATTTTCTTTGGGAATAAACTTAATTCAAGGGAAGAAGATTCTCTAAGGGGGAGATAGGATGATCAAGATTAGTATCATTATGATATTATGACTTAGTCTATATTTAATATAAGTAGTAATAAATAACTTAAGGAATAAAGTGTATATGCTACAACCTATTGAGATATTTTCTAAACTTTGTATATGATTAGTAGTAATTATATGAACCATTATTACATTGATTATATCTTGTATTGATCTTATTACTCTTGTCTTTATGTCATTATTTGTGCATTTGTATCTTTATGTCTTTTCTAGTGTCTTGATAGGAAAATAAGTTGTAAGAGCTACAAATGATTGATTCGTATCAATTTTTGTAATGCCTTTGGTCGGGCGAGTCGTGTCATAGGTGATAAATTCGATCCATTTATTTATAATATTTTATTTATATGTTTTGTTATGGAATAAACAAAGGGGGAGATTGTATGGTCACATGTATTCTCAAAAGCTTCAATAGGATTAGATTGTCTTATCATGTTCTAATATATATATATATATATATATATATATATATATATATATATATATATATATATATATGAGTCATTGTCTATGTTGTCCCAGAAAGCTTCATATTCTAGATTTCAAGACCCAGACTTCTTCATCTTCATCCAAAATGCTACTTCGTTCCATGACTAAAGAGATTTTCACTTTAGGATAAATGTAAATGACTTAGAATTACTTAGTTACCACCTTGTTTTGACATAACTTAAAATTAATATTTTTTTAAATTGGAAAATGTTTTAAAACTTTTGTGTGAGTTGCTTTGAAAAATTAAACAAATACACTATGCAATATACTTTTTTTTATAGAAAAATAATGTTCGTAAAATTGTGTTCTTATGTGTGTATTTAAGTATAAGTGTTGTACGTTGAGAACAAACATACATAGAGTGTTTTGCCAAAAATATTTTTAAACACCTGAAGGAAAATACTAGTTCAAGTTTTATGGACAAGAGTGTGACCTGCCTCGCCGCAGTTTTTCCGCATAAAAGCAATGCATCGATACAACAAAAGCTTATCGCTAGAGCCTTTTATTAGAGACCAAATTTTTTTGGACAATAGAGCGAGATGCATCGTCTCAGTTTCCTTACAATGACGATTTGCCTCTCTATAACGAATGTTTGTCACTGGTATTCATCTTCCACATATAAATTCTCGGCTTCTTTATGCCCCCTAGATCGAGTTTGACACCGTGACACATTGTCTCGTTGAATCGACACTGCTATGAAAGCATCACATTCTGCGCTCAAAGTGAATTTGTTCAAAAAATTGTTTTGAAAAATGTGAATATTCTCTTAAGCTTCCATATCTTTTGTTTCCTTAGGTAAAAAACCTGTTTTCTATGTTTGAGAATGAGTTAAAGGGTTAGGAACCTTGTCTCCACATGTTTGTAAAACGAAACTCCTATTTAATTCAATATCTTCTCATTCACAAGACAAGGTTAAGATTTTTAAGATGGTTTACATTGTTCTATTAGGCTAAAAGAAATCAAATTTTCTTAAAAGAAAAACCTTTATTGTATTGTTTAGATATCCATTATTATCATACTAGTTTAAAGTTTTCGAACTTTGATTATTTCTCTCAAGTCTTGAAAAAATATTTTCCAAAAGTTGTTCTTGAGAAACTTCAAACATTTTTCATATATAAAAAATACTTTATGAATTTATGTTGATTAACCTAACACTTTTTGAAACTTCGCTTAACCTTTAGGACCCGCTCATCGAAGTAAGTTAGATCTACAAGTAGTAGATTTTCACTTGTTCCATTATGGAACACAAAAGATTTTTCCTTCAAACTTTAAAAGAAGAAAATTTTATCCTCAAACTTCAAAAGAAGAAATTTGTTTTGGTGCAAATGTGGCATTATCAACAAAAGATGACTCATGCGATGTGGCCAGTTGACGAAGATAAATCAGTGCTTGCCCTTGCAGATAGGAGGTGGAAAACGTATCTTGAGGAGGTTGTGCATTATTGTGTCTGGGAGAGGTTCATGTTTGGAAGTCATTTTTCCCATTTATAAATCTTTAGTTGTTTAGTGGAAGGTGTCGATTTGGCCCGAAGTTTTTCCTGGAAGGGTTTTTTAGTGGTATAAATCCTCATCTCAAGTGCATAATTTATTATTCTATATTTTGATTTATCTTATATGCTTAATGAACATACATTGTTAAGTTAAATCAACTATTAAGTACTTATTTTGTTACTAGACGTTAGGATTAACGTTTCCCTAATTTGAACAAAAATGAAACATTACCAATATTTTGGTAATAATTTTTAATTTGGGTAGTCCCTTTCTACATTAATTAACTTTTAGGTCCGACACATAAGGAATCAATACTCGTAACCTCCAATGGGTATCTATCTTTCGACATTGTTTCACTTATTCTCCGCTCGCTTGTCGAGGGTCTTTACTTATTCTAATAACCCTAGAGTCCTTCATGGGGTATAAACAAAGTCCTTTCATATTTGGACCCCTTGTCCTCCTTCAAACCCTAATCGCAGAATAACTGTGCTCTTTCCAAGCCTTATTTCACTTTGTTCAATTAGTGAAAGTGATAGTCCCCCAACCCACAATCATAGATATACAAATCCACCATCCGAGGGTCCCAAATGTGCACGGGTTAGACTTACGGTTCATATTTTATGGAAAATAAACCACTTATGCATGTCTATAGGCATGACACCTGACCTACCCGTTAGAAGGCTGATCTTAGCTTGGCCAACAAATTTAACCGTCCTTTTAACAAGCAAGGATGGGACTATGTTGGCTAGTAGGTCCTTAGGGAATAATATTTTTTTTTTCAATTAGAGGCTTCCTATATAAGAATCTTTGACCTCATTTGCAATAGACCTTGATTTAATTACGACAATTTTCTCGAAAATAACACATATCACTCTCACTACATTCTCTCCAATATTCCCTTATATCACCTTACCACGCCTTAGACAAAAACTTCGTCACCATCATCCACACTTCAAAAGTCACCCCACAAGGAGCTTAAAACATAATTCAAAGATACATGACGATTAAATTTTGTTTCTATTTCACTATCCCACTTAAATTACATTTTGCATATTTTAGTGTTCTCATCACATTTCTAGCATTTTTTTTACTCTTTTCCAAAATAATCCTACTCTTTTTTATTGCATACATATCTTCAAGTCTATTTTTGTTAACCAATAAACCCAAATTGGGGTTTGCATCATAATTCCCAATTTAGAGTTTTTTATATATTTTTCTACACCTTAACCACATTTAACTCATTTTTGCATAAATCATAAGAGATATCATTGATTCAGACTATGGGTTAGACCACAACCTTAGTCTTTTTAGAAAATATGTAAACTCTGATTCTATTTTTTCTATGTAGGCATTCCAAAGTCATTTTGGGATTCGAGCCCTTCCTTACTCACTTTGTATAGTTTACTCTCCATATATTAGTATTTCACCCACATAATTAACATATTCTACCCATGTGTATAGTTTTCTACACTTACTATGTCTTAAGTGATCCACATTACGGGTATTCACTTTTTCACAGTGATATCACGATTTATTCTGTCGCTCATATTTTAGCCATCTTGAAATTTTTTTATCACTGTATTAATATTTATCTAGTTTTTCTCCTTGGAAAGCTTCATTTTCGCACTTTCCATGGCATGGATATGATGGCATCGCTCCTCAAATGCATACATACACTTGCATGTACTTGCATAATTTTATGTTGTAAACTTCACACACATGGAACATTTTACACATGTACATATGCTTTATGCATTTAGGAGAAAAAATAATATTTTTGTATCCCATGAGAGACCGAAAGGGAACAGTGGGTGCCTAACACCTTTCCACTCTATAACATAGTCTTTGAGCCCATATTTTATTTGGTTTTGCAAGCACTAGTTATCTTTTATGCTAACTCTTTGGAGGTGGTTACCAATTTTTCCTATTTTTAGTAAATAGGTTGGAGACTCTAATCTCCACACATTCACACACCTCATATCATTGATGACGACCATTTGTATCATTTTCACCATTACATTGAGCACGAATGAGGGTGCCTACACCTCATTCCGGGGTTGGTATGGCAACACCGCATGAAATTTTCAACCTTTAGGCACTTTCTCGTGCCTCTATTCGGTCAACTTTTAGAGTTCCCACTCCCAAAGAATTTTAGGACATGAAAAAATAAGAAAAAGGGAGATCATTGTGAAGTCACACCATTAATTAATCACATACCAAAATTAAAGTATAAATTAATTCCCATATTCCTCACAGTCTCGAGACGGTGAACCAACTGAACGTAGGATCAAATAGTAGACTGATACTCAACCTGCATCATTTTCCACATGGTGTAGTACCCGATCCCACGAACATTAACATCAAACACCCACCAATATATTTCTAAAGAGATAATGCACATAAAGCATATAAACAACGATACACGTAATTGAAAAGCATATGTGCTTTACATGGATTAATTATAATTTTGGATTTTACCATTGAAAAGCATTTTTAATAATTAAAGTCCCATTTTGATTCATGGAATCAATTTATTAATCAGTCTCTAAACTAAATGTAGCAATTCTAATCAATAATCATATTTAAACTAATATAATTAATCATCATATCCATAATTAATATGTGTTTAATTGCAATATAAATGACAAAGGAAATCAAACATACATGAATTACAAAGAATATGTTTGTAAATAATGTTATTTATTATCTGATTTTGATAGAAGAAGTCGCCTTGATTGAATCCTCTTGGCTAACTTATAATTCTCCCAAAATACCTAACCCGAGGTCCCAATCCGATATACCAAAAACACATTTTTGGGTTTCCGTATAGCCTAAAGCTCGATCTAAAGGATACTAACTTGTAGCATAAAATAAAACATACATTTTAATTATTGATTTATCCACATATAATTCAATTACATTGATTAATTAATTAATGACATGCAATTCAAATGTTACAAAAATCATGCACAAGTTACTACCAATTGAACAAAAGCAATAATATTCACATAAGATAAAAAAACATTACGATATGAAAATATAAGGTATTACACTAGATAAAAATGAAGAATCCTCTAACGAATTAGTAATTAGATGATAATCACCTAATTATAGTATAAATAAATATCTCTAAAAATGTATGAGGATATGAACCTCTTCCGTCTGAGCTTGGAGATGAGCTATGTTTGCATTTCTAACATTACCTCTATGAGCGATAACACCCATCCACTTCTGCTATAAAATTTCACACGACATACAGTAAGACTACTCCTTCGTTATGTCTTCTTGGACCCTTACTTAATTGAAAAGGGTATGCTTAGAAAGTCCTATAAAATATCTACAAAGTAAACCAAAAGATGTCAAGTCAATAAAAATATAAGAATGGAACAAACTTAAGTACAATAGATGAGTGCTCAATCCATTTTGGCTTATTCCACACAAGGGGAAAAGTAACTAAATGACTAATAAGGTCATTTTGTTCATCATGTTCCCATCTTTTCCATATAATGAAGATAAAATAATATCTATAATTACGGTCGAATAAGGGAATCTAGTAATGAAGTCGACACCCCTGTTTTAGATTGCAAACAGGTACCAACCGCCCTAAAAAGAGGTTGATTTATAAATAGTTAGGAATTCAGCCACCATCATGAGTGACCCAGCTCTTAATAGATCAAAGAAATGAACTAGTGAACCCATAAATATCATTCAATCACTGGGGATAGGTTAGGAAGGGGCAAGTTTAATAAAGGATAGGACGTCCCAAATGGGTTTAGGCAAAAGAATGTCTAGACGTGCTTGAATGCAGTGCTAGTACAAGAACAATTCCCCCTCTCGAGGAGAAAGTTTCTAGTCAGTCTCACTGTCAAAACGAATGAAAAATGATCGAGGGAGGGACAAGAATTCATCCCATTTGGGAACGATTATGTCTGGCATCACATTAATCGTATCCCATGGATTGGGCAGTGTGTTACATGATCTAGAGGATGAGATAGAGGAGTGAAAGACCTAGATGGTAACATCCCTAGGAATGGATCAATTTGGCCTCCCAATGGAAGATGAGGAAGAAAACTATGCCAAATCCTTTCATTCATTATTCTCAGGGTCAAAATAGTTAACCACTTCCACCATACTTGCTATGTTTTTCAAGAGTAACTCACTTATTTAAAGACTCTATCTCTCTCTATTTTCAGATTGGATGACTTCAGTTTCTAACCAAAGCATTGTAACCAATTTATAGACTTGAATAAAAGAGAATTACTAAAATTGAACTCTATCAAGTAAGCATTACTGTCGAGAATACGAGTTATTAAACCTTATGAAATGGAAAACAAAATCTAATCCTGGAGAATTCAGACTTCAAATTGAAAGAAATGATAATTTTTAAGGGAGGTCTACTAGATTTTTTTTAGTGCACAACACCAATGATTTAGAGACAATAATGAGTAAAACCCTAGAGAGAAGATGGCGACAGGGAATAACAGTGGAACAAGTTTGACTTTGAGTAAAAATGATGGCTCTAGGAAATTATTTTTGATCTCGTAAAGGCCTCTCATTTCCTAACAATGAAAGAAACGAAAGGGAAATAAGAATTTATATGAGAACTAAAAAAATTATATTCAAATTCTAGGGTTGGGATTGACTGGATCTAGTACGTTAAGAGGTGAGTCATATACACTCATGAGTATCAAGTACAATGCACATTCCCATACCACAGGTGCCTATGGAACAGTTAAATTGTAAGACACGAAAATCATTGCATACATTTTTCAAAGCACCATCACTTTATGTCTCTATGAAGGGAGCGATAGGACTTCGCCTAGATCTCAGTAATCATTTCGTCTCTTAGTTACGGATGTAAACATATTGGGGAGAAGATGAGGGAAGTATTAACCTAAAAACCCAAGTGAATTATGCGGCAAACAAACATGTAGACCATTGATCCACTCATCACTTAACTTTGAGATTGATCCCATAAATTACTCTTCTGCCTAATTCCCCACAATCGAACGAACATGGGTTATCATTAGTAGTTGACATAGTCACAGTCATGCCCTCTTATTTTTGGGATATGACAGGGCCACTGTGAGTCCATTATCACTCCCTAGTATAATAAGGAAAAGTTCCCTTGACTCAATAGGAATTGTGTGGACAACCATGATCACCATTACCGATCAAATGGTTATTAAGTGTCGGCAGGGCCGGACCCATAGTTTTTGGGGCTCAAGGCAAACTTGTAAAATGGGGCCTTTTATATAATAATTTTTTTTTATGCAAAATATATATTTTTGTATTTTTACAAGATAATAGGAAATGACTCAAATATATAAGCTGTCAGAATACTAATGATAAATATAATGTATCATTTTTAAACAACCCACCATGGTCAAAAGACCTACAATTATCACTCAAGTACTCTTCCTCCTCCCCCTAAAAAAAAAGTAAACAAAACAAGGATAATAAACTGAAAATATTAATTAAAATATGATCTTCTCGCCTTTTTTGTTGCAAATTGGATAATCAAGTTTTTTCACCATATTTTGGGATTGCATAAATTTTTCAAGAGCTCCCGTTTGGGATTGCATAAATTCTTCAATCTTTTGCTTCTTCTTTAATTTTTCCTATCCAGAAATATACTTTCTAGGACGCATGGTATAAATACACAATAATTCAACAATCAATCTAAAAAATTCCAACCGCAACCAAATAAAGGAACAGTGGAACCTGATTTGCTGAATTTGTAAATCAAACTTGAAAACCTTTCCTCGTTAAAAAAATCCTGAAAATACATTAAAAAAATTAACATCATGAACTTATTACACAAAAAACATTAACATTTAGGACAAACATAACAGCATTTAGAACAAAAAATAAATAATAATAAACAACATTTAGATCAAAAAACAAACATAAATCAGGTTGTACTCTTTTTTAATGTTATTAGTTTTTTAATGTTTTTTCTTTTAATAAATTAGGTTGCAATTTTTTTTTAGTTAACTTTAAAAATATTACTAATCAGGTTGTACTCTTTTTTAATATTTTTTTTAGTTAATTACATATGAATAACAGATTTTATTAAATAAGGCCGGATAAAAAAAAAGTAACTAAAAAACGCAACCTAATTTTATTAACAGATTTTATTAAGTTAACTAAAAAAAAAAAAACGCAACCTAATGTTATTAACAGATTTTATTAATAACAGATTTTATTAAGTTAACTAAAAAAAAAAAAAGCACCCTAATTTTATTAACAGATTTTATTAAGTTAACTATAAAAAAAAAACGCAACCTAATTTTATTAACAGATTTTATTAAGTTAACTAAAAAAAAAAACGCAACCTAATTTTATTAACAGATTTTATTAAGTTAACTAAAAAAAAACGCAACCTAATGTTAATAACAGATTTTATTAAGTTAACTAAAAAAAAAAACGCAACCTAATTTTATTAACAGATTTTATTAAGTTAACTATAAAAAAAAACGCAACCTAATTTTATTAACAGATTTTATTAAGTTAACTAATTTATTAAAAGACAAAACATAAAAAAATTAACAACATTATATGGAAAAAAAAACAAACCTCTTGAGAGAATGAGATAAGAGAGAGACGGCTGCCAAGAGAATGAGAGAAGGGTAGGTAGGGTTTATTTTGGGTATAAAGAATAAAGGGGTGTTAATGGGCTTTTAGTTTAAGGAATTTTGGCCCTAAAAATTTATACAGCATATTAATAAAAAATTTGGGCCTAAAAATTTATACAGCATACTAATAAAAATTTTGGGGCCTAAAAATTTATGTCAAATTTGGGGGCCCAAGGCGGTTGCCTCATTGGCCTACCCCTTGGGCCGGCCCTGAGTGTCGGGAAAATATCCTTGGATGACCAAGTATATAAGGTCGGGGAACCTTGATGGGCAAGACCAATTTTGGTCAATTATATTTAGGATTCTCCCACATATCAATAAAATCGCCCCCATCCCTTAACCCCATTAATGTAGGTCGACACTTGGTAAATCACATAATTCTTGGTGTTGTATTGTACATGCTTATTTTCCATTAATAATCTTAAATCGTTGAGGTGCTAATTATTTACTACATAATAATAAAATAATGACAATAATAATAATAATGATGATGATGATAATAATAATAAATAATAATAATAATAATAATAATAATAATAATAATAATAATAATAATAATAATAATAATAATAATAATAAAAACAACAACAATAATAATAACCCTAAACTACCCACCCAAACTAATAATTTTTTACACCCAACCCATTTTCAACATTTTTTTTTATAGTTTTACGAATAAAATCACATTTTTACAACTTTTTTTATGAAAATAAAAAATCAATAATTCAGGATGGTTTGGTGCAATTTATCCTAAAAATAATACCAACAACAACAATGACTAGGTAACCTTAACCTTTATTTGCTAAAATCTGTGACACCCCGCCTAATTAAATACCAGGTGATCAGTCCTTTATTAAATTAACTCAAAGTGTCCGTTGGTTCATTCTTAGCATCACCGTCGAAATATAATTTTCTTTACTAATCACCTAATAAATAATTAAGCTAAGTGTCAAAACATATTTATAAATTAAGACCCATCGTTATGATTTAAAATGAAACCATTTTCATGAACACAATTAATAATATTAAAACCAAACCATCCAAATGAAATAACCAAACTAGATTAACCAATCCAAATAATATATCCCAAATCGTAGGACAAAGAAATAAATTAAAATAATCCCAACAATAGCTGAATATAAAAATAGTAAGAGTACAAGTCCCTCTCTGAACTAAATGAAATAAGGAGATGGGCAACACATGCCCTAACTAGTAATGACCAAATAGGAGATTGATAAGACAAAGAAAGAATCGTCTACGATAATGACCTACAACTCTCACACAAGCTGCAGCACGTTCACTGTCCAACGAACTACGCCTGACGCCCCTCTGGATGGGCACCTGTGATATATATATATATATATATACAAGAGAAAGGAAAATGACAGAGCCCCAGTGTAAAACAACTTTAAAAATAATTTAACAAGTATTTAAAATGCTTACAACTTGATATTACATACATGTTAGTACCTCGACACTCACTTGGGAATTCTCACCCCTCAACTAGTGTGCACGTTTAATGTACTAATGAACTAATCTAGTTGAAACTAACCCAATTCACCAGTCTAACCCAATACACTAGTCTAACCCAATTTTCCCTCACCAAATTCTGTTTCAAGTAATCGCATGATTATAGTATATATCAAATAGCCTTTTCTTATAAATATACTAAGTCAGTTATATTCATCTCAACACAGACTTAAGTTCGTAGCCACTTAAATTCATTTAATATAAATTATTCCATTTTATCTACTTACAAGCATAGTATATATATATATATATATATATATATATATTTATCACTCATAGTATATATACTAATAGGACACCCCACATAAATCTGTGGTGCTAGCATACTCTGCTATCAAGTCCCTGTATCTCTCGTACCAAGGGAAATACTAGTTCGGAATCACTCTCGAACTGTATTAATACAAAACACACATATTGGAGGCGAAGCATAGTTTCCAGTCACAAAGAGGTCAGCACATACCCTCACGTCTCTTAGGACGGTTTGACTACCATTCTCAGATAACATGTACCAAGGAATCCTATGTTCTAGGGTACGGGTCAATATCCCCCATAAAGTTTCCATGGAGATAAGACTATCCGAGCGCGACAAGCTCCGTGATAGCAAGTAGCGCGGGTATGATTACACAGTGATATTTACATACTATATATATAGATGCACCAATATATATTTTCACATTATTCAGCTAGGTACGCATATGACCCATAATAATTTAACCATACGTGGGACATAAGTATCGAGTTCTACATATAAGTAAATCATTCATTTTATTTTCTCAATTACCGCAAATCCTTAAGTACTTCTCAACTCTCGAAGTGTATCCGCTCTATAAATATAAATACAGTAGGTGTACACTCACTACCCTACTGGTCTAAGTCCTTCTAAATTTTCACAAGGCCTAATTTAACGTACACAAGATTTCCACTCCAATATATATCCCCGAGTCCCTACGGTTAAATCTCACATAACTCGTCTTACCCAGACCCTACTTATATGCTGCTGGTCCTTCTCATGTTCCATTATGATATTTAAATTAAGTCCAAGGGTCCTTACATATTAGGATTGAATTAACATTTAAAAGGAGAAAAAAATTCAGTTTACAGGAGGGGTCGATCGATCATGAAAAGGGGTCGATCGATCGATATTCTTGAGTCGATCAATCGATCGAGCAGTTCATGGCCCAGTTTCTGCAATTCTTTACCTACGGGTTTCCTTAATATAAATCCTCAAAACCTCTATTAATTCGTCCCAAACTCCCAAACAATTAATCAAATAGTTGTATCATCCTATATACATGATTTTAAACGCAAAACATATACAAATTCATAAAAGGCCATTTATTGAAGGGCTAATTCAAATTAATACATCAAAAATCCTATTTTTATCCTTATGGTTAATATCTTCCAAATTCTTCCAGAATTTAACCTTTGCTGGACATCAATTTTGTGGTTAATTATCCAGATATAACAATATGGTTGTCCAAACATGACTTATATTCAGAAATTCGATATGAATCTCCCAAATATCTTTTATCTTTTATGAAGACATGAAATTATCATCTCCTACACTAGCATGAGTGTGTTGTCAAATAAAGAACAACAAGTTATATACTTGCCTTAGAGATGGAAGTCATAATCATTGATGATGATGGGTATGGTTTCGTTCCTCGTTCCTCGATCTACGCATTGGTGGTGGAATTGGTGAGGATGGTGTTGGCTAGGTAGTTCTCTCCCTTGGAATCCTTTCCTCTTCTCTCTTCCTTAGCCTCTCTTCAACTCTAAAGTTTCTAACTCTCGAGGTCTCTCTCTTCCCATAGATATAAACTCTCTATTTTCGTCATTAATTAAGGTCAAAAATGAAAAATTACCAAAATGCCCTCTCGGGTTACCGGTTAGGCCTAAAAACATCTCGAGACCCAAATTGAACCCCCGAGTACACTTTTCTGACTATCTAAACCCTTCCAGAGATGTTTGCGCACTCGAAATGATCATACAGGCGACTTATAATAAAATTACTTATTATTCCATTAATTTAGTCCTAACACGACACATGCGCGTCCCGACTTAATTTCTATGATTTTCGTATTATTCACTCGCGACAATTTTTAATAACTTCAATATCATATATTACTTTACTCATCCAGTAATATTCAACATATAATTACTAACTCTCGTCACGCTAGTAAACATTCAATTTAAAATCCGTATTAATATTAAATTAATTTATCCCGATTAAATTTAATTAATCCCATAATTTAAAGGCCATAAAAATACGGGGCATTACATACTTCCCCCCAATAAGGGAATTTCTTCTCGAAATTCAGAAAATAAGGTCTACTTGGTAAAATAATTCTGAATACTTTATCAGTACGCAAAACCAACTTCAGAGTAAGGCTTGATCACTATAGCCCCTGCCTCACGGCAAGCTAGTTTAACACTCTCGACACTTTATCAGTTATAGGGTCACACCTTAATAACGACACTTCACCTTCCGCCTACCCGATGACATTCGAATAAGACAAGACTATACATCATTGGCCTCCATTATCTCAATATTATTGGGAGTCCTCACCTCACTATGTATCAACTACTCGTATTTATCTAAACACGAAACTCCCATCTTGGGAGAAACTATATGATCATTGGACCACTCTTGTAAGTTATTCGAATATCAATTTCTAGCATTGTAACTCAAAAGCCACCTAAAATAGTCTGTGGGAATTTCACCATAGTCAATGAACTCTAACTCGACCAATCAAAATTCTTATTATCCACTCACCTTTAAACATCCAGAGGGAGAATAGTTAAGGTTCTTCACACAAAATCTCGATAAGTACTTTGTCCACAATAAACAGTTATGAGTGCTTAAGCATAACTCTACCATTTGGTAATGTCTCCTCCCAAGCACCGTACTATACTTCACTTACCATCTATAATTGTTGCAGAAAGGAAGTGGCCACAATGAGTCCAAATTACATTCATACAGCTCCACTAGTCACTTATCACCTTTCGCCTACTCCTCGGGCTATGGGTGATACAACCTGATCAAAATGAAATGTTATCCCCACTGCTTTCTAAAATTCCATATTGAATGTGGAGTTCAAGAGGCTCATCCTAGTTCAGAACAATACCGGGCAGGACCACGTACCGACGCAATCCTTCATTTTAAAGGAAATCTGGGGAATACTATCTAATAGTGTAACTCACCCAAAAGAATGACAACTACTTTCTTTTTTTGTCAACTTGTTCCCCACATTCGAAGGAACTCATGATCTTAACTTGAGGTTGGCAACCCAACAAAGAAATTTACCAAATTGAATGCCCTCTTCCATTTCAGGGACCGTCGGCTTGCTACACAATTTTATGGTTAATCCTCTTGTTCCAACCGATTTGTATCTGTGAGTGGTGCATACAGAGACTACTCGCTATGTCCCTCTCAACATCAACTTTTTCTTGTAATGTCTCACATTAAGTAACACTCAATACTCCCCTTCTTTCCTCGGCGTATACCAAAAGTTCGGACTCGTACACTTTTCTCCACGATGTACACTTCTGGAACTTTTATACCTTACTAACATCGTCATTCTACCTACGCACAAGTCACTCTCAACATTTGAATAGGTAAGCTATGCTCCAATTGTTTTCCATAATAGTTAAATATTACCTTTTCAAGGAATACCCCTTTTTAAATGGCTTCCCACAGCCTTTCAACCAAATTCGGGTGTTCTATTCTGATTACACACGTATATATGGGTTATTGTCCTTCTCAAACGATGCCTAATCCACTTTACCATTACCACTTCATTATATAAGTCCCTCAGGCATATATTAAATACATATATTCCCACGTCCCTTTTACTCAGACGATTCTGACATCAATTAACCCGGATGCCCACACACCCTATAAACCCTGCATACTGGCATAAACATCACATACGCTTCACACATAACAACCAATTCTTTATTTCCCATGTGCTCAAAACATGGTTACAACACTTGGGTACTCTCAATTACCCTAGAAATTGAAATTCTAAATCCTCCTTAGCATCGTTCCACCCTTCAACTCACGGTGATAAGATAATATTTCCAATGCCTCCTCACCTCACAACCGGATCCACTGGCTTTATATCATAATTAAACCTTTAACTTACAGTTATAACTACATACTTCTATAGAAACCAAGGTACCGGGCTTATGGAAGAATGCCAAAATCTCCCCACTTCCAACCTTATGCTAAATTTCATGCGCGTGATGTCTCGCAAAGAAAAATCCAAACAAGGAACCCCCCGATACACTACTACCTAGCATTGTCGATTATCAAAATCCAATTGGACCTCAGTCCATAACATGTACCCCTATAATCCCGTCTTTCGACATAAAAGTCACATCTCCTTTCGTAATTTCATCTGAATGAGGAACTTTTCTCTCTAAAAGGCATTGTAACTCAACATTGGTGGTAATCACATTCCATAAACCTCGTACACATACAATCGGGACTCTCAAAATCCTGTCCCCAGACATATAAATTTAAGTCTTAACTCCCACGTCTCTAAAGGAGTAATATAACAATGTGACCTTCCTATTACTAAGTCTTGAGCGTTAAGCATAATACAAGCTAAATCTTTCCGCTCAAGAGTAAAACCAATATACTCCAAATTGTATCAATAGAGTCCCTGCACACACCAGGATCGAATATCTTGATACCACTATACCCTTCAAAGTCTCTATAATACATGAATATAAATGCGAGCCCGACCCTCTCACAAGTGAGGTTTTTCCAGAACAAAACATCTTGCACTAGGGCAACAACCCCGATAGTCTTGCAATAACTGCCCATTATCATTTTAACCATTATTTATAAAACAATAAATAGGATAATATCATACTCATATAACGTATCACTAAGACGAGAAATCTCAATAAACTATATACCACTCTCAATACACCCATTCATCCTCCGCAGCTAACACTAAAGATAATCCCGCTACACTAGGGAAAATATTCACATAATCATAACATTATTGATATACGCACTAAACTCGTCTCACATACGAATTTAGCAATAAACAAAATTTCGTGACTCGCTTGTGTCACATAAAACATGCCTCATCCTCTGAGGATAAAACTCATACTTCTACCTTGCCAATTTCCCTCGATGCTTAAATGGTTTCCCAGACATAACACACCTCTCCGAACTAAACCGAAAACTACATTAACCATTAACCTTGCAAGAACCATACCCTTGCCCCTTTACTCCCTTTGGAAAAAATTAACGCATGTGGTTTTACTCTCCACAAAATACCTCTATACATAATCCACTTATCTCCTATCGTACTGATCATATTAGGGTTGTCCTTCTCTCGGACTTTGGTAGTCTCGATCTTGATGGCTACCCCCGTCATTCCCTTAGCTTTGTTGGCCCTAAGTAACACGCTACTGACTTCAATAGCCCTTACTGAATTCACTATATCTTGGTAAAAATTCATCTATACGAATTATTTAAATGGGTCCCCTGATAAGTCTCCCCTCCGTGGTTCTTCACTACCACCGTTTCACCCACTCTTATTCTCTGACTAAATTCTTTGATTCTTTTAGCTTGCCACATAAGGAAGCATTACCATCGCCATTGAAAAAGCACGACATTATCACCCTCTAGATTGGCCGTCCAGCATAATTCCCTTTAGTGTTGTTAAATTTTCTTATGAGTTGATCTCCCACTTGTAATCCTCTCTGCCATTTGTATCTACTTCCTTCAATACAAGATTTGCTAGAAGTTTTAAATTCATTTTCACAAATGGAACTCTATCCGTCCCTCCTGTGATGAGTTCAAAACAATGTTCACATCTTATCCTGAACATCTGATGAAGTAACCTGGGGGTCAAACTGTACCTAAGATCCTTCTATTGACATAGAATTCCATTTCTAAATGTGGTGGCTGACCCCACCATTATAACTTCGTTCCGATGAGCCAAGAAAAATTTTACCCCAAATATTCACTTTCGGTTGGCCACACTCCTCCATATACCCAAATCTTTAGATATTTTACCTTCGTTGGTTAACACACACGATTTCGCATTTCTAGATCTTCCACTGATGGTTCTCCTCAACGCTTCGTCTCACTCTCTCCCTGTCCTACCATGTTATGTGAGTCTAATTTTGCACCACTTTCGACTATAGCATCACTTGGAAATCATAGGCTATGCCCTAGACGTCTTTACAGTCCTAACTTCTCGTGCCATAATAGGGGTGACCTCGACTACGATCATTATCCTTGAATGTACTATACAACCTCAGCTAAGCTCTTCCTCCTGCTGTCCGACCACTGGTTCTCGCCTGTCATACTTCATTATTCGAACACGCCCGATTGCAAGTAATATTCAGTAATATGTATACGTTATAGCAGGAGATCGTCATCTCACCATAGAAATCAAGAATCCTAAACATAGGGCTCTAAATCAAATAAAACAACGCTAGAAGCATAATAAACTGCACAAATCCTAAGGGTCCACACTAGAACCTGATGCTCAGATACCTGACTACATAAATAGTAAGAGTGCAAGTCTCTCTCTGAACTATATGAAATAAGGAGATGGGCAACACATGCCCTAACTATTAATGACTAAATAGGAGATTGAGACGACAAAGAAGGAATCATCTACTGCAAGGACCTGCAACTGCCACACAAGCTGTAACACGTTCACTGCCCAATGGGCACCTGTGATATATATATATATATATATATATATATACACACACACACACACACACAAGAGAAAGGAAAAATGACAGGAAACGGGTCTGAGCCCGAGTGTAAAAAAACTGTAAAAATAGTTCAGCAAGTATTTAAAATGCTTACCACTTGATATTACATACATGTTAGTACCTCGACACTCACTTGGGAATTCTCACCCCTCAACTAGTGTGCACGTCTAATGTACTAATTAACTGATCTAGATGAAACTAACCCAATTCACCAGTCTAACCTAATACACTAGTCTAACCCAATTTACCCTCACCAAATTCTGTTTCAAGTAATCACATGATTATAGTATATATCAAATAGCCTTTTCTTATGAATATATTAAGCCAGTTATATTCATCTCAATACAGACTTAAGTTCTCAGCCACTGAAATTCATTTAATATAAATTATTCCATTTTATCTACTTACAAGCATAGTAGTTTAATCACATGTATATATATATATATATATATATATATATGGCACCCCACATAAATCTATGGTGCTTGCATACTCTGCCCTCAAGTCCTCGTATCTCTCGTACGAAGGGAAATACTAATTCGGAATCACTCTCGAACTGTATTAATACAAAACAAACATATTGGAGGCAAAGAATAGTTCCCAGTCACTAAGAGGTCAGCACATACCCTCACATCTCTTAGGGCCGTCTGACTACCATTCTCATATATGATGTACCAAGGAATCCTATGTTCTAGGGTACGAGTCAATATCCCCCCATAAAGGTCCCATCGAGATAAGACTGTTCTAACCTCCGTGATAGTAAGAAGTGCGGGTATGATTACACATAGATATTTACATGCTATATATATACATGCACCCATATATATTTTCACATTATTCAGCTAGGTACGCACACGACCCTTAATACTTTAACCATACTTGGCACATAAGGCTCGAGTTCTATGTATAAGTAAATGATTCTTTTTATTTTCTCAATTACGGTAAATCCTTAATGACTTCTCGACTCTCGAAGTGTATCCTCTCTATAAATATAAAATCATTAGGTGTACACTCACTACCCTACTGGTCGAAGTCCTTCTCAATTTTCACAAGACCTAATTTAACATACGCATGATTTCCACTCCAATTTATATCCCCGAGGCCCAACAGTTAAATCTCACATAACTCATCTTACCCGGACCCTACTGGTCCTTCTCATGTTCCATTATGATTTTTAAATTAAATCCAAGGGTCCTTGCATATTGGGATTGAATTTACATTTAAAAGGAGAAAAAGTTTTAGTTTCCAGGAGGGGTCAATCGATCGATGAAATGGGGTCGATCGATCGACATTCTTATGTCGATCATTCGATCGAGCAGTTCATGGCCCAGTTTTTGCAATTCTTTACCTATAGGTTTCCTTAATATAAATCCTCAAAACCTCTATTAATTTGTCCCAAACTCCAAACAATTAATCCAACAGTTGTATCATCCAACATAAATGATTTTTAACGTAAAACATATAGGAATTCATCGAAGGCCACCAATTAAAGGGTTAATTGAAATTAATACATCAAGAACCCTATTTTTATCCTCATAATTAATATCTTCCTAATTCTTCTAGAATTTAACCTCTACTAGACATCAATTTCTTGGTTAATCATCTACATATAACAATAGGGTTGTCCTAACATGACTTATATTCAGAATTTCAATATGAATCTCCCAAATATCTTTTATCTTTTATGTAAACATGAAATTATCATCTCCTACACTAGCATGGATGTGTTATCAACTAAAGAATAGCAAGTTACATACTTTCCTTAGAGATGGAAGTCTTAATTGTTGATGATGATGGGTATGGTTTCGTTCCTCATTCCCCGATCTACGCGCTGGTGTTGGAATTGGTGAGGATGGTGTTGGGAAGGTGGTTGTTTCCATTGGAAGCCTTTCCTTTTCTCTCTTCCTTAGCCTCTCTGCAACTCTAAAGTTTCTAACCCTCGAGGACTCTCTCTTCCCATAGATATAAACTCTCTATTTTCGTCATTAATTAAGGCCAAAAATGGAAAATTACCAAAATGCCCTCCCGGATTACCGGTCAGGCCTAAAAACATCCCGAGACCCAAACTGAACCCCAGGGTACACTTTTATAACTATCCAAATCCTTCTGAACACATTGGCACACTCGAAATGACCATACGGACGACTTATAATAAAATTACTTTATTCCATTAATTTAGTCCTGACACGACACATGCGCGTCCCGACTTAATTTCTATGATTGTCGTATTATTCACTTGCGACAATTTTTAATAACTTCAATCTCATATATTACTTCACTCATCCAGTAATATTTGACATATAATTACTAACACTTGTCGCGCTAGTAAACATTCAATTGAAAATCCGAATTAATATTAAATTAATTTATCCCAATTAATTTAGTTAATCCCATAATTTAAAGGACATAAAAATACGGGATATTACGAGTTCTTACCACATAATCCTCATTCAAACATTTTTTAAATGCTAGAGTCTCAAATTCAAGAAAAAAAATGAGACTTTTGAAAGTGTAAAAATAACTATATTCCAATTTACACAAATTTGAGATGATTTAATTGAGTTAGCGACTACTCCCAATATTGGTCGAACACAAAAGTACTTGTGATAACTCACTTGAACACGTTTTTAATAGTTGTGAATTCATATTTCGGATGATTATTTTGTTTAATATATCGAATGCGATCAATAAAGTTAGAAAACTTTTACAAATTTATGATATGGCTATTGATGTTGCTTTGAATATTTTAAAAGGACTTATATCTTATTTTTAAATCAAATGAAAATAATATTTGAATCTTCCATGATTGTTGCTAAAATAGATTGCTAAGAAATGGAAATCGATCTCATATTTCGTAAAAAACAAAGTATTTAAAGAAATGAAATATTTTGATAAAAATTCTAGTGACGAGGATAGACAATCACTCGAAGAATCTTTTAGAGTTAATTGCTTCTTATATCTAATAGATCAAGTTGTTATGTCACTTAGAAATTAATTTGAACAATTTCAAAAATATGAAGATAGTTTTGCATTTTTGTTTGTATTTGAACAAGTTTAAATCTTTAGATGGTGATAGTTTGAATAGTTCTTGTATTAAACTTTAATATTTTAAACACATGACACAACTTTTGATATTGATGCAAATGAATTATTTTAAGAATTGTAAAGTTTGAAAAGGACGTTACCAAAACAAGTTAAAAAATCAACTGTTGTGTGAAACTCTATTAAAATAATAACTTTGGGTGTTTTCTAAATAAATGGATTTTTTATTGGATAATTTTGACTATATTCATTACGATTGCCTAAACCAAAAGAAGCATTTCGATATTAAAGATAATAAAATCTTACCGTCACACTATCATTTTACAAGAAAGATATGACGAACTAGATATTTAATCTATTAAAAAGATAAATAAATTATATATTTGATGACCTCATAATACTCTTCCATCGCAAAATGCGAGAAGAACAGGTGTTTATCTACGTTGGATGATTTTTTAAAATATTTTTTTATGAATATGTATTAGATATTTTACGATAGCAAACATTCTCTATAATTTCTCTTAGATTTGAACGGATAGCTAATGATAGAATTAGAAGTTCCGTTTATCACTTTATTGTGAAAGACCAGATTGGCCTGTTCTGCCATAAGTACCTCCATATTCCGCTGAGTCAAATTTTATAGTGGGTTTGAGTTAGTGATTGGAAAACTTCCTTTTCTTGATCTTGATTCACGTATTCACAATTCTTAATAATAGGTCCTGGAGACTTTTTGGTTCATCTTGTAATTGCTTTGGGTTTATATACAAGTACATTGATCTTCGTAAAAGGTGATTTAAATTCACCTAATTCCATCGATACAACTCATAAGGGTTGACCAGTTCTTTGTACATAAACCCTTGCGAGGGTTTCATGCAGTTTCAGCAGTTCTTCCGCTTCCAGTTTAAATTCTTCTGTTTATGTCTCATCAAAAGGTGCTGAGTTAGAATCCCATTCTAACTAAGGATTCTTCTGGTTTTGTAGGATCCAGCTATAGGAGAACCAAAAACGAAGAGGTTTCCCCCCTTTTCCGCCGACTCTTTGGTCTTAAGAACACTGGTTTTAGGAATGAGTACTTGCCCTTCTCTAACCCTTACTGCCCAACCTATGGAGTTGGGGGGAATGAACTTTTTTTATTCACATTATTCATAATTAGGTATGCTGAATCATACACCTATCTATATATATGGACAGATAGATCTACCAATGGATTCACACCTGAGATCTTTCTACCGATAGTGGTGGTACCCACTCGTATGGCCCTGTTCTATTCGGACAAATAGAATAAAAATTGTATTTAAGAGATATGTCTGTGTGGTTGATATCTCCGTTCTTAAAAACTCGTAGGCATTTTTGTAATTTAAATTGTGGGTAAAGTCCCGCGCCCCTAATTTTTAATTATCTGTCCATTATCCATTAATTTTTACTAGTGTTTCCTTTGTAATAGTACTAACATATAGAACATAATATATGATGACCAAATGTATCTCAGGTTTCATCCGACTATAGTTTGAGCTGAAACTTTTGCCTCTAAGTACACATAAAGCTCGACCATAATATATCATGTTGAACATGTGGATTTCATCTTTCTTGACCCCATTTTAATTACAACGCTTTATGAATTACTTTATATATTTTATTCTGTATTATAAAATTGCAGATCTTATAGGCAGCCTTTAGGCACATGACAGAAAATACAACATTAGCATTTACTTCTCCCCCTCCTCTTCGATGATAAATCTAGGTTATCTAGCTCCTAAGAACATCCACAATGGTGTATGCTCCTAATGGGTAAATATAGATAATGAAAGATACCTTTTCTTGGGTTGATGCCGGAGTAACATGGTTCAAAAAATATTCATACGTACAAATTCATTTGGTTTCTTACGAACAACATTTGTTCGTATGGATAAAAAATAAAATCCAAACAAAAAACATTTATTCGTATGAAATCATATGAATTTTAGGTAATCGTATCAACTAAAAATCACGCTCATACGAATGTCTATTACTCGTATGAATTGATACAATAAAATGTTAATCGTAAGAACATTTATATAATTTTTAGGCATTCTTCATGTTTAGAAAATGCTTACCCAATCTCTATCAAATTTTACATTTACATTCCACCATTGTTGCCTAGTCAATAGTTAAAACAACCCATTTTCTTGGCTTTTTCCTCCATCAATGTGGCTGATTTAAGCAATTCTCTCTTAATGCTGTATACGAATGATAAATACACACCTGACTTAATTGTCTCTTAGTGTCCCTAAAAAATTAATTTGAAAGTGTTATAAATTTGGAAGTATCAAACATATGTAGATACATATAACACACTCTAAATATAGAAGAACAACAATGCCATGATAGAAGCATGATATATCAATCATTTGAAATAAGAAGCATGACAATGCCATGATAAAATCAGGAGGTGTCATTAATGAAAAGTAGAATCACGATAATGCATTTATACAAGCAAAACACACTAGAGCTACTAACATGACTAATCAAAACTAGCAATTGACTCACCATGATGATGCACCAACTTGTGTTTACTAGTAAATACTCTTTCTTATTTGTACTTTGAAATATACGTGTGTAATCAATACAATAAAATCTTGAAGATTTTTGACAACCCGCCAACTAAAATAATAGGTGGCCAGCCCAATACTATAATAATCACATGAATCATAGATGGTCCATTCTCAGCATCACTGTCGATTAAAATAATAGTACGAGATAACCACCAATCATTTTAGAAAATGGATTTTCAATAAAAGAAAAAATTGTAAATAAAAGAAACACTTAGACAATCCCATTTGCGAAAACGGTGGATATCAAAAATCGATAATGAAGAACGACAAATATCATAAAAAATCACCGAATAAGCTGTCGGTGCACAGACTACTACAAATAGTTACACCGAGTATTACATTTCAATATTTACAATATAGTAGATGAGTGCAACGCTTGGGCAAACACGCCCGAATAAATAAACTGAACATAACTAAAGTACAATGGAAAGAAGCGTCTAATACCAATAACCTACAACATCCGTAATATGCTGTAGCTCCATGACAACCGGAATGGAAATGTAAACACGGGTGTCCATGCGGTAGAGCACCTGTAACGACAATAATATGTGCAGAAACAAAGAAATATAGATACGGGTCAGGTCCCGATTTGATATGATTCCCATGTGAATAAAATGCATGACAGTTAAGTACGTAATTCTCTCGCATATAACAATAATATTTCTCACCTCTCAATCTAAAAACAACCTAACGTAATATAAATGATGCTCAGGTTAAAGAAAGAACAGAAGGCTAACTTCACCCCAGTCTCAAAACTATGCCCTTATTCATGCGTGGGGTGTCTCGTAAAGCGAAATCCAAACAAAGAACCCCCCTGATACACTACTACTAGGCAAGGTTGATCTTCGAGATACATTAGATCCTGTCTTAATTAATTCAAGTACTAAAGGCTAGTTTCTCCTCAGTCACAACACTATGCCCTTATTCGTGCGTGGCGTGTCTCGTAATGAGAAATCCAAACAAGGAACCCCCACAATACACTACTACTAGGCAAGGTTGATCGTCGAGATACATTAGACCCTTAGCACAATATTATATATATATATATATATATATATATATATATATATATATATATATATATATATATATATATATATATATATATATATATATATATATATGTATGTGAGAGGTCTCATCTACTACTACTCAAGGATGTATATAATTATATCCATTCACCATCAAAAACATAATTCCCAATTATTCTTTAGGAATATATATAAATGGTACAACATTTTATCAAATGTTTACTAATCAATTTCACCGTATACAATTTCATTTCCTAGTCACATTCCTTATCAGGAAATATAATCATAGTTTTTTTATGCTCTTTGTGGCATTTTCATCTCAATTATACACTTTGTAAAAATATCTTCCTTATCAGGAATATAATCATCATCATATGCTCTTTGTGGCATTTTCATCGTGCTCTTTGTGGCACTTTCATCATGCTCTTTATGGCATTTCAATTGTGCTCTTTGTGGCACCCATATACATGAAGTCCAACTTGATTTAGAATAGTTATAATTACATATATATATAACAATTCTAAGACCGCCCGTCCGAGTTTCCCCACTGTGCGCCCCTAGATGGCTATCTTCTTCCAGGACCTGTTATTTAGACAACCTGGGATCCTACCAAACGCCGGGAAATGGCCATGTGCCCGCGGGATAGTCAGGACCACACCCGGAATATCCTACCCATCGCAAAAAATATATAATGACAAGCGCTCACATGGACTAGGAACTATATCCACCCTGCGTTAATTTGTCAGGGTGCATCACCACAACGCGCAAACTGCCCTTAAGATAGTGATTTAGAGAACGTGTGTATCCATATCTTTTAACATTTATAAAAAACATTATTTTTTCCTTTTGAAATCATCCAATTTTACATTTACAAAATCATTTGTACTATTTATTAGTACAACATTTAATAATATACATTTCTTATTCTTAGAGTCATATTTTATTAATGACTTAAGAGCCGAAGTGCCATTAACCTCAACTAGTCCCCAAGACTTCAATATAATATCATAAACCATTTAAAATGAATCTCCCTCAAGGAGTGTCTCCCAAATGTCTCAACATTAATATTTTACCTTCAATTTATCTTTCGGTTAATCTCCTATTTCATTCGGATATTAACCTACGCAACTAGCCTTCGGGGTAAGCCCAAACATCCCATTAAATCCTAGGGCATTAGACTACCCAAAACTACCCTCTAGGACTCCCCATTAATCCTTAAAGGAAGGTCCCTAAACATTGGACCTAAAAGAAAAAGGGCTAAAAATCAAACTAGGAAAAATCTCACAAAAACAGGGGAACCGAATCGATTCACCCCTTGGGCCGAATCGACTCGCCCTTGCGAATCGATTTGCTGAACAGTCGAATCGATTCGGTGAGCAAAACTGACTTTCTGTAATTGTTCGAGTCAATTCGGTCTTGACCCGAATCGATTCGGTAGGCCAGACCTGTAGCCTACCCCCTATTAGAATCGATTCTCCCCTAAAATTTTGCCCAGTTTGGGCTATGGGTTGTATGAACCCTAAAATCCCAAAACCTCCAATCTTTGATTTTATCCAACACCAACAACATCTAATTCTCCCAAATCATTTCTACACCAATAATAACTAATAATTTATCCACAAATCAAATCAAAACTAAGATTTAAGGATTTAATCACCAAAATCAATAAATACCCATTTAGGGTTTAAATCTCCAAAACTTAAATACACATGCAATTTATCACATAAAATCACATCTAGCAAGTAAGAAACTTGCCTCGAGGTTCGTAGTCTCTGATCCACCTCCGGTAGCAACGAAAATCCGGCCCAAATCATCATTTTCTCTATTTTCTCCCATTTTCTCCCAACTCTCTCTTCTCTCTCTCTCTCTCTCTCTCTCCCTCTCTCTCTCCTTTGGCTTCTAACACAAATGAAGAAAGAAAAAGGGGTGGGGGAACTTTAACGGGTCTTAAAACATAAATTCCCTGTTTTAATTGCTAATACACCATTAAAATGACTCGTAACCACTTAATTGAGTCATAATGCGTTAAAAGTGCCCGACACCCAAAAATATAACATGGCACCTATTTCGACTATCTCAACTATTCTAAAAACAACCGCACCCCCTATTCTGACATTCGGGAAAATGTGAACTATTTTTATGTTCCAATTTTATTTTATTTCATTAATTATACCATAATTTAAATATGAGCCATAACCGTCGTTTTACATATCTCGACGCAACATATCACAATATAATGCCATTTACCTTCTCATACGGTAAATAGGCAAAACATAGTAAATATTATCCCTTAATATCATGGGTAATAATATTTACTCCAACTTCCCCTATGTTATAGAATTTGCCTATTAAGCAAAATAATATAAAATAGCCGCTCAAACGCCTGGGTTGTTACATACTCCCCCCTTAGAAGGAAATTTTGCCCTCAAAATTCAGGCATATAGTATGACCATATAAAGGTATACTATACTGAACTATCGTTCTATCATTCCTAGAAAACCCCTTGGTAAAAAAAAATGGCGCCCCTATTGGGCTCGGACTAAGGTCATCATTTTCGATGTTAGTCTACCTTTTTCTTTCTCTAACGTAGCACCTAATCGTTCCTCTAGAACTATCGATCCTACCTTTCTACTACGGAAGGAGATACTTAAACATCCTGGCACCCGACTTACGAAAAATGTTCCGAATAATTGTACGGAGGTTTCGATTACTACACTACTACTCCCATCCTTCCTCTTCCCACCACTAGTCTCTTCAAACTAGTGGGTGAGTCGGTCAATCATGGACATGAACGCTCTTACTATAGCGTCCCTTCGGTGAAGCTCATTCTACTTGGCATCCCTTGCCTTCCTTATTGTCTCCGATGGTTCCCTACTCAACGTATCTACCCATCGTATTTCTTTAGCGAAGGGGATATTCAATCGATAGTCCCTCACGAGCTCCAACTTCTTGCTCGTGAAAAGACCAAATTCCTTCCCAGGAAGGAGTGCCTCTATTCCTTACGGAAAATATTATCACTACGAATTCTATATCAAGCGGGGGATAATTCCTCTCATGGAGTTTAAGTCTACGAGACGCATAAATGATGGGTTCATGCGTTAGCATTAATACTTCCCATTCCTGGCAAAGACTCGTTCATTAAGTCCACTCTCGATCATAACAACATGAGTGTAGGAGTAAAAGTCAGCTCATACTTCCACTCTTTTGAAGATAGGTTACCGACGTAACGCTCTATCTAAGAAAGCCCCCTCCATCACTGGCCTAACACTCCGAATCACTCAAGCTCCTAAACTTCCTCATTCTATGGACCAAATCCCACTTAGAGTTAACCCACAAACCTATTTTGGTCAACTCCACACCGCCTCCCTAAAATCATGCTACATGCCTTAAGGGCCTTACATCCTAAAAATCCTAACATCAATCTATCTATCCTAATCGAGTCGTATACATAATCCTAACTGGATCCCTAGTGTCCAAGACCTTTCGCAACTCCCAACATTAGCTCGATTTCATGCGTGGGACATCTCGCCGAGGTGAAATCTAAATAAGGAACCTTCCCGTTACACTACTACCTCGCATCGTCGATCGTCGAGAAGTAACGATCGAAGACACATGATCGGGATCACTAAAATCCTAACTCTAAGTCTTACCACAACAACAGAAAAATAATTTTTTTTAATTGATCGAATGCTTACTTTCTGTAATGCACTACAAATACTTTATCCCAATATATATACATACATCTTTTATAGATGGCCTTCTCATTAAGGCATTAACACAAATCTTTATTCGACTTTCATATCTTAGTCTTCCCCACATCTATTAGAGGAAAAACTATCATAATGCTCATATATCGCACATCAACTTAGCCTTCAATCACTCATTTACGTGATTCTTGGCTAAACCTTTCCAACCCAGCATCTAAACCAACATAAAAGTAAAGAAAGAAAATAAAATAATATGCGCAACTCTCCACTCCTAACGTCGTTAAGGTTCATGAGTGGAGCATCTCGCAAAGCGAAATCCAAACAAGGAACCCCTCCACGCAATCCCCTTAACTAGTCGACTGTGGAGATCAGGCAACATCATACATAAGCAAAGCAAACAAAGCAAGCAAGTAAACAAAAACAAATAAAGTAAGACAAATAAAATAAAATAAAAATGAAAACTAACTACACACCGTAAACCATCTCTATAAAGTCTTAATCCTCTATCTAGGGAGACATTATAGAACAACTAGCTCTTCTCTAGAACTAGAAAATTGGATAGCCTCGCAATTTATTTGCTTGCTATTTCCCCAACCAGTCCGAGAACATCTCTACTCGTATATTACATATAATACAAGTAGCACATACCACACATATCATCACTCGCCCCATAACGAGTGAAAGAAAAATATAGAACTTCCCTATCATGGAAGCCATGTAGATATACTATCATAAGCTCAATATACACACTCGAATCTAGGGTAAATACAATACCATTCTATCTTATCGTAAGGAACACTCCACCCTCCTCTATGGTGGAAATTCCCGCCAACATATTTGCCAATCTTGGGCCATTCTAATGGTCTTCAGACACATCATTCTAGTCTTAATCGAACCAAACTACTTCCATCTCTAACTACCCTGGCGATCACTCGCGTAGTTCCCTTAACTTCTTTAGTAACGAGAACATCCCACCGGCCTCCTCTGCCTTAGTTCAACGAGCCTCCCCCGGGTGGATGTCCACCGCTGGGGCCTCACGAACACTACTTCCTTGTACCAACCCGGGTGGATGTCCAAATGTGTTAGCAACACTTACTTCTGAGCCTATCGTTTCCATTGAAAGGCTCTCTCACTTCCTTGTACCAACCTTATTTCAGTGCACAGTTTCCTTGACCGTAACACCCTGTCGGCATCATACCTAACCTCGTGTGAATACTTGAGAATCTGCTTTCTCGCCATTCTTGACATCCCAGAGAAACCGCTGTTACAAGTATCTAAAGGGTTTCTCTATGGTCAAAACCTCCCGTTCCAACAAAAACGATGCTACTACCGTATCCGCCACTTAAATCTCGCTCCAATAGGTGAAAGATTTTCCTCCAATCTTCGTACCTGGGCACTCTAATGCCCCATTCTAGGCCAGAATCTCGGGCCTCATATTCTCACAAAATGAGATTTCACTTCTCCGATCCGTTCAAACTTCAACATGTGGTCCTCATCACGGACTTCTCAATCTTTAGATTGACACTGCTCAGAATCCCAAGCTTAGTACCACTCTCTACTGACAGTGGCACATGGAAAATCAATTGTACTGTACTTAGTAGTCAAAGTAGCAATAGGAGAGATTGCTATAAAATTGGGTGACCTCTAAAGCGGCCCACATCCCTGACTATAGCTTACAGCTCTTAGAAATCCCGTCTCGCGATGCCTTCTCGACAACCTCCCTTGATGCCCATCATCTGACGACTTACTAGTCTCACACGATAGCATAAAAGATTTTCAGGGTTCTCATAGCATAACAGAAGAACGAGACCTCGCAAAATAAAATCAATGATCTTAACCTTAAATGTCTATGTTAAATCAGAAGTAACGCTGAAAGCGAAATACATCCGCACAGATTCCAAAGGACTCTAGAACCTAATGCTCTGATACCATCTGTGACAACCCACCAACTAAAATAATAGGTGGCCAGCCGAATACTCTAATAGTCACTGGAATCATAGATGGGCCATTCTCAGCATCACTGTCGATTAAAATAATAGTAGGAGATAACCAACAAACATTTTAGAAAACGGATTTTCAATAAAAGAAAATTTTGCAAATAAAAGAAAACACTTAAACAATCCCATTTGCGAAAACGGTGGATATCAAAAATCGATAATGAAGAACGACAAATATCATAAAGAATCACCGAATAAGCTGTCGGTGCACAGACTACTACAAATAGTTACACCGAGTATTACATTTTAATATTAACAATATAGTAGATGAGTGCAACGCTTTGGCAAACACGCTCGAATAAATAAACTGAACCTAACTAAAGTACAATGGAAAGAAGCGTCTAATACCAATAACCTACAACATCCGCAATATGCTATAGCTCTGTGACAAACGAAATGGAAATGTAAACACGGGTGTCCATGCGGTAGAGCACCTGTAACGGCAATAATATGTGCAGAAACAAAGAAATATAGATACGGGTCAGGGCCCGGTTTGATATGATTCCCATGTGAATAAAATGCATGACATTTAAGTACGTAATTCTCTCGCATATAACAATAATATTTCTCTCCTCTCAATCTAAAAACAACCCAGCGTAATATAAATGATGCTCAGGTTAATGAAAGAACAGAAGGCTAACTTCTCCCCAGTCTCAACACTATGCCCTTATTCGTGCGTGGGGTGTCTCACAAAGCGAAATCCAAACAAGGAACCCCCCGATACACTGCTACTAGGAAAGGTTGATCGTCGAGATACATTAGATCATGTCCTATTTAATTCAAGTACTAAAGGCTAGTTTCTCCCCAGTAACAACACTATGCCCTTATTCATGCGTGGGGTGTCTTGCAAAGAGAAATCCAAATAAGGAACCCCCCGATACACTACTACTAGGGAAGGTTGATCGTCGAGATACATTAGACCCTTAGCACAATATTATATATATATATATATATATATATATATATATATATATATATATATATATATATATGTATGTATGTGAGAGGTCTCATCTACTACTACTCAAGGATATATATATATATAATTATATCCATTCACCATCAAAAACATAATTCCCATTTATTCTTTAGGAATATATATAAATGGTACAACATTTTATCAAATGTTTACCAATCAATTTCATCGTATACAATTTCATTTGATAGTCACATTCCTTATCAGGAAATATAATCATAGTTTTTTATGCTCTTTATGGCATTTTCATCTCAATTATACACTTTGTAAAAATATCTTCCTTATCAGGATTATAATCATCATCATATGCTCTTTGTGGCATTTTTATCGTGCTCTTTGTGGCACTTTCATCATGCTCTTTATGGAATTTTTATCGTTCTCTTTGTGGCACCCATATACATCAAGTCCAACTTGATTTAGAATAGTTATAATTACATATATATATAACAATTCTAAGACCGCCCGTCCGGGTTTTCCCACTGTACGCTCCCCTAAATTACTATCTTTTTCCAGGGCCTATTATTTAGATAACCTAGGATCCTACCAAACGTCGGGAAGTGGCCATGTGCCTGCGGGATAGTCAAGACCACACCCAGAATCTCCTATCCATCGCAGAAAATATATAATCACAAGCGCTCACATGGCCTAGGGACTATATCCACCCTGCGTTAATTTGTCAAGGTGTGTCACCACAACGCGCGAACTTCCCCTAAGATAGTGATTTAGAGAGGGTGTGTATCCATACCTTTTAACATTTATAAAAAACATTACTTTTTCCTTTTGAAAGCATCCAAATTTACATTCACAAAATCATTTGTACTATTTATTTGTACAACATTTAATAATATACTTTTGTTATTCTTAGAGTCATATTTTATTAATGACTTAAGAGCCGAAGTGCCATTAACCTCAACTAGTCCCCAAGACTTCAATATAATATCATAAACCATTTAAAATGAATCTCCCTCAAGGAGTGTCTCCCAAATGTCTCAACATTAATATTTTATCTTCAATTTATCTTTCGGTTAATCTCCTATTTCATTCGAATATTAACCTACGCAACTAGCCCTCGGGGTAAGACTAAACATCCCATTAAATCCTAGGGCATTAGACTACCCAAAACTACCCTCTAGGACTCCCCATTAATCCTTAAAGGAAGGTCCCTAAACCTTGGACCTAAAAGAAAAAGGGCTAAAAATCAAACTAGGAAAAATCTCACAAAAACAGGGGAACCGAATCGATTCACCCTTGCGAATCCATTCGCTGAACAGCCGAAACGATTCGGTGAGCAAAACTGACTTTCTGTAATTGTCCGAATCGATTCGGTATTAACCCGAACCGATTCGGTCGGCCAAACCTGTAGCCTACCCCTTATCTGAATCGATTCTCCCCTAGGGCCAAATCGATTCGGTCCTGAAATTTTGCCCAGTTTGGGCTACGGGTTGTATGAACACTAAAATCCTAAAACCCCCAATCTTTGATTTTATCCAACACCAACAACATCTAATTCTCACAAATAATTTCTACACCAATAATAACTAATAATTTATCCTCAAATCAAATCAAATCTAGGATTTAAGGATTTAATCACGAAAATCAATAAATACCCATTTTGGGTTTAAATCTACAAAACTTAACTACACATGCAATTTATCACATTAAATCACATCTAGCAAGTAAGAAACTTGCCTCGAGGTTCGTAGTCTCTGATCCACCTCCGATAGCAACAGAAATCCGGCCCAAATCTTCATTTTCTCGCTTTTCTCCCATTTTCTCCCAACTCTCTCTCTCTCTCTCTCTCTCTCTCTCTCTCTCTCTCTCTCTCTCTCTCTCCTTTGGCTTCTAACACAAATGAAGAAAGAAAAAGGGGTGCGGGAACTTAAACGGGTCTTAAAACATCCATTCCTTCATTTAATTGCCAATACACCATTAAAATGGCTCGTAACCACTTAATTGAGTCATACTGCGTTAAAAGTGCCCGACACCCAAAAATACAACATGGAACCTTTTTCGACTATCTCAGCTATTCTAAAAACAGTAGCACCCTCTATTTTGGCATTCGGGAAAATGTGAACTATTTTTATGTCCAATTTTTTTATTTCATTAATTATACCACAATTTAAATATGAGCCATAACCGTCGTTTTACATATCTCGACGCAACATATCACAATATAATGCCATTTACCTTCTCATACGGCAAATAGGCAAAACATAGTAAATATTATCCCTTAATATCACGGGAAACGATATTTACTCCAACTTCCCCTATCTTATAGAATTTGCCCATTGGGAAAAATAATATAAAATAGGCGCTCAAAAGCCTGGGTTGTTATAAGATTCTGATCCATATTTATATTTAAATTCCATTTTATAAAATTACAATCACACTTTTCTGTCTACCATATCAAGTCAATCTGCCTTGATTGCGTTGGTGAATTTACATCCCGTACTTTTGATGATTATTGTATGTCTGTAAGAATTGACATTAAGCACCTAGTTTATCATATCCGCACCAAAATGATTTGGTAGAAACTCTTATATAGAATTTCCAATTAATTTCTTGACCTATTCTTATTACAACCAAATTACAAGTATTTGCATGTGGACAAGCCATATTTCAGGCTGCAACATTATCAAGTCTCCGACTAACTGCTTATCTTCAATACTCAACTTTTCAAATCGTATTGGGACATGAACCAAATATTTTGCACTTACGCACTTTTGGATATATTGTTCAAGTCCCTTTTGCACCCTCTCAATGTAGTAAGATGGGTCCATAATGCCGATTAGGAATTTAATTTGGTTTTGATTCACATATTATTATTTGTTTACACCAAATTACCATAACCCGATAAGATGTTTCCATATAAATGAGAAATCCGTAATAACAATCGGTCTATGATATAAAAATTAAGGAAGCTGACAACATGCATGCGTGACATTTGTCACAACATGAATGTAGTATTAAAAAATAAAAGGAGACAATTTGAATAGGTGCGTTAGTGAACCTAAAGATGGAAAACTGAATTGGATGAATAACCACCCAGTAGTGACCAAAGAACTTACGTTGCATGGAAAAAAACTCTATAAATAAGAAAGAATCACATAGGAAGAGAGGACTCCCTCTCCAAAAACTGGATTTACATACTTTTATCCTTTCTTTCCTTTTTTCTTTTCTTTTCTTTTTCTTTGTTTACTACATTTCTTTCTTTCGATATAGATTGTAAGGTAATTTGTAACTTTCTTTCAAGTTTATTAAAGTTTTCTTGCCTTTACTTTTGTTACCTTTAATTTCTTTATTTATATGCCGTAGTGTCATATTATAGCATTTTATTTTCTTTAATTTCCAAATCTCTATTTGCATTTGGATTCCTGTAATTTATAGTTTTTTTTGTTCTAGTTACTTATCAGAATTTAATACTTTCATCAAAGTCTTCCCTAAAGGAAGTATAAGTCTTCTTAGTTCAAGCATCGAATGCAATACAATTGCATGATATTTTCACTAGGCAAAGATATTTGGTTGGTAAGACCAAAAAACCATACATGACACACTCGCAATCCAAATTAAATTTAATTACAAAGATAAGTGCAAATACCCAAACATACTTATGGCATGCTCGATTGGACTGCTATACTGTATTGTGGTTACAAATGGTTAGGACACGTTGAAGCGAGGATAGAACATAAAATATTGGTGAACTTGGATCAACTTACCAATTTATCACTAATTGACAGCGAAAAAGGTCGAAACAACTCGAGAGTTGGGACCAATGGCTCATAATTAAGATTTTAATATTCCAATAGCTCGAAGGGATAAAAATATTTAAAAAAACAACCGCAGTTGGTGTTCCCCCAAACAGTTAAGACCAAATGATTAACGAACTGACCCAATGTTTTTATCATTTTGGAAATATGGTACGAAATCTAAATTCCATGATCACCATAGTTTCTAATATAATAGTCTTACCTAATGTGGTGGCTACCGCTGTTGGGTCATATGCACTAAAAAGTAGTGTGAATATAACTACTCGACCTAATCCTTACCATCCTATTTATTATAGACCTAATACCGGTGAAACCATATTTGGAAATAATACAAGGATGGAAGGATGTTCTAATACCATTGGTCCAGGTATCAATAACCCATTTGAAGGTTTAAGAATACCTAAAACTTATTAAAAATTGGATTACAACAACCCATTGGGGAGAGCGCCTTACCGTGGGTTGAGATGATCGGGATATATCAAAATGATATCAACTTAGGCTTTCCAGGTGATTCAAACTATGAGATTATCAATAAGACATTGTTTGAACAAGAATTCAGGGGGTTGAGGAACCCTTATAGGTTTAATAACCAAAACCCCTCAAGGATCCTAGCCTATTCCTACCATGCATCATAAATTGTGCCTCTATAGGTTCCACTACCTTTGGTGCAACCATCTCTCTTGTTGAACCAAGTATCTTCCCTACAAAATAGGCAACAACATAGGGGAGTGGCAAGAAATGAAATCATAGATCTCATTCATGAAATATGTGGACCAATGGATTGGGGGTGAAGACTCCAGTTTATAGGTTGACATATGTAAGGATAAATTTTCAAATAGTGGCCCTTTGTACGTATTGGCATTATTCCGGACAAAACCTAATTTAAGTCATAGATAGATTTTACTTATCATGATTCCCAATTAGAGTATGACGTTGTGTTGATGACGTAGTGACCAAGCTTCAAAGATAGATCATGACATGTTTATTGGTCCACATTTCACATCTTCTTATCATATCATGTTCCTAAAATCTTGCAAGTATGGATGCATAATGTTAATGGGATTCAAAAATATTTTCTAAGGAAGATATTTTATTTAAAATGTTTTTAAAATATTTTTCTGAGTTTATCTCGAGTTTAGAGTCATATGAAATATCTCATTTAGTTCAGATGGATCAAATAACTTTAATAGTCTTTCAAACGACATGTGAAAGTCGTTAAAATGACATGGGCTATGTTTAAATGACATGCTAATATCGTTCTAATGATGCACTGACTTAAAGTTATTATTTAAAGCGTCTTTTGCTCCGAAAATCAGGTATGCTAAGCATAAAAAATTGAACAGAAGTTTTACTTTTTCTGCAGTTTGTTTACAAGGTTTTCTAAAGAATAAAACCATCCCTATAGTTGTAAGATCCGAACTTTCTTAACTATATGCAATAGAGATCTTATGTTTTCACCATCTGGAGTTTGTTTATCTCTGTTAAAAAATTGATTCGTCGAGTTTTACAGGGAAGAAGCAGTGGATTTCGATTTCTAAATCATAGGCGGTTGTCACACTGTATCGATAGATACCAGGCTACGCGTGGACTCATGTGTTGTGGACTCCTATGTTTCACTATGGAGGAGTGGTTAAATTATATAAGAGTTTCAAGGGTTGTGGGGATCGAGTTATTGAGTAAGTCAACGGTCTATACTTTGTAACAACATATCATAGTGGTTGTCTAACTTGGTCCGTTCGAGTTTTTTTTTTCTGTTGTGGTTTCCTCGTACATCGGCGCTGTGGACTTTACTTTATTTTACTTCCTTAAATAATGCTAGATGCATGTTTGGGTTTAACAAGATAAAATTGGGTTAAGAAAAATTAGTTCACCATCATGGTGCTTAATTGAAGTTGGAAAAAAGGTTTTTGAAAAGAAAACTTGTTGTCACCTTAAGCACACATATAAACGACATCTAAAAATTGATATCTGAGAAAAAACACTATTTCATTACGTGAGTGATCCCGTGTACTTGTAGGCATGAATTTTGGAAATTTTGAGGGTTTTAAAATTCCAGTTTTTTATGGCACAAATTATGCTTATTGAAAAATGCGAATGAAAAGTGCATTAAAATCAATTTATGAGCGTGTTTGGTTAGCGGTTGAAAAAGGGTTGTCACCACCGATTACGAGAGATGGAGATGCCACTAATTTAAACTATTGAGTCATGTACTAAAGCTGAACAAACATTGGCACTTTATAATTCTAAAGGTTTAAATGTTATTTCCTCGTATGTGACCCCGAAAGAGTATAGTCGTATTATAATATGTGAGATGTCGAAAGAGGCGTGGGATGTTCTTGCACATACCCATGAAGGAACTAGCACTGTTAGGGCTTCTAAACTCCAAAACCTTTCCACACAGTTTCAGACTATTAAGATGATTAAGAGTTAAATGTTTGATGAGTTTTATTCTAGGCTATCTGATGTTGTCAACTCGTCATTTAACTTTGGAGAGAAAATACCCGATGACTGAGTCATAAAGAAAATCTTAAGGTCATTGCCTAGTAGATTTGATCCTAAATTGATCCTTTTAAACTCTGCGGGTAGGCTTGAATCAACAAAACTAGAAGAGCTTGTAGGTGACTTACAAACTTATGAGCTTGACATGTTTACCTCCAAGCAAGTGCCAACGAAAGAAAAGGTCATTGATTTGAAAGCCCGGAAGGAGGATAATAAAGTATAAATTGATTATTATGACACCAAATTCGAGGATATAGCCTTTTTTGTAAAGAAGTTCAAAAAGTTTTTTGAGTTCCAAAATCGATCGAAAGATGCCAAAAGACTTGAGAAATTCAAGAACAATAAAGACAATCACGTCCCTAAGAATCGAAGTGAGAATTATAAGAGGGATGATTTAGATAGGTGTTTTGGTTATGAGGGTTATGGACATAGCGTAGCAGAGAGCCCCACTAGAATTAAGAAGGAGGGCAAGAAACCGATTGCATATAATTCAACCTTGAGTGATAATGAATCTAAAGAGGGAGGAAATTCCGTTATTGAGCACAACTACACCGCACTTTTGGTTTGTCATATGAGTGATGACGATAAATCTTGTCATGAAAATACTCAAGTGAATGACATTTTTTAGGCCGTTGTGTGTAAATCCAAAGTGAGTGATGTGAAGCTATTGAGGTGGAGGAGATAGATGTGACAAAGTTGCAAGTTGCCTTAAATGATTTATATGAGGAAACTGTGAATGTGAAAAAGGCTAACTTGAAGTTGCAATCTAGGTTGAAAGGGAGAGACATAAAAAATAATGATGCATTGATTGAGGATCTTAGGGCACTTGAGAAGACTTTTCGGGAGAAACTAGATTATGTTGAGGTCGTGAGAGATAATCTTTGTGGTTTAATGGAGGCTTTAAAGGAGATTCTAGAGTTTGAGGAGTCTAGGCATTTGTTTGAGTCTAGGATTAGTGAGCTCGAGAAGAGATTCCGAGACTAGATTAAGGTGAAGTTTTATTTAGAGGCTAGGTAAAAAAATTTGGATATGCTTTTAGGCACCGTCCAAATTAAGGATGATAGGTGTGGAATAGGCTTCAACGATCGTATTGCTTCCGTTACCAAAGTCAATACCAATTGTGTGAGAGTGCCAATTATGAATGTTAGGACAGGTCCACATTTAGGTAACATTCCTTGTCGTGTTTACTCACGCACTCATTGCCATAAGAAGGGTCACCTTAGGCCAATACACAAAAAAGGAGATTCTGACACCAACTTAATTTTATTATAAACATTGGTGTCCAGTTTTCTCGAAGTGTGTGCATTATAGAAAAATATTTTACAATCTAGAAACTTGTTTGCACATGTTTTCTAAGGTTTCAAAGGCTTAAACACATCCTTAGAGTTTACAAAGATCCGAGCTTTCATTATCAAATGTTTATTTGATCCTTGCTACACCAAGTTGAGTTTGTCATCAATGAACACTTGTGATTGCTGGTTTTGCGGTGGAGATGTGACAGATATCGTGTTCAATATCTTAGACAACTCAAGGCTTATTAGTGGACATCGAGACATTCGTGGAGTTGAGTGTTTTGGAAGAGCATCGTAGAAGATGGAATTTCTGCATGGGCGCTATTAAAGAGTGGTAGAAGATCAGATGGAGCTTCAGACCCATGGGGATCGAGTCATTGAGTAAGGCTAATCTATCTTTGTAAAAAATTTGTTCATAGTGATTGTCTAGCTTGGGCCGTCTGAGGTTTTTTTCCGTTTTGGATTTTCCTCATATATCCGGCTTTGTGAGTATCTTTAGTTAACTTTACTTTCTTTAATCACTAGATGCATGTTTAGGATTAATCAAGATAAAATTTGGTTAAGTTAATTTGTGACAACTTGGTTTGATAAAATTGAAAAAGAGTTTTTCATAAAAAGGAAAAAGTTTTTTTGCATTCATCCTTAACTTAATTTCGCTCAAGCAAAAAGTCTTTTGTTGCAAGTTATATTTTGGGGACCTACAAATTGGTATCAGAGTTAAAAACACTATTTTATTGTGTAGATCCTTGTGTGTGTTTTATTTTTACTCCTGATTTGTTTATCACTCATGGTTTCTTTATCTCGATGGATTCTCCAAGCTTTGACGACTTACATCATTTGAATTTAAAATTTGCAAAACGGATTGAAGTTTTGGAGGAAGAAAATTTCTGTTTTAAAAATATGATTGAACATTTGCAAAATTTTCAAATCCAAAGAGATCTTTGTCGTAAACACTTTGGTGCCTTGTTTAATGATTTTTGTATTTTTAAATTAGGCAAAAAGGAGAGTGATGAAAGAATCCTCATTTTAGAAAAAGAGATAGAGGATTTGAAAAAATCTAGGGTTTGTGCCTTTGAGGAAAATGATTCGATTAATGATTAAACTTACTCAACCAAACATTTCCAAGCCTAAAATAACATGAAGTTGCGTATTGTTATAAAAAATTAAAAGAGGCATACTTTTAGAGTTCTCTTTGGCACAAAATCATGTAAACTACATCAACTTTATTTTGATTATGTCCGTGTAGATTTGAGTTTAAACTATGTGAATTTAGTCTAATAACTTGCAAAATTCTATTAATAAAGAGAAAATATGACCTCTAAAAACGCAATACAATACTATATCATTGAAATTACGTAAAGATAACAAGGGATGATACATTTTAGTCAAACAAGCAATCGATGAACTATTTTATCTCTATGTCAATTGATTGTGAAGATCAGGATCATATCAGTGCTGTGTGCTTATAATTATTCAATTAAACGAATCAAAATTTTTGCAGACAAAGAGGTAATGACAAAGTGGTTAGGAACTGTGATTTTGAAGTTTTGTATAAAGCCAAAGGAAAACAACTCTGGATAAAACACAAGTTAATATTCCCATGTCGTTGTTCCACCTACATATCAACCAAAATTAACATCATACAAGTTTGTTACATCCCTTAAAATCTTTTTTTTCCTGATTCAATACATTCCAAAAATACAGATTATCAAAATTATGTGTGTTTGTGTGTGTGTGTGGGGGGGGGGGGGGGGTAAAAACATAGTAATTAGCAAGGAAGGTTAAGGATTACAATTCAGAATAAATAAAGAATGACCTCAGTGGACTTACTCGGATTTTGAGTCAAAGTAGAAGAACCAAAGGTTGACCTTTAAGTTGTGCTTATGATCTGATTTCATTATGGCAAAAAATTCAAACAAAATGAAAATTAGTTGTCATTCAATATTGATATACAGTTCGTACACAATTGGGCGTGGATGAAAATATACAATTTAAAATTCATTTTAAATCTAGGAAGTCAACCATGTTCAATAATTATTAATGAGACGCAAATATGATATTGTCCTTTTTCTTAAGCTTGAATTTCCTCCCCTGATTAGCTTTTTTATCCGCCTTCAATTCTTGACATAACCTCCAAGTGGTATACCAAACAAGTGCATTTTAAATTTGGGAAGTAACAACTTGAGGATAAAAATTAAGCAGAATACCATTATGCTAAATTATGAAGAATAAATCTAAGTAATATTATGCAGAATACCAAGCAAGTACATCTTGCAATCTTTAGGTTTAGGAAATTTTGATATAGAAGAAAAGGTGTTTAAGATGAAAAGATACATCTGAGTAATAAAATGATGAATAATACCGTTAAATAACAACATAAAAGTTTGCAGAACTGTTAGCATTAAAGAAAACACGATGAATAATCGATCAATTCCATAACAAAATTAACACTACCCTAACAAGGGTTGTCAACATATATTTTGTCTTATTATATTTCTCTACATGCGCGTGTGTCGAAACTTACATGATTATGAACACAGACTCACCACCTTGTGTACATCATCAATCATCTAGTTCTACGATTTCATCGTTTTGTGACTCACCCTATCAAAAATCGATCGAGAAGTATCCAACGACCCACATTTTCAGTACTTGTCAACCAAATCAGTCAAAAAAATTATAATGTAACAAGATTAATAGAGGGACTAATATTAGTAGAAGCAGAGAACATCGAAATAATCGTGACTAGCCTATACATAAGGGAATGAAATTTTAAGTCAGACCAACACTAGATTTTCTACTGATCCTAATCATAGTAAAGAGATTGTTGTTACATAGAGGGCCTGATTGAAATACAAAATATACATAAGAAACACCTATAACAACATAATGTAGGCAGGGATATGCATGAGAAAGACTAACAACAACAGAATGTACACGAGATACACCAATAACTTCACAAATGTAGGCTCTCTTATTTGGACGATATACTCGTAAGGTAGCAATTTGTTCCTTTAGTTCACAAATCGATACCTAAACAAATTTATAATTCAGAAAGAGAAAATATAAAAGTCAGAGTGCTTTGTGTATAAGTTAAGATCAGTTGATGATGTTTGTGTTTTCATTTAAATTTGAATTAAAGACTAATAATAGGCCGATTCAGATGGAGATGGATGCATTGTGAGAGGTGACGCCATCAAATTATTTTCCGTGTCCAATTTACCTTGACAACATCTCAAGCTGGTGTGGGCAATTGTGTAACACCTCGTATTTTTGAGGATTTAAATAATTATGTGATTGATAATTATTATTGGATTAATTAAATCAAAATGTGAGAATTAATTATTAATTCGGATTAAAATTGAATATTTACTAGCGTGACGAGAAGTTAGTAATTAGTAATATTACTGTGAGAATAAGTAATATGGAATGACGATTTTATATAACTTGCCAGGAGAGAGAAATATGACAGTTTGGTATATTAAGTCGGGACACGCGTGTGAGTCGTGTCAAGACTAATTAAGTGGAATAAAAAGGTAGATTATTTTAAGTAACTCATATGATCATTTCGAGTGCTCCGTTGAGTCTGGAGGGGTGGAGATAGTTAGAAAACTCTAACCGGATATTTTATTTGGACTTGGGGATATTTTTAGGCCAAGCCGGCACCCGGTAGGGGTAGTTTTGAAATTTAGATTTTAAATGAAAGAAAATTGGAGAAATAATATATCAGCTAATTGGGGACAATTAGGGTTAGGTTACACCAAAATCAAGAGAGAGCCACAGTGGGTAAGGGAGAGAAAATTCCAAAGGAGGAGAAGCTATGTTCACCACCTTGCACAACCACCACCACCATCGTGTAGATCGGAACGCGAGCAACGCATCGATACCAACAACACCAACGGATCAAACCTTCGAAATCGAGGCAAGTGTTTATTTCTTGATTTCTTTAGAGATAATTATGTTCATGTTAGTCTAGGTTAATAAACCTTTGTTATGAAAGTTAATTTGGGTGAAATTAGAGAACTATATCATAAACTCGGGTTGATTTGATAAGAATTTGAATATCATATGTAGATAGGATGATGCCTACGAAATTAGAGTGATTTCTATGAACCAACCTGGGCTTAATTTAGAAGTTATGCATATTAATTTAAGAACTAGGGTTCTTGACAATAAAATTGGGGATTTCAAAGGTTATGGATGATTGGTGACGATTTAATGATGTTAGATTATGGGAAATGTCATATACATGTTAGAATAATATTTGGTATTGATTGTTGGAAGTTTGGGCTTAATCTTTAGAGGTTTTAGGGTTGAAAAATGATGAAAAATGAGGCTGTCTAAGGTTGAAGATGAAATACCACAGGTCGCGAGATGTCGGTCGAAGTCGTTCAAGCGAGATTGGTTATCGCGCGAAGTTATTCGAACGACACGTGGCAGTCGTTCGAGCGAGATTTATAATTTTCATAGAATTTCCTATTTTGCCCCTATTTGTCTAAACAGTCAATTTAAGTGAGAAAAATTAGTGTTCGATGAACCCAAATTAGTGCAGAATTATTGGGAGTTGTTTAGGTGTAATGATTAAAATATTTGAAACGGTGAATTTACCATGAAGATTGCGAGAGAGAGATAATCGTAATTGTAATTGCGTCGAGAGTATTAAGTGATAAATACTTACGATATTAGTTCTAACGATATGGAACTTATAAGAATAAAAATTAGTGGTTACTTTTGGGACTTCTTATGATTATGTATTAAGGATTTTCGGGTGACATATTATCCTTACATATATTATGAGAGAGTGAATATCATGATTTAAAAATACGTTAATAGTATTTAATGATGGTAATACTACGTATGGAATATGGATTTGGTTGTGTGTATACCGTTTGATTTGATGGGTTGTGTGTATACCTATATTTGAGATTATGTGTATGACATACCTAGCTGCTTTCTATCGCGGGGGATTATGTAGAACTACCCTTATCCTGAGTGACCTTCGGGGGGATATTTGACTTGTATCTCAGAATATAGGACTGTGAAGACTTATTTGTGAGTTAATAAGTCGCTGACTATGGGAACGTAGGTATGTGCGTGGCCCATAGGTATGTGAACTATGTTCGTTGCCAATACGTGTGATTTGTTTATATAGCTCTTGGGATATTTTCGAACTGATAGTCCATGTTTGAGTACGAGATGTACCGAAACATGATAGCAGAGTAAGCTGCACTACAGGTTTATCCTTGGGGTGATGTGTTAGTATATATATAATAGTGGTGGATATTTATATATACTTGTGTTATACATACAATGTGATATTTGTAGGCTATTAAGATTGGGATAATACATATATAACAGTGAAAGATATATATATATATATATATATATATATATATATATATATATATATATATATATATATATATATATGCTTTTGGTATATCCTAAAATGAGATAATATCATATTATTAAGATAGTGAAATCTTCAGTAACGTAAATAGTAAATACTTGACTTTAGTGTGATAACACTTATTTAAAATGATAAATGTCGAGATCAAATACGAGATACTACTACGAGGGGTAACTAGTAGGATAAGACTTTTCCTAGTTAAGAGTGTGTCAGATGGCTAGGTTGGATTAGATGTACGTTAGGCGTGCACACTAGTCGAGAGGTGAGAATCTCATGTGAGAGTTGAAACTAACATGCATATAATACTTGCTTTAATGCAGTTTTAAATACTTGCTAATAAATCTTTTTAAAACATTGGGCTCTGACCCGTCTCTTGCATTTCTTCTCTCTTTTGCTATATATATATATATATATATATATATATATATATTAGTACAGGTGCCCAGCCACAAGTACACCAGTTCTAGATACTTGGATGGTTTGCCGAGCTGCAGTTATTATGGAAGTTGCGGGTCATTGAGATTAGAGGCTTCTCTCAGTTCATTCAGTTCCTAGTTCAGATATCTCATTTCAGGCATGTGTCTCCCATTCTCATTAGCGGAGTTATACTCAGTTTCTTTTATAGTTATTTTCAGTTGAATTGAGTATTTATTATGGTTTGGTTTGTGACTTTGAACTAGAGGTTTTATCCAGTCTTAATTATTCAGTAGTTGATTCAGTCAACATTAAATTCCTGTGTATGGTTTATAATTACATGTTCAGAAATTTATTAAATCAATTGGTTTCAAGTTTAATTGGATAATATTTTGAGACTAGTTTAATTAAATGTTAGGTAATTATTGGATTTAAGTTTTCGATAATGATGCTAAGTATGAACCAACCGAACATTCGGTTATAAATTTTATAAAGGACTGATCACCCGATATTTAATTGGGCGGGGTGCCACAAGTGGTATCAGAGCATAAGATTCTAGTGTCCTTTAAGATCTGTACGACTTATTAGATTTCAACTTAGCATTCTTTTATGTAGATCCTTATTCTAGGATTGTTGTATTCCACTGCATATGCGACTTACGCTCTCCCGTAATTTAGTCTAGTGAATCCAATTCACATGCGAGGGTGATTGGACTTTGTACTCCGAATAATATGGGATGACCAACGAAGGCCATTAGCGGGACTGCAGGAGGTGGAAAACAATTGAAAGTTGTGAAGCTTTTGGGGAATGGTGATCGCGGTAGAAGTCACCAATATTAATATCTAAGTGTGATGGGCTAATGGAGGGAGCTAATCCAAAGGCAATAATGTAAAGTAGAGTGCAATGACACTCATAATTTTAAATTTAGAAGATTTTTTTTTCTAGTTCAGAGAAATGGCAACGAGTAAAAATAGTCAATCACATCGAGATATTGGGTGCAGGTTGACCGTTTAATCTTCCACCAGTTGGTCGGGAAGGAATCGATCGTAAAGGATGAGTTAACTTGGTAAGAGAACTTCGTAATAGAAGTAGAAGTCACGGAAGATAAAAAGGGTCCGTAAGTTGAAATGGACCCGTGGGTGGAATACCCTAGCATGAATGGGAGGTGCGACTAAGGTGACTAGTGTCAATGCCATCAAAGTATATATTTATCAGAATATGTCAACGCCCTAGAAGAAAGGGATCCTGTAGAGTGGTGATACCTAGCCGATGGGGAAGGTTGAATTCAATAGTGTTAGTAGAATATCACCAGAATGTATACCCAGTGGGGGAAACATATTTAAATGTTATGATTAAATCTTAACAAAATGGTGATGGATTCAGTCAAGACCAGTGGGTCGACCATGTGTTCCATATGCCCTGTAGAGCACAAGGAACAATGAGAATAACAAATGGGAGTTAAGACTGCCAGGTCCGAGAGAAGGACATCCTAACCAGGCCAGGAGGACCAGTGAAAGGGAAATTACCCTGTATCTAGAGATAAGGGTTACAATTATTGAATGTGATCACTTGAGAAGTGAAATTGATAGTATCAGGAATAATAAATCGTGCCTGTAAGGCATACCAATTGGAAAAGTAAAATATCCAGTGTAAGAACCGAGTCAAGAAAATTAGACCCAGGAACTAATAACTCAAGAGTAGTAGGTATAGACAGGACCAACGTAGTCCTCAATAACTATAGCATACCGTATTTTGAGGTCAACTGGGTCTAGAAAATCAAGGGAAGGCGAGTAAGACCATATTTGAGGCCTAGAGATATGGGACCAATGTATCGATGTCGGGCGGGAGAGCCACAAAACAAAATAATTTTCCCACCAAAAAGGAAGGGAAAATCTAATGAATGGAATCCGAAAGAGATAACGATTATAAATAATTATGGTTCACAAAACGTGCGTTCGGGGACCCTACGATCAGGATAGACTGATGGAGCTTTGTTTCATCCTTGTGAATAAATGATGAGTTCAAGTGACGTGGGTGTGTCACAACATATTTGAATAGTTAACACTAAAAATTTGAGTGTGCATTCGGTTTAATGGGTACGCTGGCGACAACATCCTTATTATGTAAATTACTTCCATTTGGTAGCGAGACTTTTGTACCATCTACGGGGAGGAGAAAGTCTAGTCACTAAGAGAGGTTGGTATATGCTATTATGTAAATTACGTCCATTCGTGCTCCTTTTAGAGTTATGATTGTAGAGCATATTATTATTATATTGTACGGTTACTAGTTACCGAGGGTTTGAACGGTAGTAAATTGTGTGTTAAGACTATCGTACTAAAAATTTTAAATTTTAAATATATGGTTTTAGCGAGGCATCACCCGAAAGACGGATGAGCCTTATATGTGTTGTACTGTATTGTAGATTTCAGCGAGTATGTTGTCTTAATATGTTGATCCTGATGAGTAGGTATGTTCTACTGATGTGATTCAGGGTATATTGACTTATTATAGAGAGGAGAGATATAGCTCCTTAATTATCTAGCGCTAATAACTTGTGATTGGGAGAGCGCCGCATTATATGCCGTATTTAGTGACATGAAAGTAGACGAGTAGACTTTTATGTTCGTAGATGGAAATTCAGCGATATATGTTATGGAGTAAGCACTTAACAGATCTCGACAACCAGCAGTGTTAGGTAGTAGTGTATCGAGGGGGTTCCCCATTTGGATTTTGCTTTGCGAGACATCCCACGCATTAAATTTAGCGAACGTTAGAAGATGGGAGAAGTTTTCCTCTAGTACATGGATTTAGTATCGTAATGATTACTCGTATATGTAGTTATAACTACGAGATAATGGTTATATTACAGATTAAGGCTGATGGAGCTATATAAGAACAATATGTGATAATGTTACCAATCGTTGATACCACGAGCAGACTAGTGGGACAACCTCAGATATTATTAGGTGGAAAAGGTAGGGTGGCTGAGTAGAACCTTACCATATAGTAATGCTAAGTATGTGGGGCATAATTTGATATTTATATAAAACGTCCAGTACAGTGGTGCTGCAATGCACAAAGAATAGGATGTATGGGCGCCCTAGATATTTGGGTAATAAATTTTATTCCGTAAGTGAAAGATTGTGACATAGTGTGCATTTTTGGAAGTAATGGAATGTAGACGTTTTGACTTCAGGACTTAGCTGTTTTATGGTTTAGGTCAGTTAGGACCATTGATTCCCAAATTCGCCACGAGGATGGTATAGGAAGAATTCGATAAAGTTTAAGTCGGGAAAAGTTAAAACTTACTTAATAGGACATGGAGATAACATGTTTCATGAGAATCTAAAGCTTAAAGAGAGGGGGAAGGACTTGCGACATGTAGTGATGACACTGTCGCCTGCGCCATAGATGTGGATGTGGTTGTAAGATAGGTAAAATGCGTAATGATATAAAGCCATAGTAGTGATGGCATAAGCAAAACAAGACATTGATGAGCTTCAATTAGAAGTGGACCATCAGGAAATAATATAGTTCCTTCAGCATTAGGAATTCCTTAGTAGTAATGAAACAGTGAATCCCTGGACCATTTAAGAGTTAATTACTTCGCAATGGGATCACGACCCTATGTGGGTGATAATGGGTCGTGTAATTAAAATATCTCACGTTATGTCAAGTTAGGACAAATCATAATGTGAAATAGTAAACTCCAACCATTATTCCTGGGATAGTAAGGTTATATGGGTTACAAATAAAGTTTTTGTCCGAAAGAGTCAAGAGAGTCATGACTCGATTATTGGGAAGAGTTTCCGGGAGGGCATGAATATTGAGATGCGAACGTATCCGGCCTAACACACTCGTAGGTGGACGGGGAGACTGAGAGTCTTAGTGGCATATTGCGGGGTATGTTTTTATTTCCAATTATGGGAAGGTTTAGTGCAATATCTTCCACTGGTGGGGTTAGTGTAAGACGACTCCCTTTAGCTCTTTATCGATAGGATTCCATTCAAGGCGTTATATATATCAATCCTTGTTATTCTTGGGCTTATTGGATAGAGGGGAGGAAAATAATCTACTGGGTCCAGAGGAATTTTACGTCCTGTTAACCAGGATATAAATGATTTGGAATTGCATTATTACATGTTGGAATGAGGAAATTGGTATCGAACGATGAGGGATCTTTTCCTATTATTGTTAAGTTCGAGCCGATAGCGTACGTGCTTGGGTTCCATAGTCCCTTGCGGAGGCAGTAAGACGAAAATATGTTAACATTTATAGTATATATTGTGTGTAAAGTATATACCGTATAAGCAAGAATAATCTACTAATGAAACATAGTAGTAAGACAAATTCATATATATCTAAATATTGATTAATCTGCTAGTGCGAGCAGTAGGAGGTTAGATAGTAATGATCTAAATTGTAAGTAGTGAAACTTAAATGGTAAGGCTTGAAGAGTAAATTATAACATCAGTGAGGTTTTCATTATTAAGGGTATTTGGTGATGTACTATATGGGCGGTACTGTGTAGATTACATGAGATGTGAGGTAAATACCCGGAGTTTTCCTTACCAGAAATGCCTTATTTTCCGAATTTCGGGACGAAATTATGTTATTAGGGGGGAAGTATATAACACCCCATATTTTTGAGTATTTAAATAATTATGTGATTGATAATTATTGTTGGATTAATTAAATGAAAATGTGAGAATTAATTATTAATCCAGATTAAAACTGAATATTTACAAGCGTGATGAGAAGTTAGTAATTAGTAATATTACGGTGAGAATAAGTAATATAGAATGACGATTTTATATAACTTGCCAGGAGAGAGAAATATGATAGTTTGGTATATTAAGTCGGGACACGTGTGTGAGTCGTGTCAGGACTAATTAAGTAGAATAAAAGGTTAGGTTATTTTAAATAACTCGTATTATCATGTCGAGTGCGCCATTGAGTCCGAAGGGGTCGAGAAAGTCAGAAAACTCTATCCGGGTTTTTTATTTTGACTCCGCGATATTTTTAGGCCAAGTCGGCACCGGGTAGGGGTAGTTTTGTAATTTGGATTTTTTGAGGAATTAAATTGGAGAAATAATATATCATCTAATTGGGGACAATTAGGGTTAGGTTACACCAAAATCAAGAGAGAGCCACAATGGGTGAGGGAGAAAAAATTCCAAAGGAGGAGAAGCTATGTTCACCACCTTGCACAACCACCACCACCGTCGTGTAGATTGGAACGCGACGAACACATCCATACCAACAACACCAACGGATCAGACCTTCGAAATCGAGGCAAGTGTTTATTTCTTGCTTTCTTTAGCGATAATTATGTTCTTGTTAGTCTAGGTTAATAAACCTTTGTAATGAAAGTTAATTTGGGTGAAATTGGAGAACTATATCATAAACTAGGACTGATTTGATAAGAATTTGAATACCATATGTAGATAGGATGATGCCTACAAAATTAGAGTGATTTCTATGAACCAATCTTATCTTAATTTAGAAGTTATGCATATTAATTTAAGAATTAGGGTTCTTGACAATAAAATTGGGGATTTCGAATTTTATGGATGATTGGTGACGATTTAATGATGTTAGATTATGGGAAATCTCATATACATGTTAGAATAATATTCGTATTGATTGTTGGAAGTTTGGGCTTAATATTTAGAGGTTTTAGGGTTGAAATGGTGAAAAATGAGGTTGTCTAAGGTTGAAGACGAAACAGCCCAGGTTGCGAGATATCGCTCGAAGTCGTTCGAGCGAGATTAGTTGTCGCGCGAAGTCGTTCGAACGACACGTGGAAGTCGTTCGAGCGAGATCCATTCTGGTTCTAGCGAGATTTCTAATTTTCGTAAAATTTCCTATTTTGCCCCTATTTGTGTAAACAGTCAATTTGAGTGAGAAAAATTAGTGTTCGATGAACCCAAAATAGTGCAGAATTATTGGGAGTTATTTAGGTGTAATGATTAAAGTATTTAGAACGGTGAATTTACCTTGAAGATTGAGAGAGAGAGAGAGATAATCATAATTGTAATTGCGTCGAGAGTATTAAGTGATAAATACTTACGATATTAGTTATAACGATATGGAACTTATAAGAATAAAAATTACTGGTTTTTTTAGACTTCTTAAGATTATGTATTAAGGATTTTCGGGTGACATATTATCCTTACATATATTACGAGAGAGGAAATATCGTGATTTAAAAATATGTTGATAGTATTAAATGATAGTAACACTATGCATGGAATATGGCATTTGGTCATGTGTATATCCTTTGATTTGATGGGTTGTGTGTATACTTACATTTGATATTATGTGTATGACATACCTAGCTGCTTGCTATCGTGCAGGGGTGTGTAGAAACAGTCTTATCCTGAGTGACCTTCGGGGGATATTTGACTTGTATCTCAGAACATAGGACTGTGAAGACTTATTTGTGAGTTGATAAGTCGCTGACTATGGGAGCGTAGGTATGTGCGTGACCCATAGATATGTGAACTATGTTCGCCGCCAATACGTGTGATTTGTTTATATGGTTCGTGGGAGATTTTCGAACTGATAGTCCTTGTTTGAGTACGAGATGTACCGGGACATGATAGCAGAGTATGCAATGCACTACATGTATATCCTTGGGGTGCTGTGTTAGTATATATATATAATAGTGGTGGATATTTATATATACTTGTGTTATACTTACAATGTGATATTTTTAGGCTATTAAGATTGGGTTAATACATATATAACAATGAAAGATATATATGTATGCATTTGGTATATCCTAAAATGAGATAACATCGAATTATTAAGATAGTGAAATCTTCAGTAACGTAAATAGTAAATACTTGACTTTAGTGTGATAACACTTATTTAAAATGATAAATGTCGAGATCAAATATGGATACTACTACGAGGGGTAACTAGTAGCATAAGTCTTTTCCTAGTAAAGAGTGTTCCAGATGGATAGGTTGGATTAGATATACATTAGGCGTGCACACTAGTCGAGAGGTGAGAATCTCATGTGAGAGTTCGAACAAACATGCATATGATACTTGCTTTAATGCAGTTTTAAATACTTGCTAATAAATCTTTTTAAAACATCGTGCTCTGACCCCTCTCTGCATTTCTTCTCTCTTTTGATATATATATATATATATATATATATCTGTGTGTGTGTGTGTGTGTGTGTGTGTGTGCAGGTGCCCAGCCATAGGGACACCGGTTCTAGATACTTGGATGGTTTGTCGAGCTGAACTGTTGTGGAAGTTGCGGGTCATTGAGATTAGACACTTCTCTCAGTTCATTCAGTTCCTAGTTCAGATATCTCAGTTCGGGCATGTGTCGCCCATTCTCATTTGCGAAGTTGTACTCAGTTTCCTTTGAATTTCTTTTTAGTTGAATTGAGTATTTATTATTGTTTGGTTTGTGACTTTGAACTCGAGGTTTTGTCCAGTCTTAATTATTCAGTAATTGATTCAGTCAACATTAAATTCCTGTGTATGGTTTATAATTACATGTTCAGACTTTTATTAAATCAATTTGTTTCAAGTTTAATTGGATAATGTTTGGACACTAGCTTAATTAAATGTTTGGTAATTATTGGATTTAAGCTTTCAACAGTGATGCTAAGAATGAACCAACCGTACATTCTGTTATAAATTTTATAAAGGACTGATCACCCGATATTTAATTGTGAGGGGTGTCACATATTGCAAATTCCAAACAACAAGTCTTTCTTGGTTTTAAAGAGTTCATTACTGTAATGCAGTTAGTTCATTTGGCACGAGCTGGAGATGTATAACTAGTGATATGTTAAATGCTGAAGCAGACTTTAAAAATTTAAAACCTTCGAAAATGGATGGTTTGGATGTGTTAATAGCTAAAAAAAATACACAACTAAAACAAGTGGGCCAGAACTCAATGGTATTCAATGATTGGAATCTTCACCATTAGTTCTTTGGTTTTCTTCCACGAAATCAGCAAAAAAGGTACCCTTAAACTCTATTAGGTCTATCGTTGATGGTTTGAAAAAGTTGTACATTCAGTAGATGAAGCCATTAGAAGTTACATGTCATTTTTACGATTTTGTCACCCACTTATTAACAAATAGTGATTTTGATTCCTAGCCCATGATGATGCTTTTGGTTCAGTAATCGACGAGAAAAATTACATTTGTTAAACATTTTCTTAGGAGTAGTTATCTAGGACATCATATTGGTCTCGAGCCAACAATGGCCAGATTTGTTATTGTTATCAATGGGCCTGATGAAAGGATTATTCCAGGGAATACCATTGCTGTCCAAGAAGACATGCCATACAGTGGTCAAACTACTTTTGGAACTACATTTTTGTCAACATTCGAGGGTTATAAAATGCCACATCCTCTACAAGTGAACATTACTTTTGTCGATACTCCTAGAGTTTTATCAGGAGAAAAGCAAAGGACACAACTAAGTTATGATTTAACAGGTGTCACCCCGTAGTTTGCTGCGAAATGTGACCTCATTTTACTTTTCTTTCATCCTCACAAACCTAATATCATTGATGAATTTAAATGAGTGATTTTATCTCTACGTGGACACAATGATAAGATTCACATCGTGTTGAACAACGCCAATCAAGTGGATACCCAACAATTGATAAGCATTTATGGAGCATTGATGTGGTCCCTTGGGAAAGTTCTAAATACCCCTGAGGTTAATCATGTTTATTTTAACTCATTAAATGACAAACCAATAAATGACGCTATTGCGGGTCCAATCAGAAAAGAATTGTATGGGAAAGAACAAGATGACCTTCTTACTGATTTATAAGATATTCCAAAAATGGCATGTGATGATAGACTAAATGAATCTGTGAAATGTGCGAGGGATACCAAGATTAATTCTTACATTATTTGCCATCTAAAAAAGGAGATGCCTACTATGATGGGAAAAACCAAGGCTCAACAAAGAATTATTGATAATCTAGAAGATGATTTTGCAAAGGTTTATAGGGAGAACCATTTACCAAAGGTAGACTTCCTTAACGTCGAGCACTTTAGAGAGGTCTTGAGAATATATACCGTAGATAAGTTTGAGAAGTTAAAGCCTAAAATAATATAAGTTGCTGATGACATGCTCGGATATGACATCCTAGAACTCCTATAGAGTTTTAGAAATCCTTATGATTTATTATGATGTTAATAGTTTGAGAGAAAATCTTAGATCGAGAGACTAGTTGGTCAACTCTTCGATGGAGGCCAAGCTTGGTATTGCTATAACTCGCATCTTGGGCATATTACTCGTATGCTCATTAACCAAATAATCTTTCTTCGGGCACTGCCCTGGTCAGTTTTGAATATTTAACATGCTTTGATTGTTACTATGAAAGTGGAACTGATGATTATTTGAATTCATCGAATTTTAGGTCACGTGTTGTGTTCAATGAGATGGGCTACATGTATATTTTGGGGCATACTGATCAAGGATTTGACCTCACACCTGTAATAAACCCTATTTTCTCACATAAAGGCTGGTCTGACACAATACGCCGAAGATAGGGCTTCCTTGCCAATTAATACCATCTTTAGCACAAATGAGAATATAAATGATTATTAATTAAGGCCCGCGATGAAAATTTATGAATACATCCACATGTAAATAAATATATCAAAACCACCAACAATAAATAAATATCCAACCAGAGTAATATAAGTCTCAACCAACATAAAGTAAAAGCCTCAGACTTGTTCCCTTACAAATGTTCACAAACAAACAAATAAGTACGACAAAATAAGCACCTATACTAGAATCTAAGAGTGTAAAAAATGAGGCACAAATGAGAATGCAGGACCGATAAAACGCAATCCAGCTATCCCAGTCTAGGATCACACGGGGGAAGAAAATATTTAAATTTGGGTCAGAGCTCGAGATGTGCAAGAATAAACTTAATTAATTTATGATGCAATAATACAGTCAATGAACAAAAAAAATTCCCCCTTCATCACTCACATGCTTATGACACCTCACTCCTCATCTAAGTGTGATATTATTCACACCCCACTAGGTTCCAAATAATGAATAATAGCATCATCTCAAATTTATAGAATGATATTATATCAATAATTAATTATTAAAATTGAATCCTTACATTTAATTGTCATCTTACATTTATTCCAATCTCATAAGTGTCATATATAAGGCATAAAGAATTATTACGCATTATAGGATCAGGAATAATATTTATTGTCCACATCCTTAGACAATTAAATTTATTATATTAAAGTTTGGGTATTTTATAATATATGTCCTTCCATATATATAACACACAAGGTCATATAGCATTGTTGCCTAGTTCGTGCTCTGTCGGAGAGTCCAGAGGAATCCCTTATCCTAAGCGGACAATACAAATACACATAAATAGGGGGCGGTCCCTATGCAGGACATCTATACACGGCCCATACCCAACGGTGGCACAAGAACAGTCAGCGCCAATATCTACCTCTCGTAGGTGACGCCCCCACGTATTACCTATATGACCTACACATCGTCAAGCCCACCTGTATGACGTGTGGTACATGGTCCGAACGTGCGAACCCCCGAGCCGATAGGATGGTTCATTAGTATTTCCACACAAATACATAGTAACACATATTATTTTACCATACAATGTGTAAAGGTAATTACTCTATAGTTACCATAAAAGTCTAACCAAAGTTCACAATATTTTCCATTTGTTAATAATTTATCATCTAATAAATTATTAATACCGATCCATAAAAATAATTACTTAACCATCCAGTTAGTTGTAATAATTATCAATTAAAGTGTGGGTGTAACATCACTCCCTTAATTAATTAACCCACTAAATAATTCCCTTTTCCTTTTTTTTATATTACTGTTTCAAATCCTTATAGTAATTTTCCAATTTATAACCGAAATTTAGAGGTTTCTTGAACTGGGCTAAGGAAAAAGAAATGAAAAAGCTCCAACATCAATCACGTTGCTCGAACGAGTGTGGGTCTTGTTCGCGCAACATGACCTGTCGCTCGAACGAACCACATCGTCGTTTGAGCGACCTCCCTGTATCTCTTCCCACGCCTCTTCCAGTACCCTTTTGTCTCAAATAAAGTTCTTCATCACAAAGAAATTACAAAAACCCAGAGTTTGATTCTTTTCACTTACATGCACAAACCTAAACAATTTACTATCAGTTATAAATTTATTTTAACGATTCAGACTCTCAAATTCCAAGAGGATTCATTTCACCATAAGGAGCATGTTATTAGGGATATTACCTCCAGATTTCACCCCATTAATTACCAAAAATAGTTTTTACATTTATTATTTAATTAACCCTAAATATACATCAAAACTTAAGGGAAAACTAACAACAATATATAGATTTTGATACCTAGTTTCTGGGAAAATTTCTTCATTTAATCTCAATCCCCTACATGCATTATACATCATGAAATTTATCAAACCCAACCTAATCCCAGAAATTTAAAGGGAACAAATACAATGCATTGAGAAATAAATTGGAAACATAAATCAAGCAAGAGAATTCTTGGCCTAAAATCTATAGAATATATCCCCTTGATTTCTTCCTTGTGTTCTCCCTTTGCTCTTACCCTTTTATACTTTCTTTGGTGTATTTCCCTTTTCCTTCCCGTAGCTGTGATTTTTAGGTTTGTGGAATGATAGTGTGTGTGTGTGTGGGGGGGGGGGGGTTACTCCCACTTAACCTCTAAGTTGGTGCTTAATCCCGAGTTGGTTCCTAAGCCCAACTTTTGGACTCCCAAATGGACGTGAATCCATAATCCAATCGACCCAAAACTTTCCCAACCTATATATTATTGACCCACGACTATTTTAAAGGCCTAAATCATCTAAACTATCCCATATGTGTCCCGAAATGTGTTCTGAAGTATTTATATCAATAATAGCTACTTTTAATTTGTCTCGCACATAAATTATATATTTTCGTTTATTATATACAGATGTCATATTCTTGCACAAAAAATTAATGATACAAAAATATAACTAAGTAACAAATTTCAACTGTGACATTCTTAAATAAAATTTTTCTTTAGGTACAATTTCAAAAATTAATTATTTATTCCAAAAATGATATTTCATTATTTATTTAAAAGAAAATACGGGTATTACATTCTTCCCCCTAATAACGGGATTTCATTCTCGGAATCAAGAAAGTACGTATCTAGCTAGAAATGTTCACGAAACTTTATGTTCTTATTGTTCTTCCTCTCCCAAGTCGACTCGTCCTCTAAATTGTGTACCCTCTACACCCGAACTAAAGGAACAACCTTGGATCGTAGTCGGCGTTTCCATCTATCCAAAATGTCTATCAGTCTCTCCTCATATGTAAAATCTGGATGGAGGTCGATCTCATTGATATCAATGTGATGGTATGCCACCTCATCTCTAAGGAATCTTCGTAGTGCAGATATGTGGAATACATCGTGCATCCATTGGAAGTGATCTGGTAATCCCAACCAATACGCCACCAACCCAATCCTCTCCAGAATAGGGAACGACCCCACATATCAAGGAGACAACTTAACCTTCTTCCCAAATCTCATCACCCCCTTCATGGGAGACACTTTAGTCAACAATTGGTCTTTAACCTCGAAGTCTAAGTGTCTCTGTCTCGTATCTACCTAGCTCTTCTGCCTGTCCTGGGCAATTCGTATCCTGGCCTGAATGAAGTTTGGACCCCGTAACTTGTTATCCCCCACCACTAACCAGCATGAGGGTGAATGGAAACGTATACCATAGAGTGCCTCAAATGGTCCCATCCCTATCGTGAACTGGTAGCTGTTGTTGTAGGAAAACTCTACTAAAGTCAAGTACTTCTCCTAGCTCCTCTTAAAATCCAAGATACACATCCGTAGTATGTCCTCCATCATCAGGTTCACCCTCTCCGTATGCCCATCGGTATGAGGATGATATGACGTGGTCAGTCTCAACTCTTCCCCTAAAGCCTGCTGGAAGCTCCTCCAAAAGTGGGACACAAACATCCTCTCCATGTACGTAACAATATGGAGTGGTACCACATGAAGCTTAACAATATCTGCAAGAAAGAGTCTGGTGTACTTCTCTGAGCTATAGTATATCCTAATCGTTAAGAAGTGGTCCACCTTTGTCAATCAGTCGAGAGTAGCCCATATTGAATCATGCCCTCTGCGAAGTAGGTCGCCTAGTAATAAAGTCAATAGATATGCTTTCCCATTTCAACACCGGGATCCCCAAAGGATGTAAAGTACCTTCAAGATGCTAGTGATACACCTTCACCAGCTGACACGTGGCACACCTAGACACAAACTCAACTATATCACTTTTCATACCGTCCCACAAATACTGACGACGCATATCGTGGTACATCTTGTCCCCTCCTAGATGCATCATAAAAATTAAATTGTGAGCCTCCAACATGATGTCTCTCCTCAACTCCTCATCATCCAGAACAACCAGTATCCCCAGTAATGTCAAACCGCTATCGAACTCGATAGAAAAATGCTCCACCCCCTCGACTAAAAGCTGTCTCAACCGCTCCTGGCAAAACTGATCCTCCTCTTGTGCCTTCTCCACCCGTATAATGATCCCAGGGTTAATGGTGAGAATTAACATAAATGCTCGGGTCAAGTCTTTGTCCTTTTGATGTGACCTCCACTTTTCCTTATACACTATCGCCAACTCCAGAAATGACTTATGTCTCAATGCATCCGCTACAACATTCGCCTTCCCTAGGTGGTAGTGAATGTAGAACTGATAGTCTTTCAGAAACTTTAGCCACCTGCTCTGTCGTATGTTCATCTCCCACTGTGTGAACAAGTACTGCAAGCTTTTGTGGTCTGTGAAAAGATGAAGAAAAAACCACAGCTGCTAACTCCAAGTCGTGAGTGGGGTAATGTCCCTCGTTAGGCTTAAAATTTTTGGGAGCATAAGCCATCATACTCTACTCTTTCATCAAAAACTAGACAAGTTCACTTTGGGACGCATTTGTGTAAACTCTGTAATTAATTCTTACCCGAGGCAATTCCAAATAGTATTTATATCCTCAAATGTCTTCTAGCACATCTCTTCCCAAACAAAAGGTACCCCTTTCCTCATTAAATTCGTCAAGGACCCGACTATCTTGGATAACCCCTGAATTAATTGACAGTAGTACCCGTACAATCGCAAGAAGCTGTTCACCTCGATGAGTGTAGTGAGTTGTCCCCACTCCGTTATAAAAAAAAATTTATTTGGGTCCACGGATATCCCCCGCTCAAACCTAATGTGGCCCAAGAAGTTTACCTCTCACAGCTAGAGCCGTAATTATCCAACTTTGCATATAAGTGATTATCCCTAAGCATCTGTAAGACCACCCGTAGATGCTCTACGTGCTCCTCTGCAGTACGAGAATATATCAAAATATTTTCTGTGTATACGATAACAAACGGATCCAAGAGGTTCCTAAACACTCAGTTCATAAAATCTATGAATACTGCAAGTGCATTGGTTAGCCTGAATGGCATCACCAAAAATCCGTACGATCCGTATATAGTAAGAAAGGCATCCTTTATGACGTCTTGCTCTCTAACTCTCAACTGGTGGTACCCGACCTCAAATCGATCTTCAAAAATTACACATCACCCCTCAGTTGGTCATCAAATCATTTATACGTGGCAACATGTTTTTATTTCGGATAGTGACTTTTCTCAACTCTCGATATTTGACACAAAGCCGTAAAGATCACTCCATTTTCTTAACAAATAACACTAGAGCACCCATGGGCAAAGTACTCCTCCAGATAATCCCTTTCCCTAACAATTTCTCAATACCCTCTCGTAGCTCCCTCATCTCTAATGGATCCATCCGATATGGAGTACGGGCAATATGTCTCATGCTCAAAATCAAGTCGATCACAAAGTCGATCCATCGACTAGGTGATAACCCTGAATTCTACCCAAAGACATTAGAAGAGTCCCTCACCACCGGGATGGAATCTAACATCACCAAAACCACCAAAGAAGTATCCCACTAGATGTAATACAAATGCATGCTCGTCCCACCAACGAGGTGCGACATCGTAACTAGGTACATATATTTCCCCAGAATGGCGAAAAAGATGGACCTCCTATAGCAATCCACACATGCCCTATAAGTGGCTAGCAAGTCCATCCCAAAACTGGTGTCGTACTCATGCATGTCAAGTACTAGTAAATCAGTTTCAAAGGTAAGTCGACATATCTTGATATCGATACCCTGACACATAGACCGTATGG